>JARDYH010000007.1:94982262-95607262 GCA_029215795.1 Anniella stebbinsi
GTACATAGTTTAGTGAACAGACACCACTGTGCTTCCCCCTCGGCAATAGCAGAATAATAATACAGAATAATATGTTCTACCTTATAAAGCTGTTGTGCAAGACAATGTGTGTGCTTTCCTGATCTCTGCCTTTGATTTGCTGGACACTTGAGGGCTCCATGTAGATGAAAGCCATGAGGACTGCTCTCTTCCGGCAGGCCTATCCAGTTGAATTTTAAGATGTTTTAATGATGTATTGGTTTTTATTTGTTTTTAATATCTCAACTATTTGTTGTTCTTCCCCACCTCGATCCAGAGGGAGAGGCGGGTTATAAATAAATTATCATCATCATCATTATTATTATTATTATTATTATTATTATTATTATTAAAGGGAAACCACTCCATGTCCACTCATGGAGAGGGGAATAATTTGTAAATCCCCCAGAGAACTTTGGCTAAGGGGCAGTATAGAAATGTAAATAATAATAACCCTTCCACTTTCCTTGCTCACCAGAAAGGCTTGTGGGAGGGAAAAGCTCCCTCCCCACTCCATCTCTGAATTTTCAAATAAATAAATAAATAAATAAAGGCTTTTCTCCTGCTTGATTTTTCCCATGGGGGGGGGATTCCAAAAAGTGATGTGCTTTTGCTTTGGAAAGGAACTCAGGAATCATCAGCTGCAGTTTGGTCACCTTGCGCCAGGGAGGTAACTTAGAAGAACTCGCCCCACCCTGTTTTGAAATTTGGTCCGTGGGTGTCAACCACCGAGTGTACTTCAGGGGTCCCATTGATTTATTTCAATGTTACTTCTGAATAGACTCACTGAGGATCAGATTGCTAGAGCGTATCTGATCTGTAAATGGGAAGATTTAAAGGCTCAAGGATGATGGCTGCCCAATGATATTTGGGTGCTGGAGGGAGAAAATCCAGATAGCCCCCATTCTACACATACTAATTAACATGAGCTACAACACACTGAGAGATTTCCCTGCTCTTCAAAATGAATGGGAGATCAAAATATTGTGTCCATACTCAGAAGCATGCTAGGATCTCTTCAGATGTTCTGCTACTCAACCCATGTCTCAGATTAAGCCCTGACTGCTCCCTTTCACAGAAGGGTTTGATCTCTTGCAAAACCCACTACGTAGTCTTGCTAGAGGAGGCATCTGCTTGCAGTGGTGGGAATGATGGCTGCAGGGATACAACACCCCTATCTCAATGCAGTTTGATTAGTGTTTGAATTCAGCCAAGGGTGACTACTTAGAGCACTAAGGCTTGCCTAGGAGAGAGGAGGAGGCAGAGAACATTCCTTTACCTGCATTATGGCCCTGCCACCCAAAGGTGACTTACCTGGAACCAAAAGCAAGTGCTCCTTGCCACATTAATCTTTTCTTAACTCTACAGGCTTGAAAATAGGCACTTGCCTGTCGTGAATAAAAATTGCCTCTGGAAAACTGAGCCCAGAAGTGTTTTCTGATTTTGAAGAGAGCTCATTCTTTCCCCCCTCTTTTTAAGCCATCAAGGTGCCAAAAATGGCAAATCTGCACTGTGGTGGCTGATGGGCGAGCATGCAAAACCTTCTGTGGACTAGCAGCTTTTGTACTTGCTTTTGTAGCAAGGCTGACTGAACTCATGTTTTCCTGACAGACAGAGAAGAATCCCTAACGTTCTGCGTGCACTGCAGTGTGTGTGTGTGTGTGTGTGTGTGTGTGTCCATGCATGAGAAAAAGAGAGGGGGAGGGAGTAACAGTCAACCAACCCACTCCGTTCATTCAATCCCACTAGCAAGACAATGTGAGTGAGCACATAGGCAGATCAGCCTTGTCCACGGTGCCAGGGCTTCAGCACTCACAGATGATCACATACACTCCAAATACAGTCCCTATTCAGGACTCTACGTTTTCCGGTACTTCTCCCTGTTAATTCATTGGCCCCATTTCAGAGAGACATTGAAATTTGCCTTTTAAAATGTGCTTATTGAGCCCGTGTAGACTTGGACTCCACCCAGGGCCAGCCCCCTCTTTTGGGTCTTTAAAGGTTACATCTCTGACTGGGGGCTTTTTGACTCTAGGGTGCATGCAGATGTACATGCCAGTACAGGGCTTCCTTTTCATCCCTCTGAGAATCACCTTTCCACACAGGGACTCCAGCCACATAGAACGGTGGCCAACTACGGGTTAATTAAGCCATCATTTGCCATGGTCGTGTGCCACCGCCATTTTGAATGTGTAACCTTCGATCAGAGGTTATTCTGTTATGTGCAAACCCAGACACTATGGGTTGTGGGGAAAATGTTCCAAAGTTAACTGTGGGTCATTTAATCCACAATTAACCCATATTGTGCACATATGCATGGGCTGATTGGAGGTTGCATATTCAAAATGGCAGCGCCACACAAACCTGGCAAATTGTGGTTTCATTAATGAACCCACCTTTTGCCGTTGTTATGTGTGAAGCAGGTCAGAATGTGCTTTGAGTGACAAATGTTCTCTATCAAGTCCAAACAGATCCATTGCAAGATCAAATACTGTTTTGCATATATTTAGGAAACCGCTTTACTCACAGCCCCTGCTTCAGAATCTCTTGCACAACGTGTGTTTATGGGGGTGGGGTGGGGTATGCTGAAGTGGTGTGAAAAAATGGTGTTGCAAGTACAGGAGGGGGTGTCCCTATTTTTGTCTGTGCCATGTTCTGAAATCAGTGTAAAATGGGCACAAATATCGCGCCCCCCCCCCCCCAGATCTCTGGAGAGCAGTCAGACTGCAGGACTGACTTGCCAATTCTCTCCCCCTGCCGAGAGGAGGCCCACATCCCCCGTTTCCTTCCCTCCCTCTCCCCATCTGCCTTTTCCCCAGAGGCAGGAACCTTCTCCCTCCAACCCACCCCCATTGTGTCAGCCATGGAGATCTTATGAGATCAGACACTGAATTGGCAACGTCTGTTTGTTTTTTGGAAGAGGATAGAGGAGAGAGATTTTGGAGGGAAACTGCCACAGGAGAAAAAACAAGAATTCTGGATCAAGGTCAGCATGTAAGGTGAGTGGAGAGGAAGCACTCTGCACCTGCCTTGTAGAATGGAACCATGGCCAGGGTGCAAAACCTATTTTGAATCCCATGGCTCAAACCTAGAACATGTGAAAGAAACGTAAAGATGTGGATATCTCGGAGCATATGCAGGGTGATTTCCAGCTGCATTACTAAGCTTGGGCCCATGGGGCTATGGGCCCAAATCTATTTCTCAGGGGCCCCAGAACTCCCCCATAGAGCCCTGAGTGTCCATTGGTGCCAATGGAGGCTCTCCCCCCCCCCCCCCCCGTCAGCTCAATTGCCAAGCAGGAGGAATTTTTCAAGAGGAATTGCAGCCAGGGAGGGAAGGGTTAACTCTCACCTTCCCACATGCTGCAACGCCCCCCCCCACCCCATTCCCCCCACCCCCGCATGACAACTGAATTTATTTTTTTAAAAAAACCCATTGTTTGGGACGATCTTAGGCAGGGTGAAATTCACTGAACAATTTAGAAGGTAAGAATATAAGAAGAGCCCTGTTGGATCAGGGGGTCCATCTAGTCCAGCACTCTGTTTACACAGTGGCTAACCAGCTCTTGACAGGAACCCACAAGCAAGACACAAGTGCAATAGCACCCTCCAGCCCATGCTCCCCAGCAAATGGTGTACATAGGCTTATTGCCTCCAATACTGGAGGCAGCACATAAACCATCAAGACTACTTGAGATTATTTGGAAGATTATTTGGAAGAGTAAGTAATCAGCTGCTTTCCCTTTTGTGAGATTTAAAAAACGCCTAGTAATTATTTCTACATTTGCATGTAAAGATATAAATTAGCAGGCGCAGATTTTATGTAGTTTTGTGCCCTACAGCCCTGGGTCTTAAATCTTTTAAGTGCCCTTGCGACGCCCGGCGGGTTCCCTCCCTCCTTCCTTCCTAAAGAACCGCATCCTTTACATCTGGGATGTAACTGAACCCTGCGCCAAGTGGAATGCATTAGCACACACAAACCGAGTGATTTCGGATGCCTTCCGTCCGTTTGGGCAAAGGCAACTTCCCTTGCGCAATTCCAGTGGCGCACCTGGCGGGACCTGGCTTCCCAGCAGTGGGCTGGGCGCCTGGGTGAGACCCGAGGCCGGGCTGCCCGCTCCGGAAGCGCTGCGCTGCCCAGCGGGGGACAGGGCTGTGCCCAGCAGGGGCCACTGAACCGCAGCACCGGCAGAAGCGCGAGGCTCGGCGTGGCTTTGCCTTCCCTCGCCAAAGCGCAGCACCGCATCCCACCCACACCCCGGCGGGATGCTGCTTACCTTGGCGGGTCCGCGTGACCCTGGCGGGGACGAAGTGTGAGCCGCAGGCGAAAGCGCCTAAGCCATCCACCGGGAGACGCGACGGCAGCGGCTCTCGCTACTCCTCCACCTGCTCTGCCTCCGGGACGGCTTCTCCGCCTCCTCTTGTATCAGTATGCGAAGGGCGGGCCCCCGCCGGCGTTGCTCTGCGCCTCATTGGCTGCGAGGAGTGCCGCTCTCCGCCACCCGCGCCAGGTGGGGCTCCTGCTCCTGCCTGTCAGCCCAGGCCGGGGGAAGGCGAGGGCTCCGCAGCGCTGCCCGCCGGGCTTGCTCGCCCGGGACCGAAAGCCTCCGAAATGCTCCTCTGCACATGCTCAGAGGCACGCTCAGCCCCAGCAGCGAGAGGCCCCTCCTTGCACCAGGGAGGCCGGGATGCTCAGCGCGGGCAGCGGGCGTTCTGCCTCCCGCGCCTTTGCCCGCGCGCGCAGCTCCGGCACGAGGGAGCGCTCCTGGCGCCCGCGGGGCAGCGCCCGTTCCCCACCGGGCGGCAGGCGGCTGGGGGCGGGAGGCCGGGGGCCTGGAAGGGGCGGGGCTCAAAGGGGACGTGGACGAAGGCTCGGGGCGGGGGAGGGCAGAGGAAGGCGCTTTCCCACGCAGGGGCTGCAGGAAGGAGAGCAAAGGCCGAGCCAGGGCTGATGGGCCCAGGCGCGCAAGCGGGAGGTGAGCAAAACCGCCCAGGAGGCGGCGGCGGCGGCCAAGGGGCAAAGAGAGGCTCGTGGGTGGGGGCTTGGGACCACCTTGCAGGGCCTTCCAGGGTGCGTGCACCTCCGGGGCCGAATTCCCTCCCTCCTCGCTGGGCTGGGCCTCCCCACCCCCTTCAGACCCCTCCTCCCTTGCAGGACGCCCTTGTTGGCTTCACCCCTCAGTCTCGTCATCCCCCAGCTGTCTGGGACGTGCTCCCAGGACTCCCTCCCCATTGTCCTTTCTAGGGTGAGCCTTGGGATTGTACATTCACTGGGGCAGGGATCTTTTTAGAAAGAGGAAATGCCTAATTGCCCTGGGCACGGACGGTCCTGCATTGCTGTATTAACAAGCAGCCAGTATTTGCCTGGAGCTCCACTACCGACAGACCCCACTGGATGTTCTGCATTTTCCCTTGAGAGTTTTTTCTGTCCTAAATCCAAAGGGTGAAAACATCCTCTAACGAATTCGCGCCAGACTGAGACCCGGCTGTTCCTTCCCACACACCCGAGTTTGTGAGGAAAATGAACCCCAGGCGCTTACCATAAACAGCCGCAGTTTTCCCATGAGATCATGCAATTTCATCCGCTGCTCAGCACCTGGCAGGATGGAGACCTTACCTGCCCCTCCCTCAGGGCCCCCCCAACCCACACATCCCTCTCCATATATTACGAAATGGAAGAGACAGCTTCTTTTGTGGGAAATATGCCCTCATGATCTTTAAAGGGAGTGAGAAGCAGATTTCAGAAACAAATGTGAAGTGTTTCCATGGAAACCAACCATGAAATGGAGGATCCCCCCCCCTCCTCGTGTCCTCCATGTTTTGCTGCAGAAGTCTGGCCCGAAGGTTGCTGAGGCGTTTTGTGACTGGGGGGGGGGGGGGTCTCTTCCAACCCAAAGGGGCCCATTTATACAGAAGAAGGAAAAAGAAGGGGGACAGGCTGCCCTTCTGTCCCTTCCCCCCACCCCGATAAATGTCACACCACACGAACATATTTGAGTTAGGAAGACGGTGGAAATGGCAAGAATTGCATCTGGCAGGCAACAACACTGATGCACTCCACAAAGGCCCATGGCTAGAGAGGGACCCAGCCGTAGCGCAAGGGCAGGGCACACGCTGGCATGAAAGGCACCAAGGTCAATCCCCACCACCTCCAGTTCAAAGGACCAGGTAGCAGGTGAGGGGCAGACTTTCCCAAGGCACCGGAGAGCTCTGGGGCCCCTGGGTGGACCAGGGGTCTGCCAGGCTCATCAGGAGCAGCCGTAGCTCAGGTGGTGCTCAGGGGCAAATGGTCCCAGATTCAATCTCTGGCCAATCAACGCCAATCAACAAAGGAATGAGTCAGGAACTAGGGCCCTGGCACAGTGTCATCGGGGGCCCTCTCCTGGTGGCGTGGGTGTGTGATCTGGAGGGCCCAAAGCCACTCCCAGCTCCTTATTCATTTATACATATCTGGTCTAGCACTGCTAAGGGGCAGTATGTTTGACTGTGTTTTGTGCCAAAACAAAGCATGGGGTGGAAACAGTGCATCTGCGGGTGGTGTGGCTGTGTCATCTGAGGAGGTCCCAAAGTTCTTTGAGGGTGATAAATCCCCACTGCCTTATTTGTGGTTGTCGTCTGGGGCCATCATACTTTAAAGCACTTTGTGCAAGCAACACTTTAATTTTTGTCAACCACCCAGAGACCCCTGGCTATTGGGCAGTATAGAAATGTAATAAATGAAGAAATAAAACACTTAACTGGAGAAAATCCACCCACATCTCAAAGGAGACTGTCTCTCAGTTATTTTATCATTATTTCATTTATTATTATTATTATTATTATTATTATTTCATTTATACCCTGCCATTTTCCTCTTGCAAGGAACCCAAGGTGGCTTACATGGGGGGTCCTTCTCTTCATTTTATCCTCACAAAAGCCCTGCTGTGTATGATAGTGGGTGGTCCAAAACTTAGTTTGGGGTGCGGAAGCATATACAGTTCAGTACCTTATTCTTGGCTGTTCATGAATACCTCTGTTTTAAATAAGGAATTAGAAACCAATTTCAGCCATGCATTTTTTCAGAGGGTTGAATGCAATTTGAAAGAGTGATTGCTTGCTACGATGTGTGGTCTCCCTGTCACTAATAAACAGGTTTTGCAGGTTTTTTCTTTATGACATTTCTATACCACACGATAGTTAAAGGTGTCTGGGCAATTCACAACAACCTGCACAACCTGTTTAACCAGAGGTGATCGTGGGACAAAGAAATGTGTGCTTGCGTGTACACACAACATGGGAAGCAAAATCACTCTCAAACCAGCCTAATCTTACTTAAGCGCTGCGTGCTTCTCTCTAGCCACAGCTTGAGGAAGAATCCCGGTGCTCCAGTCCTTTACTCACACTGTAGACGTCCTAAACTTGTGGTTGACCCAATGCAACGACACAAGTGATCCTCTGAGAATGGATACTTTGGAAGGGTGCTCATGGAGCAGCATTCGATCCCAGAAATGTGCCCCCATTGACCTTTGCAACGTTGCAAAAGATGCTGGAGTATACATACCTCAGCATTCATCAAGACAGTGCAAAGGATCCCAGGGCTGGATTTCTCCAAACTAAATAAAAACTGATTGTGGCACGTGATAACTGAAAGGCTGCCATGCAGAAGATGGAGCAGGCTTGGTCTGTGTTGCTGAAGAGGGCAGGCAGACTAGGACTGAGGCGGGAAATTGCAAGGAAGCAGATTTCAGCTGAAAATGAGGAGACATGGGCCTCCTCCACACGAGACGTTTAATGAGCCTTGAAGGCTCATTAAAAAATTTACCTCCACAAGCACGGAGCGCAAAACGGGCGTACAGGCGCGTTATCTCCCCGATAATGCGCATTTTCGAACGCGCGTTAAATAGCGACTTTTATTTTGCTCCGGCCGTTAAAGCGCATTTTCGCGGTGTGAACAAGCGATTACGCGCATTAACTGCTTGTAAAGCGCTTTTTGGACATGAATTAATGCGCTTCGCCGCCTCTCGCCGCCTCCGGTGCAGAGGGATTAGGAGTAAAAGCGCCTCCGCGATAATGCGCATAATCGCGGAACCGGGCGCAAAAGCGCATCCTTGTGGAGGGGGCCATGGTGTCCTAACAGTATGAGCCACTCAGCAGTGGAGCAGGAGGTGGGATCTCTTGGGAGGTGGGATCTCCTTCACTGGAGAGGCATCCACAGGAATACTGCAGTGAATAGAAGAGCCCAAACAATGGCCTGTTCAAGAAGTTGTTGTTTACCGTGACAGTTTCCTCCCAGAGATCCCATCAGCAATACGATGTCTGTTTGGCCAGCAATCTTAGCTTTGAAATTACTGCTGGAAGACCCAGTTGTAATAGAGTGATTATCCCCCCCCCCCCCCCCCCCAGGACCACCTAGGGCACTAGTATTTTCCCTAGGAATAGCCCTGGAGTAAAAGGTCTTAAGAGAATGATAAATGGCGAAAGGAACTGGGTATCTTTAGTTAAGAGAAAAAGATTTGAGGTGTAGTAGGAGGGCAGGAACAGGCTGGCAGTTTTCAAATACTTACTAAGGAGCATTAGTGAGAACTAATTAACTAAGAGTTATTAACTCTACTATTAACTAAGAGTAGTTCAAGAGTGAAATGGAAGAGGATGGACAGCCCCCTTCCTTGAAGCAGGGCAAGGTGGAAATCGCCCAGTTGCTTAAGGACAGTCTCCCATATTGCTAGCAGATGAGAAATCTTGGTTCTCCCCTAGCTTTATAACTCCACCATGTTATGTGCTTTCCTGAGAATGCCACTCAAGACCATCCCCCAACACCTCCCCAGGACAAATGTGCTCAATGGAGCTTACTCCTAAGTAAATGTCCATAGGGTTACAGCTTTTGTTCAACTAGACCTGTTGACTTTTTCTGCGTTAGCTAGCCAAATGTGGAAGGAACTGGCTTCCACCCTGGCTGATAGTTGATCACTCAATAAGCCAAATGCTATCAATAAGTTTACAAAGGGGGGGGGGGAAGCTGTCAATTAAAAATCCAGCAACATTTCTCCCTCTGCTTCTCAGGATCCTCTAAATCCTTGAAATATTTATGAAAGGCTAATTAAACCAGTTAATTGGTGGGCTCAAGGGAGGCCAGGATTCCCTTTGTGGGGGAGAAAGGATCTGCTTCTACAGCATTAATAATTAAGGATGCAGATGTAGTGGATTGGATTATGGCTATTAGATCATTCTCTCCATCATTCAAATGCACATATTCCTAAAGAGCAGTGAAGAAGAAGAAAGGATCTTTGAGGAGGTGAGATAGGAAAATTGCTTCCACATTTGAGTCCTTTAGGCATTGCTTTCCCACAATCAACTGGAAACAGAATTAAAAGGTAAGGTTCATACAAGCACTTATATACGGCTATATTATCTAGCAATGCCCTTTGCCACAACCTAGAACTTTCTATGATGTATACTCACCAGTAAGTCCCATTCAGCAGAGGTCCCCTGCAAAGTTAATTAAACATCTCTTCCTTGCAACATCAGCCCATTTGATTGCTTCCTATTCAAAACAAATTGGTGATGAATTGCCTTTTAAAAGAAGCCAATGAAGAGACAATTACCTGATTATTCAGCTTTAATCTCACTAAGGAATAAAATGGGCTGAACCTGAAAGGAGGAAACTTTTAATTAAAGGCGCAATCACCCTTAAAAGCCTTAATAACATTTAGTTTGTCCATACCAGTTCCTGGTACTACAGTTACATTTTATTACAATATAAAGCCAAAGCAAAGCTTTTTCTACACTAGTCATTTTATCTGGAGTTGCAAGTCTTTTAATCATTAGGGTTTTTTTTACAGACCTTCAAAGGATATTGCAAAATTGTTACAATCCAATTTTAGTTGTGTTGACCTCCCATGATTTATCGGACTTGATTTGTGACATTCCTGTTTCAGCTAATTGTGGGAAAGCAATGCCTCAGCCGCACTTAAGGGTTATGGTGTGGAAGCAACCCATGTCTCAGGGGTGGGAGCAGGGAAACACAGGAAGACAGCACAGAAAAAAATAAAATGCAACAATAGTGTTTTGTGAACGCCCTGTAAAAAGGCAGTGAACAACCGATGTCCAGATAAATGGATTAGTAGGGAAACAATCCATGAGTAGGTTTCCAAAGCTTCACAGATACAGAAGAATGTCTGGAAGCTTCAACTGATGCAAAATGTGGCAGCTAGCTTGATAACTGGTGCATGGGCAGGGCAGGGCAGAGGGCATCTACGATTTTGAGGGGGCACTCCGACGAGGAGGTCCCCCCCAGCTTATGCTACTGCTTCCATAGTGTAAGCGGCCCATCGAGAAGCGAGGAGCCCGCCTTGCAGAAACAGTGCAGAAGCTGTCCGTCGGGAATACCACAGTCAGACTACAAGCTCCAGAGTGGCCATATGCCGCATGCAGGGCGAGGATAGATGTGCCTAAGTTGCGATGGTTGACCTTACTGCATCTCTTTCCTCCATCTTCTCCATGGCATATAATCCCTGGAGTGGAGGGTGAGGTAATGATGATGATAGTTATTAATGATAATGATGATGATGATACCGTGAGGGTGATGATGATGATGATAATGTTTGATAATGTTTGATAATGAGGAAGGACTGTTCTATTGTTGTTGCTTCTATTTGTACAGCAACTAAAAATAAATGTTAATTTCTGATTCAGCATTGAGGTGTTGTAGAACAGGTTTAATATGAAGGTGTTATGTAGAACGGACATGTTGGTGGGCATTTAAAAAAAATGCTTGATGAGCAGTTTGAATGGGGGGGGGGCACACACGTCCCATCTGGCCTGGGCATATTACCAGCTTTGCACAGCCCTGTGCATGGTATCAGGACCATAGCATACCTGTCCTGAAAGGCCTGCACCATTACCTGCAGAGGTGTGTGGAATTGTTTTCTCCTGTGTTGCTCCCAGACTACGGAATGTGTCCTCTCAGGAACTACGATTAGCTCCATTCTCTTGGCCTTTAGAAAGGATGTAAATTTAGGCAGTATATAACTGTTATTAAATGCATTTTATTCCCTCTCCAGGCTGTGAAAAGAAAGTGCAGGAGGTAGCAGAAAACACACACAAAGGACTGAGCCATTCCGTATGATGCAGCAGCGTAGCTTACTCAGTTCAAGATATACTGAAGTAATTTCAAAACATGCATTTCCCCAAAGCCCTGCAAGACGTTTTCACATGTTGCATGAACATACAATCTCCCACCATTCATGGGAGACCCCACTGGGTTGCAGTAGTATGAGAGAGAGAAAGAAATGCCTCCCTGTCCTATCCCTCCACACCCTGCATCATTCTACACACTTCTCTCTGCAAACTGCACTGCTCCAAGCATGGCAACCTTTTCTCTTTGAGTTGTGTGGTGCTGAGGCCTGTTCCAGGGGGGTTGGGAATGGGGCTACACCTATGCCGTGGCAGAGGGATTGGCCACAGTGTGTTGAGGTTGCTTCATGAAGTCTTCTTTCAATCTTAACCCCCCTCTTTGCAGTTTGCCCCTTACTACAAGGAACTTTGACTCAGTCCCTCACCAGGTTTCCTCCCTTCTATTACCATTTTTGCCAGATAGCTGGTTTCCTAGGGGAAAGCCCACCCTGGGCACCAGCTCCTGTAATCCCTCCTGGCAGGCACACCCCTCGGGATTCGCCTTCTCTCACAGGATGCTCAGAGTACTGCTAGCCAGAGGCAACCTCTCCCAGGAGATGCATGCCAACCAACCAAATGGTTTCTGCAGCTTGGCAACCTTCTTTGCCATCACTAACACCTCAAGTTAGAGGTGTTTTTACCTCCAGTTTTACTGGCCCTGCTCCTCTGCCTTTAATAGCAAACAGAAAATTAAGTAGATGAAGCTTTGCCAGGCAAGGGGATGAAGTGGCAGGGAAGCCCTCTTGTGTACTGGGCGCAGGAGCAAAGCCAATAAAAATG
The DNA here is from genome assembly GCA_029215795.1 of Anniella stebbinsi. Lineage (NCBI taxonomy): Eukaryota > Metazoa > Chordata > Lepidosauria > Squamata > Anniellidae > Anniella > Anniella stebbinsi. The sequence continues at coordinate 94,994,211 of JARDYH010000007.1, forward strand.
AGAGCAACCTGACTCCTAAGGGCAGGGGTCCAAAGGTGGCAAGGGCAAGCAGGACACTTACTTAACCTTGAAATCCCACAGACGGAGCAACCACAGTGATCTATGGGGAACTGGTCTTCAGAGGTATCACCATTCATGGTTATAATTAGGACTGGGAACAGATCCGGATCCCGAATCCAAAGGAGATCGGGGTGATCCAGACCTCCCGGATCTGGATCCAAACCAGATCGGGGGAGGTCCAGATAGTTCCAGATCAGATTGTTCCGGATTGATCTGGAGATACGGGGCCCATTGGCCTTCCAGGTCCCTGGGTGCTGGCTGCGCAGCCAGCACCCAGGGACGCCAGGCTGGTGGTGAGTCCATTGGACTCACCGCCCTCCCCCCCACTCTCCCTGCTTACCTGCTTACCTGCTGCCTCCTTGCCACCGCCGTCCACTGCTGCCGTCTGCTGGCCGCCGCTGCTTCCGCTGTACTGGTTCTCAGTAGAGCGGAAACAGCGGCAGCAGCAGATGGCGGCGGCAACGAGGAGGCAGCAGGTAAGCAGGGAGAGTGGAGTGAGGGTGGTGAGTACTTTTCCCCATAGACTTGCAAGTCTATGGGGAAAAGGAGGGTCTCCAGATCTCAATCCGGAGATCTGAATCCAGTTCCGGACTGGATCAGGGGGGCTGTTCACAGCCCTATTTATAATAGACTCAGTCTTTCCATTAATTTCATTTTAATTCCATGTACAGTTTAAAAACTTCAAGCATTTTTAAATGGTTGCTTTTAAATTATTTCTGTTGTGAATTGTTTTGTTATTGCATTGTATTGTACTTTAAAACTTTAATATTGCACCTATGGTCTTCTCTACACTAAAGCAAAAATCCCACACCCTTACCAGGCTTTCTTCTTACAGAGTCTTTCCACGATTTCGGTGGGCACAATACACATGCCTCCCCCTTTTCTCCCCCTCTTTTTTTTGGGATGTTTCCTTTGTGGGGAAGTTCCATATGTTTCATTTATACAGCCACCAAATGGTGCTGCAACATTGCGCTTTTTGATAGCAGTGTATATTTGTTACTGCATTTTTGGCTAGTTGAATCATGGCAGAATAAAGCTAAAAAATGGCAGGAGAGGGTGACGCTGTGGTGAAATGGAACCATAAACATCAGTGAGTAACTGATCTGCATTGCACCACATAAGTTCCGTGTGAAAGAGCCCTCAATGTTGACAATATTGGGCTAGATAGAGCCAAGGGTCCGTCCCAGTAGAAGGCAGCTTCCCATGTTCCTATGTGAGTGGAGCCTTTAAATAACTATATACAATTTAAATAAATTAAGTGAGGTTAAGTTAATAATTCCTTTTATTGTCTTTCTGAAGCTCTTGGGATGCCAATAGAAGGATACTGTCCATATTTTACGTAAGACAGTATTCATTATCCTCTTAGACATTGATTCATAACATTAGATCAATACTGTTAATGTATTATCAGATACAATTCTTAGTCTGGGAAGTTTTTATTCTGCTCCAGAGATTCTGATGTTACCACCAGAGCTTGTGCAAGAGACATTCCTAATGGATGGTGCCCTTCGTTTTACATTGCAAACATCCATTACTAAACCTCCAAGCCAGAGCAATTTTGTAAGGATGTTATGGACAAGGCCAGACCAGCAGAGGGCGCAAAAAAGACATATTTGGAAAGGAAAAATCCTTTTTTGGCAGTGAAGAAAGAAATCATCCCACCTATTTTCAAATTTCTGCAAGAGAGGACACTTTTTCACCCAGCCTGCCCTTACCTGGAGCCCTCCAGATGTGTGGGATTACGACACCCAACAGTCCAAAAAGGAGGGCAAGTTACTAATCAACACCAAAAACACTGTGAGATGACACCCATTATATATAACAATTTAATATAAACATTTGATTGTACAGTCAAGATGGAATTCAGGGCTTCATCACATCTACTTTGCAGATAACAACTAAACTCTGCAGCCTTACTGTTTGGTTCTATCAGGTAGGTATTTTCTCCTCCAAATGAGTGCTCTTATAACCAGACCCATTTAAAGAACTATGTAATGTAAAGGTGGATGCCTCCTTCAAACTGAGATAATATTACTAAAGATGTTAAATACAAACATTATTGTATGAAACTAATTAATCACATAGTTTATTATTATGTACTAATATGGGAAACCAATAAACAGAAAGAAAGGGGGGGAGCCAAAGGAACAAACACACAAATTTCAAAAGATTCAAATAAAGGAACCCAACTGCAGGATAGAATGTAACATTTTAGGATTTACTGTTTCCAGTTTAAAAATCTAGTCCACTTCCTTCCGTAACAGTGGTTTATTATAATCACACCAATTATACTGATGAGAATATATGCTGCCAATAACCAAGAATCTGAAATCTGTGCATTCATGAGAAATTCAACAAAATGATTCACTAAAGGTGCCTCCAAAACTTTACATTTCAGCTTACATCATGTTCCACAATGTGTGTGTGTGTGTGTGTGAATGTGTGAATGCTGCATTACAATAATCCATAGGGGCCTCTGTCCTTTCCCTTTCCTCTCGCTTCACTTTCTATGTAAGATTTACATACGGTACCAACTGTGTAATCAAAGCCACTGTTCTCTGGTTGAGAACTCCATGACTCATGGACACAAGTCAAAATCCCCACTCTTCAGCTGAAAATATTCATTCTTAATGGATGAGAATGAGGTATAAAAAAAGAAAGTGAGTATTGTGTTTTGTGAGGGTTTCTATCATAGGTATGCGCATGGGCTGTGCTGGGTGTGCCCAGGTATACCCTAATTTCCCAGGGCTGCCTCTACTTTCCTGGCCCCCCCCACTTGAATCCAGGCTTTTAAAGAGGACAGGAAAACCTCCAGAAAGCCGCCATGAGCATCCATGGGGAAACTACGCACTTTCTGGAGTTTTCCCCTCCTCTGCTCAATCAGGGCCTTTCAGGTGCACACCTTAATGAAGTGAGCTGTGCAAGCCTTTGGTTTCTGTCTATCCTGATATAAATATCAACTGCTTCCAGATGAAGCAGTCCTAATGTTAATGGCCAGAAGGTGTCGTGCAGCTATTCCATCTTTTTCTTCTTGCCAGATTTTCTGCAGGAAGAAAAAAGACAGAAGCGGCTCTGGGAAAACACAGGAGGGCCAGGAGTGGAAGACAATGATGCCCTGACTCCACCCCCCCCTCCTAAAATTCTGTGAATGAGACAAGGTGATGGCCCAGTAAACGCCTTGTATGGAAGCATCCATAGCTGGATTTTGGAATTATCGCTGTTTTATGTTAAGGATTTGGGGCTTTAGACTGTTCTATAACCTTACATGCTTTCTGACTATTACAATACTTTTAAGTCACTCCTTGGTTCTGGCCTTGTCAAAATGACCTTCCTTCCTCTTCTGCCTTTTCCTGCTACTTGGCTTGCATGTCTTTTTAGTTTATGACACCAAGGACAAGTTCGGCTTCTCAATTTCAGATATAGACAATGCCTGTCTGCCACTAGCACTGTGCTGAATTTTTGATTGGTGGAGCCACTTTGGGATGAATTTTTCTCCTCAAAACAGTTTAAAATACAATAATACAAATCTTTGTCATTATATATATATATATATATATATATATATATCAAAGTCAGGAGTTAGTTGGTCACTGCATTCCCATGAAGGGATTAAGAGATACTTACAGTTAAAAGTAACCCAGTCAAAGTTAGTTGCTCAGAAAGGAAGTCTCTAGCTGTTCGATTTAACAAAATTATATTTAAAAGTCTCTGTACGCCTTTATAAACACAGGTGCAGGCCAAAGTACAATGATGTGCCACTAACATACAGCCTGTAAACAAGCCATGAAAGGATTAAGAGACACCTACAGTTAAAAATAACCCAGCCAAAATTTAGATTTGATTTTTCTTTGTGAACTATGTTTGTGGGTAACCATCTGGTGAACTGCAACTCCCATCAGCCATTACATTGCCAGTATGGACATTGATCAGGAATGCTGGGAGTTGCAGTCCAACACATCTGATGGGCACCTGGTTGGGGAAGTCTGCCCCAGCAGCAAATTGAAGTGTGCACAAAGGACCATAGGAAGCTTCCTTATACTGAATCAGTCTGTCTAGCTTAGTATTGTCGACTGACTAGTCAACAATGGCTCTCCAGGGTTTCAGGCAGGAGTTTCCCCAGCCCTGCCTGGAGATGCTGGTAATTGAACCTGGGCCCTTCTGCATGCAAAGCAGGGGCTCTTCTGCCACTGAGCCACAGCCCCTCCCTGACTTCCTTTGGTCTAGACTGAATGAATCTACTTTTCTGCTGTCCCTCAATTGCATTGAGTAGCCCTGCATTCTGCTGTTTGGGAAAGGCAGAAAAACGTCCTTTCTATGCACTTATGTGAAATGCAAGCAGTCTTCTAGAAATCAGGGAGATAGATAGCCACCCTACACCTGACTGGAGGGGGCCTATCCAGAACCCCCAAATAGAACACTTCGACCTGAAGCAAACTCAAAGGATTTCCCAAGGGGTACTGAATCGAGGAACTGTTCCTTCCCCCCCCCCCCCATCAGTGCCATTGCTAATCTTATGGCAATATCCAAAACCCTGGATGTCCCCAGGGGAGAGAGCCAAAGCAGCAGCTGGGATGGATGGGATATGGAGGGTTTCTTTGCAACAAGACACATAATTGGACGGTATGTTGCAGATCTGTAAGCAACCAAAATGGGAAAGCAAAGGCATTATGCTAAAGAGGGCTTATCTCTAGAAGCAACCTGAAAGTCACTGGTTGATAAGAGAGTGGAAGTAACCAGAATGGCCTTCCACATCCTTTCTCTCAGCAAGCTGGCCGGATAAAAGAGACCAGCTTGACCTAGTCTGGGCCTTTCCAAACAGAACAATTTCCAACGCCAGCTTTCCCCGGCCTGGTGCTCTCCAGATAGGTTGGACTGGAATTGCCAGCATCTCAGCCAGCACTGGAATTTGTGGGTCCTCAGTCTTCGTGGGTCAGCAGGGCACTCAGTCACCACACATGTTTGGGGAAACAGGTCCAGCCAATGCTGGCTGACAGCTCTCAGTGGTTCCTGGGCTCAAAGTGGATGCCTTGCAGGCCGAGGTTGGGCTGGCTGGACAGTGTCCTCAGCCTTGGAGCACAGGAGGAAACAGGGCCACTTTCTCCAACCTGGTGTCCTCCAGATGTGTTGGTCCGCCAATGGGACTGGTGGCTGGGAATGATGGGAGTTGCAGTCCAACACATCTGGAGGGCATCAGGTGGGGGAGGATAAGTTTTGAACAATTCTGATGGCAAACACTTTTGGGGAAATCATGTTACACCAGAACTGAAACCCTTATTGGAAAATTCCTGACCAGGAGTGGCTGAGAATCTGGCATTCCCCTGCTGAATCCATTCCCCATGGGTTGTTTTCTGTTTCCAAGGGCAAATCGCTCACAACTGGCATGTTCATCGCTTGATGAGTGGTCACTTGCCTTTGTGGATGAGTTAACTAAGAGGAGAAACGCCAGAGAGAGAACCCAGGCACCGCCACAAAGACAAGAGTTTGTTCACATTCAACTGTGGCCAATTCAGCCATGGCCAATCAAGTGAGTGGGGACAAGTTCCATGGTCACCTTTTCCACATGGAAGCAGAAGCCTTTACTGGCCTTACTCCTCTATCCCAAAGAGGCAGTGATGCATAGAAAGGCAATAAGGGATTCCTCCTGCTGCTGCTACTACTACTACTTAGGCCCCCTCTACAAGAATTCAGCTTGGCGCCCGGTTGCCCGATTATGTGCATCTTCTCACCATCGCTTTTACGCCTAATTCCTATAAATGACATGCAGTGAAGCGCATTACCGGCAGTAGGAAATGTGCTTTAAAGTGGTTGAAATGTGGAGAATCGCTTGTTTACATGGTCATAATGCGTTTTAACTGCCGCGGTTAATTAAAACTCGCTATTTAATGTGCATTTGATAATGCGCATAATCGGACAGAAAAAGCGCCTCAACTCCCGATTTGCGCTCCGCTCTTTTAGAGGTCAACATTTTAATGCGGCTTGAAAGAGCTTTAAATCACTCTTGTAGAGGCACCCTTAGACTCATGCCAGGGGAGGGCATCACTTGCTCATTCCTGTGCAGCAAATTACCTTTAAATGCATGAGAGCAAAGACAGCTTAGAAAAGGGGGCAGCAGCAATGCTGTCTAAGGAATCCATGATATTGGGATATTTCATCCCTGGAGAAGGAAATCACAATGGAACCAAGCTGTGATGTCTCAACAGCTTCCATTGCAAGTGAGCACTGTCCTGGAACCAGAGTGCAGCAGTGAATCTTGTGCTGATAACCCTCCAGCAGGGTCGGGTTGCACAGCTCTGACGACCCACCAAGAGGGGGGAGGGGAGTGAAGAAAAGACCCTGCCAGGATCTGACCTGATTTTTCCTAGGAGCCTCCTTCCTGATAGGTTGCATCAATGGCACACGGATGAGCCTTTTATGTGGAGCTCTGCTCAGCACAGCTATGACCATATATGGGAGAGATGATGAACCGTTCACAGCAGCAGCAGCAGCAGCAGCAGCAAGCAGCAGCAGCAGCAGCCAAGGTGGGGAGGGGTGGTCCCTGGCGGACAGTTTTCTGTGTCACTGTGCAGTTCTTTTTATATGCAGTCAGCTATTTCCAAGCAAGAGGCAAGTCTCCTCTTTAGCAGCGTGCATCCCCAAGGAGTAGCGAGGCTCCCCTCGGATTGCATTCATGCTGTACTTGCTTACAGAGTGAAGCTGTCTCAGAAAACACCCCTTCCTTCCTTCCTTCCTTCCTTCCTTCCTTCCTTCCTTCCTTCCTTCCTTCCTTCTGAAAATGGACCCAGAGCAAGACCCTGCAAGAAAAAATAATCAATAAGAAGACCTAGCATTCAGACAGCACTTTAGATTGCCTAAAGCGCTTCTCAACAATTCTTGCAACAACCTTGTAAATTGGGCCAATATTCTTATTGTCCTAGCACAACTAAGCTGGGAGGTGCTACTTTGCCTAAAGCCATCCTGAAGTGTTATGATGGGGTGAGATTTGGGCAGGGGCCTCCCTAGTTCACCACTCACTTGGTCTGCTACTATGTTAAGGGCAGCTACCATCCCCTACATATGTGGCCTTTGCAATTCTGTGCAAACATCTCAACTTGTAACTCAGCCTTCCCCAATCTGGTGCCCACCAGATGTGCTGGACTGCAACCCCCAGCATCCCCCAGCTAGCTCTGTAGTTGATCTGCAGAAAAACATTCCAGGCTCACAGGATGCAATTCCGCCTGCTAGAATTTGCTCACATCCCCCAGTTTCACTTTCCACATGGCTCCTCTGGGTCTGAGGCACTCAGCTGGAAGTGTGGGGCACCCCCAGAAAGGACAAGCACTGTCTCCCCCCCAAGACAGCATGGTCCTTGCCGATCCCCGAAGGGCTCCCTCTTAGCCAGATTGACAGGGGTTGGTTGAAGCCCAGTCACGTCTACTGAAAGGACAGGCATGGTGATACCTCTGGTCCTTGAAACTAGTCACCCGCACCCCTTACAATGTTTCCCATCATGTTTGCCGAACACTCCATCCATGTGCTCTGCAAAGTGCACAGCCACCCCCAAACCAGAACACACACACACACACCAGTTTGTGTTACTGTTTCACTGCTGAGATTCATGTAGAGGTTAAGCTGTCCAAAGAAATGCAGCTATTTGCTGCTCATGTCGATATTAAATGTAATTATAGTCGGGGCAACAATTTGCATTTTGCCTTTAAACACTCCGATGGGACTGAGCAGTCATTAATTTTAGGGTAGAGAAAGAGGAGAGAAGAGGGGAGAGAAGAGAAGAGAAGAAGTCTGTCCATGATTGGCTGTCTCCATGGAGATGCAGGACTGACTGAGCTGCCAGTACGATGCCGAACAAGACACAGAGGCCGGCCAGTCACACCCTGCCTGCCAACCAGCTTGCCTGGTGCCTTTCCAGGGGGGGAGGGGCAGAGAGTGGTGGACGCATTTCACCAAGGAAGGGTGGCCGTGACTCAGGTGTGGCAAAGGGACATGTTGTTTTTCCACACTCTTGTCCAAATGGAATCTTCAAGTTGGATGCTGCAATCCACAGCTGGGAGTGTGGGGAATATTTATGCTGGGAAGGGGCCTGGGCTGACTGCATAAACAACCCAAGAGGATGTTTTGGGTGAAGCTGGGCATGTCAGAGAGGGGCCGCCCACACACTTGCAATGCCACAGAGGATGGATGCATGGCCCAGAGTGCATGGCCCAGCATGCTTGCTTCCAGCATTCTTTGCAACCCTGCAAGAGATCCTGGGCCCTTGTGCAGACTTTGAGGGCATCTGCTTGGAGTGGCAGAATGGAGGGGTCCAGCCGGCCAGCCTGGAGAAAGGCAGGGATTCCCCTTTATCCAAGGCAGACATGGTGTTACTTGAGAAATCAGCAGGATGGGTTGTACAGCCAGAGTAGACCAGCCTCTAGCCCTAATCCTAGCGAGTGGAGTCTGGTTACTTACTTAGAGATGTGGGGAAAGCATACATCTCTCTCTCTCTCTCTCTCACACACACACACACACAAACACACACTTACTCTTTCTTGCCACTGTGCAATTCATGCATTCTGCATTGCCAGCTAAGTTTGGAGACAGAGAGTGTAGCAATGGCTGCTTGTCAAAGCTCATCAGCATCACCAGGGTTGCCACTTGCCTAAGATGAAAGATCTGGTGCAGGAGGTTAATGCATTCAAGTCAGGCCTCGGGAGCACCAGGAGCTTTCCTGCGTGGACAAACCTACTTTGGGAATGGGACCAAGGTGTTTCCCTTTCTGGGCAACAGCAAGAGGATACCCAGATTTCCCAAAGACCTCCTGGCCCCTCCTCTGGGGCATTTGCAGCCTACATTGATGAGGCAGCAATATTCCTTCCTTTGTTCCAGATGAATACCCATAATAAGCCCAGCACCCTTAGCAGCCTTTAAAGCCAGCTGTTGTCATCAGGACATGTTCAGAGGGCTGGATCCTACCGCACTGTGGATTGGGCACTGGAGTGCACAGCTTGGAGCTTGGGGAGAAAGGATTTGCTAGCAATTACCATGTCTTTTCCCTCTTTCATTATAATAGACCTAGAGGCCACCCAGTCACACCGATTGGCAGCAGGTTCAGATCAAAAAAGTCCTTCATAGTTTCGGAATTTGCTGCCACAACATGTGTTGTTATTAGACCATTAGCTTAGATAGCTTTAGAAGAGGATGAAGCAAATTTATGGAGAATATTAGCTACAATAGTTAAATAGAACTTCCACATTGAGAAGCAGAATCCCTCAGAATACCCAATGCAACCCTCCCCAACCTAGTGCCTGCCAGACTACAACTCCCATGATCCCCAGCCAGCATAACCAGTTCTGCTGGGTCAATAGAGAGTTGTGGCAAGGGCAGCACAAACCCATCTAGAATTCTCTTTTGCTGGTTCCACTGCATCCCTCGCCCTTTCAGGTGATCCAAGAGGGGTACAAGGGTGTCAGATGCAGGATCTGGGCCTTGTTGGGAGTGTTCGGGCTGACCTTCCCAGGCGAGGGCTTGATTACACAGAAGCACCATCGACTACATTCAGAGGGCACAAAAAACTTCCTGGAGCTCAGTTTCTTGTCATTTACCCAAAGATTATAGAGAGCTTCACAACTGAGTAGGGATTTGAACCCAGGCCTCATGGGGCTGAGCACTGCATTGTAGCCATTTCATGCACCACCTGGGTTTTGGACAAGCCCACCAGAAAAGTCCTGCGGAATCAGGCCAAAGTCCTTACTAGTCTAGAATTCTGCTTCCCGCATGTATCGAAACTCAAATTTAATTTAGCCAGTAGTTTCTCGCTAAGATGAGGAGAGTTGCCAAAGAGTCTGCTTGGCCTTCTGAAGTAGAAGAACATTTGAGGGGCTAGTTAGGGTCACTCAGCAAGAAAGGAAAGGCACTCTGCACATGTGAAAAGACATCACATTCTTTATTATTTCACATGCCTCCAGGTGGAACACTGTTGCGGAATAAAATCCCAGCTCTGCATTGAACTGGGACTTTCATATGTGCAAAGATACTGCCGGGGCAGGAGGCCAGACTAGATGACCTCTTGGTGCCTTCTGATTCCCTCAACCCTGACTCCAGGCTTCCGTTGCGGGCTGGGTGTGAGGGAAGAGGGCCTGGTACAGCAAGGGGAGGGTTAATCTGCCCTGGCTTCCTTGCACTGCAGACGTCACAGATGTTTCCGAAGGAGGGGAGGGGGCGGCTAGTGGTCTATGGTGGTCTTTGTGATGCATTTTATACGGATAGCAGCAGCTGCAGCAGCGGCGGCGGCGGCGGCGAGGCTCCTGTCCCCGGACTGAGGCGCGCGCTCCGTCCTCCGCTCCGCTCCCTCGCCCCGGACGCAGAGCTGCAGGACATTCGCCCAGCCTCACCGACGCGGCTTCCCGGGTGCGGCGGCTTCGCCTCTCCCTCGGCAGAAAGGTGGGTGCCTCGCTCTTCCGTCGGCAGGCGGCGGATCAGGCAGATCGGGAAACGGGGGGCGCCTTGGGCACAAAAGGGAATACCCCCCCCCCCCGATGCCCCAGAGCCCCCTCGGATCGGCCCTGGACTCCTCCGAGACGAGGCCTTTCGTGACGCTCCCTGGCTGCGGGGCGCGGGCGGCGGGCGCGGATCCCTCCCTGCAGAGGAGCAGCGGGAGCGGAGCGCGCGGCGGCGGCGGCAGCGGGCGGCGGCGGCTCCGCGGGCAGGTGGGTCGGGGCGGCCATCGCGCATGGGTCGGGGGCGGCCACCTGGGCGCTCTCGAGGCAGCGAGCGCTGCCTGCCTCCGCGCGGCCCCTCACCGGCCCCATTCGCCCACCCTAGGGCGCCAGGGGCTTCTCCCCCTCGGGCAGCGCCGTCGCTCTTTCCCCCGCACCCGGCCGACGGTGGCGTTGCGGTGCCGGCCCAAGGGCGCCTGCTCCTGCTCGGCGGCACTGGGCGGAGAGAGAGGGAGGGAGCGAGCGAGCGAGGCAGGGAGGGGGCCCTCCCCCTCCCCCTCCCCACCCTCCGAGCCGCCGCAAGCTGCCTGTGCCGAGCCGAGCCAGGCCAGCATCTCTCTGGTCTGTGAAATGGGTGGAGCGCCGCAGGCGAAGGGGGGCTGGCGGCCGGGCACCTCTCCGGCAAGACCGCGCTCTCGGCTGCCGCGGCTTCATCCTCCGCGCGCGCGCGCCGCCCCCCGCCTGCGCCTTTGGCCTCCTCCACACGAGACGTTTAATGAGCCTTGAAGGCTCATTATAAATTTTACCTACACACGAGCGGAGCGCAAAACGGGCGTACAGGCGCGTTATCTCCCCGATAATGCGCATTTTCGAACGCGCGTTAAATAGCGACTTTTATTTTGCTCCGGCCGTTAAAGCGCATTTTCGCTGTGTGAACAAGCGATTATGCGCATTAGCTACCTGTAAAGTGCTTTTTGGGCATCAATTAATGCGCTTCGCCGCCTCTCGCCGCCTCCCGTGCAGAGGGATTAGGAGTAAATGCGCCTCCGCGATAATGCGCATAATCGCCGAACCGGGCGCAAAAGCGCGTCCTTGTGGAGGGGGCCTTTCTCTCCCCTTTGCCTGCAGTGGCAGGAAATGCGATGGCAGCCCCCCCGGTGCCCCCCCGCCGTCGCCGCCACTCAAGCAACAACAATCACGCCCATTGCCAGAGCAGCGGGGGCTGCTCCGTGAGGTCCCTTTGTGTGCCCGTGCGCCAAGCGGCGCTGCCTCTGTCTTTCCATTTGGAAAGGGGGTAGCTGGGGGGGGGGGGGTTGCTGGAGCACCGGGGGCTTTTGTCCAGAGGTTCGAGGTGCTGGTTACCGTGCGGGATCCCAGCTTGGGGCATGGGGTGGGATGAAGTGTCCGAGCGTGTCAGCATCCAAATTCCCCTTCCGATCCTGACATTGGTCCAGGCAGAGGTCAGAGTCTCGGGATGCTGGACAGATCAATATCAAGAGCCTATGATCAGTTCTGTAATAACGAGTGAGAGGTTTGGTCTTCCTCATCCCCCCTCCCCATCCCCCAGTTCTTCCCGAAGCAGGCCTGCCTCTGCATCCTCTCGCCTCCCTGCTCTTGGAAGCATCTAGCTAGTCGCTGTTGGAGCCCAGTTGCTGGTTTAGGTGGATCCTTGGCCTGAGCCATCAAGAAAGCTCTTCTCATGTTCATCACTGGCGAAAGGGGCCCTGCAGGTGTCCGTCTGGTGAAGGCGAGCAGGTATGCTCAGTGGCAACCCTGCTCCGAGGAATGGATCTTTCCTACTCTAGCAGTGTTGGATGGCGGCCTGGATTCTGTTTGGGAGGTTAATTATAGACACTGCAGTGAAATCTACACCAGGGAAGCTCCCTCCGGAAAACTCATTAAGACAAAACAAAAGAGCAGCAAAAACTCAAAAGCCAAGGCCTGCCTGGAGGTTGCTTGAGGTCACTCATTGATGGAATTTGAATACGGCCGTTGGGAACGTGTCCCCTTGCTCGAAATCTCTTGAAGCTGGTGGGTTGTTTTCCCTCTCTTCCCTGGTTTTCTCTTTCTAAGGGAAACAGAACAGGGTCTTAGACTGTGGTTTCCTTCTAGGCTTTGCTTGCTAGCAGGCAGCAAAAGGGTCAGGATTCAGAGGTGTGCTGGTGATATGAGATGCCATGTGCTTTCCCAACCAAGCAGAAAAATGTCCCCAACCACTTATGCAAAGAATTTGGTTGCCTCCCATGGGCAAAGCCTCCTCCAAACTGGTTGCTTGTTTGGTCAAGAGACAGGATGACCTCCAAGTGCAAGGTAGGACTGAAAGGGAGCAAAGTCTGGTCTGCATTAGAGGGAAGGGCCATGGCTCAGTGGCAGAAGAGCCCCTGCTTTGCATGCAGAAAGTCCCAGGTTCAATCCCTGGCAACTCCAGGTCGGGATGGAAAAACTCCTGCGTGAAACCCTGGAGAGCCATTGCTGCCAGTCAGCGCTGGCAACACTGGGCTAGATCTGGCTCAGTCTAAGAGTGCCTCTACAAGAGCGATGTAAAGCTCTTTTAAGGTGCATTAAAAATTTTACGCCTACAAGAGCAGAGCACAAATCGGGGGTCGAGGCGCTTTTTCTGTCCGATTATGCGCATTATTGAATGCGCGTCAAATAGTGAGTTTTAATTTACCGCGGGAGTTGAAGCACCTTATGACCATGTAAACAAGCGATTCTCCGCATTTAAACACTTTAAAGCGCGTTTCATACAACCAGTAATGCGCTTCACCGCCTCCCGTGTATAGGGATTAGGCGTAAAAGCAATTGCGAGAAGATGCGCATAATCGGACAACTGGGCGTCAAACTGAATTCTTGTAGAGGGGACCTAAGGCAGCTTCCTGCATTCTTATGTTCCTACTGCACTGAAGGCAGGAGGCCTGACACGGTGGAGGTGGAGTTGGAGGTGTCTCCTGGTATCAAACATGGTGGCTGGCGGAGCTCCACTGGAGCATAGAAAAGGATAATTGGTAAGTAAGCCCTGGGGCAGCACATGTGCAGAGGAGCATGGGCCAGAGAGGGGCCTGGGCTGGGTGACCTCTCCATGGTACTGGGACCCACTAGGCATTGCTAAAGGGGGAAAGGGAAAGGTACTTCCATTGTTCCTGCCACGGAACCTGGCCTTCTAAGACTGGTAGCCCTGGACAGGGAGCTGATGGACCTTAGCAGCAGTGACTCATCCCCCTTCCTCTTGACATGTCCTGTTCGTTTTACCCCAGCCCTATGACCCCAGCCACCCACCCTCTAGGGGTACTTAGATAACCTCAAATCTGGCCCATCTTTCACCCTCCATTGGCTGCATAGCACTGCGACAATGAATGGGGAAGAAGACCCTCCATTCTTTTAACTAGCCTCAGTGTGCAGCTCCCCTGCCCCCATTCTCCCAGCCCCACAACTGTTTAGATGTACATCCATATGTTTTCCGAATGGCTTTACCTCTGAGGGGAAGTGTGCCATTCCCTTCCGGCCCTCTGGAAGGCTACAGAAGTAGAAGCAAATGCTGGAGAGAAACATGCTGTTGCCCCACAAGACAATGCCACCTTCTCAGGTGATCGGAGGCATAGGGAGGTGGGTGGGGAACCCTGGGCTGGCCCTGGGATTGTGCAGGTGTGGCCATGGCAGTGAATCTGGTTTATGTTTGGGGTGGAGCATCTTCCCCAGTGAGGGGGCTGGCTTGAGAATGCACCTTCTTTGTTCAGAACAGCTGGTTCTCCCCTCCTGTACCTCCCCACCCCTGAGAAGCTCACAAGATGCTGTGTGATGCCTAGTGAGGGTGAACGTGAAGCCAATGGAAACCAGCAGCAGGAGATGGTACAAGGATGCCAGCTGCAGGTGGCCAGTCCAATTCCAGCCTTGCTCCCCTGGAGCACAGAAGCCGAGTGCAAAGTCCAGCGGAGCCCTTCCACGCTCCAGCAGGGACTGAAGCCAGCCAGCAATCTGCCATCCCTTCAGTGAAGGTACAAGGCACAGGCGGGGCAGGAATGAATGGTCTCAGTTTGTGCCCTCCTTCTGCAACTGGGGCACTGAGGAAGACTTTGTGGGGTGGTGGGCTGATACTCCACCTTACCCCAAAGATCCCAGGCACTCCTCCCCCTCCCCCTCCCCAAGATGCCTTTAGGAAGCCCACCTCCACCCCCAATTTACTTCTAATGGAGCCAGGGGTCTCAAGACCTCCCAGATGAGACCATCCTGGCTCAGTGATCATCTTTGGAGGGATCTGGAGACCCAGGGTGCTTCTAGGCAGAGGGATCCCCGAGCTACCAACTGGAAGCTCTTGGCAGCAATTCTGATTCTCTTCCCCCCCCCCCCCCGGTAAAGGTTTTTCAGTGGTAAGAAAACAAACGGATGAGACAGTGGGAAAATGTGGGCGGGGCTACAAGCAGATGATGATGCCATCTGGATCCCTTGTCACATTCTGTGAATGAGGCCGTGGGTTTCACCTTGTCCGGAAGCAGCCCAAGTTAAACACCTCTGGACTAACTACCGTCTCCAGCACACCAATTCTTAGCTCTGTTTTATCTTCTATGAGTAATGGGGGGCTGGGAGAGAGTGTTTCTGAGCATGTGCAAAATGCCTCAACACTTAACTTGCTTACATGCCCTGAAATTAGGGGCCAGGAAGCCGCTTGAGCCGGACACCTCTCTTTGTATAAGCACTTCTCCTGGCACCTTTCTGTGCCTCCCTTTTCCATCTCATCTGCCTCCCTCTCCTCACGCCGGTTTCACCTAAGCAAGATTGTCAAAGCCTCTATTTCCCCCCACGAGCATTTCTGAAAGCCCCACCACCTCCACCTCCACCTCCATACTCTTAAAATAAAGATGGTGGGATGGATGATGGAGCACGAAACCATCCCCGTTTCAGCATGCGTAATCATGCATCATGCAGGGCTGCATAAGGTTTCTGCACAGACGCAGGAAATGTGAAAGCCAAAGCAGATGCCTCTTTGAAAGCCCTCTTTGTGACCTTCGGGAGGTTGACCACAAAGGATTCACCCGAGCATGCCTGGCCTTGTGGCTCATTGAAAGGCCCCCAGGGAGCCCTCTTGGTCAGCTAAATGATGGTAAACAATGCGAAAAGGATTTGCCCAGCATCATTTTCTATTGCAACCTTTATAAGACAGGCTGCATAGGCAGGGGATGGACAGAAAAGCAGGTCAAGACACACCAGGGCCAGATCTACACCAGGCAGGATATAACCCTTTGAAAACGGTATATGGAGCATGTCCTGGGCCCCAGCAGTTACTAATACTGTTAGTATAAAGCTGTAGGGTAAATCCTGCCCAGGGCTCCACAGTGGTTCTCTCAAGTAGAGGCAGCCGCTTAGGTTGGCTCGTGAGCCAAGTCTTGCTTCAGCAGACAACTTCCTCGGGCTGAAACACCTGTCATAACTGGTCAGTTAAGGCTGCTGTGATTCTACTAGGAAGGAGAAAATCCTATTAAGCGAACCTGCTTAGGATCACACTGAAAGGACATAGCCCAGAGCAAATGCCTGTTCTAACAAAGACAACCCTGAATTGCAGCTGGGGCTGTGTCTAAAAATGAAAACTCCCAGTTGGTAATTTCCCCACTAGCCATTTTGACTAGAATTGCCTTCTTTTGTTCACGCTTTTTTCGGAGAAGCTAGACAATATCATTGCCAAATTTTGTATTCTAGTGTTTTCTGTGTTGAACTCACCTTTCCACCCCCAAGACCTGATTTGTGTCTTGTTTAAAAATGTAGAATAAAAACCACAGCACCAGCATGCTCAGTGTAAACTGGCAAAGTACTATTGACAGGTTTTGCAGGGGCTACTGTCACTTAAATTAAAAGCTTCCTGTTTGCAAATTCTGCTTGTTTTATTTCTTCCTCTTCAGATCAGCAACAGGATTACAGATTAATGGCCCTTTATTTGCCCCTTGGAATTAAATTCTTAATTGCTGCTTAAAGTAATTTCTTGTTGAGGAAAGGCTTTAATTACTGACCTCCTATTTCACTATATAAACATTAAAGAACAAAACGAGAGAAAATTATTAATTAAACCCCTCCCCTTGTAAGAGAGGAACATTAAGTGGTAATAAAGGCAGCAATTCTGTGCAGACTTACCTCAGATAATACAATGGGACTTTCTCAGTCATAGGATTGTGCTGTAAAACAAGCTATCCAGGAGCAGTTAACAGGCAGCTCATCAATAATCACCCTGCTGTGCTCAACAGAAAGAGGCTGAAGCTGCAAGGAGGAAGCTTTGAATTGATGTTGGAAAGGACCTTTGTTGGATAATATAGCTCTATGGTATGATTCTTCCTCCAATAAGCCATGTTCTGCTCCCTGTGAAACTGCTTTTCCAGCTGCGGGGGGAAAGTTACTGGGCCCATGTATCATTTCTCCTTCAGGGAAAAAAATGGCTCGGGAAAGGCGAATTTAAACCAGGAAATGACACCGGTGAGAAGGGCTTGAGCAGCTCCAATTAAATTCAAAACTCCATGCATCTTGAAAGAGATATTTAGTTTGGGCCTCTATTAAGGTGCTGAACACATTTTTAGGTTCAATAAAACGTGTGGAAACACACAATATGTGTTTGCCTATTGGGCACAGTTTATTATGCTTTTGCAGAATAAGGGGGAGGGGCATGAAACTAATACCCCCACCTCCTGACCATGGGGCTCTTTCTGAGTCCACCATGAGTTTCAGAGATGCATCTGGGCACTGCCAGACTTTCAAGCCTATCTTTGCAGCCAATGAGGACTAGAGACTCAAGCCCTGGCAGTCCTGAATGTGGTTGTATAAAATAATATTACAAAATAATACTTTGGGAAACGGTTTGGCACCTGCCTGGGTCTACGCATCTTCTCACTATCCATAAACAATGCAGCTGATTTTAATATTTTAAAAGCTTTTAATCTGATATATGCCACGCCCCCAGTCTCCTATGGACTCTAGGATGTGTGAATCAGCAAAATTCAAGCTCCCCAAAGTTCTCCAAGTTCGACCTCAAACCTCATTCCAACTCAAGTCTTTTATCTCAAGTCATGGATTTTTCTCTTTTTGCATGAAAATCCATTTGCATTTTCATGCATACTTTTCCTAAGTTATGCATCAATTGTGCACATCGTTGAAACAGACACATTCTTCTTGGTTAAAGCGTATGGTGTGCATTTTTCAAAAATATACATTTTTTCATGTGCATTTTTCAAATGCTTGCATGCTGTCCATTTTGGGTGGGGGGCGGGAGGGTGGGAATCTGTGAATCACATTGCGAGCTCAGAAACGTACAGACTTTGTGTCCATGTTCGATCTGGAAGGTGCGAACTGGGTAAACCCTTATAAAAAATGAACAGACACAAATTTTTCACCCCTCTGTCCTGTGCCCTCAGCTAGTCTGTTGCCTTCCATGGGTCGAGACTGTGCTCTACCAGCAAAACACCTGGAGTAGAAAAGGAATAGACGTGGGAAATGATGCCCTCAGGAGGGACAGCCTTGTTTGCTTAGTTGAAATAAAGCACTTTGAAAAGCCAGACTTGCCTCAGCTCAGTTAATGAAAAGTGGTGCCTGAAGTGACCGAATTACGCCCACAGCTACACAATACAGATAAATTCAACAAGCCGAGAGAAACCCCAGTGGCTAACTAGAGCCTTAGAAGTACAGGAAATGCCAGGAAGGGCCTAGCTACCACAGACTGTAGCCAGTATAAAGTGGGGGGCAGTATTGAAATGACCGAACACACTTTAGTAGGCCCATCAGAAAACCCTGCACAAAACAGAACCATTCACGCATAGGATGATTTCCAGTCTCCTGGGATGTGGCCTAGGGAAGAAATGGACACTTCAGGCAGTTCAGGGAAATCTGAAGTTCATGTACAACGAAGCCTGAGATCTATGAAATGAGCACCTTAGTCTACTGAAAAGGATAAGAATTCTGATGTCAGCATCTTTCTTTGAAGAGCACAGTGCTTAGTAGACAAAAGTGGGGGAAGCCTTTCCAGACTATCTCAAGAAGAAGAAAATGATGTACGAGCTGACTCCTGCAGTCAAGGGCCCTCGGAATCTGTGGAGAGAGAATCATCCGGACTTTGCTGGCAAAACCCTGTACCTATGGGATGCTCAAAGAAGCCTTTTCAGGGACTACAGTGGCACAGGGGGTCAGTTGGAGTGGGTCAAGCTGCAGCAAAGGGGAAATCAGCAAAGAGCAGAGCTGGCCAGTTAGGGGTGGGCGAGCTGGGTGGTTGCCCCAGGCGTCAAGCTGAGGGGGGCGTCAAGCTGAGCTCAGTGGCTGGTTTTTTTAAATGTACTGTCCGTAATTGAGCTAGGGTGGTGAAAGTCAAATGTCTGTAACCTTTTTCTCAAGGCTCTACAGGCTGTATGTTTGCTAACTACAAAAATGGTCTGCTTTCAATTAGCTTCAAATTATGTTTCTATTTAGAATTTCCACTTTGATGTCATTTGTGTTAGGTAAAAATCAGTGGAACACAACTTTATTTGGGGGCAATGTTATTGAGCACTTAGCACTTCAAATACTGTAAATACTTAAGCATTATATAAGAGCACCATCAGACCAGTGTTTTATTGCACGCTCATTACTGGGCACTCATGGATTTTCGCAGGTCCCTCTCACGTCGTCGTCTGCCTCCTGCTCACCTCCCGTTCCTTCTGGCCTTCTTTGTGCAACAAAAAAACACCCCAGTAAGTCCAACTTACTGCCGCTATCTCCTGCTTTGTGCAGGAGAAGCAGCGCGATCAAAATGGCCCACTGAATAGGTCTCGTGCTCGTTGTTTACTTCCTCTTTCAAAAGAGGAAGTAATGAGGGACAAACGCATGGGCAGAGAAGTGATGGTAAGCAAAAGCAATTTTCCTCTGTGTGATGATGCTCTAAATAATAATAAAAATAAAGCCCTAATAAAGAGGTCAGGTGGATGCCTTTTTTATTTATAACTTTTCATGATTGTTTTTAAAGATAAAATAAATGGCTATTCTAAAAGAATGCTTACTAAAAGATAGGAACTGCTACAAAACAAATAATATTAAAAGTAAAACACATGATAGTTCTGCTGTGTTGCAGCAAGGGAAGTAGGTTGAAGCAGCAGCTACAGCCTGGGAGAGTGTAGTCTATGGTGGTGCTACTGCTGTCCCTTGAATACTAGTGACTGACAACGCTTCTGGCAGCTAAGGAGGGAGTGCTGGACCTCAGGGAGGAGAGCTTGCAGCAGGAGCCATTATGTTAGGCTGACCAGATAAAATCCAGGTCAGGGCTCATGTAACTTTAACAGTCGTAGAGAAAAGGGAATTTCAGCCAGTGTCATTTGTGTGCAATTAGTTCCTGGTGATATTCCCTCTTCATCACAATAGTTAAAGTTGCAGGCACTATACTAGAGTGACTATATACAAAAGAAGGCAGGGCCCCTGCAACTTTAACTGTTGTGATGAAGAGGGAATTTCACCAGGAACTAATTGCATACAAACGGCACTGGCTGAAATTCCCTTTTCTCTACGACTGTTAAAGTTACATGAGCCCTGACCTGGATTTTATCTGGTCAGTCTACATTATGTGCGTGTGCTGGACGTAAAAGAATATACGCCTACAACTCAATGAGTGACATCTTTTGAGAGCCACTCACCCCCACATCATCATCATCATCATCATCATCATCAGAAGACAGAGCCTTCATCGGGTCCTAGAACTGGGAGTACGCTGAAAGCACAGCAGCAGCTCGGAGCCGGTATTTCGTGGTGGGCCCTTTTCATAGATGTTGCTGGGGAAGAGCCTGGGAGCAGCAGGGCCTGTTACACTGCAATGCTTTGCAATCCTGCACAAGCCAACAACTGCAAAGCTGCAAGGCTGCCCAGCGGGAGGGGCAACTGGAGCAATTTGCTCCAGGCCCCACAAAGCAAGGGGGGGCCCTACCTCAGTCCCTGGCTGTACCATTGGCCCCTGGCCGGATGCTGCCACATGGCTCAGCAGAATTCGGGGGTATTTTGCTTAAGGTTTTCATAAGAAGAGGACATGGTATATTCGAGTGTAAGAGGACACTGAATCTCAGCATGTAATTGTGACGTCATGGGACTTCTCCCCGGCCGAGATGAAGTACATCGTGTGCATCGTTGTGCATGAAAGAGAACAGATGCCAATTTGAGGCTTAAGCTGGCTGTCAAATATATCCTTGGGAGGCTGGAAGTGAGCAGTGGGGGCTGCTTATTGGCTAGGCCTGCAGCCCAACTGTAAACCATCAGTCTAAAACCATTGCGGGAAGGTAAAACCTTTATGTCTGGACAGCAATGGAGATACGGTTGGCCAGGCAGACTTATGGTTGGCCCAGGGCACGTAGCCCCAGGTACAGAGTTTGTTGTAAGGAGAGAAGGCCCAGGGGAGGCTTTAGAGAGGGAATTGGTGGCAGAGCAGGCAGCACGTTCTGGTCACAGGAAGAACCCCAGGCCCACCAGGGAAAGAGGTCAAGGGATGAGTGAGTGGGCGCCACCCACGCTTTCTAGGCCAGGTGCTGCTGGAGAGTGATTTTCTGTGGCAGTTCCCACAGGGAAAGGCATAAGAGTGCTGTGAGGCCAGGCCATAAGGGAGGAGTCCTGAGGGAGCCGGCCACAACCAGAAGGCCTGGGAGACGGAGCGCCAGGGAGCAGAGAGAAAGCCCTGCCAGGAGGGGGTGGGCATTTTGGAGGACGCCCTCGAAAGAAGCACAACCCCGTCCCTCTTCCCTTATCCGTATGTGAGGAGAAAATGAAGCGCATGACCTCTCATTCTGCTGGATCCCAGGGCAAGGAGGAGCTGCAAGCAGGTGAGAATCCTCAGATGTCGTTTGCACATGCGGTGCTTCCTGCGTGTGGCCCCAGATTTGTACTCAAACGCACAGGCCCTTGTAGGGGACAGCAGCAGGGCCCCCAATATCCCAGCTGCACCAGGTCCCATGAACCCTCTGGTGGCCCTGCAAAGCTGACCACAGGGCGCGGGTGGGGGGGCCGGGACCAAAAGCGCTCCTCGCTCAGGGCGCCATTTATCCACAGGCCTAAAACTGATTTAGATGCTCTGAATGCAGCAGAGAGAAGGGAGGCAACAAAACGTGAACGGCAGAGGCTCATATACAGCAAGAAGAATCAACGCTTGGTGCCCACCAACGTGGCCTCTCCTCTCACGGAAAAAGGGTGAAAAAAATCTTACTGGCAGCTGGAATTGCTGTGAAATAGGTTTCTGTTGGTGTCGAAAACGGTGCGTTCAGAGCAGTTGTTTAGTGCATTGGGGCTCAGGCCCCACCTCTGCCTTGCACTCAGTCTTTTGTGCGGGTGCCTTGTCCTTTGCCGTGCCTCCCGTAGGAGCCATTTTGTGGTGGATCCCACAACAGTTTCTCAAATTGCCAAACGTGGCCATGGCCCAAAAGCATGGCCATGGTGGAAGTTGCCCACCCCTGGTCTATGCACATTTTCTTCAGAACTATTTTTTTATGTGTCAAAATACAGCATCTTTCGGATTAATTTAATGGGCATTAATTTGGGGTAGATGCGCATGACAGAACTATAATCAGACCTCGTTGCACCCACCAACCCACCCTCCTTCACAAGAGATAGAGAACTAAAGAAAGGAGAGAGACTGCAGTTTAGGGTTTGGCCTATTGATACAGACGGGGTACATCGAATCCAGACATCTTCCCGCATTTCTCTCCCTGCGTGGGCCGTGTAAAACCCCAGTCTTTAAAGCCCGCTGGACTCTGTATAGCCATCTGCTGACTTCACGTGCTTTTTCCTGTTCTTCCATGCAGCAAAAGTTTGTTGGTTTTTTTAACCTGTCCATGCTGGCCTTTTATTTCTCTTCCGGACAGCTCTTCCCTGAGAAATGAGCACTCCGTGGCTAAGGACTGTGGCAGTCTAGACCTGGAAGCCTAAGAACGAATATTCTTTCTCTCTGCAGGATTCGCCCGGTTGATGAAGTGATTTGTGACCCCCAGAGAACCCCAGTTCTTGCTGTAGAGGTTGCTGAAGAATCGCAAACGGAGGTAAAAAGACAGCCTCCTACTTTTTGTGATGCAGAGCTTGTGCCCTCTTCGATCAGGGCTGAGCGTACTCAGGGAGGAAGGAAACCGCCTAAAGAAGTACGGTCTTGCTCTTTTCCAAAACAATAGGGATTAGGAGGATCCAGAGTAGTACGGTGAACTGAGCCACTTCAGACCACAGGTGTAAGGTGGCATTTTAAAAACATATTCTGTATGAAGAATTCCCTGCAAGCAAAAAACAAAACTAGTATATCAGAAAAAAAGATCCAATTTGTTCCTTGCTGAGCTAGTTTTTTTTAATGCAAATTTAGAATGTGACTGGGGAGGGCTGTCTATACATGGGGAAAGCCCCAGGGTGGCTCCGCAGTGGTGCTGTGTCATTTATATGACGCAACAGCCATTGCGGAGCCATCCCAGGGCTTTCCTCCGAAACTCCAAATTGAAAAAGTCGGGGACTTACCCCGACTTTTTTCTGTGGAGCAAGGCAACGATGGTACATCTGCATGTGTTGCCTTGTTCTGGAGTTGCAGCAGAGGCGTGGCCAGGCCAATGATGACAGGGGAGAGTGGCAGGGCCAGCGAGCCAAATGGCTGCTGGAATGCCTCGCGCCTCCACCAGTGTGGGGAGAAGGTGGACCACTTGAAAGTTGCACAAGGTAAAGAGGAACTGGGGAGGGTCGTGCTGATGCGCAGCAGCACTCATGCAGTGGCACGGCAGAGTAGCTGTGCATGGGGTGGCAGCAGCAGCAGCAGCTCCTCCTCCCCCTCCCATTGATACAAACCCCACACTCGCTCCTTGACATGGGGACAACCCCCAGGAGTGCAAGCACGGGGTTTTGGGGCTTGCAGTACCAATGCACCATTGTCAAAACACCTGGCCTCCATCCACCTGCTCACCCACCTGCAGTGTGAAATGGTACTCTCCATTCTACCACTTAATTCCCTGCACATGTAGGCCAGGCTTACAAGGCAATTATTGGTAGGCAGCCATGAGGAATTACGTCACAGAGGACCAGTCAGACCGTGGGAGAGCCAGGAGTTGCCTCCAGAAAGTCCAAAGCACGCCGGAGCCTTCCTCTATTCCCCAGCAGCCAGGGTGCTACACTTCAAGTGAAGTTGCTAGGAATGGAAAGGGGGCACCAGTCAGTGGTGGTGTTGACGCTACGGAAGGCCTCGCATCGCCCCCTCTGCCTCCTCCAGTGGGGAGAGTGCTGAGTCTTTGGTGTCTAGTGGGTGGCAACGCCCAGGGTGGGTGAGAACCTGGGACCTCCTCCTCTAAGGGCGTGTCCTCTCTTACTCTGAGCTTGGCACTCTGGACATGAAGCTGCTGAGATGTGATTGTTCTGCTGCTGGGCTGGAAGGAAGGGGAAGTCCACTGGAGCGCTGCCCTGGGGGTGCGCTGGAAACACGCAGACGGTTCTCACAGGAAGCCTGAGCAAAGCAGCACAGTGCGTGCTGCTTCCCTCCCAGAGTCCAAAATAGAAAATATAGAAGTGGTTGCTTGTGGGATTTCCACACAGACGAGAGAGAGAAAGCGTGCAGTGAGCAATGCAGAGGGGGCTGAGCTGGCTGCCTCCTGCAGCAGCAGCAGCAGCACATCCTCTGGGTTTACTCCAGCCAGCAGATAGAACCTGTTTGACAGGAGAAAGGCTTTCTCTGAAGCAGGTACGTAGGCAGGACCTTGCCCACCGATGGTCTTGCAGGCAGGATGGTAAGGTGTGGTGGTCCTCGAGAAACTCCAGGCGGCCTTTGGGGAGCCAAACGGGTCTGCGGACATGACCGTGCCCACTGGAGAAGCTGCTCAGGCTAGAGGAGGCTCAGATCCTGGTGCCAAGGGGAGGGGGCTTTGCTGCAGCGTCTCTTGCGCTCTCAGTACCTCGGTTGTTCTTTTCCATTCTGTTCTGTTTCTCCCGCTCAGGTCTGCTGGCCATGGGCAACCTGATAAAGGTATTGGGCAAAGATTTAGAAAACTGTCCCCATTTTTTCCTGGATTTTGAAAGTAAGTCCCATACACAAAGGGGAGGGGGAGTTCTGTGGTTACTGGCAGCAGGAGTCGCTGTTCTCCACAAATTTGGGGCAGTGGTTACACTTTACTTGGGGTCCACCTACTGTATTTTAAGAGACTTTGTTGGGAAGAGCCAGGCAGTGCCAGTTGGGCAGCAGGGTGGGGGCTTCCAGGCACGGATTTTATGGCGCTACCACCTTGCCTCACTCACATGATTTTACAGGGGTTCCAGATGTCAACGTCTTCGACTCGTAACCTTCCCATGTTTTCCACCATTTGTTCTGTCTTTTGTCTTACTGTGGACAATCTCTTACGGGGGGGGGGGGGGGGAAAGACAGGATTGCTGCACAAGGGCTTTTGAATGGTAGCACTGCCTAGGAGCCCTTCCTTCTGGAAGCCTCCTGGAACAGACTGGGCAGACAGCTGAGCTGTCATGGCACCCCCAGAGAATCCTGGATTTATACTTTGACGAGGGTGCTGAGGATTCCCCATTATCAATCCTTAGACATCCTGAGAATTACAATTTCTTGGTCAGAAGGAATACCACATAGCCTATTTAAGGGTGTTTCCAGCCGAGGCTTTTATGGCGCCATCACCCAGACGACACCGACTTCCACTCATAACCCATCCATGTTTTTTACCACGTTGTCCGTCTCTTTCCTCACCACAGAAAATCCTTTAAGGAGAGAAAGTCAGAATAGCTGCACAAGGCCTTCTGAGTATTGGCACCCGGAGCCTTCTTTTCTGCCTGAGGTCTAGTAGGAGACTGCTGCTCTTTAGGGCCGGACTTACCACTAGGCAGAGTGAGGTAGTCACTGCAGGCAGCTAATTTGGGTGTGTCATGAAAAGGCAGCCAATTAATGGATTATTATAGGTGTCTTTTATCTGCCAGCAGGGGTGGGGGGGGAAGGCACTTGTGGGATTTATTTTCTGCCTCAGGTGCCAAAATAACCTTCCCATCCTTGGGTGCTGCTATGCACCTTAAGTTGGGGAATAGAGCAGACATTTGCTGCTATGCCCCAGGCAGACACAGGTCTCGGGTCAGTCCTAGCTGGTGGTTGATAAAAACCCTTAGCAAGAATAAGACCTCTCTGAAACAGCCGCTTCCCCACTGTCGCCCACCCTTTAAGCCCAGCCATTTGTGTCTTTCCTGCAGTCTTCACCACTTCCCCAGGAAAGCTTGTGCAGAGTCTCAAGCTATCGTTGCCTGACTTGGGTGGGTTGATCTGCAGAAAGCTCCTGTATCGGTAGAGTCGAAAAACAACACAAAGTCCTAAAGCACACTCCTGGCAGGTATAGTAAATCCGAAATTTCAGTGGGAATCATAGAGTAGTAGAGTTGGAAGGGGCCTATAAGGCCATTGAGACCACCCCCCTGCTCAATGCAGGAATCCACTTCAAAGTTTTCCTGATGTCCAGCCGGAATCTGGCTTCCTGTCACTTGAGCCCATTATTCCGTGTCCTGCACTCTGGGTTGATCGAGAAGAGATCCCGGCTCTCCTCTGTGTAACAACCTCATTCTCAGCCTCAGTACTTCCATCTGCAAAATGGGGATAATTATACTTGCTTACTTTAAAAGACAGTTGAATGGATATGTATTTGAAGTGCATTGAGTAAGAACATAAGAAGAGAATTCTGGATCAGATCAAAGTCCAACCAGCTGCGTATGGGAAACCCACAAGCATGACATGAGTGCAACAGCACCCTGCCGACCATGTTCACCAGCAAATGGTGTACATAGGCATACTGCCTCTGACACTGGAGGGCTCAGTTCAGACAACGCAATGTGACGACCCCACTCAACAGTTGAGTTTTTAGGAGGTACTCCCCACACAACATGTTCTAACTCCACCGTTGTGTGACTGTGGGCTCCTGTGGAGTTCAGTAAAATCCATCGTGACATTTGATTGACATTTCCTCCGCCCTCTCTCCTCCCCTGGTCCTCCCGATGGTATCCCATCAGCCATTGCTGCAAAACAAAACAAAAAACAAAAAAAACAATCCCAGCGGCTCTCTTATAGTGGCACTTGCTCCTTTCACCACTCTTGCCAGGGAACTCTGTAGCAGGTGGGAAAGTTAATTCAACGCAACAGAGAATTCCACGGAGCTCGCCACACAGCACGCCACACAACGGTTGTGCAGGAACTCTCCTCTACATATCGTGGCTATTCTGCGTGGAGTGTTTTCCAAAGAAACTCCACCGTTGCATGGAGTTTTCCTGCCAGATAACACATTTCTCAACGGTGGTGTAAAAACTCCACTGCGGAATTCTAAAACCACCGTTGAGAACTGTGTTGTCTGAACTGAGTTGAGGTAGCAAAAAGCCATCAGGACTAGTAGCCATTGATAGGCTTCTCCTCCAGGTTATGCAAGCATTTTATAAATGCTACGATATTACTATTTCCAATAGATGCATCAAACTTTTTTTGGATCAAGACTAATTTCTTCAATTGTGCCAAGTACTTAGCAGATGGTACTTCATTTATTTTTTACAATATATCTGAGAGGGAGGCCAGGATCTGAGAGCATGACTTATCCCAAATTACCCAATCAGCTTCATGACTGAGCAGAGATTTGAGAGTGGGATGCTTGGCTCCAGTGCTCTGCCCATGATATCACTCAGACTGAAAAGGAAAGTGGCTAACCATTCAGTGGCAGCTGTTCTTGTGTCCATTCTGTATGCTAGGGAGCATCCTATCGATTTCTTCCCAAAGCAGTAGAGCCTGATTCAAAGATGCTAGAACTCCACAGCAGCTCTTGCAGCATCTGTGGAAATGCCGCCTGGCCACGGCTATCAGCTCCTGGGGTCACGTAGGGTGACCAACTATCAGGATTTCCCCGGATTTGTCCTGGTTTTTGTTTTATCTTGGGTGTCAGGGTTTTTCTTTCTGGAATTACACACTTTCCCCTTTAAGGCCACCATTAGAGTGGGGGGAGGATCATTCCTGGAGGCACATCAACCCTCCCCCCCGCTCCAGTCATGGCCTTAAAGGGGGAAGCGTATCATTCCCAGACATTATAGAAAAGTCTCTGATTGGAGCAGTGGGATGGGGGGAATGACACGCTTTCCCCTCCAATCAGGGCCTTTAAGGTAGGGGGAATGATGCGCTTTCCGGAGGTGCCGGAAAGCTGCTTTCCCACCCCCATGGGGTGTCCTCTTTTTTGGTTTCCCAAATATGACCACCCTACTGGGGTGCAAAGGACATGGGTGCTTTCAGGTGGAGGAGGGTTCCTCCTAGCAGGAGCAATCAAAAGGCCTTGTGCAGCTGTACCATCTTTCCTTCCTGAATGGATTCTTTTCTGGTAAGGAAAAAGTTGGAAGAAGCTTTGGGAAAATATAGGGGGGCTACAAATGGAAGACATCCCAGACATTGTCGTCTGGAAACACACACTCACCCTTACATTCTGTGAATGAGGTGGCGTGACCACACCATAAAAGCCCCCATGTGCTTTGGCCTTTTAAATGCCATGGTGGCCACACAGAGCCCTTACACGGGTATGTGCTTTCGCGTGGTCTCCTCCTCATAGCTGCAGCCATGTTTAAACTGGCCCTCAATGGGATACACCCAGACTTGCCAGCTACAGGCCCTGTCGAATAAGTGCCTGCCCCCTCACCCCCAAACCTTGTGAGAGAACGGCGACTCTCTTCCCCCCCTTCCTTATCACTGGTCTCCCTTTGCATCAGTCAACGCTCACCTCCATTCAGGGGCAGGAAGAAGTGGGGTGGACCTCTCCTTACTCACATTTGGAGCACCCGCAGCAAACAGTCTCCATGGATTTTCCTCCCTCTAGTCATTCCCAATTGGAAATGGATAAAAGCATCTCTAAATGCTAGCACGGTCCTGGGCAGAAACACCTCATCGCCAGGGGTGCACAGCCAGATCAACTCCAGCGTTTGGTTGGTGGTTATGTCTGAATGCAGCTTTAGGATGCTGGAAGCCTCTTCCTGCCACCCCAATGGGGGCACCTCTCACAGTGACATTGTCCCACGAACCTACCCCTCTTCCCTTCCCCGCCTCACTACCCATCATGCTTTTCTCCCTCTTGTCTCTTCTCTTGCAGGTGTCACATGGGGAACCTTCTTAAAGTGTTGACTTATAACGAGCTTGACCAAGGCCCTAATTTTTTCCTTGACTTTGAACGTGAGAAGGGATTTTTATTTTTTTGCCTTTATTTTTATTCACAACTTCTTTCATGAATTAATTCTTCTTTCATGATTAATATTGATTTATTTCATTTCATGTTACTTTGCTGGGTGGGGTCGAGAGGGAGCAGGGGGAGGTCTTGCAAGTCTGGGAAGTGAGGCAGGAGACAGGCGAGGCAAGAGGCAAGAGGCAGAAGGCAAGGGGGCGGCCCTGCCAGTGTCTCTGAAGCACACGCAAAGCCTTTGGGCAGGAGGTTGAGATAGGTGTAGGGAAGGGTGGAGAGCAGCCACCTTCGACAGGAGGAGCCGGAGCGAGGCCGAGGCTTGGTGGAGCTGCCCAGGGCCCTGAAAGTCAGGGCAGTTGGGGGTGGGGAGAGGGGAGGGTGATTAGGCTGACCATATGAAAAGGAGGACAGGGCTCCTGTAACTTTAACAGTTGTAGAGAAAAGGGAATTTCAGCCAGTGTCATTTGTATGCAATTAGTTCCTGGTGAAATTCCCTCTTCATCACAATAGTTAAAGGTGCAGGGGCCCTGCCTTCTTTTGTATATGGTCACTCTAGTATAGTGCCTGCAACTTTAACATTTGTGATGAAGAGGGGATTTCACCAGGAACTAATTGCATACAAATGACACTGGCTGAAATCCCCTTTTCTCTACAACTGTTAAAGTTACAGGAGCCCTGTCCTCCTTTTCATATGGTCAGCCTAAGGGTGATGGCTCAGGAAGTAAAAGGCTTCAGCTCAGCTCTCCAAAGGTCGTCGTCGTCTCCCCCCCCCCCCCCGGAGACCCTCTGCAGGCTGTGTTCCTGGCGCACTCTGCGTCTCACCTGGAGTCATCATGGCCCTGATTACCACTCCATTTCTGGGTTGGGTTGTGCAGCAGTGTTAGAGCCTCAGCTAAGAGGTGCTAATAACCTTGCAGTTTTCAGACATTGTGGCCAAATCATTAAATTCCAGGGTTCAGATGGCAGGTGGCAGCACCACCTCAGACGCAGATACCTGCCTAGTTCAAAGCCTCCATGTGACTGGACTGCATTAGGTAGGGTGGGGTGCACACCTGTACACCCACCCGTTTTCCCCTGGGGTGTCCATCCTGCAGCACAAGAGACTTGGACCTTACTGGAAAAGTGACTCAGTCTGGATGGAAGAGGGGTGGATGCTGGAGAAGCAGGCAGACAATCAACCTGGCTCAGGTTCCCACAGGGTGCACATGGGACCCTGCTTAGAGGAGGGTGTTTGGTCATTGTCTGATTTGCCATTGGTTTGGTCTCTGTTCTGTTTGCATACTTTCTAATTTTACGTTGGTCCTCCTATATATTTATTTTCTAATATTTCTCCTGTACAACTAAGGGCTGAAAGTCTGTGGGCTTGCTAGAGAACGGTATCCCAGATCCTCCTGCAGCTCATAGGCCCTGCCATGGCTGGCCGGTGCTCTGCAGGGGTAACCTGAAATATTTCCCCGTCCCCAGACAGTTGCACTATGTGAGCCACCATCTGCAACAGGATCCTGGGCTATGGGGCAGAGGATTTGGTTGTCAGGGGTGGGGGCAGAAGTCCTTGGATTGCTTTGGGTTGCTTTGTAATGGGGCCAGCCCCCAGCATCTGCCAACACAGACGGAGGGAATTCCTGATGCTACCCCTCCACAGCAAGCCATGCAAACCTCCCCCTTTCACTCTGCAGAGGGACTGGGCTGATGACCCTCCTAGGCAAAGCATGTTCTGAACTCCTGCTTTCTTTCTGGTGGGGTTTGCGGCAGATGCTCAGCCCACGGAAGCCGAGACGGCTGTGTGGAACCAGGTGAATGCTGTGCTGGAGGAGGCGCAGGCCATCCTGGCGGAACTGCAGTCCTACACGGGAGCTGGCCAAGAGATTAGAGAGGTACAAACAGAGGCCTGCCCCTATTTCTCCCCCGGCCCACAACTCTGAACAGAGCCAGCATGGGGTGGGGGGCTGGGGGGCCTCCGGTTGAACCACTGCATCTCAAGTGATGATGCCGATGCCGGCTGCGGTGCTGGTTGCCACCTGGGTTTCATTTTCTCTCAGCCTGTGTGGGTCAGCAGGGCTCTCGGTCACTGCGCATGTTGAGGGAGGCAGGTCCAGCCAACAGGTGTGGGACGAACGTGGGCTGGGCAGCTTTCAGTGTCCTCAGTTCTCGGAGCACAGGAGGAAACAGGGCCGCTTTCTCCAACCTGGTGTCCTCCAGATGTGTTGGCCCGCCAATGGCCTAGCTGGCTGGGAATGATGGGAGTCCAACACATCTGGAGAGCACCAGGTGGGGGGGGGAGGCTGAAATAGGGTGTGCAACATCTCTTTCCCCCCCTTCAACCCCCCAGCAGTATGAAAACCTTGGACTGGCCAAAATTGGCCTGTGCGCCAGGAACTTGCCTGCTCAGGATAGCATGTTTGAACTCCCCTGATCTTTGGAAACAACCACAACAACTTCATTTCCTTGTACATGGAAAGCTAGCATTTCAGGGAGAACCATTTTCCACTTCTCTTTCTTTCTTTCTTTCTTTCTTTCTTTCTTTCAGGCAATCCAAAACCCCAGTGACTTGCAGCTCCAAGAGAAGGCGTGGAACGCTGTGTGTCCCCTGGTGGCAAAGCTGAAGCGTTTTTACGAGTTCTCTCTCCGGCTCGGTAAGTGGATGCCTGCTCGCCCGTCCGCCCGCCGTCTGTCTGAGGAAAACGTCTCACAAGGTGGGAGGGAGACGTGCCAACAGAGAATGGCTTCCCTCAGCTCCCTTCTCCCATGCGACGCTCTGCAGATGCGGTGTGTGGCCTAATTCACATCAGGCGCTTTTGCTGGTTGTTTGTTGGGTGCATATCTACATCTACGATGCCTCAGCTGCTCTCCTGTGGCAAGAGGTGGGATTGGCCTCACCGAAGTGGGTGCCAGGTATTCGGGGGCTGGCACCACGCTGGCACAAGATGGGCAGTCAGTCTGCTAGGCAGGAGATGCAGAAGGAGGGAGAAGAGAGCAGCAGGGCTTTTTGTAATCCAGTCTGGGAGCCTTTTCAGCTGAAGACTGAGGTAAAAATACCTTAAATAAACAAATAATAAATCAATAGTTTGGTTGCCTCCCTCAGCAGGACATTTTAGAGATTGAGAAAAAGCAGTGAATTTGTGGGCATCTTTATGGCAGAAAATGCCAGCAGATTAGCCCACTGATAATAATAATAATAATAATAATAATAATAATAAAAATAATAATAACAATAGCAATAATAATAATTTCTTTTCTATACCATCCCATAGCTGAAGTTCTCTGGGTGGTTTACAATAATCCATACAAATACAAAATATAACATAATAAAAATAGTCTAAAAATTTTAAAACAGAAAAATGTAAACAATGTAAAAATAGTTCTGTTCTAAAACAGCAGGCGTAGGTGCCTCATTATTAAATGCCTAGGAGAAGAGAGTGGTCTTTACCTTGGTGCCAAGAAGACGACAGTGTTGGTGCCAGGCAGGCCTCATCTGACTTCCCAGGCCCAGATGGCATCATCTGGTTCAAGTATCCTGGCTTCAGTTGCCCGTGGTCCCCACCTCCTCCACCCAGCAGCCCCAAATGGTGCCAGGAAACAGTGCCTGGTGTAGAGGTCCCTGTCTTGAGCCCTGCAGCTTTTCCTGAAGACCCAGATTGGCTCTGGGACAGTCAGTGGTCATTTCTGAGCATGCCGATCACTGGGTTTTCATTCACCATTTGTCAACCCGCTTCATTGTTCCACCCTGGAAAGAATGAATTTATTATGATTGTTGATGGTTTTGCACCGTTGTCTGGGTTGTGCCAGAGCATGTGCTAGCAATGCTCCTGGGGCTGGCAGCCCCCCTCCAGTCTCTCTCTTATGCAGCTGGGCTTTAGAGTCTGGAAGCACTGAAGTGGTGCTCCTGCGGCAACTTGAGGCCCTCCAAATGTTTGGGCCTAAAACTCCCATCATGCCTTACCATTGGCTAGGCTGGCGAGGGCTGATAGGAGTTGTAGGCCTAAACAGCTGGGGGGCCACAGGTCGCCCTCCCCTGTCCTAGAGCCACCCCAACGAGGGAGGAGGGCTGTGGGCTCCTCCGCATGTCCTCTCCGTAGCTCACAGCTGTGCTGAGTCTGGCCAGGGGAGCGGCTGCTGTCTGATGTCCCATTTTCTGCCTCCTAGAGAATGCCTTGCGTAGCTTGCTGGAAGCTCTCACCAGCCCACCCTACGCACCGACTCAGCACCTGGAGAGGGAACAAGCCCTAGCCAAGCAGTTTGCAGAAATCTTACACTTCACCCTCAGTTTCGATGAGCTCAAGGTACCGTCGAGCAGGGGCAGGAGAGAATCCTGCTGGCCGGGCATGGGGGGTCCAGAGACTGGGGGCTTTGGAGCTCATGGGAGGTTATGCCCCGTTGCCCTTCAGGGAAAGTTATCTCAGGGGCAACCACCTGCCATCCTGGCTTCTGAACCTAAATTCTGCGGAAGAATTGTGTGCACTTTGTACAACACACACACACACACACACACACACACACACACATGGAGACTGGCGCAAGTGCAGACACATTTCCTGTGCCCACCCACCCCACCCCCGCTCCTTTCTCTCCTCTGTCTGGAGACCCAGCCGCCTTAACTGAGCATCTCCTGTGTCTGTCTCTCAGATGACCAACCCCGCCATCCAGAATGACTTTAGCTACTACAGAAGAACTATTAGTCGAAACCGAATCAACAATCTGCAGGTAAGGAAATGCTTGTTCTCTTCCTGGCATCTTGAACTGGAAGGGAGACAAGAAAACCAGCAGGAATGAAACAGATCAAAATTCCAAACGCAAAGAAACAGAGTGAGCTCAAAGCTCCAGTGGTCATGAAAACTGGCAGAGCTGGCTAAGCTTACTGAGCATGTTCACTTTAAGCGGTGCAACGTTTTTTCCGTGTGATGGAACAAGATATACATATCTTATATGTGTATATATATATATATATATATATGCAAAATAGATGTTCTTATCATTGATATATGCCAGAAAATATACAAAAAAAATGACTGAAACTTAGAGAATGACCCCCTCAACTTTTGCTCCCCGTTCACATTACCAATCTGTCGTAATCCGGAAGTGAAACTCCCCCACTCAGCAACTGTCCCCCTTTCCTGCCCTGCAGTTAGATGCTGAAAGTGAAGTCAACAATGAAATGGCCAATCGGATGTCGCTGTTCTATGCAGAGGCAACACCGATGTTGAAAACCCTGAGCAACGCCACGACCAAGTTTGTTTCAGAGGTGAGTGGTGGTGGTGGTGGTGATGTCTCCAAGGCATAGAAAAGACGGAGGCCAGAGAGGCCAGAGGCACATCAGCACTACAAAGAGACTGGGGGTGCTGCTACCTTCAGAGAACGAACGGCAAACCCCAGAGTCCCCTGGATGGAGGACGGGCAGTGAGATTAAGGTTGAGGCTGGTTTAAATGTGTAGCGTGTAGAGATGCCCTGAGGGCAGAATCTACAACAAGGCAGAGTGTGGTGCTGCTGCGGGGATTTGAGCAGGCTCCCTCCTATCAGATATACAGTTTGCTCTCACTTGGGAAGAAGAACCCGGGCATCAGTAAATGCACACCAGGTCTCCTTGCTGCTTCGTTTCAGAACAAAACTCTCCCGATAGAGGACACAACTGACTGTTTAAGTACCATGGCATGTGTCTGCCGAGTGATGCTGGAAACACCGTGAGTTCATGCATGTCCCACCTTCTGGTCAAACACAACAATGTCTTTAATTGGAACAATTGCAATTAAAGCCCAAATAAACTACATATGCAAAATGCATAGAAAAAAACAGGCTCAGTCCCCAACAGATGCCCTAAAATGGAAGATCTTTGCCAAACTTCTACATACCACAAGGCAGCTTACCTGCCGAGCCTCTCTAGGGAGGGAGTTCCACATCACAGGAGCCACCACTCCAAAAGGCCCTGCTCCTTGTCACCACTCTGAAGGATCAGGTGTCTCGAGCAAGCTGGGGGGGGCTCCACTCAAATGACTTTAAGAGGCTCATACAAGAAAAGACAGCCCCCCCACACACCAAAAAATCTGGCAGTAAAGGGCTTCAGCAATGTTCAGTTGTGCCCTGCAGGGATCTTCCCAGGAAACAAATATACTGGGTTGCAAGGGGAAGGGGTCGTGTCCTGAAAGTCCTTAGGTGAGGGCAACCTTGGTTCTGAGTAGCTGGGGCCTGAGTGGATCCAGTTCAAGGCTGGAAAGGGAAAGGCGCGGCATGCAGCGGGTTACAGCGGTTCTCTCATGGGCTACTTCTCTTGCTGCGACAGGGAATATCGGAGCCGGTTCACCAACACTGAGACTCTCCTCTTCTGCATGCGAGTGATGGTGGGGGTCATCATTCTCTATGATCATGTCCACCCTGTGGGGGCTTTCGCCAAGACCTCCAAAATTGACGTGAGTGACAGTTCGGAAGTGGCACAGAACCAGCAGCCAGCTATAAAAAGCTAGCATAAAAAAACAACAACAACCCACCAGTGAACATGGTCGCTGAGTCAACGGATGCTTGTCCCAGCCACCTGGTGCAGTATTTGTCCCCCATTCTATCCCTAGTTAGGCTTCTGGGTCAGAGTTTCAGTGGTCAAGTTCAGACAGATGTGGCTGTGATGCCCCTGAATGATACATGCACCAGCCGTCCATGATGACCCTGTCTGTACCCATTGCCCCCTCCTCTGTTTCACTGCAATCAGAAGCCATTTTATATGGCCATCCCTTCAGCCTTTTATTTCCTTTTCTTTTACTTTGAGAGCACAGGGTCAGTTGCCAAACTGCAGCCCCTTTGCCTCACACAAGGTCCTCTCAAGGGCATGGTGTGCATTTGCCACAATTCTCTGGTCAGTGGGATCCCTAAAGCTTTTCTTTCCAGAAGCCAAGAAGGATCAGTCACAACTGGAGTTCTCCAATTATTATTATTATTATTATTATTATTATTATTATTTACATTTATATACCACCCCATGGCCAAAGCTTTCTGGGTGGTTTACAAAAATTAAAAGATTGAATGTTAAAAAGTCAATATGCAAAATTTTAAACCATAAAACATAAAACAGCTGATATTTAAAACATTTTAAACTTTAAGGCTAGCCACAAAGTCGGTTAAAACCTCAACTTAAGCTGTTAAAATGCCTGGGACAAAAGAATAGTTTGGACCTGGTGCCGAAAAGCTAATAGTGCTGGTGCCAGGCGGGCCTCATCGGGGAGATCATTCCATAATTGGGGGGCCACCACAGAGAAGGCCCTCTCCCTTGTTGCCATCCTCCGAGCTTCCCTCGGAGTAGGCACCCGGAGGAGGACCTTAGATGTTGAGCGTAGTGTCTGGGTAGGTTCATGTCGAGAAAGGCATTCCATCAGGTATTTTGTTCCCAAGCCGTGTAAGGCTTTATAGGTTAAAACCAGCACCTTAAATTAACCCAACTGGACAACTGGAAGAGATTCTTGGAGAGTGCTTCATCTCTTGTCCATATCAGGATTCATAAAGGATTCTGGCCCAATCCAGCAATGTGCAGATATTTTCTAGGAATCCTGAGCACAACATGAATTTTAACATTTACAAGTCTGGTTCACCATGTTTAAAAGGGCCATTTTTGTTCCCAGTGTGGCCTTTTCAGAACGTGTGGGTGATATGGCAGGTTAAATTTCAAGGGGATTCCCTCCTGGTATCACTCTTTTAATTCTTGGTTCCCTGTTCCTTGAAACACTTCTTGTGGAGGTCTATCATTCATTGCCAGTTGCCTCTAAAGAAACAGGGAAGTCTAGGATCTCCTTTGGGCTGGTATAAAGTTCTCACAGTAGGAATCATGAGGGGCTCCTAGCAACTTGTTTCAAGTGGGAAGGTGCGGG
The DNA here is from genome assembly GCA_029215795.1 of Anniella stebbinsi. Taxonomy (NCBI): domain Eukaryota; kingdom Metazoa; phylum Chordata; class Lepidosauria; order Squamata; family Anniellidae; genus Anniella; species Anniella stebbinsi. The sequence continues at coordinate 95,030,673 of JARDYH010000007.1, forward strand.
GTCTCTTGTGGTCAAGAGACCTGGTGGAAGAAACACCGAACCGGTCCAGGAGAGGATTTAAATGCCCAACAGGTCACAGGTTTTCTGTCTCCTGTGAAATTATTCAGACAGGCGTACTGAAGCCGGCAGACCTGGTTGCTTTTTCTCAGCATTTCCCCCCCCCCCTTCAAAATGTAACTAACAAGGCGTTTCCTTTTCTTTGTAATGCTACTAGATGAAAGGATGTATCAAGGTCTTGAAAGACCAGCCCTCCAACAGCACAGAAGGCCTTCTGAATGCACTAAGGTAAGACCGTCCAAGAGGTGCCTTCGAGGGCACGCGGCTTCTGGGCAGTCACAAGATGCCCAGCATCATTCTTGGGACGGAGCTGCATGCATTCCACTTGCAAGAGCAGCAAGGGTGCGCTGGAGCACCTTGGTGGGCAGCCAGGGCGGCTGCTGGAGCAGCAGGTGGCCCAGCTCTGGTGTCTTCAGAGGCCTTCATTGGAACCCTGAATAGGAATTTCAGAAGATGGAATTGGTTGGGCAGAAGGCAGTGTAACTCCAGGACAGAACGTTCCTAGCGAAATGGCATGCAGGAGAGGTCAGCTGGGCTAGATGACCTGGCTTTGTAGAAGGAACTCCTCCCTGTTTCCATTTTGCAGATGGGGAAGTGAGTTGGACAGCCTTTCCCATAAACGTGCCATTGCACAGGGAAGGGTCTGGCCTGCGTCAGGTGTTCTCAACAGCTTTGCTTCGATTGCATGGAAATGGCAGGTTCCCGGCCACAACCCACAATTGGCAGTTCCAGGGAAACTGCATTTTGTCCCCACAACTGAGCACTTTGATGGTTTGGGTCCATATCACAGAGACCTTCTGGTTAGTGGCGCAGAGGGCCTCACCGTGAGGCCAGGGCCACAGTTTTCATTTGTGGGGGCTGAGTGGGAAGCCAGCAGCCTTAACCCCCCACTGCAGTTCAAGAATCCATCTGGAGCGGGAGCTGCCTGGAACGGCTCCCATGAGCTCCTCTGGGGTATGGGCCAGAGAGCCTCCCAGGAGATTGTGCCCAGTATGGATTAGTGCAGGAAGCAGTGGGAGAGGGCATGTTCCCTTTCGATCTTCTTCCTTCCTTCCTTTCTTCCTTCCTTCCCTCCTCCCCCCACCGCATATGCCTAGCAAATACAGTTGCCATGCTGCATGGAGTCCCAGCATTGCTCTTTGGAACCCTTTGGAACTGGGGGGGGGGGCTCCCTCTTCCCAATCTTGCTTGCAGGGAAGATGGCCAGAAGAGAGGTGGCGTGGACCCGAGGCTGCATCTCCCACAACGTAGTCTGGCAGCATCCTTAGGCCAGCATTCCCCAACCTGGTGCCCTCCAGTGGCGTGGGACTACTAGCCAGCATTCCTCTCTCCCTATATCCCCCCTCCCCTTATCTTCCTTTCTGCCAACTTCATTCCTACTCATAAATCCCCAGATTTTGCCTTTGATTACAGGGCCAGAGCCTCCCCTCCCCAGAGAATTCCCACCCATTCCCACAGTCACCTCCTCTCTCCCCCAATGGGGCTGCCCTCTCTCACCTCTTCTGCCCCGTTTCTTCCTAGGTACACCACCCGGCACCTCAATGACGACACCACGTCCAAGCAGATCCGGGCTTTGCTGCAATGAATACCTCCTGTAGCAGAGGGGGAGCCATTTACCAGAGACCAAGAAGAGAATGATTTCACAGAACCTTCCGCAGAAATTTTAATGTTGACATGTTGCTATAAATAACCATTGGGCATCATATTCCTCATTTTGTAAAAAAAGATGATGAAGAAGAATAACGGGGGAGATTTTAAATATATATATATATATAAAAGTAAATACATAAATAAATACATACATATACATATACATATATATATAAAACTATGACAAGATAATCCAGCCAGCTCAGCACCCAGATACGTGGTGTTCAGCCTGGGCAGAAGCTCAGTTCCTGCATATTGCCGTGCCCCCCCTCCTCCTCCTCGCTGTTCTGATTCCAATCCCATCCATGCTGCCTACGCCCGACTGAGCTTCAGAAGGGAAGAAGAGCAGGATGTGGCCCAAGCCAGGAAGACAGTGAGCTTCCCTTTCAGAAAAGTGAGCACCGTTCTTGGAACCAGGTGGAAAGTCTGTTCCAAGCTCTCCTGAGGTCCAGTGATGGGTCGTCTGATCTAGCCCAGGCTCTGTGGGGTTCGGGAGGCTGAGCGAGAGAGACGGAGAGATGCTGTCTTCCCTTAGGAGTATATAATGTGTCTGGAAGATGACTGCCAATGGGTGGCCAAGGTAGATGGATGGATGGATGGATAAAGATGACGGACATCATCGTTAAAATTTTTGACACTGATTCCATTCAAAATGGCTCAGTCACACCTTTTAGATTTTTAATATAAACAATTAAAACTCACCTGTTATTTTGTACATTTTTGTGTCAAATAAAATAAAAAGAAAAATTAATCTGTTGTGTGAGACATAAGCCTGGTTGTCTGCTTTGCTAGGCTGATACGTTTTGTGTGCTCACAGGGTCTGTTTCATGGTTATCTCATGTTCCAAACAAGGCCTGCACAACAGCAACCAAAATCGAGTTTTGTGTGTGCACATTTGCCAGGAGCATAAAGGGATCCAGGAGGCAGGGGGTGGAAGGATGTGGCAAGCCATGTGCAAGTGGTGGTGTGAATTGGCCCATGGGCGAGGGCTTTTTCTCTAACCAACCATAAGCACACAATAACAAAGTGGGGGGGAGGCTGAATCTATATATACTTCCAAAGTATTGCCACTCTCTACTTAAGTAGATTTACTTAAGTAGCAGATATGTATTGTATCCACAAATGTAACATCATCCTACGCATGACTATTCAGAAGTAAGCCTCTTTGAAATCAATGAGGTTTACTCCCAGGTAAGTAATTATACAATTGCAGCCTAAAATAAAAATCAAATATCAGAAATAGAAAAGTGAGATGCGTCTTGAAAATGACCTGGTTCACATGTAACAACTCAGAGTACAGGTTGAATTATGGGTTGTTGAATCGTGGGTTGTTATGTGCAAACCCTTCACAATGGTATAACAATGGGTTGTTAAGTGGTTAAACCACAAACAACTCAGGAAAAGAACCCATGATTTGTTGTTGGGTTGTGAACTTTCAGTTATTTGTGGTTAACAACCCACAGTTCAACCATAGAGCAGTGTTTGTATGTAACAACCACCCAAGATTCAACAACAACCCCTACTTAGGGTTGTCGTTTGCATGTGAACCAGGCCATTTCCATCATCGGTTATTGAGGGTGTGACCCCTTAATGAGGTAGCAGAGGTGGTTACCTCAGGCAGCTGGTTTTGATTGCCCTGAAAAGGCATCAAATTATTAGTTATTGAATTTGTTACTAATACTCACTTGTGGGATTTTCTACCTCAGGTGCCAGAATAACGTGGCCTGCTTAGGGTACTGTACACTTTTACTTGGAAGGGGGTGGTATTTACTGTTCTGCTTCAAGCAGCAAAACATCTTTGTCCAGCCCTGACTACAATTCAGAGGTCTCAAAGGACAGTCAACATTTTCAAAGACAACAAAGGGGAAAGCTTACCACTGCCATGGGCCACCATTTCCTAGGAGTGTCATAAAAATCCTCTTCACTGACTGGTAAATGACAGAATTGCAGAACCTACCGCTACTTGTCCAGGGCTCCAGGCTGGAGAAAGCTGCACTAAACGATGAATGGAATGGTGATTGCTATGCTAGCGTCACAAGCTAAAGTTGGAGAAATACTGGATTTTAACAAGCTTATTTGGTGGATACAATACAGACAGTGGCACTGATCTGTTAACACCTGGTTTATGGAAATGAAGGGTGCTTCCAGGGAAGGCTTTCATCATGCCCTGCCCTGCCTCAATTCATGGAAGTTTAAGGGTGGGATCCTGATGCCGTGGTCTTCCACTGGGAGCCCTTCTGGATCTTCCCACCACTTCTGTCTTTTTTCTTACTGTGGAAAATCCATTAAGGAGAAGACTGAATAGCTGCTCCATGTCTTCAGATTGTTAGCACTAGGTACCATGCATAGGGAGCACCCAAAGAATGACAATATTTTGGTAGGATATGTTGATTCGAACCTTTCTTCTGGCCGGAGAAAGCTAGTCACACTGAAATCAAAGGGTTATATGAGTCATGGCCAGAACTTTAAGCCCTGTTGATTTCAAGGAGACAAAAGCAGCAAACTTTCTCTGGCCTGAGGTTGCAGTGCTGATCGCTGTACAGTAGTGCCAACTTTCAAGGTAAGGCAAATCCGTGAGCTCACAGCTGATCTGCCAAATCAACAATTCTGCCTGTGCCTGCTTCTCTTGGCACTAGGTGGCTCTGAAGTGCTGCAAATGGCCAGCTGGCCGCCTGGTTTCCTGGAGTGGAGATTTCTTCATCAGACAGTAGATGCACGCCAGGCCAGGGTTTGCACAAGATTGTCTTCAATGTCCCCTGACATTTTGAAGTGTACATCTAAGATGATTAAGTGCCTACCTGAAAATGTAAAGTGTGAGCAACAAGCAGGAATAAACCTGTGCTTGTAAATGTGTGGCTCACACATGTATACTCATTTGGGAGTCAGGCTGTACTTTCAGTGGCAAACCTGGGTTTGGCACCACATGATGCGTAAAAGGCCCTTAGAACACTTTTACACCAAAGACTGAAAAGCTTGTTTGAGCCTCTTTGCTTCACCCTTGAAGGTTATCGATGTAGGATGGAATGCAGAAGAGCACCAAACATGCCATTCTAGTCAGCATAATCTATGCGCAAATTGATTGAAGCCTCACATGTGAAAATCCCAGTGCCAGAAGTATCAGCCACAGAGTTTCAGGCCACATCAACGTGAAAGAGCCACCCGGGGAGGGAGGCCCGTTTTTCACGTGCTCTTCCAGCTAAGAAGGAGGTCTTTCACATTGCCCACTGCAAAGGCTTCTAGGGCACCACCATCTAAGGCTGAAAGGCCCTTGCTGTTGGCTTGGGTGAACTGACCCTGCCCCCCCCCCCCCCGTGGTGGGCCAGCTATCTTTGGGGAGAGCTCATCTGATGACGAGTCTGCAGTACAGAATTAAAAAACCACTGGTTTGAGCTAACAACAGCACACACATGGTTCCCCTGATATCTGGATGTGAGAAGAAGGGCTTCCAGTACATCACAGTCAGCTTTCCAATGATCCTGGAGCCCCGGAGCCCCTTTTGTCCGAGGGACTGAGCATGGGCTCCCTTGTGGGCAGCAGTTCACTTCGCCAGGCACTCAAGCACACACGCCTCCCGCTCTCTCAACCGCCACTTTGCAGGGCAAAAGTCCAAATTCCAAGACATTTTCTTCCTTATGCAAAACAAAAACCTTGGCTGCATTTTGCCGCCAACCCTCTAAGACTTTCCCGCCCAAGATCAACTCTTCTGAACTGCACTCGTCTAAGCTAGCACCAGCTCCTTAAGAAAAAGGTCACTGCTCACCAGCACTTTTGGGAGCTCTTTGTGCAGGTCTTAATCTGAATCAGGGCTCAGCCCCAGAAATTATTTTCATTTACAGGGCAAGCAGTAGAACATCCTACAAGAAGACATCAATGTATATGTTCTTCTTTTTCTAAAGACATTTCCAAGTCTCATCAGAACATATCTTCAGGGCCCAGGAATTTGCTAACACAGCTGGGCCTGAAGAGTCCATCAATTCAGCCCCTTCTCCAAAAGGCAGAGCCATGTGCACAGACCACCGCCCCCTGGGTGTCTTCACCACTCCGGGTTGGTGCCACCTCCCTTCTCAATCCCTGTGCTTTCCTTCCTTCCCCCGGAGTGGCTTCTGAAAATCCCAACACCAAGAAGGGAGGGTGGAGTTTCTGGGTGGCCATCTGGGGTCTGGAGCTGCCCCCACCCTCTTCCTGGTAGACAGTGACCATTCGCAGGTTGCTTTCCACCAGGCACCGCCCGGCCATGCCTCCACTGCGACTCCGGAGCAAGGCAAGAGTCTGTCTTGACACTGTCTTGCGTGTCCTCTCCTCGCTCCAGAGAAAAAAGTCAGGATAAGTCCCCATTTTTTTTTCTCCACAGCTTCAGCAGAAATCCCTGGGGTGGGTGCATGATGGCTGCTGTGTCATATAATAAACACTGTGCCATCACGCAACCCCCCCCCCCCGGGCTTTCCGAGCATTTAGCCAATGAAGAGGGCGATGCTTGCCACGTACAGAGTGCCTTCCCTCCCCCACCCCAAACAGACCACAGATGCCTGGGGCTGCCTCTACAAGAGAGGTTTAAAGCTCTTTCAAGGCGCTTAAAAAAAATTACCTCTACAAGAACGGAGCGCAAATCGGGCGTAGAGGAGCGTTATCTCTCCGATTATGCACATTATCGAATGCGCGTTAAATCGCGAGTTTTATTTTGCTCCGGCCGGTAAAGCACATTTTGACTATGTGAACAAGTGCTTATGCGCATTAACTACTTGTAAAGCGCATTTTGGTCATCCGTTAATGCGCTTCGCCGCCTCTCGTGCAGAGGTATTAGGTGTAAATGCGCTTCAGCGATTATGCGCATAATCGCCTAACCGGGCGCAAAAGCGAATCCTTGTAGAGGGGACCTGGGATTAAGGAAAAGAGTTGTCAAGCATGCCTCAACCCCCTGCACTGAGCATTGGAAGTCCTGCAAGTTTCCAGTTAGAGGTGTGGGATTGCAGCCACAACTGGCCGAAGAAATGTCATAGCTGGCTTGGGATCATTCCTTGGCAAGCACTTCCTTCCTCTCCGTCTCTCTCCAGCCCCTCCCCCATGCAGAACTGGAGGCCCAATAGAGCAGGGCCAAAGAGGCTGGGAGTGAAGAACAGGAGTGGGAACTCAAGGAATGGCTATTGGAGGCAAGGGCTCACCTGCCCACCCAGGCATCGTTTGCAACACTGCAAAGACCACTCTGGTCACACCTGGCTCCCCTGGAGCCTCAAGTGACCCCTTGGGCTGTTGGGGGCAGTCAGAGCAGTCCTGGAGAAGGTCAACCACCAGCAAATGAGAACTTGCCCCTGCCCCATGGTGTGTGTATGTGTATGTGTGTTTATGTATGGAGGTGGGGGTGGAGAGCAGGTAGAGGGAGGGAGTAAAGGCTGCATACTAAAGTTTTAATAAAATGCTGGGGAAATTGCAGGAAATCAAAGTGGGCAAAAAGCAGAGAGTGGCGAGTGTGTGTGTGTGTGTGTGTGTGTGTAGCAGGTGGGAGAGAAAGTCAGTCCTTTGTTACAGGCAGTTTCTCCAGCTGTTAGACTGGGACTCAAGCCAAATGTCAGGGAGGGCTATGGCATTCACTGTAAACACACACTCAGAAGGAAGGCCCATTGAGTTCTATGGGACTCCCAGGTAAGTGTGCCCAGGATTGCATTACACACCACATCAGCCCTCCTGTGTACAGCTGCTTCCATGGATACTTTTTTTCAATATTGCCATCCATATGGAGGGCATAACTGACATAACATCTTCAGATGTGTTTGCTTTTGCTTTTTTAAAGACTTCTTCAAAACCTGTTTGATTTAATAGAAAAGTTAAAGTTGTTACAAATTTACGGATGCCCCTGCCCCCAAAAACATGACAATGTAAGTTAAGGCTCCCACCCTCACTTCTGCTCCATGTGAGCAGTCAAGATGTTATTGTCCCACATACTGTACACATATACATCTGAGTCTCCATCCTTAATCTTCCAGCGGAGTAGCTGTGGTCTTCAAAGATAACCTTAACCTGACCAGATTTCCTATCCGAGAATTGAATCACATCGAGTGTGTATACCTGAGTCTGAAGACCAGGGATAGACTAGGGATTCTGTTAGTGTACCGGCCACCCCGCTACCTATCAGACACCCTGGCTGAGCTCACGGAACTGGTCTCGGAGCTGGTGTTGGAGTCATCCAGGCTTTTGGTCCTGGGCGACTTCAACATCCCATTTGAGGCTGGTTTGTCAGGTGCAGCTCGGGAGTTCATGGCATCCATGACAAACATGGGCCAATCCCAGTTGGTCTCTGGACCTACACATTCAGCAGGTCACACCAAATTGTCATGGACAGACCATTTTCTAGTCAGGGTTAGTATCACAGCTACCACCCACCCCTGCAGGGGTGGCAGACCTATTAAGATGGTTTGTCCTTGAAGGCTGATGGATCCTTCTGGATTCCAGAAAGCCTTAAAGGGTTCTATGGCTGGTATCGTTGACGATCCTGTAGAAGCCCTAGTTAACAGATGGAATCAAGACCTAACTAGAGCTATCAACACGATTGCCCCCAAATGTTCTCTCCGACCTGCTTCTAACCGGGCACCCTGGTATACAGAAGACCTCAGGGAGTTGAAGCGGAAAGGACGACGACTGGAGCGCCAGTGGCGGAAAACTCGACTTATATCCGACAAGACATGACATAGAGAACATCTTCGTTCCTATGGGGTGGCAATACGTGCAGCGAAGACATTTTTCTTCTCTGCAAGCATTGCGTCTGCGAATTCACGTCCAGCAGGGTGGTGAGGGGTCTAACCCAGGCACCTTCCCCCCTGAACCCGATCTTAGAGCCTTCGGTACTTTGCTGTGATGCCTTTAACGATCATTTCACAGATAAAATCTCTCATATAAGAGCTGACTTAGATGCCATCATTATAGCAGAGCGTCCAGCAATTCCGCGAGTAGAATTACACTGGATCAGTTTCAGTTGGTGAGTACTGAGGACGTGGACAAGCTGCTTGGACGAGTGAGGAGGACAAATTGCCCTCTCGATCCCTGTCCTTCTTGACTGGTTGTCCAGGGAGGAGATGCAATTAGATTACAACTACAACGTATTATTAATGCATCTCTTGGGGAGGGGAGTTTTCCATCATGTTTAAAAGAAGCGGTGGTACAGCTGCTTCTAAAAAAGCCTTCCCTGGACCCCCTGAAATTTAAGAACTACAGAATTTACTACAGTCGGCCAAGACTAGGCTGACAACTGTTACCCAGAGGACCTTCTCTTCTGTCGCTCCCAGACTGTGGAATGGCCTGCCAGGAGAGATTCACCAATTTAACAGTCTTCCAGAATTTAAGAAAGCTATAAAGACTGATCTCTTCCGGCAGGCCTACCCAGTCGAATTTTAAGAGTTTTATTGGTATTTTAACAATGTTAGGCTGACCATCTGAAAAGGAGGACAGGGCTCATGTAACTTTAACAGTTGTAGAGAAAAGGCAATTTCAGCCAGGGTCATTTGTATGCAATTAGTCCCTGGTGAATTCCCCTCTTCATCACAACAGTTAAAGTTGCAGGCACTATACTAGAGTGACCATATACAAAAGAAGGCAGGACCCTTGCAACTTTAACAGTTGTGATGAAGAGGGAATTTCACCAGGAACTAATTGCATACAAATGACCCTGGCTTAAATTCCCTTTTCTATACAATTGTTAAAGTTATATGAGCCCTGTCCTCCTTTTCAGATGGTCAGCTTAAACAATGTATTAGTTTTTATATGTTTTAATCAGTTTTATGTATTTTATATCATTTGTTTTTAATGTTGTTCCCTGCCTCAATCCAGAGGGAGAGGCAGGTAAGAAATACATATATTATTATTATTATTATTATTATTATTATTATTCTGCAGGTTGCGAACAACACTATATAAGACAAAAGTATAGAGAAGCTTGTACATTCTTAAATTTTAATCTTGACAGCTGAGTTCTTGAAAAGGTTATGTTAAGCTTCAAAGGCCAAATGGAAAAGTAAATTCAGCAAAACTACCATTCAGGCATGTCAGAACAGACTTTAAGATTTGCTTTTCTCATAAACTCTTTTAAAAATTCTAACAGCCAAGACCCTGCAAAGTCAGTGTGGTGCAGTGGTTAGAGTACTGAACCAGGACTGGGGGAGATCAGGTTCAAATCCCTACACAACTATGAAACTCACTGGAGGACCTATACAACACATAAAATAAGCTCCAGAGCCCAATCCTATGAAAGCCTGCAGAGAAAGGTGGTGGTCCGCGTGCAGGTAGGTGGTCGCCATTTTGCTGGTGGTGCTAGAATTGCGGAGATCTCTCCCGGCAGAGATCCCTCAGGCAGGGGCCTGCTCTGTCTTTGGCAATGACTGGACTCCTTTTTCTTTTAAAAAGCCTTTAGTATTTACTAGTCCATTGTTCTGATGGATTGCATGTTTCAAACAGAAAAGCAAGACTACAAAACAACAAGAGATGCCCCCAACATCCGTTCTGCCCCCCCTCCCCCAGTGCTCCTTCCCCTCAGCTTCAGTCTTGCATCCAACCTGTACAGGGAGAGAAACGTGGGTGCTAAACTAAATTGTGAAGTGAGCAAAATATGGGAGGCTGCACAACATCTCCGTTTATAAGATTTAAATCCTACCTTTCCACCACTTAGGTGACTTACTACTCTGTTTGGATCAAATGGTTTTCAGTCTCAGATAGTGTGTGTGTGTAGCAGTCTGCTTCTGTGTTTACTTATACATACGCATGAAAATACAGATGCTGTCCCTGTAGTGCTTAGGCTGACCAGATAAAATCCAGGTCAGGGCTCATGTAACTTTAACAGTCGTAGAGAAAAGGGAATTTCAGCCAGTGCCGTTTGTATGCAATTAGTTCCTGGTGAAATTCCCCCTTCATCACAACAGTTAAAGTTGCAGGGGCCCTGCCTTCTTTTGTATATAGTCACTCTAGTATAGTGCCTGCAACTTTAACTATTGTGATGAAGAGGGAATATCACCAGGAACTAATTGCACACAAATGACACTGGCTGAAATTCCCTTTTCTCTACAACTGTTAAAGTTACATGAGCCCTGACCTGGATTTTATCTGGTCAGCCTAGTAGTGCTTACACACCACTCAAGCCAGCTGACAGCAACTAAAACCAATCTTTTGACTCTCCCCTCCCTCCATCTGTTTTAAATAATAAAACCAAAGGCAAGTGCAGCAAATGAAACAGATATTGGATCAAAATGTGACTATCTCATAAAGCAAACAACTGCCTAAACACAGAGGGTTTTTCCATACGATACAGCAAGGCACACGACAGGACTGGGGGGCCACCGAGCCTCCTGAGGCAAACAGTTCTACTATTAAGATGAAGCCACAGGGACCCTAGAACGAGCCAGCAGAGTCCTGATGCCACCCCTAAGGCCCTCAGGCCCTCGTGACACCAGAGTTCAGAATTCCTGGCCGTCGCATCAATCTGAGCTGTCATCTGGAGCGACGGATCCAGGAGTACCCCCAAGCTGCGAACACAGTCTTTCAGGGGGGGTGTAACCCCATCCAGAACTGGTTGACACACCTCCAAACCCAGGTTGGGGCCTTTGACAGCAAGCACCTCCGTCTTGTCTGGAATCAGCTTCAGTTTGTTTTTCCTCATCCAGCCCATTACCGCCTCCAAGCATTCATTCAGAGGAGACACACTATCCTTAGCTATCGATGTTGTCGAAGGCATAGAGAAATATATTTGGGTGTCATCAGCGTATTGATAGCACCCCGCCCCATGCCTCCGGATGATCTCTCCCAGCGGTTTCATGTAAATGTTAAATAGCATTGGGGAAAGGATGGCACCTTGTGGTACACCACACAGCAACTCCTTTTTTGAAGAGCAGCTATCCCCAAGCATCACCATCTGGAACCTGCCCGAGAGATAGGATCGGAACCACTGAAGCACAGTGCCCCCGATTCCCAATTCCCCCAGGCGCTCCAGAAGGATACCATGGTCGATGGTATCGAAAGCCGCTGAGAGGTCCAGGAGTACCAGCAGGGACACACTCCCCTTGTCAATACTGAGGTGTAGATCATCCACTAAGGCGACCAAAGTGGTCTCAACTCCGTATCCTGCCCTGAAGCCGGTTTGAAATGGGTTTAGAAAATCAGTGTCATCCAAGACTGCCTGGAGTTGAAAGGCAACCGCTCTCTCGATCACCTTGCCCAAAAATGGAAGATTTGATACTGGCCTGTAGTTATTAAGGTCCAGGGGATCCAGGGAGGGCTTTTTTAGAAGCAGCCTTACCACCGCCTCTTTTAAACATGATGGAAAGCTCCCCTCCCTGAGAGATGTATTAATGATATGTTGTAGATGTGATCTAACTGCATCTCCTCCCTGGACAACCAGCCAAGAAGGACAGGGATCGAGAGGGCAAGTTGTCCTCCTCACACATCCAAGTACCTTGTCCACATCCTCAGTACTCACCAACTGAAACTGATCAAGTGTAATCCTACTCGCGGAGTCGCTGGACGCTCCACTGTCAGCCTGTGCTATAACAATGGCATCTAAGTCGGCTCTTATCCGAGAGATTTTGTCTGAGAAATGATCGTTAAAGGCATCACAGTGAACTACCGAAGGCTCTAAAATCAGATTCAGGGGAGAAGGTGCCTGGGTTAGACCCCTCACCACCCTGCTGGACGTGAATTCGCAGACGCAATGCGTGCAGAGAAGAAAGCTTTCTTCGCTGCACGTATTGCCACCCCATAGAAACGAAGATGTTCTCTATGTCGTGTCTTGTCGGATATAAGTCGAGTTTTCCACCATCGGTGCTCCAGTCATCGTCCTTTCCGCTTCAACTCCCTGAGGTCTTCTGTATACCAGGGTGCCCTATTAGAAGCGGGCCGGAGAGGACGTTTGGGGGCGATCGTGTCAATAGCCCTAGTTAGGTCTTGATTCCATCTATTGACCAGGGCTTCTACAGGATCGTCGACGATACCAGCCATGGAACCCTCCAAGGCTTTCTGGAATCCAGGAGGATCCATCAGCCTTCGAGGGCAGACCATCTTAATAGGTCCGCCACCCCTGCAAGGGCGGGTGGTAGCTGTGATACTAACCCTGACCAGAAAATGGTCTGTCCATGACAATTCGGAGGTATTCAATACCTCCGCCCACAGATCCGTCTGTTCTGAACTGAAAACAGCATCGAGGGTGTGACCTGCTGAATGTGTGGGTCCAGAGACCAATTGGGATAGGCCCATGTTTGTCATGGATGCCATGAACTCCCGAGCTCCACCTGACAAACCGGCCCCAAATGGGATGTTGAAATTGCCCAGGACCAAAAGCCTGGGCGAATCCAACACCAGCTCTGAGACCAGTTCCGTGAGCTCGGCCAGGGAGTCTAATAGGCAACGGGGTGGCCGGTACACTAACAGAATCCCTAGTCTATCCCTGGCCTTCAGACTCAAGTACACACATTCGATATGATTCAATTCCTGGACAGGATGTCTGGTCAGGTTAAGATGGTTTTTGTAGACCACAGCTACTCCGCCTTCCCGCCCACTTTCCCTCACCTGCTCACTAACACAGTACCCAGCTGGAAGAGCCTGAGCCCATGTCGGGCCACTGTCATCTCCCAGCCAGGTCTCTGTGAAACATGCCAGGTCGGCCTCCTCTTCTTTGAGGAGGTCATAGATTATGTTTGTTTTGTTTTTAACCGACCTGGCATTGCATAGGAGCAAGGAAAGGTTCTGTGGGTGGCCTGGATCATTCCCCAAGATCCCCGGGATAGTAGGGCGACCGGAAGGTAAGATGGGTGTTAGATATCCGTCTCTCCTTCCCCTGTAACGGCATTTCGCCCTGCTATTGCCATATCTCCCTCTGCCCCACACAACAGATATTGCCGCTCCCAGACACATTTCAGTCACCTTAAGTTGTCCCGTCATCTCTCCCCCGCACGCGAGATAGAGAGGGGGTGGGGGAAACTGCGATGGTGACTGCTGCACTGTCTGTTTCTCCCCCACTCACGCCGTCAGTTCTTCAGCTATCAGCTATGGCTGCCTCCGGTTGTCCCGTCCCGTCGTCTCTCTCTCGCGCAAGATAGAAAAAGGGGGTGGGGGAAGTGCGATGGTGACTGCTGCACTGTCTGTTTCTCCCCCACTTTAGACACTGGAGGGGGGAAGAGGCAACTGTCCGTTGTGTTGATTATTGTGTCGTGGGGGGGGGGACACACAACAGACAGTATAGTATCTAACAACGGGGAAAAACAATGAGCTGCTCCATCCTTTATCGGAGACCCCTTGCTTCTCATGAGTCTGGGACTTTCAGCCCCGCAACGGGGGAGGGGTTAACCTGTCACGTGTCGGGCACCGCAAACATAACGAACCGTCAGTTGCCTCCTCCCCCCTCTGGTGCCTAAGGTGTTGTCTGAACTCAGCCGATGCCTGGGTGAGCCTCTGAGGTGTTAAGTGTATTGTTTTGCTGCAATTCACTAACATGGCTGCTCCCCCTCTGGAAACGTTTTGCTTCTTTTCAGTCATTGTGTGGTGTTCCATGCATTGTTTCGTATGCTGCACTGAATGTACACTACATTTTATGCAAAAAAAGTAGGTGACAAAGGGCATGAAAGGAACACAAATGCACAGAAATCCAGCCCTCCTCCACCCCAGACATTAGTTCATGTCAATGTTTCTAGGCCTCAGGTTTCATGTTTCTATCTCCAAGTCACACCTGCTAACTGGGGAGCCCTTCTCTTGAATGCCCTACCGGTGCACATGAAGTGGCTACGCAGTGGTAGAACAGTCATTCTGCACCTACTCAGAAACATCCCACCTCCTTTTATTGGCCTGTCTCTTTTCTTGCAGATGATCCCAGATTCCAAGGCTGAGCCTTCTGGCTCAAGATATGTGCCCCCACCTGCCCCATTAGACCCTTTTCCTTCAAGGACGTGTTTGCCATTGGGATGGCCGGGCTCAGGGCATGTATGAGTGAGGATCTGATGAAAGACACCGGCGGCGGAGCTGCGGGTGGGGAGAGGCGTGGCGGCCCTGCACTGCCTTCTAATCCCCCTGTAATTAATGACCTTATCTTTGGCTCAAGCCATTTAGCTAAAGTGGCTGGCAGAAAGGGGGGAGGGAAAGGCATGGGGAGCACAGATGGGACACTGGCATTTGTCTGCAGATTAGCTGAGGGCAGATGGAGCCGAGTGGCATTCCTGCTCCCCCCTCCCCTCCATGCTCCAAATGACAACAGCCCCAAAGTGGGGAATGTGCAGCGAAGGGGGAGGGAGAGGAGTTGGCTTCCCGCTGCCTTTTGCAGAATTCAAGAACATCGCAAGTGCCGTGAGCTGGGCAGATAAAGAAGAACCATCTAGCCCCGGGTTCTGTCTCCAACAATGTGCAGAGGGGTGGAGAGATGAACAGACATATGAGCCTGGGACTGAGTCGCTTGTCCATCTCACCCAGGGCTCACCAACCTTTTGGGGCCCATGGGAACATTGGCCAATTTGAGAAAGTGCCCTGGGCACCATCAATGAACGGCTGTAGCAGTGGGGTGCCCACCACAAAAATGTTGGGAGCATCTGTGTGTGTGCATGGGCGCCATTCATTTGCATGGGGCAAGAAAAAGCTCTCCTGCCAAAAATTGGCTGCATAAGGGATGAGGGTCACCCCCTCCAAGGACCTGCTGCTCTAGAGGTCCTTGGAGGGAGGACGGTCTGACCCTCCCTCTACTCATTTTTCAGGGGGGCTTTTCCCCCTCCCAACTTAAGTTAATGGAAACATCACTCTGCTGGCTTCACTACCACCCACCCTGCCAAGGACGCTGCTGCTGCTGCTGCTGCTTCCCACCTGCTCCCAAGGGGATGGCTTCCCCTTCCCAAACCCCATTCAGCATTTCTTTGGCAGCTGCAGGAACAGCTACACCTTTGGAAGCTACAAAAATCCACATCGGAGGAATCTTTTTTTGCAACCGGAAGCAAGAAAATTGTTTATTAAGCCCATCAATCCGTCCAGAGCCAAGGCCAGATGCTGGCTAAACTTCTGTAAGCGCCTCCAAGAGGTATCCTGATCCCTCATGCAGACAGTTGCCCGACCCATGTCAATGTGCACCTAGCTAGGGGAAGGGAGATCACCTGCTCTTCAGCTAGCTGTGTAAAATTGCTAGCCACATAGAAATGTCAAGTATATCAAGAAACACCCTTCAAATTCCTTTATGTAATCAATTTGCAGGGGGCGATGAATGCAGCAAGGTGACATTTCCCCCAAAGGTCTTCCGCCATGACTTCTTCTTCAAGCTGATCCCACCCACAAGGCAGCTAGGAGATGCAGCCACATGGGCAACACACCCTGACCACTGACGTTGCCCCAGCTGCAGTTGCGTTCCTGTTCCACCTCATTGGATGCCTCTAAGCCGTGTGATTACAGGGAAATGTTGCCTTCTGGTGACGTTTCTCTGTTAAAAACAGATGGAAGACGACAGTGAGAGGTGGACTGGCCGAAAGCCCTTGTGGCGCAGCAGGGCCGCCAACTTCCCCGAACCTTCTCTTCCTGTGGGTCTCAGGAGGGTGCCTTCATTTCCTGCCATTGCAGACTCACTGGTCTAATAATAGAAAGCCACCATGTCAACTGTAATGGAATATAAAAATATAGCCTTCATCTAAGAAGAAGAAGAAGAGGCAGCCTGTTATCATTCATGCCTGGATCAGTGTGACTCTTTGTGCCAAATGGAGCGGTGAACTCCTGGAGAAGGAAGGCCCTGCATTTTTCAGGCCAGGGATGCTGAAGAAGGGGGGAGCAATCCCCATCCTAGCCTCTGTTTATTCTGCACAAAGAGGGTGGGATCCTTCCCCACTCCCTTCCCACGTGCCCACCGATGATCTGGCTCCCGAAGTCACAGCTGGGCCTACATTTGATGGGCTTCCATGCCCCCCTCTTCTTCCCTGGGTGCTTTGTTCGCAGTTGGTGTGGACTGAGACTCCAAGGCCAGGCGCCGCAGCTTCTTCAGGTGGAAAAGGTGGGACTTGGATTTTATGTGAGCTGCCAAGACAGGGAACAGGAAGAGTCATTCAGAATATTGTTTCGGAAAAAGAACAATAAATATATTGCAAATACTATAATGCTGTTTATAACAAACACACACTTGTTCTGTGTGACTGAATGGGTTTTGTAGCTTTCAAGAAAAACTACAGTGAAATCTCTGTTAAGTGGGTGTCTTTTATCCAAATCCCTGGAGCAAGATGTTGATCAGCAGTTCAATTTACTCTAAAGTTATTATGGTATTGGATATCTAATGAAAGTCACAACTGGAGACTAGTCTTCGTGTAGACTACAGAGCAAGGTGGGATGAAGGCGGTAGAGTCCTGAGATCACAGGCTGGACTGCACCACTTCAGACAGTGGGTGGCAGGAATCACACTTTTGAATGCTCTCCTATATAAAAATGCACACAGCTCCTTGTAAGGAGAAAGTTGGCAATGCCCCTCTCCCTAATTGGTTTTCTACTCTGTTTTTACAGTATTGAGAATGGCATCCTCCACTTGCAGAGTGAGGTGCAAATTCTGGAGGAAGCTGCTTCAGCCTACTGGGGTGCTGTCCTTTTTCAAAAATGTTTCCACAAGTAACAAGATCCCTGCATGTAGCAAACATCAAGGGAAAGATAATACCTTTCTCCCTGAGCTACTAGCTTACATCTGGTGCAGTGAATTCCTTCCATGAGGGAGCATTCACACCCTAACTCCCATCCCTGAAGCCTAAAGTGGTACATTCTATTGGACCGGAGCAGATAAAACACCTGTTCTGTATAAGGTGTTTTATCAGCTCTAGGCCAGCCTATGCATGCAAGGAGATCATAGTAGAATCCTGGGGTGCGGGAGAGCAATATACAATGGGGGGGTGCCTTTTTTTGTACCAACACCCTCCTACATACACACACACACACACACACACACACATATACAAGCCCTATCATCTCAGGAGAAAGGTTTTAGCCCAGACCACAGATCATGCAAGTTTTTTTACCTGCAGGGTAACTTAAAAATGAAAGGGGGTCATTTAAAAATACGATCCTCACACGTCCTGCTTTTGAATCCATCACCTCCTTGCAGACCAGACGTAATTTCCATTTTAAAATCCATTTCTGAACCCTTCAAAACAAGCCTTTGGCTCCTTTGATTTATTTTAACAAATACTACACCACTGAAAGAACCTTTGAAATCAATTTCTCTCTCCTCCACTCCATACACTTTACAGACCTTACAGAATTTTTTCATTCAGCTGGCACAAGAATCTCCCTACCAGGGAAGTTTCACTTTGCCTTCAATGACTAGCAATTCCTGGTCAGTTTCCTCCTCTAAGCAGGTGGGAGCAGCTCTCTCCCTGTGGGAGTATTAATTCCGAACTCACCCACCCCTGCCAAATTATCAATTTCTCCTGCGGGACAGGATTTAATCAAGCGAGGGAGCTCTCTTGGCCTTGCTCCATTTCTTTCCACTGCTGACTCCCTTCGTCCAAGGAGGCAACTGCTTTTACTGTTGCATCAGTAGAAGGCGGGCCGGGGGTGTGGGTTTGGTGGAGGGAACGACAGATGGTCGCCTCTAGCGGGGCTTATGCTGTCCACCTCCCAGTTGTAAAGTGGCTGCTTTTATAAGAGTCGTAAACAATCCTTGGGAGCTGGTCACATGGCCTAGACCAAGTAGATCTTTTTGGGGAGAAGGCCTTTGTTCCAAAGAACTGGGCCCACTCTGTTCCTTTCCATCTCTCCTGCTCCCTGGATTTCCACCACCACCACCACCACCAACAGCCCGCACAGACAAATGGCTTTTTCACTCCCCCAAGTGCAACCTTCACCTTTCCATTCTCTGTCCCCAATGATGCGGCGGCTGCACAGCTCACAAATGTGGCAACTCCGCGTGTTCTCATTTGGCTCATGTGCCATCGCAAAAGGCTCTGCTGGCGGCTGCCGTCCCTGGGGAAGCAAGAAGATTTCCCAGATACTGCATTCAGTATGAAAGTTGGATCTCCAACTTGCTGCTCTTTGATTTCGTAAAGTGCAGCTTCCGGACCCTCCCATAGCTCCAGGGGTGAGGTCAGCTGGTCGACATACCTCAGTAGAGCGGTGGCCTTCTCTCGCGCAAGGCCAGGCGGAATGTGCAGAGGAGGAGAGGGGGCCTGGAGGAGTGATGAACTCAAGAGACCAGCTCATGGAGTTGATGCTCCCGGGCACACCTGATTTGGCTCCACCTCAGCAATGCCCCAAATTTCCACCTCTTTCTTTTGACCCAGAGAACTCAACAGGACCAGGACCCAACCCGTACTGCCTAATTCCTCCCCGCTCCCTAGATTCTGTTTCTTGGTCACAGTAGGGTGGATAAGTGCTTTTGACTTATCCGTAAGTGAAGATGGTCCAGAGCCAAGACGTAGCAATGCAAAGAGGTGCTGGCGCTGAACCCCGATTCCCTGCATATATTCAGATGCCACAAAGCACCCTGTACTTTGAGGGCTCAGGCCTGCGGACTAAATCCAGTCTAGCTGGGGCCCTATACACCTCCCTTTCCCGCCCCTTTTCCCCAGCCACTGATCATTGGTTGGTTGCCTGGCTGGTGTGTGTTCCCCCCCACACACACACCATTCTCAAAGGCTGAAATGCAGCACCTAAGGCTGAGCTACTGGCAGGAAGAGCTTTAAGTTAAAATCTGCTGGTATTTTGGCCCCACCTCTTTTCCCTTTGGCCCTGCCCACCACTGTACCAGGGCCTTGGAGAGCTTCTCTGACATTGAATTTGCCCCTCGGGCTGCACATGCACAAACACCCCTGTTTTAGGGAGTTTATGGTGTGGAGGAATTATCTTCATTGCAGGCGGTCTCTGTCCCTCAGAACAGCTGCACCCTCCCAGCCCCACAGCTCCCTAAAGCTGCCAGCCTTTCATTCCCCACACTGGGTTCATTTCACTTCTATTCATTTCATGTATTATGTTTCAAAACCACCCAATAGCCAAAGCTCTCTGGGCAGCTTGCAAAGACTAAAAACCGCAAAATACACAATACAAAAGTAATGTACAAATATATAACAATTTTAAAACAATCAACAGTAAATCTTAGGGCCCGTTGAAAACCTTATCGTTTACTATCAAATGCCTGGGAGTACAGGAAAGTCTTAACCTGGTGCCAAAAAGATGACAGTTAACAGCAAGCAGGCAGGCAGGCCTCGCTGGGGAGAGCGTTCCAGAATCGAGGACACCACTGAGAAGGCCCTCTTCCTTGTTGCCTCCTACGTTGATGGTGGTGTATGGATAGGCTCATGTCGGGAGAGGTACTGAGCCCCGACTGAAATGGATCCAAATAATCAGTCTCATCTAAGAGTGTCTGGAGCTGATGGGCCTTGCCCAGGAAAAGAACATCTGTCCAGGAGGGATTTCTTCAGGAGTGCCCCTACTCCCACCACTGCTCTTTGAGGCGGCCCCAGTCCACCCCTCTCCTCACAAGGAGGCATGAATTGCCTCCCTGGCCCAGCCAACTGTTCCTTCCCTGCCAGTTGTTATAAGCCATGGAAGAAAAGGATCCAGCACATAAGCGGCCGCATGAACCTGTCCAAGCACCTTGCCAACGTCCACAAGCTCTACCAAGTGAAACTCATCCAGGAACACTGGACAAGGCTGTGCTCTGGATACCTCACCAGGTTCACCTGCAATAACACCAGAGTCTTAATACCTGGCGGGTGCAAGAGATTTTATCTCAGAAGTGCCTCACACACACCGGGCCTCTGATGGATTCACAGCCTCCCTAAGGCCAGCATATAATAAGCCCCAAAGAACCTTAAAAGTTCTGCTGGGCAGCACACAGAGGATTCAACAGAGGCAGAGGGGGCATTTCTTTGCCGCCTTCACAGCCCCTGAATGTACTTGAGCGTTAAGCTCTCATCAGTGTTTGGTTGCACCCATCAGGAGTTTTCCTCCATTAGCACTCAAGCTGTCTCCTATTTTCGTTCATTGCTCTCAGTCAGTTCCAGGCTGTACCATGGAGCCATATGAGCCCTCCTGCAGAAAGGGAACTCAGGAACAATCCTGTCAACTGCCCAGGTCACTTCTGCATCCCTAAAATGAACCAGGGATTTCACAGAAGAGCCAGCTGTATCAGCCAGAAAAACCCACAGAGCCGTTTGGAAACCGTACGGATCCTTTAGTCTCTGGTGGCGGACATCTTAATGGGTCCTCCAGCCTTGCAGAGGGGAAATGCTGCTGCTGTAAGCCTAAACCTCAGCAAGAGGTGATCCAACCATAACAAAGGGGCCACTTCAAAGTCCCCATGAAATCCTGAGCCGCCCAGACAAGGCGTCTTCGGCATGAACATTGACATCCTCCACCATCTCAGCAGCACCACCGAGGTCGCCTCCATCAGCTCAGGGAGAGAGACTACTGGACAGTGGGGTGGGCGGTACACCAGCAGAATCCCCGACCTGCTTCGCTGGCCCAATGCAAGGTGCAAACACTCCAGCCTAGTAATCGGTAGCCTGGAGGGAGAGACAGGATTCTATAGACCCTCCCAAGACCCTCAAGTCTACCTGAGAAGCTGAACTGGCAGAGACTGACTGCTCCCTGCTCATCCACCCCAGTCTTGATTCAATTGCTGGGCTCAGGTAGCTGGGCTGAGAAGCCCAGGGAGCCACCGCCAGCCAATCCTGGGCTTGACAGGCCAATCGCCTCACACACGACAAGGCAGCCTCCCCAGGGCCCACGGCCGATCCGTTACCTGGAAGAAGCTCTCTACAATCTGGATTGCCGGCTCCAGGACTTCCTCTTCCCACTGAGCGAGATCCGAGACTTCCAAGCCATACACGGGGGGCACGTTGGGTCCGGGGCCTGCAGGGACCCCGAAAGGAAAAGGCAACACTGAGGGGCAGCAGCAGCCAGTTTGCCTGCCTGGCCAAGGAAGTCGTCTCCCACCCACCCACTGGCTGTCAAGGAGAGGGAGGGAAAGCTTCCTCAACTGGCCCTTTGAACCAGGGGGAGGGGCAACCGGGCCAGATACAGCCCTCAGCCTAATTTCAAATGCTCCCCACAGGCAGACCGTTCAGCCTCCAGCGAGAGCAACCCGCCCCTTCCCTGGTGGCTGCTGCGTGGGCAGGAAGAGGAAGGAGGAGAAAGAGACCCACAGCCAACCTGCGTCCACATTCCCACAGAAAAAATACTGCTCCTGGATCCGTCGCTCTAAATGACAGCTCAGATAGATGCGACAGCAAGGAGTGCCTACTATCAGCTTCAGCTGATATGCCAGCTGCGCCCCTTCCTAGAGTTGGAAGACCTAAAAACGGTAGTGCACGCGCTGGTAACTTCGAGGCTCGACTTCTGCAATGCGCTGTACATAGGGCTACCTCTGTGCCTAGTCCGGAAACTTCAACTAGCTCAAAATATGGCAGCCAGGTTGGTCACTGGTACATCTAGGGGTGACCACATTACACCAGCTTTAACATCACTTCACTGGCTGTCAATTAGTTTCCGGGCGAAGTACAAAGTGTTAATTATTACCTTTAAAGCCCTACATGGTTTGGGTCCAGGTTACCTGCGGGATCGCCTTCTCCCATACAATCCGCCCTGCACGCTCAGGTCCTCTGGGAAGAATTTACTAGTCGGCCAAGACTAGGCTGATAACCGTTACCCAGAGGACCTTCTCTTCTGCTGCTCCCAGACTGTAGAACAACCTGCCGGGAGAGATCTGCCAACTTGCCAGTCTTCAAGAATTTAAGAGAGCTATAAAGACTGATCTCTTCCGGCAGGCCTACCCAGCTGAATTTTAAGACTTGGTTGATTTTAATGGTGTATTAATTTTATATGCTTTTAATCAGTTTATGTATTGTATATTGTATTTTATATTGTTGGTATTGAAAAGGGCAGCGGATGTTAAGCTCCATGAGGCTGTGAACAGCCACTCCCAGCCAGGGACTACAGAGATGCTCAGTATGCTCAGTTAGTTTGACTGGACATCAATCCAGCCCCCGACCTACCAACAGGTCCTACTTCCAAGGAGCAAATCCAAGGCCGGCCAGCTGAGGGCCCTTGGCTTGCCTCTAGCCCATCACGGCTCTCGGCACCAGCCGAGAGATCCATCGAATACGCGCAAGACACAGAGTGCCGCAGCTTGGGAATAATCCCTGGAATGGAATCCGTCAGGCCCCACCTCCAGCCTGGGCCGTTTCCGCCAAGAACGGAGGATGCTTTTATTCTGGCAGACATTTTGTTTGTGATTTTATATCTTGCTGCTGAATTTTACTGTGCTATTGTTTTGTATTGTTAATCACTTAATCTGGACTACAGTTTATGAGTACTGGTCCTGATAGCTTCTCTGTCAGTAGCGGAACAGGATGGAAGCCATACACGATCATCGCCACCACCACCTCCCTGGGATCATGCAAACAGCAGAGGGTTGGCTGCCTCCACTGACCCAAGAGAGCCAAGAAAGGGCTGTGGCTGAAGCCAGCCAGCCAGCCAGAGGGGTCCTTCCTCTGGAGTGGGCAACAAAGCACAAGGAGGGGTATCCTCTGTACATGAGATCTAGAAACTTGTTCTTTCAAAATGGGACAGGGAAGGTGTGCCTCTTCAGATGGTGTTGGATTACAACCCCCATGATCCCTCAACGGTGACTATGCTGGCTAGGGCTGATGGGAACTGCAGTCCAATGACACCCAGAGCAGCACCCAGACAGCAACAGTTGTTATCAGGAGACCAAAACCTGCATCCAGTTTGGAGGGCCTGGGGCCTGCAGCCTCTCCTCCCCAGCTGCAAAGTTCACACCCCCCCAGCCACCCACACCCCCATCACGACAGCAGCTCCTTTGCAAGGTGCTGTGCTCACCTGCCAGCTGGCTGGGCAGCCAGGACAAAGCCCCCCCCAAGTGCCAAAATCGGAGCAGGTGATGCCCCTGATGGCCCGGACCACAAAGCTGCAGCCACACCTGTTGGCTTCTTGGCAGGAAAGTGAGCGCAGGCTGCAAGGCACCTGGCCCGGGAAAAGGACTGGCAGCCAGGCCACAGACTTCCTCCCCCCTGCTCAGGTTTCCCCAAGGCTCCCACCCCCTTTCAACAAGCACTCGGTTCCCAGCTGCCAGCCCTGGCTCCCCTCCACGCCTGAAGCCAGGCAGGGAAGTCTTGCTGGCTCCCTGCCAGAGCCGTCCACACAGCCGGCCAGGGAAGAGCCAGGCGGGACAGGGCAGGTGGCTGTTGGCTGGGCCTTTCCCTCCAACTGGGCTCCACAAGAGAAAGGCAGAGGCAGGCAGGCAGCGCCTGCAGAGTGGCAGGAGGGGAGGGGGTCCTAAGCACGCCACTGCCCCGCCCCGCCCGGCCCATGCAAACATGCTGCTTGACAATCCTTTTCTTGGGCTGAGGCAGGGAAAATGCTCAGGCCAGCATGGGGGGCGGGGGGCGGGGGGGAATTTGGGCAAGCACCCAGGAGCTCCAGGGAAGCTGAGCAGAGCAAAGGCGGGAGCAGAGGATGGTCGCGCTTGCTCCATAGTGAGGGGAGGCACTCTGCACATACTCAAAGGAAAGCCAAACTTCATTATTCACAGAACTGCGCTATAACACAAGAAGCCAATTCTGCAATAAAGTCCTCGGTGCAAGTGAAGGCCTGAGGGGGAACGGGGGAACGGGCGCAAGGAGCCGGGGGAAGGGGCTGCCCGCCCCCCTCCTGGAAGGAGGACTTACGCCTCAGGAAGCGGTTCTGGACCCACTTGTTCTGCTTCCGGGCGTACCTCTTGGTCACTACCTTCAGGGCCTGAATTCCTGAAAGAAGGAAAGAGGGAAAGGCAAGGGTGAGGCCCCGGGGAGGGCAGTGCCGGCAGGGAGGGTGCGAGCACACGCACACACCTGCGGAGTAGGGAAGGCTGCTGTGTGGAGAGCGCGCAAAGGTTTAGGAGGAGGAATTGCTATAAGAGCCAAGCACGCTTACACTGCCAATTCAAACTCGTTTCAAGCAGTCCAATTGTCAACAGCTTCCCTCAAAGAATCCTGCAGCTTTGTGAAAGTGCTGGCAATTCTTTGCTAGAGATCCAATTAATTTCCTCTGGAACAGCCCAACTGTATGTAAACAAAATTAGGCTTATGGAAAACTTGTTCCATTCCCCAGCAAATAAATAGTGGTTTTACACTCGTGGAGCAGAAAGCTCCGTGCCCCAACGCTGCCTCTCCGTCCAGAAAGCCTGTGCCTGGCCTCGGATGCTGTGAAGAGTAGCTCCTTTCCTCCAAGGCGGGTCCCTACCTTCATCCAGCAGCTGGTGGCTCATCTCCTCCGAGCACTTCCCCTCCGTGATCAGGAATTGGTGGAATTCCTTGAAGCCAATGGACTGGAAAATGCCGTGCTGGTAATCCTGGCTAAGTGAGAAGGGTGGAAAGCAGGTGGCTCAGCCTGTCCCGTGTATGTGCAGGTGCATCCTGCAAGATGGCATAAACGCCTCCGTACACAAGGGCCATGGGGAGGCTGCACCCCCTCCGCCTCCCAGGAAGAACCAACCTGGCTCCATACATTAGCCAGAGAAGGAACAAGTGTGGGGGCTTATTTCACTCCTTCCCTGCCAGAAAGTACACCTATATGAACTTTGAAACGAAGAACTGGTGCCTGAGCTTTGCCTTTTCTTTCTTTTCCTCCTCCCTCCCCATTCTTTTTCCTTTAGTGTCATGTCTTTTAGTCAAATTCTTAGAACTCCTTCAGACGGGGAAATTGCTCTGCTTCCTGCTTCTCTTTTGCTTCTGCAAGGAGCTGTGGCTTGTACAGCTAAATGCAGTTGAATGGGACGGCGCCCTCTAGTGTGCATTTTATAACACAACTTTGCCTGCACGTGGCAGGAAAACCTGACAAATATCAATATATCCCAGAAGAGTCGGGTTTTCTTTGGTTTTATTTTTAGCACCAAAACCGGAAAATGGAGCAGGAGACACAGGAGACTGACGGCATTGTCAGAATGATCCGCAAACACCCATGAGTGGCCAGTGACAAGCATGCTCTGAAACATTCGTTTAAAGACGTCTTAATCTTTGTAAGCTACTCTTGGAGCCTTTTGTCAGCTGACGAGTGGTGTAAAAATGCTGCCAATGAATAAATACGCAAAAGGCTGGGATCCGGACCGGCCCATCTGCTGGGCATTTCAGATCAAGGCCCAGTCTTCCAGAAGAAGGAAGGTGCTGCATGCGTAGGCCTCTGCTTAACGCCCTCTGCTGCAGCCCCGGGCCCCTCGCAGCCCCACAGACACAGCTTCCCACCTCCATCTCCACCCTTGGGAAGCGGCAGGGGAGGGTGGAAGCTCACCTGTTCTCAGCCACCCTCTGCTGGTTATAGCGTCGGTGAAAGCTCCGCAGCTCCTCCAGCAACCCGGCCTCCAGCATGGCCTCTACGCGCTCGTCCAGCCGTTCTTCCAGGACTGACGAGAGAGCCAGGCAGGAGGGAGGTTAGGCGGGGGCTCAGGAAGGCTGTGGAAGCACTTCTTGGCACCCACCCCACCCGGAGCCATCGGCACTGGCCACTTTGTGGGCCCTTTGCATTTTCCTATTATTTCTTTGCATCCCTGTTGGGGTTTTTTTTGAATACAAGCACACATTTTCAGCCCTGAAATACTGGAGATGGTTAAAAACATACTAAGCAAAAACCAGGTGGATTCACAATTCTCAAGCCTGGTAAGTGGACCTTAAGAGCACCGGATGACAGCACCAGCCCACCCCCCATACAGAAAATATGTGGGGTGGGAGGGCAGGATTGGGCAAGGAGCTGCCTCCACCCCGCCCTCTTCTTACCTGCCTGTTCTGCATGGAGCCAGAAGATGCAAGGGTTGGGGTACTTCAGGCCTCCCCCCAACGGCCCTCCCCCTTCCTGCTGCTGCTGCTGTTGCAGAAGCGTGCTGTGGGGGACGCCCATCTCTTCAAACACCTGCAGGCTCCTGTGGGCGAGAAAGGCAGCGGGGCAGGTTTAGGGGGCAGAGCACCTGTCTGCCCTCTTTGGGTGTCAGGTCTGGGGGCAGGGGCGCCTTGGCAGAGGGGGAAATGGAAGGGGCAGAAATCACCCACTCTGAGCAAGATGGCTTGTGTTATGCAAGGAAGGCCTTCAGGGATTTCCTTCCCTTTGGACCCCGCTGATCCTGCAGGTGGCTGAGGATGAAACAAAGCTGATGAAGCGACGGGAGAATCCCTGCAAGCCCCTTCAGTCACAGCCCTCCAGAAGACACAGGCTTCCCCCACCTCTGGGGCTGACCGTTGGGCCTTCAGCCTCCTTTCCCACTACTCCCATGGCAACCAAGTGGGGGCTCACAAATCTCAGCCAAATACGTTTGGGGGTTTACACATTTGGAAACATTGCCGCCCCTGAGACCTGTCAGTGTTTGGCTGACGCATTTCCTGCAAGAATACTCAGGAATGATGATGACTGAGGAAAACAGAGAAAGGGAACAGCAAGGCCACACACACAGTGGTTCACCATTAGAAACGTGGATCAAGCCACGGCAAGTGCCACCCACATGGAAATACATTTCAGAGGCCGCCGTGCTGCTAACATAGTGGTGCTTTAATTGGCCTGAAGCTACCTGTGCTTGTGACGTGGCCTCCCCCTCCC
Organism: Anniella stebbinsi; assembly: GCA_029215795.1. Lineage (NCBI taxonomy): Eukaryota > Metazoa > Chordata > Lepidosauria > Squamata > Anniellidae > Anniella > Anniella stebbinsi. Next base: position 95,057,919 of record JARDYH010000007.1, read on the forward strand.
TGCCCCATCTCTGGCACAGCCACCAGCTTTTGATGAAGCCCTGGAATTCCTGGCAATGACGACACAGAATCTCCCAACATTTGGGACCAGGCTGTAGTTCGTTCCTAGTTCCCGGCTGGGCAAAAATGAAGGATTGGGCCAGACACAATGCTCAGGCACCTTGTGGGGACGGTCACATGGCAGTAGGGTGCATCAATGGGCTTAGGGCTATTTTGGGGACACCCTTACCACCCAAGCTCCTAAGCCTGGCGGCAGGGGGCACCCCGTTAAACTGCGTTCGTGGGTGCATGTCAAAGGAGATGTTTCCATGGTTACGGTCTAGGACGAGGTACTTCCTAGCTGATCCAGAGGTGCTGCAGGGGCAGGCAAACAGCAGCTCCTCATTCTAGCTGCTACATCAAGTATGGAACTGGGGACTAAGAAACACCTTGGGGGGAAGTGGAAGCGGGACACCACCTCTGTCTGGCTCACAAGGCAGGGAGGGATGCCCCCACCCTCTCCCCCTTTCTCGCAGCCAATCTGCTCCAGCAACCAGGCAGCCGCCAAGCTGCCCTGGAGCACCAGAGGAAGACTCTCGGCCTCAGCCCTGCTGCCAAGACGCCTGCAATCTGTGTGAACAGGCTGGGTGCGTGTCTCTCTGCCCGGCTCCCAGGCAGGGCAGGGCAGGGCAAGTCTGGCCAGGTGGCAAGCCAAGGCCTGCCACCGCCCCGTTTCCCACAGAGCTGAGGCATGCTGCTCAGCCGGTCGGGTGGCTTCCTCTTACAACAACTGGAGGGGAAGCAGCGGCAGTCCACCGAGCCCGGCCCAGGGGCAGAGGCGCTTCGCCATGTGTGAAAAAGGCAGTTCACCTGAAGGGCAAGAGGAGGCACAGCGGCTCAGAAGTCCAGGCATGGAGACGCCTTCACTGTATCACGGAAGGACGGCTCCCATCCCCTACCAACCCTGGCATTAGGACGGAAGGCTGGCTCTTTCTAGGCCAGGCAGGCAAGGCTGTAGTGCCCTATGTGGTCACAGCTGCGCAGGCCCTGAACGGCCGCAGGAGCGCTGCGCACCCTGCTCAGATGGCGCTGGGGTTCTCAGCCTCGCTCGGCCCCAGAGCCTCTGAAGTGACTCTAATGAAGAAGGTGTGATGTCTGGGCAGCTCCTATTTCCTAACCCCTGAGCATCCCATTATCTAAGGACACTGCCACAGAATGTGGCAATGGCCACTGGTTCAGGTGACGTGAGCAGGCTTGGAAAAATGTGCAGGGAATGCATCCGTCAATGGCTTTTAGCCACAAGCGCTCAATGGAAGGGGTGTAACTCTTAAGATCAGGTGCTGCGGCAAGGGTCATGTGGGGAGGGCCGTTCCCCTCATGCCCTGCCTGTGAGCTTCCTGGAGGGGCCCAGCCAGCCTTTTGGGGAACAGGATGCTCAGCCAGGTGGGATCCAGCAGGCCTGTGCTTCCGTTCAGTCCACACCGAATCCTGAGCGTGTGTCAGCCCATGCCTGGTCACCTGGGCTTCAGGTGAGTGGGATAGCAGGGAGCCTGCCCTGCGCCCCAGTGCTCCCAGCTGGGAAGGACAGACCTGGCCACCTTGCGCTTATCATGGGGGTGTAGTTTGGCTGCCATTTTGGGGTCCACCTGGCTCAGTCGGTGATGAAGCTCTTGGCTGCCCAATTTCTCCAGCTCAGTTTTCCGATCAATAGTCCCCTCTTCTGAGCTTGGGCTCCTGGCTTTGGCCTGCAAGAAACACATGCGGCTTTCTCTCTGTAAGCCAAGTTTCCATCATAACCTGCGGTTTGCAAAGCGCCCCCTTCTGTTCGTAGCAGGGGGGCCAGAAAGAGCTGGACTCTTCGGCCACAAATGGAGATGCTGCCACTAGGGCCTGGCCACAGCGTACAGCCCCCCCAGCCCCAGGTGTCAACAGGGTGTCCTGCTTATTATGAAGTTAATGTATGAAGTTTTCTGTATCCCACAGAAAATCCACGGGGGTGGGTTAATCCAGGGGATCAATATAAACCATAATCAGCACAATAATGCAAACAGATACCATAAAAACCTAATCAAAAAGCAATACAAATACACAAAATCTCCCCCTGCTCACAGCCTAGCATGTATTGCACAAGAGCAGCCCAGAATAACTGGGTCATAACGAGTCTCCAAATGCCGGGGAAAAGCAGCCTGCCCCAGCCTGGTGCTGAAAAGAATGCAGAGTCGGTGCCAGATGAGCTTCCTTGGGGAATGTTTGGTAAACACAGAAAAGGGCCCTCTCCAAACTCTCTCACACACGAGTTTCTCACGAAGGGGGCACATGGAGAAGGGCCTCTGAAGCTGACGTCAGGGGCCGGGTAGGTTCCTACGGGGAGAGGCATGAGGGATCGGGGGTCCCTGGCCAGGTGGGGCTTTATAGGTTAAACCCAACACTTTGAATCTGGCCACCAAGGCAGGAGAGCCAGTTCCAGGGGCAGAGAGCTGGGCAAAAAGACCCAACAGATATGATAAATTAATCAGCACGGTGCTACACAATCTTCTAACTACACGGGGCTGACAAAGATTTCTGCATAACTTGGAAGCTTGCACCCTCTTTTAGTAGCAAAAGTTGTGCAAAGTGGCAGCAGCCCTTGAGTCCAAAAAATAGATGCACATCAACAATCTGAAGAGATCATGAAAAGTTAAATAAGTAATGAACATTTGCTTAGGTAAGAAACAAAGGAGTGGAATGTTATACTAAGAAAGGAGAATCTGGGGCAATCGTGTGTTTGGGGCCAAAGCATCAAGACCTGGACACTCTGCAGACACAAAATTCTGCAAGGGGGGTGGGGTTTGCAAACATTTCTATGACTGCAGAATTGAACAGCCCTGTTTGCATGTTATTTTTCCCTAACCCTGAAAAGGTCAAAAATGCTCCATCAGCTGCTAAGAGAGAACATCAGCCAACAAAGGCTCCCTCCCACCAAACCAGGCCACAGCGAAAAGCAGGAGCCATACCCCAAGGTGCTTGCAGAACAGAGGACTCAGGCAAGCCAGCCAGGCTGTCCAAAGCCTAATACAGCCCTGGCACACAGCGTGGCTTTCCCCACCCCAATATGCCACGCAGCCAGGAACTGGCAGTGACCCAGAAGCCCTCCCATCACATCACCCCAAGAGGTGCCCTTCCCTCAGGCATCTTGCTTCTGGTAGAAAGAGCCCCTGCTGTGGCTGAATGTGGCATCAGCCCCTGAACCCGGCGCTCACAGAACCGGCCCCGATTACCTTCGTGTCAATCAGGACATTCCAGAGCAGAGATTCGATGTAGTAGTTCGTCCCTCCAACCACGATCGGGAGCTTCTTGCAGGCAAAGAGGTCTTCAATGTGCGCCGTTGAGGAAGACCACGAGGAAGAGTGGCGGGGCAGAGTCCCACGGGGGAAAAGGAAACGCAGCCCTGGGTGCGGGTGGGCCATCCGCTCAGCACCCGAGGGCCAGTCTGGAAAGAGATCATCTGAGCATGTGCCTAGTTTAGCTGGGGCCACTCTGCTGGACTTGCAAGCCCTCCCACAGGACACGGCCGATTCCCCATCCCATGCCTCGCACGCCGCCTCCTTCTTTGACCTCTTCCCTCCCGAACGAGCCACCCGTGATCCTGTGCTTTCTCCGCCATCAGCGCTCCTGCCCCCTTGAAGCACTGGTCTACCATGAGAACTGGAAACCTACTTGGACTCACAAGAACAGGGTGCCCAGACTGCTTGCTGCCCAATTCAGACAGAAATGAAGGATTCCCAGCATCTGCTCCCTTATAGTCCTTATCAGTCCCTGACTGTTTCCTGTTTCCTCAATTCAGTTTGCCTGGCAGATGTGGATGATGTTCTCTACCACACCACTGACGCAAACCCATCAAAGGGGAACAGGAATGGTGCCCCCACCCCATGAAAGGATATGAGGGGGGCGGCTTTGTTCCGGAAGTCCACCACAGTGTAGCTGGTGATCAAGGGGTCCACGAAGCTGATCATGTGATGCTTGCACAGTCCCTGCTCCTGAGGGGAAGCTTTGTTGGTAATGATGTCCAGACCCTTGTACACCTGGGAGAAAGATGGAAGCAGGGCACTCAGGCCCCGTTGAGGCTCATGCGGTGGTTGCCCCGGGTCTGCACTTCCCCACTTCAGGCTGCGGGGGGGGGGGGGGTCTCACCACAGTTGAAACCTCCTGCATATAAAACATCCCCTCCCCACGCTGAAAACTGCAGTGTCAGGAAGAAGGGTTGATTTCATTATTTTATATGAGAATTTCTTCCCTACCTTTCCAAGGCATTACTCATGTTAGCTTACAACAATTAAAATTGCAATCTATAATAACAAAAGAGGAAGAGTGTGGGTCTGTGTGTGTGAAGAGCGCAAAACCTAGACACCTGAAACTTGGCAAACATACTACAGTGGCTCGAGGGATACATGCCTTGGGGTGACTTTGTTTTGAAAACACATTAATTAATTGTAATTAATTTAAATGTGTCCATGTGCTTGAATCCTACAGTAACATCCTCGGTCGCTGGGTGGCAAATTTCCTTAACCAGTAGATAGCTTTGCAGTCCATGCAGTTTGAGGGCATGGGAGATTACTAGGCTCATGGAAAGAGTTGTGGGGCAGTCACACACACACATACATACACACACACACACACTGGGGAATGGAGTAGACAGAGCTCTCCCTCAGAGGTGCCAGCAGGCACGGCTCCATTCAGGCAAGGTGGGCACCATGTGTCCAACTCTGACAGGTGTGTCAGTTTGCTTGAAAGCTTTGCTGTATCAAGGTAAGAGCTATTCCAATCTGTGCAAAGCTGGCACCGTGCACTAGTATCATTATAAGCCAATACTTTTTAACAGCAAATACAAAACCTTCTCTCTGACATGCAGGTGTAAGCACGTGTGTGTGTGTATACACACTGAGGAGGTACAGCCCAGACCCAGGGCGACTGCTTGAGCGTAATCCAGGCTTCTGTGTCCTTGGGCTGGGCCAATGGAAGATGCCCAGGACAGCAGAGGCTGTAGGAAAGGCTCCATGACTTGCAGGCAGGATCAAGACAGCAGGGGATGGAGGAGGGAGCTCCCAGAGCCCCTGGATAGCCCCCTGCCAGGCACAGTAGATGGCCCACTTCTCTGGGGCTCAGCTTCATACGAAAATGGGAAAGGAGGCGCCAAGAGGAAAAACATCAGAGAGCCTGTGGGCAGAAGGGCTCCGCTCTGTCTGCAGGCAGGCAATGGAGATTCAGGGGCAGAGGGAGCAGGGAAGAAGAGGCAGCCATCATTTCATCCATCCATTAGAGGCCTGCAGCTACAGCTTTGTCTGTGGGGCTCTTGAAAACACGGAAGGGTTGCAGCATGCTGGGCAGAATCCAGGCCCAGATCCTTGGCACTGAGTCCTGATGGATTTAAATGTGTCCTAATGACCCAGTGCTCTGATGGAGCACTGCTTGCACAGGGTCACGCTACTCTGCTAAGACTCGAAGTTCACCGGTTGGCCAATATGGCGCTCCCTCCCTCCCTCCCTCCCTCCCTCTGTGGTCATAGCCAGACAGTATCTTCCTGGATACTTGGTAGAACACCAAACTGCAGCCCCAGAAAAAAAGGCAGGTGCCCGTTGTGCTCACGGTGGTGATGGTGGTGGTGGTGGGGGATCTGCAGAACCCCGAGCCACATGAATGAGCAAACTTTGCATGGGCACATAGACATCCCCAAAGCTCCCATTTTTCTGATACCGGAGACTAACTGAGCATCTAGCATTCACCCCAGAAATCACGTGCTCTGCCCAAGAAGTAGTTAATTTCAAGGCCTAGCCTCAGAATATTTAAAATATGTGATCCTGAGCATATATAGAGTAGCATTCTCTTACCACTGAGTAACAGTAAGCAAGGTGCCCATATCTGAGCATGGGAGCACAAACGTGGGCCAGAAGGCTTGTGCCCGGCCACCTCCTGTGGGATAGGTTTGTGGGGGCATAGGCATGGGAAAGGGAGGGTCTCCTCTGGGCTGTCAGGGGCAGAAGAGCAAGAAAGGGAGGGCCAGCATAGCGCAATGTCCCACTGAACACCATGCCGGCCCTGTTGAGGAAAGCTTGATGTCCTCGCAACAGATTAGTGGCCCTTATAATAGAACACAAGAAGGCAGGCTTATATTTAAGCCGCTATTTATGCACGTGACTGGGCCAAGGCAGCCAGCGGGCATTTTGTGCACACAGCCGTCAAGGGTCTGAGCCCTCAAACAGCAGCAGCAAGACCACAATGAGGAGAGGGAGCAAAAGGAGGCATTTGTTTCATGCCGGAGCTCACTTCCAGGCCATGTCCACACGCAAGATGGGCATAACCGCCCCCCCATCCCGCAACATTTGCCTTCTCCTCTCTAATTTGCTAACGCACCATGATGAACCAGAATTTAACCTGAAAGGAAGCTGAGTCCAGGAGCCGTGCCTCTGATCACGGGCAGAGTGACTTTTTTGCCTCCCAACCGCTAGTCTACTTTCCTCAGTCCAGAATCGGCGCCTTTGAACATGTGTAAAATAATAAGTAAAGTCCCTTTCCACCTCAACCCCTTCCCACTCTCCAGTTCCGACCTGGGATTTACTGTACGCCAAGCTGTCCAGTCGGAAGAGACGATGAGATTAACCATGCACCGGCTTGGATCTTGCAGTATCTCCTTCCTTGCTGGCAGCTTCTCAGCCCAGAAGTCCCAGCTGGCAGGATGACTAGCCAGTCTCATATCGGATTGTGGCATCAGCAGAATGCACAGCGCCAGGCTCAAGAGGCTGAGCAAACATGCCTTTTAACAGACCCTAACTTGCATCCCTCGAAAGAAGCAGCTGGGATGGCAGGGGCTAAATGCATTAAATATGTGTGTGCCAATTCTGAAATGCTGTCCTCCACACAGGAGTAGTAAACAGGGGTCTCTCAGGCAGGGCTGGCAAGGCTGGGAACTTACAAAGACGGGCAAAAGGGGCCCTTCCCCGCCAGAGGGCCAATAACTAGTACACATAGGTACATGCTGACTCTGATACTTGAGGCGGCACCTAGCCAACAGGGCCAGTAGCCATTGATAGTCTTCCTCTCCAGGAAATTATCCAACATAAATTAGTGGCCATCACGTCATCTTGTGGAGGCAAATTCCGCAGTTTAACTCTGTGCTGCGTGAAAAGCACTTCCTTTCATCTGTCCTGATTCTCCCACTGATCAGCTTCACGGGATAACGAGCCCCTTGAGTTCTAGTATTATGAGAGAGGGAGTCCTGACTTGAACTGAGGGAGGGAGAAAATGCCTTCCTCTCTACTTTTTCCGCACCCGGCATCATTCGGTCCACCTCTGCCATGTCTCCCGTCACTCGCCTTTTCCCCGAGCTAAAGCACAGCCAGCTGGCGTAACCTGTCCTCATAGTGGAGCTGCTCCAACCCTTTGATCGTTTTAGTTGCTCCTTTCTGCACTTTTCCCAACTCGACAGTGTCTCTTTTCAGGAGCCATTGCTCCAGTGGCATCAACCGTTGCCGCATGTTCCCACAAACACTCTCGCCTGGCAGAAAAATAAGCTGGCAAGAACAGCCCCGACAGCCCCCCGCCCTGCCCCACCCCCAACAGCTCTTCAGAAAGAGCACCACTGTGCCTCTGTCAGGCCTGGGCTCTGCCTCTGCCCATCATGCATTCTGGCAAACACAAACCCCTTTCGTGCCGCTGGCCCACGGGCCTGGCACAGGCCTCACACAAAGGGCTCGGGTGCCGCTGGCTGCAGCCCCAGGCAGCATCTGCTCCGGCTGCTCTGAAAAGGCCAGAGAGACAAATGTGGGTCAGGAGGGGCTCCAGCAGCCCGGGCGCTTGCGCGCTGCTTAAGAAAGCCAGGCCAAGCATGGGCCTCCTTGTCAAGGCCGCCTTTCCATTTAACCAGCGGCCTTCCAGCCTCAAGCCCGGGGCATGGGATCATGGATCCTTTGTGCAGCCTTGGGCTCTGCTGTCTCACCCCAGGAGTCGGGGCTTCTGGTGGGGACACCTCGATAAACCCCACACCCTCAGGGCCCCGGACGAGGGCAGGTTTTGCAACTGACAGGGCAAGAACATGTTATCAAATCACAATACAATAAACTGGAAAACGAAAACGCCTTCAGCACCACCTTTTCTACTTCCCAGCAAAGAGAGATGCAGCAGCAGCAGCAGCAGCAGCACTTGCCCTCAGAGAAGGTTGCCCATTGAGACTCTCTACATCAGGGCTGGGCAAGTTGTGGTCCTTCCGGTGTTTTGGCCTACACTTCTCATTAGCCCTAGCCAACACAGCCAATGGTGAGGGATCATGAATCATGGCTTGCCCCCTGCCATTCAGGGAGCAGAATGACTACTCATACAGAGACACAACAGGAGCCTTCTTAGAGGTCGTGCAGTTCCTTCTGGAATGTATGGCAGGTAGGTGCCTGCCATTGTGATTCAGAAAGGGGAGGGGGCAGTCTAGCAAACTCCAGAGTTGATCCTGACCTCTCGGACGAAACCCACTCTTGTCTGTACACTGGAAACCCCTCCAGGCAGGGACCTTGATGGCACAGGGCCTGCCCCTTCCTAGGGTGCATAGAACCTTGAACACTAATGGGTGTCCTCTCCAGCAGCTGTCTCTGTAGGCCAGCAGCCTCCTGCCGAGGCAAGAACGAGCGCCTTCTTTGACTGTCTGGGAAGAGAACAAGGAATACGATGGGGTCAGGGCCAATTCATGCTTTTGTTCGTGAAACTAGTACCCAAAATGCCAGCATTTAGGGACGTTCCGTGCACTGCAAAAGGCACAAGCAAGCATGAATGGCTGGGTTTCCTTGCAGTAAATGCAGAAGAGGGCGGAGGGGCCAGCCATTCCCAGACGCCCTTCCTAGCTTGATCTTTATCCCAGGGAAACCTGCAAGGGCCAAACACAACTGGCCTCACAATGTGGCCTCCAAACTCAGGGAATCTGCATGATGGAGCTTAAAAAGTAAAGTGTGACTCACCTCTCCATGTATGGCCTGGGGGTAGAATGGGGGGCTTTCCTCCCACCCCCCCAAACCCAGAGTGAAGAGAAAAGAAACATTCTACTAGCTGGCTGCTTCTAGGACCTCAGGGCTGAACACTCCTCTCTTGCCTGTGCTTCTACTTTGCCAAGACACAGACACAGCTAAGTGCTTCTCAATGGTACTTTCTCACACTGGGGGGAGGTAACGAGCAGGGTACCGCAGGGCTCAGTCCTGGGCCCAGTGTTCTTCAACATTTTTATTAATGGTTTGGACGAGGAGGTGCAGGGAATGCTTATCAAATTTGCAGATGACAGAAAATTGGGTGGGATCGCTAATACCCTGGAAGACAGAAACAAACTTCAAAGTGATCTTGATAGACTGGAGCACTGGGCTGAAAAACAACAGAATGAAATTTAATAGGGATAAGTGCCAAGTTCTACACCTAGGAAAAAGAAACCAAATGCACAGTTACAAGATGGGGGATACTTGGCTCAGCAATACTGCAAGCGAGAAGGATCTTGGAATTGTTGTAGATGACAAGCTGAATATGAGCCAACAGTGTGATGTGGCTGCAAAAAAAGTAAATGCTATTTTGGGCTGCATTAATAGAAGTATAGCTTCCAAATCGTGCGAGGTACTGGTTCCCCTCTATTCAGCACTGGTTAGGCCTCATCTTGAGTACTGCATCCACTTCAAGAAGGATGCAGACAAGCTGGAGGGGGTTCAGAGGAGGGCAACCAAGATGATTGGGAGTCTGGAAACAAAGCCCTATGAGGAGACTGAAAGAACTGGGCATGTTTAGCCTGGAGAAGAAAAGACTGAGGGGTGACATGATAGCACTCTTCAAATACTTGAAAGGTTGTCACCCAGGGAAGGGCCAGGATCTCTTCTCGATCGACCCAGAGTGCAGGATACAGAATAACGGGCTCAAGTTACAGGAATCCAGATTCCGGCTGGACGTCTTGAAAAACTTCCTGCCTGTTAGAACAGTACAGCAATGGAACCAATGACCTAGGGAGGTTGTGGACTCTCCCACACTGGAGGCCTTCAAGAAGTAGCTGGACAACCATCTGTCAAGGATGCTTTAAGGTGAATTCTTGCATTGAGCAGGGGGTTGGACCTGATGGCCTTATAAGCCTCTTCCAACTCTACGATTCTATGATTCAATTCCGGACCAGCCTTGCTTGTATCTTTAGGCCCTTGAAGAGCTTAGTCACATGCACACCCCATTCCTTGGAGTTGTGCAGAGCCAGAGGCTGAAAAGAGCCATCACTGGCAACTGAGTGAGCACCACAATGACATTCCCAAAGCAACACTTATTGAAACCAAGGCACATCCGGGGGTGGGAGTGGAACCATTCTGAGGGGAACCCAATTAAGAAAATGGAGGCGTGCCAAACTCTTCCATGCCCCAATGGCTATGCAGGGCTCCCGGGGGTGCTGGGCTTCAGCCCTTGCCATCACCACGCAAATTGCATGGCCACCATCTCACTCAAGGGAACAGGAGCACCTCAGCAGGTGAAGGCGCTTGACTTGCAGGGGAATTGAGAGGCTCCGTGAACTTGGGAACAGCTGGGAAAGCAATGCCTCTTTCAAAAATCCAAGCAACAATTTCCAGAGATATGGCCACCGGACGCATATTTTCCTGTTTCTGTGGATAACTTTCCAACCACCAATTTCGCCATCAAGGAAAATAACATCACTTTTAGAGAAAAGACCAGTGGACCTTTAGAAAACGGGAATCTTGCCAAAACAGGGAGAACAAAAAAGAAAAACAAAGTCGCACAAAAGAAAGGCAAGCAGGCAATAAGGGATTTTGAGGAGCATATCGCTAATAACATTAAGATCAACTTAAAAAAAAAATCTTTAAAAAACATCAGAAGGAGAAAGGGGAGATTGCTGAGAAGCTGAACAAATTCTTCGCATGCATCTGACTTCCCTACTGAAGACCTAGGGAGTCTGAGGAGCTGAGGCAAATGGTGGTGACAAGAGATGAAGTTTGTTACGGACTGGTAACTGGTTAAAGACCAGAAACCAGACAGGAGGGATAAATGGTGAATTCTTGCGATGGAGAGATGTAAAGAGTGGATTCCCCCAAGGATCTGCATTGGGACCAATCCTTAACGGCTGCAAGAAGGAATCCACGCACCTCTCCCAGCGTGGGGGAGACGCCACAGAGCGCCCTGCTGCTGTGTGTGTGAAACCCGTCGCACAAGCCACTGGACACCTTGGAAAACGGGGTGCCCCGCGAGGCCCAGTCTGCCCAAAAACCCTGAAACGTGATCCCAGCTCAATCTGTGAGGCTGCCTGGCTGGCATTACTCAGCAGTGCTTGCAAAGCACTCCGCACATGCTCAGAAGCACTCCCTCCACCACTGTTCCTGGCACGGAAAACAGGTTCCAGGACCGGGCCCTCTCTGCCTCGCCTCGACGCCGCCGGCGCTTCTTTCCACAGGGTAGGCTGGCTGTGGCGCGAAAGGCGCTCTGCATGCGCTCAGGGGTGCCTCGCCTCGGTTTGTGCGTGCGTGCGTGCTAAGGGCCCCGGGGCAGCGCTCGCCCGCTCGGCTCGTACCTGCATGGAGTCGGCGCTGACGATCTCCCCGCCGAAGCGGAGGCCGAGTTGCAGCGCCAGCCGGGACTTGCCGGTGCCCGTCGCGCCCAGGATCACCACCAGCGGCCACGGCCGCGCCGCCGCCGCCATACTTGGACCGGCCGCCCAGCAACGGCAAAGCGCAGCTGCTAGGCCGTCGCCGCCGCCGCGATACGAGCGCTGCAGGAAGAGGCAGACCGAGCAGGGCGGAGGCGGAGCCCGGCACGGGCGGAAGGGTCGAGGCAGGCGTCTGGCCGCCGCCTCCACGAGGCTCCACTGGGTGCCTTCCGGGCCCGACCCGACCCGAAGCGCAACCCGGGGACACGGCTGGGCTGCGCTGGGCACTCCCAGCTCCCTTCCTGCGTCAGCTCCTGCTGCTGCAAACACGGCCCCTTTCCGAGAAAACACTCTGCACATGCTCCAGGGTCCAGAAAGGGCGCCGCCGCTCTGCTAGTCTGTTGCAGCAGCACAGTCGAGAGCCTGGTGACGCCGTAGAGGCTGGCGGCCTTATTGCGACAGGACTGGAGCGTACTTCCTGGGGTACCTGAAGGATCGCACATGCCCAGAGGCACGTTGATCACATGTCTTTTTCTTTCAGAAGCAGGAAGGAAGAGGAAGCACTCCACGCTGATGGGGAGGGGGCGGAACAAAAGAGGAGCTGGCTCCCTTGGCAAAGGGGGAACACTCTGTACATGTTCAGAGATGTTCAATGAAAGGTGCAAGAACACTTGAAAGTAAACACTGACACTTCTGGACTCAAGTACGGACAGACCAGACATGAGGACTGACGACCAGCCTGGTTTAAAACCTGCCAAATGATAACCTCTGCTACACAGGCTGACCATATGAAAAGGAGGACAGGGCTCATGTCACTTTAACAGTTGTAGAGAAAAGGGAATTTCAGCCAGTGTCATCTGTATGCAATTAGTTCCTGGTAAAATTCCCTCTTCATCACAACAGTTCAAGGTGCAGGCACTATACTAGAGTGACCATATACAAAAGAAGGCAGGGCCTCTGCACCTTTAACTGTTGTGATGAAGAGGGAATTTCACCAGGAACTAATTGCATATAAACGACATTGGCTGAGATTCCCTTTTCTTTACAACTGTTAGTTACATGAGCCCTGTCCTCCTTTTCATATGGTCAGCCTATGCTACAGAATGTATTTGTTTTTAGGGATTTGTAAGCCGCAGTAAACTCCATAGGCAGCATACTGCAAAATTTAACGCCACAATACAGAATAAAACAATGATAAAATCAAACTAGATAGCACCGTATAGAAAACGGCACCCAATAAAATCCCAGTTCTAGGCCAAGGGAACCTGGCAGGCTTTAGGGCCAAATCAGAGGCCTATAATGCTGGGCCTTAATGGACACCATCATTTATTAAAAGGGGTGGAGCGGGGAGGTACCAAGTTTCTGCTGTAATGCTACAGAGTTTGGGCCCGGTTTGGGCAGGTTAATCTGGGGTCAGGGAGGGAGGGAGGGGGCTGATAGGGGAAGCCTCTAACTGTGGGCCATTGGATTGGAGTCCCATAACCTTTAAGCTCCCAGCCCTGCCTTTGAAAGAGACTCTGGATTTGGGTTTTCTTTCATCTCTCCGTGCCTCATGGCTGGAATGGCAACACTGCCTTCCCCGCTGCTGGGCGGGACTGGAGGCTCCTTCGGAAGTTGTTGCGTTGAGCTCAGGAGCCTTGGTTGTAATCTGCCCCACGAGCACCAGCGTAGCTCAACAAAAGGGTCACTGGGAACTTTGGGGACGCAGACTCTGTGCTACGGGTGGGCCTGATTTCCTTCATGGTTTGGATTTCCTTCCTTCGCAGGCCTGAGAAGCCCCCCTTGGACTCCGTTTCTCTTCACTTAGTTGCTAATTCTCTTGTGGGGCCGGCGCAGATGACCAGCCCTTGCTGGAACTCTCTTGCCTGGAGACAGTCTCCTCCATCCAGGCTATTGTGTTGCTCCATCTGTGGATGGCGGGCTGATGCAGGGAGGGGAATATCACCACATGCAGTGGTAGCAAGGAAGGCTGATGGGGGTGGAGGGACATTCCCATGGCAACCACGTGGAAAGGGGAAAAATCTGACAGTGGCAATTGGATGGGAGCAGATGCCATGGGGAAGGAGAAAGAGATGAACAAGGAGAAAGGAACTGTTACTGTAGCAACAGAAAAGAGTGGGGAAGAAAAAGGATGGGGAGTCAGTTACCAGGGTGATGAAGGCTATTGCCTAGGTAACAGAAGAGGTCCTGTGATTTTCTGCCATAGCAACAGGAGGAGGGGAAGATGGCTCTTCTCCTAGCAACACACATATCTTGCCATGGCAACAGGGAGAGCAAGGATCCCCACTTGAAAGCAGGAGATATCATTGGAGATGGGATTATAACAGCCTCAGTCACCGTGGCGGACATTTACTAACCCAGGCACGAACCAACCTCTCAATCATCCTTCAGCACAGCAGTGATACGAAAAACACATTGAGCATTTACTCAGCAATGTTAAAAACATAGAATAAAAGATCACACTTGGAGGGAAAATAGTACTTCCCAAGCAAAATTGAGAAATGGCTCCAGGTGTTATGGAGGAAGGAATCTAGCCGGATTTGGTGTGTACAGATCGATCCTCACATGCACAGGTTAGTTTGGGGAAGCATCAGCAAAGCTCTGTGTTAGAACAGCAGCAAAAGGCAAGGTGGTTGGAGGAGATTTCCTCTTGTTTGTGGAAGGATCCTGGCTCAGCTACAGAGCACATGCTTGGCATTCAGACTTCCCCAGCTTCAACCCCTTAAAGCAGGTTGGGGAACTTTTAGTCCAAAACATTGGAGGGCCATAACTCCCATGATCCCTCACCATTGGCTATACTGGCTAGGGCTGATGGGGAAGATGTAGGCCAAAACATCTGGAGGGCCACAAGTTCCCCACTCCTGATTTCAAGGAACTCTGATAGCAGGGCTGAGCAAAGGAAGCCTCCATTCGAGACCTTGGCAAGCAGCTGCCAGAGGCCAGTGCTAACCCTGATATCCCAAAGGTTTCCCAATCCTGTGCAAGGCAGCTGCACTCCGGCCTGCCCCAACAGATGCCTTGGCCCTTCTGCTGCCACCCAAAGACCATTTGCTTAGGCAGCAGGCCTTTGCCAAGGCCACCTATCAGGGTGGTTTTCATTTCTGCCCTTGGGTATTTCAGTTTCACATCTCAGCAGGCTACTCCAACCTGGTGACCTCCAGGTGTGTTTGGCTACAACTCCAAACACCGCCCAGCCAGCATGGCCACTGTCAGCAACCATGGGGATGACCAGCGCTATATGCTGACATATCAGGAGGGTGCCAGGTTCATGAAAGTGGCTGTGTAGCTATGGCTTAGTGGCTTTGATAGAAGGCAGCTACATATTCCATACATCCCAAAGACCAACTCATGCTACCTAGACCATTTATGGCCAGTTGTTTATCAGGCAATGTTTCAGCAGATGGTAGTCTGAACATTTACAGTGCAATTCAAAAACTCAGTCTTAAATAATAAACTTTTCATCCATGGTCCAAATTCCAGCTCTAGCACTGGGCTCAGTAGGAGGCCCAGGACAACACAACCTCCTAGTCTCTATACCCCCATCTCTAACATGAAGGTGTAAGTAATCTACCTCACACTGGAGGCAATTGTAAAGCACTCCTTGGATTAAAAATGATCAGTAGTCCACTCCTATTAATAGTAGTCTGTTTCAGCAGGTATATTTGGGAAGAGGCACCTGACCTGCATACCTGACTTTGCAACCTGACCCAAGCACAGCTCAACTTCTCCTTAATTCCATAAAAGGGGACCACTTTCCTACTTGCTGGTGGAGGACTTATGTTTGATATCCTTAAATTGCTCAGTCATCTCCATCAACAGATGACACTGGAATTGCAACTTGTAGCCAACTCCTCCTGCATGAGTCAAAAGGAAAGCAGGGAACATTTTGGAGCTTCTTTCTGAATTGCCTTGAGAAAAATAAAAAATATAGAAGTTCTTTACATGGCCTACTCCTCTCGTTTAAAGTCACACCGGCAGCAGCCCTGTCTAGCCACACTTCCTCCACAAGAACAGCTATTTGAAGACAAGTGAAGTACCTGGTGATTTGGTTGTCCAGAACTTCCTGGCCAAAATCTTATTTGCACTTTGAAACAGGCATCGAAAGGTCTGCTTTGCACTGAGAACTATACCCAGCCTCTGGGGGTAAAACATTTAGGGTCAATTCCTAGCACAGAGAAGAGCTGTATGGCTGCTCTATTAAAACTTCAAAATGTATCACTAGTACCCGATGAATAGGAAGCAGCCAGTGCGGAGGGTGGGGGAGAGCAATGGGTTTCCAGATACTTGCGGGTGCTGAGCGCCAGTGCTTTGGATAGGGCTTGGTCTGTCTCCCCAGGACTGGTGGAGGAAACAAGTTATGCTAGTAAGATATAACCTCAAGTAAAGGCATCCACCTTTTATAATGTTCTGTCAGTGCAGAAATACGCCTCAGTGTATTTTACAATCCCAAGATGAGTGTATGTCCACAAAGTATCATAAAGCCATCTCTAAGGCCCCATGTACAGGGGGAGTGCATGGCCCAGGTGGTAAAGAATTCCCCTCCCCCACCCCCTCCCTGCACATGCCTGGAGTTAAGGCTATGCCAGGTCTTGCCATGATACGTTTCATGCGCTCACGTCTGACAAGTGCCCCAGCAGCCAGGTTTCCGATCCCAAAATAGTGCCCAAATTTACTCCTGCCCCAGTCCTCTCAGGTGCATTCAAACAAGGTGTCTTCAACTGAACAGAAGCCCCTCAGGTGACAAGAGTTTCATCCAACACAACACAAAAAACTCAGCCTTTTTGCAATTCATTTATTTAAGAAGAAGCGTGAGGTAAAAAAGAAAGTGCTAATAATTGACCACCCAGTCAAGGGATGCCTGAGCACGCCCCTGCTGCATTGTGGGAGTTCAGCTGCAAGAGCAAAGCTAAAGGGTCCTCCATCCCTCCCTACTCCTGCCTCTCCCTGCAGAGAGCAGAAGGAGGGCAGGCAGGAAGACGTTGCATGCAGGAAGGTGGGGAGCACCGCATGTGGGTGGAGAGAGCAGACCCAGCCAGCTCAGCAAACGCTTTGAAGGGACTGGCAAGCCAGAGCAACCGACACTGCCCCCTTCTCTTTAGGCATGGGCTAAATCCTGCACACGCTTTCTTGGGGGTAAGCCCCGCTGGATACAGGGGAACCTTAGTTGCAACTAAACTCGCCTAAGATATCTCCATGAAGCCCTTTTGCTTGAAGACAAAGGGAATGAGTGCAGATTTGGAGGTGGAAGGGTTCCAAAAGTGTAAGGATTAGCAGCCCTCCCCCCCAGCAGAAAGCTTCTCTCTAGAGGGCATTTGAAATTACAGGGTTCCCCCCTTAGAAGAGTGCCTCCCCCACCCTGACAAAGAACCAAACAAGCCTCAACACTTCTGCTTTGCTCACTACTGGTGCTCAGAATTTGGGACCAAGGACCAGCCCCCCCCCCCTCCGCACCTAGGAGAAGAATTCCCAGTCATCCAAACCTGTTTTTCCCCCCTGCTGGAGCTCAGTTTATATCATCCCATCCACAAGCAGCAGGGCAGCCGGCAAGCCTCTTAAAGGGGTAAGTTTGTATATAAAAAAAGGAAGGAGAGAGAGCAGGGCAAATATTTTACAAAATAACTTCTAAAAAAAAGGTACAAAAATACAGTATATTTTTTAAAAAGCCATCCAGTATAAAGAATCAGGCAGTCACAACAATGGGTTCTAGGATATACAAAAACCAAGATAAGCAATTCTGTGGTCTAAGTGGAAAAATAAGAATGAGGTAAATCAAATCCAAGGTGATCTCAGTGCATTTCCAGTGGAGGAGCTCCAGGGCTTGGTTTTTGTTTTATAAAGACAGAGACCCCATAGACCTTGCAGGAAGGTCCCCCATCCCAGTCAGAGGGAGAACCCTGGCATGGCAGATTCACACCACCATTGAAGCGGCTGAGCGGGACCACAGAGAGGTCGCACCTTTGGCACAATCAGCTGGGAATCTCTCTTGCACAAGCCCAATTGAAATGAATTCACTTCCCAGTAGATTGTGCCCTCTTTTAACCAGGGTGCCATTTAAACATTTTCCCACTCAGGCACTAAAGGCCTGAGAGTTATAGCACCACCTCCTCCTTCCCCCACATTTTTAGCTTGCCATAGATTTCAAAGAAAAGCTAGGAGACTTCTTAGCACAAAGATCCCCCTAAGCCCTTTGATATTTAGAGGAGGGAGCATCAAAAATCAAGTCCCAGGACAGAAGAGAAAACCCCTGATCCTAAACATGGAAAACAGGGCATGTTATGGGGAGCAAAGAGAACATAGGGAGGGACTGTAAAGGGGGGTGGGGAGAATGGAGAGCGATTCATCCTTTGAATTGAATGCCACTAGCAAGAAGGGAGGGGCCAGGGAAGGAGAGGAGGCACACATGTGGTTAAAGTCAAACCTGGGGGACACGGGACAGCAGGGTGGAGAGAGAGAGAGAGAGAGAGGAGGAGGAGGAGGAGCAGCAGTAGCAGCAGCAGCAGCAGCAGCAGCAGCAGCAGCAGCAGCAGCAGCCGCTGCCGCCGCCCCTCAGGACAGATGAAGGCAAGATCCATCCTTGTGCTTAATTTTAGTAGAATTGACCCAGGATCCTCCCTCAAAAAACTTGCCTCGAGAAGGACCCTCCCCTACGATATGTTCCAGAGCTTGTCTGGAAACAGACAGTTTATATCAATCCCAACCTGAACGCGGCACTGCTCAGCTTGCAGCATCTTGCAGGAGGAACTGAAACTGAAATCTCAGTAGTTAAGCCCTGCAGCCCTGCGCTCCTACTAGAAGTTCACACCTGTGTATCTGCTGGAGAAGCTAACTCCAGTAACCACAGTAGGATGAATCAGAGGAATGGGTCGGGGGGGGGGGGATAGGGAGGAGAATGAGGACTAGCCACATGTGTGCACCAGTTGCAACGCATTCTGTGAACTGCAGTTTAAGAGTCTGCAACCAAACAAAATGACAAAAAAGTGCAGATCAGACAGGAAAGCAGTTTGGAGTTCTTGGCAGCTAATGCACCCCCTTCAGGTGCGAAATCCGTTTGAGCAGTTGCAGCTTATGCAATTTCAGCAGCTTCTTCTCAGCCACCATCTGCTGCTCTGCACTGAGCAGAGACTGCAGATATTCAGACGCTTTGCTCAAGACCACCACTTTGGGGGTTTTGGGGCAGGTTGCAAGACCAGGCACCTGGTCCCTCAGTGCCAGGAAACGGGAGCGAAGATCATTCCGCCGCTTGCGCTCCAAGTAGTTGTGGTTTTTCCGCTTAGTCACATCTTCCATGTCTGAGCTGGGAGCGCTCCCAGATTTCGGGAAGAAAGATTCAGGAGAGAACCTCTCCTCCACTTGCCCTGGGGACCGAGCACTGCCATTCCCGTTGGCATCAGCATCATGGTGGGTGTTGCCGCCATCCTCGTCTTCCTGGGTGCCTCCCTCCACGGCCCCCTCCCTGGGGCAGGCCTCTGAAGGGGAGCGGGCAGCATAGTTGTGTTGCTGCTGGTGGATGGATATGTGAAAACGTTTCATGCATGGGTCCAAGGGGTCAGCCCGGACTGTGATGGTGACTGGTTTCCCCACACTGAGGGACTGCCTCTTCTCCACGGTCACCACGTCAATTTCTTCCCCTTCTGCATACAAACAAACAAGAGGTCACAAAATAACCTGTTACATTTCTTCAGTCGCCACAGTCGATGGTTCTGCCACTCCGCAGGGGGCAAAGCACACGTTACAGGTTGGGCTGGGGAGAGAAGCAGCCGCCTCTGTCTTTGGAACAGACAGGACGGCTACAGAGCAGCTGCATGTTCTAGCAGGCTTTGCCTCAAGCACTTCACTTGGGGCAGGCAACACACACGCCCATGCCTCATAGAACCAGCTCTGTGACTCAAAGGGTCCCACAGAAAACAAGGCTGAAGTGGCTTCCCAGTTTCCTATTCACACCAGAGCTGTGTGAGCAGCCTGAACAAGGAGCTGAAGCGCTTCTGCCCCAAATGGTATGGGGTTGGGCCAAAAGTTATGTTGCCGTTCAGGGGCAAGCTATTCAGGCTCTCACAATCCTTCATTTCAAAGAAGGATCTGCAAACAGCCTTGTCCCAGAACTACCACATTTGGGGGTAGTTACCACCACTCCAAAACTGGGACAACGCTGAGTTCTTTAAGACATAGGGAACTACCGAACCCCAACCCTCTCCCACAGGAGGCACTGCAAAAAGACATCAATCAAGCAGGGAGTGAAAAAGGGACGGCTGCCCAAATCAGTCCATAGCTATGATGATGACAACCCAAGAGAGACCTGCAGCTAAATGTCACGGGGGAGAGGATGGCTAGCAAGGCAAAAAGGAGATCTCCCCCTCCCCTTCCCCTCTCCCACATGTGGCTCCATGGGGGGCAGCTACTGCCCTGCTCAAGCCCTGTAGCAGCATTGGGGCCAAAGGGGAAGGAAGGGAGGGAGCTCCCTGCACTCCCCTTTGGCCACTGAAGCTATTGCAAATGAGCCTGAAGGGGGGAAAGCCTGCGAGATCGCCCTCCCAGGCCCCAAAGAAACCCCACACTGGAGCCATGCTGGCTCAGGCCAAAGGCCTCTCTAGTCCAGCATTCTGTTCCCACAGTAGCTAACCAGATGCCCTGATGGAAAGTCCACAAGCCAGACACATGCGCACAAGAGCCCCTTCCCTTGTTACAACTCCAGACGCATCTGGATGATACTAGTCATCTGGACCCATTTCAATCAGGCTTGGTGACATTTTGTGGGAACACAGTATACAAATATTATACCTATCTATCTATATCATGACTGGTGAGCTAGTAATCATGTGCAAGGGGCAGTTTAGGAGAATCAGTCAGGGAACTGAGACCCTAGGATGCCCCCTTGCCCCCAGGGCCACCCTTTCTCCTCCTCCCTTCCTGACCCACACTCAAGAAAAGCATATACAGCCCCTGTCCTTGCTGGCTTTGTGATCTCTTGGGGACAGCAGGCTTCCCTTAAGACAAACATTTCCCTGCCTGCCTGCCTGCCTGCCTGCCTTGTCCCCTTCCCCAGCCACCTGGAGTCCCTCTGGCCTTTGCCTGCCTCCCGTTCGTTGGGCAACATGCCTACATGCAGGCAGCCATTTTGCTAACAAGGGAAATGATAGAGGAGACCTACAAGAATTCTAGGCACTTGAATATCAGAACAGGGCTACACAAGGCACTGCTCCAAACACAAAGGTCCCTTTGGGGGCACATTATGGGGTGGGGTCATCTAAGATGACCCTATGCAAGGTGCAGACTAGCAAGGCCATTTGCCCACTTTCCTGTGGCAATCAGGCATGGCTGGGAAGTTCCCAGGCATTTAGGGCATTCATGCTAAATAGGAAGAGGAGAGTTGGATGTCTTCCCTTCTCAAGTACCACAAACCATGTAATTAGTTTTTAAAATCCAGCTTTCCTAAAGAAAAGAGTATCCAAACAGTTTACAAACTTTAAAAATGTTTTGTGAGCTAGTAATCAGAAGCAATATTTGCTCGACTGCCCACATGGTATCCCAATGCCGAGTGATGACTTTTTCCTATTCAGTTGTGGGTCAGAGGCAATCCCAAATTCTAGAGTAGAGTCCAGTTCAGAAGTTAAGGGGCTGTGTGGTCGAGGGCCACATTCAAAAAGTCAAACACATGCAACATCTTGTATGTCTGCTTTTAGGTTTGCAGGGTCTACTGTGTAGATCACCAGAACTACTAGCAATTTTCAAATTCATGCCCAGGTTTGCTCGTTTTCCTCCCCACCCCTTTTGTCTCAACTACATTTGAGTAGCTACAAATCAGAGATTCTAACACAAACTCTAAAGCTGACCAGGTCCGGCTGAATAAACACTACCTCAAATGCCATGAATACTCATTTTACAGGTGAGGAGGACAAAGTTATGCCCTTGGCTCGTGGCAAATCGTGGCAGTCAGCGTCTTGCAACTTGCTACTTCTAAACTATTGAGAGTTGCCCTTGCCAATCTACTGCAAGCTAGTGTACTAGTAGATCCTGATCTACTTATTGTCCACCCTTGTATGGTGGCCCTGGGTTCAGGCTGAACCACTAAGCCGCCTTCACTGCCTTTCAGCCCTGTGTTGGAAATAAATGACCCAACTCAACAGCATTATTCAGAGGCAAAGACTGAATTCTTAATTTGCTGCATTCATTGAACAGGCTGCAGGCCTGATGCATGTGCCATTGCAACTTACTAAGTCAATGTAAGCCAAGCATTAACTGTGTGGCACTGGGAATTTCACCACCCTTCAGGAAAGGACTGGGTATTTTCACTGTTCACACTTGTACTGGAATGAGGTATTTTGTCTTGATCTTCTGTGGGTGGGTGGGTGTCTCCCAAAGGCCATGAAGAGGGATAAAAGGTCAGAGCTGCAGGCATGACATTCCTATACTCCCTCTCCCAACCCAAAAGGGTTGGGGGGCAATTGACACCATTGGGCTGGAACTAAGTTTAATGCTAAATCTCCATCACTCCCCCTCCCATCCCCACCAGGCTCTTTCACAGCCCATTGGAATTGTAAATTAAGGCAGGGGGAGGGGAAGGATTGTGGGGGAACTAGCCTTTGTCCCTACAGCTTTGCACTTCAGGGATTCATTCCTTTTCACAAGTAGTAAATCCTGTTCAGCCAAAGTGTTCTGTTTCCCACCCCCCATTCAGCCAGACACATACAAAAAAGGGACTCCACACCTCCCCAGCCAGGACACAGAAGGGTAGCGGGGAGGGGAACAGAAAGGGTTCTTTAAAGGCCTTTGCACAGAAGGCTTGAGTGAACCTCAAAAGGCATCTGTCCATTCATCCTTCAGACAAACTGGTTCAGTTTTTAGAAAGGAGGAAAAGGTTTAAGGGGAAAGGTTATCGCAACAGAACACAAAGAGGACTCATCATTCACATGAATCAAAGTGAAGCCCCGATCAGTGTTTATGAGCACAAAATCAGTCATCTGGTTTGTTGAGAGCAACACTTGCTTAGGGAACAGATTTTCCCAATCCCAATTTAGGGCAATCCTACTGACTCTCCCAGGTACTCATGCCTAGAATTGCATCCTTAGAGTGGGAGGTTGCTTACAACCTCTTCCCTAAAACAGACTGAGGGCAACTGTGGAGCAGCATCTTCTTAACATGGAGCAGGAAGCAGCTTCATAAAGCCACATCAAGTTGTTCAGAACATAAGAAGAGCCCTAATGCTGGACCAGATCAAGGGTCCAACTAGTCCAGCACTCTGTTCGCACAGTAGCCAACCAGCTGTCAACAAGGACCCACAAGCAGGACATGATGCAACAGCATCCTCCCACCCATGTTCCCCCGCAACTGCCTCTGATACTGGAGGTGGCACATAGCCATCAGGACTAGTATATATACACTTAGTTTCTCTTGCTTGCTCTCACGTTGCATCACTTTGGTGCATGTGGGACATGCAATAAAGAAACTACTGCTGGAAGGTTATTGCCACGCCTACTGGGATTCTTGAAAGAGATAGCAAGGACTTCAGGAGAGGGGACATTTTTCTGCCTTCCTTTTACCAAACAGCCCAACTTTACCACACAGGAACCCAGGAGTGCCAATACTTGGTTAGCCATGGAGCAAAGCAGATGGAGCAGAATAACAGCTGCCAGGCTAATTCCCATGGAAGCCGCTACATACACAAGAGCCTCACCACCCGCAAGTGAGTGTGGATATGGACTAGGGCTCTTCAAACAGGGAGGCAGGAATGCACAGATTTCATCTATCAACAAGACAACATGCCTACAACACACATTGTGATACCAATACAGCAGCGCCCTTCACACAGCACTTCCTGGCTGTAATACACCAGCCTCCTTCACTGAATTGCATGTAGAACAGGATCCTAAGCCCTTGCAGGTCCCTTTAATCACTGTGCAGGAGGGAGGGGCAGCTTCCTTGAGGTACAAGGAGAGTGAGCTCTGTTTCCGCTTCTTCACAACTATTGAAAGTTAAGGATCCCTCTTCTCTTTGCATGTGGTTCACTTTACTTCTTTAAACAGCCATGTGGCAATTTTGCTCAAGAATTTAAGAGTGCCAACAATCTTCTGAAGAAAGGGGTGCCTGATGGTGTTGGGGAAACCAGCACTATCACTCCAGACCTCTGTGGCAGATAATCTCAGCCATTTAGCCCAGCCAGAAAAGAGGCAGCGGCAGAGCACAGGATGGGCACTAAAGGCAAGTTCTCTTGCAGAAGCGGCGTTTCAGCAGCACTTGTGCAAACCTCTGGCTACAAATTGTGCCCCAGATTCTTCCAGCACAATTTCTCTACACAAAACCAAACAGGATTGTCTCATAGTTTTAATAGTGGATGTTTTTATTGCATCATTGTTTTATAATTGATGGTTTTTGCTATTTTAAGAAGACTTTAGCCCTGAATCTTTAAAATAAAGATTTGGGCCAGCTATGTTAATAGACCCTCCATTTCCCCATTTTGAATTTTTCTCTTTCCAAACTTCCATTGCGCAGACATCAACAGTTGACTATTAATTTTAAAAAGTGTGACTGGTTGGCTCCAAGTATCCTGGCAATTGGCCAATAGCAGAGCTTGGAATGCCACCGCTAACTACTCTCCATCCCTCATTGGATTACACCCCAGTCAGTCAAAGCCCCTGCCCGCAATACACTTGCATCTGTTGCTTTTTATCCCAGGAAACATGTTGCTGGCTGAAACAACATTTGTGGAAGGAGCCCGGCTGTTGAGGAGGGTAAAGTCCAGGTCAGCACAAGCACATGATTAAATCAATCAATAACAGTTCCCACCCCCTTGCTAATTGAGATTAAGCCTTGTCAGGGCCCAGCTCGCCTAATGTTATTAAAACTTAGACTCAATTTGTTTCTTAACCCTAGCCATATTCAGCCTTTGAAGTGAATCATAAGCAGTCAATACTCGCCCAGTGCCTCAACCAAACAAGGCTCAACAGCAAGGTTACATTTGGAAAGTGTGCCCATTTCAAAGCTGTGCCAGTACTGCAAGAGATAACCCACTCCCGTTTAATTAGAGCAAGGCTAACCCTGAAGAGAATTTGTGCATGTTGCTACAACACATTTTTGCTACTTAAGTTTGCCACAATTAGTCTTGCAGTCTTTTTAGTAGAGGCCAAGGCATTACTCAACTGAAGCCCTTCCAGTTCTATGTATTCCCAGTAGATTCAGTCAAAGAACAGAAGGTTGTGTTGCCTGCAAAGGAACCCCCCCCCCCACAAGCTGATTCTTAAAAATAACTCTGCAGTTTGTGTGTACAGGCATCCCTAGCCTAGGTGAGCAAGCAAGGTAGACCAAATCCACAGGGAGGGAAAAAGATTTAAAACACTGAAATCAGATCAGCCCCAGAACGAGCTGTGAGGGGTGGGAGGGAGCTGGCGGATCTCCTTGGGGACTTAAAAGAAGAGAGAAGACAGGCCTCCAGATGAAATTCTTTAAATGGCCCAATGCCTGAGCCGTGCAATATACATGCAAAGGGACAGTGCATGCCCTGTCCAAATTTCCCCTGCTCTGCCAGAACCTCCCTCAGTGGGCTTAAGCAAGGAAAACCTTTCAGTCCAGCAGGAGGAGAATAAAAGTGGCACAGCAGCGATTATCTCAACAATCCTTATAAGGCAGCCTGGTTCTCTCCAGGTGTGTTTAACTACAATCCCCATCATACCCAGTCTGGTTGGGGGATGATGGGAGCTGTACTCCAACACACCTGGAGGGTGTGTATCCCGATAACAACCATCGTGTTGACACTTTACAATGCAACCCCATACATTGTAACAGAAACCAATACCATTAAGCTCAAGGGGGGCTCCTGTTCGCTAAGTGAGTATGGGACTGTGGCCCTAATGTGCATATCAAAATGCTGCCCCCCCCCATTTCCCTCTTCCCTGCCCCCCCCCCCCACACACACCTTGCAGAACTTTTCTGACATTTGAGATTGTTTGGGGACTCATTTCTAGGAGCGGTTACATGTGAATAGCATCCTTTGCTACCCCAGGGTAATTCTGTTATGCATAACTTTGGGCTTGAATGAACGTGCACAGTTATGCCACAGAACCCCCACAGCAGGCATTTTAGGACTGGCTGCCTCCCTTTGGTTGCAGAACCAGCACTGAAATTGCTTCGAGATCACAGTTCACATGGTGGGGAGGAGAGAAAAGGTGCGTCTCCGAGCTCTTACAGCACATCTCAGGTTAAATCCTTGGAGCCTTTGTTTGTCACAGGCACAGCAGCAAGGGCAACCAGCCAGACTGGAGATGTGTAGGAAACCTGGAACATTAACAAGGCTGGAACAGACCAAGAAACTTTGAAGCAGCCGCAGAAGTGAACTGCAAGCACTCTAGGAAATGCTCCACTTCATCGGGTGTGCTCTCCCCACCCTGCACTGGAGTGGGGAATGGAGTTTCACAACCAGCCCCCCTCGTTTTCTTTCTGGCCCTGCAACAGCCCCCTCCCCTGCTGTTGCTGTGCAAGAGGGGGTTAAATTAGGAAGCCTTGGAAGAGGAAGCAAGCTGGGTTGGGCTGATCAAATTGTGCAAGCCTTGGAAGGCTGGGCTGGGAGGTTGGAGGACGAATGCGAACTTCCTCACGAAAGTAGAATCTCTTGCAGAAATCTCGAGGCTGAGCCTTGAAGCGCAGCAGGATGAGGAGCTTTCTTCTGGGGCGAGAATTCGGCGGGGAGGGGAGGATGGGGGAGGCGTCGCAATGAACAAAGCAAGGGTCTTCCCACCACTCGCCCAGGACAGGCTTCCCCAACTGGGCGCCCTCCAGATGCGTTGGACTACAGTTTCCATCCCCAGCCAGTAGGATGGGAGTTGAGGTACAACGCATTTGGTTAGCGCCAAGCTGGGGAAAGCCGACATCAGGGGCATCTGCAGCGTCTGCGAGCCGGTTCTGCCAAGCCCTGCGAACCGGGTCAGAGGCCGGCCGGCCGGCCCAGCCCCTCCTCTCCCAGCGGCAACCTTACCGGAGTCGCTTTGGCTCTCGGAGCCGGACGAGGTCGGGATCTTGCTGTCCGCCGCCGCGAGCCCCCCGGCGGGCCACGCAAAGACGGCGCCCGGCGCCACGCACTGACCGTCCAGCCCGGGCTCGTGCGCTCCCGGCGCCGGCTGGGTGGGCGGCTTGACGGCCAGCTTCTCGCCCATGGCTCTGCCGAGGCGCTCGCGGGCCGAGAAGCCGCTCCACATGCAGTCGCGCAGCACGAAGGCGCTCAGGTTGCCCAGCAGCCGACCGGGCTCCAGCAGGTAGTCGGCGCCCCCGGCATCGTCGGCGAGGGCGGCGGCGGGGCCCGGCAGGGGCGAGGCGGGCGGGCTGGGCAGCAGCAGCTCGAACTTCTTCCAGATGTCCTCGCTGGGCGCGCTGCAGCGGTGGAAGTCCTCGTCCTGCGCCTCGTGGGGCTCGTAGAAGAAGGGCGGCGGCGGCGGCGGCGGGTCCAGCTCCATGGCGGGCGAGCCCTTCGCCGGGCGAGGAGAGTTACGGCGGCGCTAGCCCGACGCGAGGCGAGCCCTGCTCCGCGGGGCTTCCCCCAGGGGCAGCGTCCCTCGCTTGGCCTCCGGCCACACGAGCGCCTGCCCACCTGCGCGGCCGGTCGGCCGGCCCTGAGGGCGCGGGGGCTCGGCTCCCTCCCGGGGTGCGAACGACAGGCGGGCCCGCCCGCTTTGATGAAGTCTAAAGTCTCCCGCGGGGCCTTGGATCAGGCCACCCCTTGCCCTTGTCTCTTGCTGGCGCGCCCGCCCCTCCGGGAGCCTCCCGCACAAACTCCGGCTCCGCGGACCAAGGCGACCCGGCCGGGATCGCGGCGCATTGTTCGCTCGCTCCTTTATATCGCATCGGGAGCTTCGCGCTCCGCCTGCGCCAGCAGCCACACCAATTAGGAGCGCCGGCTTTGCAAAATGGGCGAGCGCCCCGCCCCGCCCCGCCCCTCCCCAAAGCGCTGCCCAGAAGGAACCGAGGGCGCTGACCCACCTGGCTGCCGAGAAGAGGCTCCCTGGAGGTGATGCAGAACGCGGCCCTTTCCAAAAGGAGAAGGCTGCGTCGAGTTCCAGGCGTTCTATTCCCAAATGAGGGCTGGCAAGGGTCACTCCGGCTGAAAGGGAAAGCACATGCGCAGCACATGCTCAATAACACTCAGGCCTACTTGCTCTAAGAACATAAGAGCCATGCGGGATCAGACCAAGGATCCATCCAGTCCAGCATTCCGTTCACACAGCTCTCGATCAGGAACTCACAAGCAGGACACAAGTACAAGAGCACCCTCCCACCCAGGTTCCCCAGCAACTGGTGTATATAGGCTCACTGCCTCCCCTACTGGAGGTAGCAGACAGCCATCATCAGGACTAGTAGCCATTGATTGCATTCTCCTCCAGGAATTTATCTAACCCCTTTTATAGCCATCCAAACTGATGGCCATCACAACATTTTGGGTAGGGGATTCTGTATGTAGAGGCAGGATATAAATTGAATTAATCATCATCATCATCATCATCATCATCATCATCATCATCTTGTGGTAATTAATTCCATAGTTTAAATATGCACTGTGTGAGGGACTTCATTTCATCTGTCCTGAATCTCCCACCAATCAGCTTCACGGAATAATGAGCCCTTTGGGTTCTAGCATTATGGGAGAGGGAGAAAAACGTCTCCCTCTCCACATTCTCCACACCAGGCATGATTCTGTACACCTCTGGCATGGCTCCCCTTAGCCTCCTTTTTTCCAAGCTAAAGGATCCCAACTGTTGTAACTTCCCTCAAAGAGGAGTTGCTCCAGCCCTTTGACCATTTTAGTTGCCCTTTTCTGCCCTTTTTGCAGCTCTATGAGAGAGAGAGAGAGAGAGAGAGAGAGAGAGATTTTAAAAATTTCTCTAATGAGATTTCTTCTGCACAAGGCACAATTTAACCCTATTCAGCTTCAATAACTTCATCCACTACCATTTCAAGACAGAAACAGCCTGCAGAAATGGCCCCTACTCCATTTTTTCTTTTAGCTTCTCAGCCTGAAGAGTTTATTTTTAAAAACCAAATAGTCCAGTCCAATTTATTAATTGTTTGAGCTGAAACAATATGAAAACAATCCTTAAATACATAAAAACATCCATGCAATGAAATGCATACAAACTTCTAATTATCTTCATAGCAAAACATCGACAAAGGAATATTAATCTGAATGGTATTGAAACGGAGGTGGACTATCCATGCAAACAAGAAGAGTTCAGAATAACTCAGAAGCTCAGATGCCACACTGAGACACTTGGCTGTTTCTAAATACTAGGTGTCACTCTTAAGGTTCCTGTGGTGTATTTACTTTTTATACAGCATCCTCTTTTGATTTGCAGTGACATTTAACTGGATGCAAAGGGACATTTTTTAGGGAACTGAATCATACTTCTTTATTCAATACCACCATCATCTGGCGACTTGGTGGCATTGCATGTGGAACATTTACTAAGACCCCCCTCTAGATGGATTCCGTTTGACGCCTGTTCCTCCGATTATGCGCATCTTCTCGGAAGCGCTTTATCGTAAATGCTTGTATGCAGGAGGTAATTGAGCACTCAACAGGTGACCTTACCGGTTGTTTCAAATGCGCTTTACAAGTAGTTAATGCAGAGAATCGCTTGTTCACATAGTCAAAATGCGCTTTAACGGCCAGAGCAAAATAAAACTCGCTATTTAACGCGCATTCGATAATGCGCATAATTGGAGAGAAAACGCGCCTCTACGCCCGATTTGCGCTCTGTTCTTGTAGAGGTAAATTTTTTAATGCGCCTTGAAAGAGCTTTAAATGCCTCTTGTAGAGATAGCCATTATTGGGAACAGCAAACCAAAAGAGGCTGTAGAGCAGCCAAACTCCCATCCACCAGGTGCCCTTTGACCCCATTCAATTTTTACACCCAAAATTTACAGCTCTAATGGAAAGCAATGGTCAGATTCTAAAATGCCCTTTGCCCAATTACACTGTGGTTCCAACATCTCCCCACCGCCAATTCCTTCATCTTGCCCCCCATCTAAAATCCTTGTTCAAGTGCCACTGCTTGCCCTCCAAAATCCCCTCACATGCCAAAATAGCCCCCTCCCAACCAGTCTACACGTTTCCATCCTCCAGATCTCCTTTTTCACCGGCTACCCTTTGCACGTCCTTCTCTTTTGGCTGCAGAAAGGAAAAGTGCATCAATGGCCACCTGTCCTGATGGCTATGTGCTACCTCCAATAGGGGAGGAACATGGGTGCTGTTGCTCTCGTGTCCTGCTTGTGAGTTCCTGGTCAACAGCTGCATGGCCACTGTGTGAACAGAATGCTGGACTAGATGGACCCGTGGTCTGATCCAGCCTCAGGGCTCTTCTGATGCTCTTCTCCTGTGTACTCCCTGCCATTATCTGATCCTGTCTATACCCCTTGGGTCTTGCGCTGCTCATTTCAGGGGGAGGGGGGGGGAGAGGCTGAAAGCCCTGATAAAACTTGGTGGTGATGTGTTTAAGAGCCTCATTGGACATTATCAGGTTACATGAGATCTCAGAAAGTTGGTTATTTATTTGTTTTTATCCCACTTTTCAAACAATTATTGTCTCCCCAAAGAAGCATTGTAAGTTGCTTTGAATTATTTCCAGGAAAGTGTGGCAACAATAAGAGTAATAATATTATTAGCACCTCCTGGCCCATTAGTCTTCGGCCACATTCAGACTTCACTTTAAGCCATGACGGCTTAATAAGCTGCTCACAGTAGCCAGGACTAGCCCAAGGCAGGTTGCCGCCTGAAGCAGGGACCCGCTGCTGCTGCCACCACCCACCCTCCCATGCAATCTACCCACCTGCCTGCCAGCTTACTAATCTTGGTGCGTTCACGTGCACCCGCCTCACCAGCATGCTGCCCGGAAGTTCCAGGACTTCTGATACTTTGCCCAACCTCGTGCAGGTGCCGGGCAGCTCCTGAAGGTGGAAACACCTTACAGGCAGCACACTGGTGAAGCAGGCGGCACTCGCTCACAAAGAAATGTAAGCTGGCGGGTAGGCAGGGCCTGCTGGATTGGCTGGCCAAGCAGGGCAGGATGTGCGTGGGCTGCTTCTTGGTCCTGCCAACGGGCCATCAAGGTGGCCGGCAGGACCAAGAAGCAGCAGTCCCTTTGGAGGGGGAGAGCGCTGTGCTTCCCATATTCCACTGCCTGCTGCCCTCACATCCTCCTGCTTCATGGTAGGGCCATAATTAACTGTAGCTTATTTTGAAAATAGGCTACTGTTATCCCCCACATGATCAGACAAATAAGCTATTGTGCATAGTTTATTAAGCAACTGTGTCCCCTGTCCTGCTGCAATCCTCCCACCCTAGCAATGGTCCTGTTTCACCCATTGACAACATCACAGCAGCCTATTTTAACCTTCCACAATATCCCAATGAAAGTTGAGAGGTTAAGTCAGCGTTTCCAGCATCACTCTGACGAAGGGTCATGGATGTAAAGTGCTGGAAGTATGCAGGATTAGGACCAAGCTTCATGTCCAATGCACCTTCAAAACTCTTTGAAATTACACACAATGGAGCAAAACCCCCAGGTGTGCCAAAGAGGGGTAGCGTAGATAACCCTTGGAAGTTTGCAGGAACAGTACCAAACTTCATACATAGCCTCCTCTCCTAGCAAGGATGCACACGAGGCCCATTGAAAACCCTGTGCACTGACAAAGCCATGCAAACGAAAGCACCTTTTCACCAGAATGGGGGGCAGTGGCTATAACTCCATGGAAGCTTGCAGGAGCAGGACGAAACTTCATACACTGCATCCCCTGGCAAGGCTGTACATAATGAAAAATGACAACCCTGTGCAGCAGCCGCCAACCAACCAAGACAGTATTTGATACTTGGGGAGGTTGCAGAACTCTTCATCGGGGGAAGGATTGGGGTGGGGGCAGGCTGCATGCGCCATCAGGTGCTAGGCAGATCATGGAAACAGTTCTGCTGGCTGGAGGAGAACTGCAGCAGCAATTTTGAGTGCTCTTTTGTCTGTAGGCGACCAAAATAACTCACGGTGACCGCCACATGACATGATAACCCATAGTGGGTTAAATAATCCACTCTGCAAATTGTGGGTTATCAAAACGGGTTATTTTGGCCAAATAAGCAATTGTGGGTTAAAAAACCCCTGACAAATGACACAATAAACCATCATGGGTTATTGTGACATCCGAACACAGTCTTTCTCTTTAATTGGGAGGTACTGGAATATGGCATGGAAAGGAAATTCCTCTTTTGGTTTCCTGGCAGATCTGGTTTCCAAAGGGATGTGCCCCCTTCAAGCCCCCAAATATTTGATTTCTCTTATGTCAAAAGACTGCCAGGGCCTTTTGTTCTCAGTATCACAGAGTCACATATACAAAATCCAGTTCATGACTTCTATCTAACTTCTACAGATGTATGTTGTCTCTGTGTATACTGTCTGTTGTGTGTGTTTTTATGCTTTTAAATTTTGCATATTGTTTTTAATATTTAAACCACCCAAATAGCTTTGGCTATGGGGCGGTAGAGAAATGTAATATGATGATGATGGTGGTGATGATATACATACCTCATCGACATAGCAATACCGAATGACAAAAATGTTGCTGAAAAGGAAGAAGAGAGGAAAATATGCACCACTGGCCATGGAAGTCAAAGAACTATGGTAACAGGAAAAGCACAATTATTCCATTAGTCACCTCAGTCACATCAAAAAACTATACAGAAAACCTCCAGAAACTGGGCCTACCAGAATACATCCACAGCAACATCCAGAAAGCAGTCATAATTAAAACATGCTCAATCGTCAGGAAATTCCTGAATCAATAAAAGACAGCATGACTTGGCAAAGCCCATCATGTCCATCTAGAAAAACCACCAGGAGCAAGAAAGAGATGAAATAATAACAATATCTCTTGAGCTGCAGTACTGTGCACACTTGCCTGGGTAAATCATGCCCATGATTGTGCTGTACTCCATACCCCAGAAATGCCTCACTAGGTCCCCTGACAGAAAGAGGTCCCTTACTCCCACCCCCACCCCTTGTTCATCATATCGTGGAGCATTTCACTTATATAAAGTAATTCACAGGAAAGTCTTTGAATTGACAGGTGTTTCTTTGAGTAGAGTTGGCTTTCCACTTATCCCTGAATAATCAGAGTCATCTCACACAAAGGATGATGGCAGAGGATACAGGGTAAGCGGGGTTGGTTTTCTGCCATAAATCTCTTTTTAGAAACCAAGTGACTGGAACAGTTCCCAGCAAGAGGGACAGAACATTTCCTTGGATAGAGTAATCCAAGAATTGACTCCAGTCCTTAGTTTCATGCTGGCCCTCCAAAATCTGTTACAATATTATGTCCTGGAAAGTGAATGTATTACTTGGGACTTTAAAAAACAATCAAGCTAGTTTTTAACCCCATCCCCTCCCTCACAGGCTTTTGCCATCTTGGTGGCTGAGTTCTTTCCCAAAAGGACAGGATGAAAAGAGAGAAAACTGTGGAATGAGGACCATTTTTCTAGAAAGAGGAGGGAGGGAGGGAAAGGAAGAGCTCCCCCCCCACAGGCATGATTCCACCCCCCCCCCCCCAAAGCCCCATGGAGGGTGTGAGAGAGGGAAGGTTCAGGGGAGAGAATATTCCAGGATTCATCTTGAGCTTTTCTGATCACTTTCGCAGCATCAGAATATGAGGTCCCTAAAACCAACAAGGACAAAGGAAGGAAGAGAAGCCGGTTCTTCTCAGGATGCTAAAATACTTTATTTCAAAGCTCTTCAACGCGTTTCGGCCTGTGTTGTTTTTAAGGCCTTCTTCAAGGGGCTGTAATATAAAAAATGCAATAAATTTGTCGGGATAACACATAACATAGATAAATTAATATATCTGTTTAGTGGTTAGTTAGGCATATTGGCACAAAGGATGCCCATATGTAAGAGAGAGAGAGAGAGAGAGAGAGAGAGAGAGAGAGAGAGAGAGAGAGAGAGATGAAGGTTCTGGGGCCTGTTCACATTACACATTAAAACTTGTATAAATCATATAAAAACATTTTTATAAAACATTTTTAACAAAAGTATAATAAACAGATTCTTACTTGATAAGAGAAGTCTGCAGAAATACTCCTAACAGGATGATACTCTCCTATGATAAGTACTGGTGACTGGGAAAACTAATCATTCCAGGGCCCTCCTTATATTCTAATTCGTTTTTTTTCTCATTGTTTTGTCGTTTTTGGGGGCTCTGCCAGGTGCTTCCATGTAGCAGTGATAAGTGCAAGGTCTCAAAATACGTCATTACTGCTATCCTTATTGCTATTATGTGGAAGTCACTGCAGGTAATTGCTGAGTCACAGGAGTGGCAAAAATTCAAGATATAAATTCAAGCCACTGGGATTTAGAACTTTTAACCTCAGGATCCATTCTATTTCCTTTCTTAATAACACTTCGTTGTCTTGTCTATTCAGTTTTTCCAGAGCCCAAAACTTTAGGTCTGCAAAAGAATGAGGTTGTGCTGAAAAGTGATCTACTAAAGGAGCACCTGATCTGTTGTTCTTTAAGTTGCTGAGATGCTCTCCTAGACGTTTTTTCAGAGGTCTCATTGTTTTGCCTATATAAATCTTTGGGCATTTACACTGGATGGCATAGATGACAAAAGTACTGTTGCAATTGGTGAAACGTTTGAGGAAATGTCTTTGCTGATCAGATGATTTTTTTTAATTCTGTGACTTTGAGGGTGAATGTACAGTACCAGCAGTGTTCACAGGGATGGTGACCTTTAGGCATGAGAGCACCGGGTGAAAAAATTGTGTAAACTTCTGCCATGTTCTTTATATTCATTCCTGATTAAAAGGAAATAACTATTGGAAAATGCCATGCCAATGCAACAAGGCTTACGTGCTTTGCCCCAGCAGCAGTTCTTAAAGTGGGAACTTCTCAAGGGTCCTTGAAGAGCCCTACTGGAACCTCTTCCATTCAGCATGATAATTGTGCTGGATTCCAACAGAACAGGACGCAGAGCTATCAAACAGTGATGCCAGATGCTTGACATTGCAGGAGGAAGGAGAAAGACGGTTGCTGGCTCAGTCACCTGGCTATCACCGGCCCTTCGTTTGGCAATAAAGTCTGACATTGTGGTTGAATGCTCAGCACCAGAGAGTATGCTCTATGGGAGGCAAGCCAGTTATTTGAGGCTGAAGATACCGCAAAGTAATATGTTTTCTAAGTCTAAATAAGAGCTTGCCATGCCCCCCCCCCCCCCCCATCACTGGAATTACTGGAACGTGGCCCCGGAGAGCTTCTCTGAAATGGAATTTAGTCCATGGGTCGAAAGAGGTTCTAGGATAATTTCATCACCCTGCTAATATTTCAATTGATATTTTAATTAGTTCTAAACACTTTTCCCGGACTAATTTAAATTATAAAATACTAGAAAGTTACTGCTTTATGTATTAATAGTTTTTATTCAATTGTTTTATATTACACACACAGCCATACACACAAATGAAAGAAATACAGAGATGGGCAGACAGGAGGTAGGGTGGAGGGGTTGATATAATGTCAACATCAGCATACGTTTGCAGAATACTGCTTAAATGAAAGTGTGTTATAGCCCTATAACACTAATTAAAAAAACGAACCAAAATAACTCCATTCACCACCATTGCAGCAACGTGGTTCTTTTCTACTTAAACAGTCCTAATCTATACTTCTGGGCTAAAACAAATGTTAAGCACTGTGGGGTGTTTTTTTACATTTCATGGGAAGCAGTGGACAATTGTGCTTAAAAGAATAAGTGCTGTGCAGTAAAAACAACAACAACAACAACAACACCACCACAGCGCTCCCATTTTGTTTTTCTTCAATTACCCCCTCAGGTAAACTGGAGCTTCTTCCGCTTCCCCACAGCAGCTATGCCATCTGCACTGGGGTGGACAGAACACAGCCCCTGCTCACACAGGAGTTTACCCTGCCCTAACACACACTGAATAAACCATTTGACAAATTAATAGAACAAGTAATCATAGCTACCATGTATCACAATTTCTATTGGATGAGGCCCAAGCTAACGTATATTAGCAGTAGTTAATCCCAGAGTATTGCTACCTCTTTTGCAAGTGCCCTGGTAATTGTTTTGGGGATAGATGGAATAAAGGTTAGATTTGAGGCTGAAACACCCCACCCCACCCCAGTTGCCAAAAGGGTAGAGGAAAAAGCACTCTAGCAATGGACTCTAGCATTCCTGCCATAGAAGCCTCATTCCTAGAGTGTCCTAGGAAGCAGGCAGGAAGCATTGAGCACTTCTTAGTAGGATACTCTAGGAATGAGGCTTTTGTGGCAGGAACATTTTTTCGATGAGCTCAGTTCTGGTACTGAAAATGAATTCCTGATCAGATCATGTGCTCAGATGCATCCTGCTTCTTCACTCTGTCCACTCGCCTGAATCACTTTTTTGCACCCAGTTGGTGAACCTCAGGGTTCTAGTAAAAACAAAGTTGGTACCGCAAGTCTGAAATCTCATCCCCCCCCCACTACCGCAAGTGATTTATATGACATTGAGTTTCAGTGTGCACTCTTATTTATGGGGCTTTCTACTAGTTGGCATTTTCTTGGATTTTTGGACAGCAAGGATGGGCAGGAAAGCAGGCTTGGAACTCCCTAGAAGAGGTCTGGGCACATCTGTGGAGGTGGACCTTTTCCCAGCATTCCTATAATATTGGCCTTTTAACCATTCCCTGATAGACCAGAAAATGCAGTATGGCTAAGAGCTTACTGGCTAACACCCCAGCCCTCCAAACACTGGCTTCCAGTAAGCAGGGACAGACCTACTATTAGGCAGATTTAGGGTGACCATATTAAAGATGTTCATGGTCTAAGTTGGCTTCTCTACTTTTTCACATGGGCTTCCTCAACACTGGCAAGCATAGTTCCCAAAGGGCAATTGGGAGAAACATTTAAAGTTGTTTTTAAAAGTGTAGGTTGCTTTAATTCTATTTTATTTTTCCATTTTGGAAAAATCTCCTCAGCGAAATCTATTTTCCCCCCCAACACCAAAACCCCGATCCAGAGAAAGGGAAGCAAGCTAGGAACCACAGCCATATTTTGTATCCAAATGTGCCTATGGATGTTGTCCGCCTGCCCAGCATTACTTTCCGTGGAATGTGCACCCCGATGTACTTCCCCACCTGCCTTCTGGTACAAGTAGTCATCCCTTAAGTACAGTTTTTACACATGGCGAGTGCTGGATAAAGGCACAAGACTTTATGTACCTTTCCTAGCCATGAGGTGTCAGTGTTTGGCTTAAAGTGAAAGCAAGGAAAAAACATTCCCTGAAGGGGAGGAAATCTGCACGTTGATTCTTGTAGTATTTATATTATAGAATTAAGTACTGATACAGGGAGATAGTCATAATATTAATTGTAGTCTAATTTTCTATTTAAATATGGACCATCGACTGTTATTTTAATCTGAGTGTACTTTATGCATTTTATTCGCCTTCTGAATGTGCTTTAGCAGTGGGATTACAGAGGGGAAGGGAGGGGCACCCCCATTAGTTTAGACATGGCGCTGGGGGGGGGGGGCTTGTGAGGTGAGGGGAAGAGCAGTGAGACAGAAGGTGGAGGAAGGAACTAGAGGATCGGCTATCCTTGACTTGATACTGACCAATAGGGATGACTTAGAGCTCCATCACACCAGTGGTTTAACGCACTCTCGCCACACCTGGTATCTGGCTTTGCAGTGTGGGACTCGCATGATGTCATCCCTGGCCTGCACCCATTTTGTCTCTTTTCCTCTGTTTTGCATAGTATTTTGATGCGGGAAAAGTCTGGATAATTTTCCCAAAGTGACTTCAGTGCGTCCTTAAGCCTCCGTCTAGTGCTGTTCCCTCGCTTTTTCCTTTGTTGGGGTGTGTGTGCTTTAAATGGAGTCTTGCTGATGAAAGGGGAGGGTGGGGTGGTCCTCCTCCAGCACTCCTCTTTGTAGAACATTTGAATGAATGGACTTT
This sequence comes from Anniella stebbinsi, assembly GCA_029215795.1. Classification (NCBI taxonomy): domain Eukaryota; kingdom Metazoa; phylum Chordata; class Lepidosauria; order Squamata; family Anniellidae; genus Anniella; species Anniella stebbinsi. The sequence goes on from JARDYH010000007.1 coordinate 95,095,488, forward strand.
TTACTGCTCCAACCCCACTCTCCTTGCCTGAAAAACAACAGAATGAAATTTAGTAGAGATAAATGCCAAGTTCTACACCTTGGAAAAATAAACCAAATGCACAGTTACAAATTGCTGCAGATCACAAGCTGAATATGAGCCAGCAGTGTGATGTGGCTGCAGAAAAAGCAAATGCTATTTTGGGCTGCATTAATAGAAGTATAGCTTCCAAATTGTGTGAGGTACTGCTTCCCCTTTATTTAGAACTGGTTAGGCCTCACCTTGAGTATTGCGTGCAGTTCTGGGCACCACACTTCAAGAAGGATGCAGACAAGCTGGAGGGGGTGCAGAGGAGAGCAACAAGGATGATCAGGGGTCTGGAAACAAAAGCCTATGAGGAAAGACTGAAAGACTGGGCATGTTTAGCCTGGAGAAGAGAAGATTGAGGGGAGACATGATAGCACTCTTAAAATACTTGAAAGATTGTCACACAGAGGAGGGCCAGGATCTCTTCTCGATCAACCCAGAGTGCAGGACACGGAATAATGGGCTCAAGTTACGGGAAGCCAGATTCTGGCTGGACATCAGGAAAAACTTCCCAACTGTAAGAGCAGTTTGACAATGGAACCAATGACCAAGAGAGGTGGTGGGCTCTCCCACACTAGAAGCCTTCAAGAGGCAGCTGGATGCTTTAAGGTGGATTCCTGTGTTGAGCAGAGGTTGGAGTCAAAGGCCTTATAGGCCCCTTCCAACTCTACTATTCTATGATTCGAGATTCTATAATATCCTCCCTGACACTCTTCTGCAGTTGAGCCTGGTGTGGCCTCTCCTGGGATGCTGGAGGTGTCTGGATGACTGCTGGAATCAGAGGGGCTAGTCTGGCCCATTGGGTCTTCAGGCTGGATCCTCATCTGAGGAGGAACCATCCTGGGGCAGATCCAGTTCAGGCACGATACTGCAGGACACACTCTTGACCTGGTATTCTGAACTGAGTGGTTCTTTGTAATCTTGTTGAAATGATGTGATCTCTCCCTGATGAGGATTAAATGGCAGCTGCTCTTTCCCTGAACAGAGGAACCTATTCACTTGGTCTACACCTAGAGACGAATTCTGTGCTCTGGGGGAGTTCATGGTTGACATGACAGGTGCTACTGTTGAAGCTATGGTCTTACTTTGGAAAAGTGGAATGGAAAGGGTGATAGACACAATTGCTCCCTAGTGTCCTTCTACACTGCAGAGATCAGCTAGCTTCCTGGTTTACTAGAGGGCTGAGGACAATGAAGTGAGCAGGACAACAACTAAAATGCAGATGATGCAAGTTTATGCAGATGGTACAAGTGACTTTGACCAAACACACAAAACAGTACGCTATTGGGCCTACTTTGTGGCCATGATGGTGGTGAGGGGATCATAGTTCCCTGTCACGATTGTATCCTTGGATAACTGGCAGAGCTTTTTCAGGTGGTAAATGGGTTAATCCTTAATCCAGACAAGATGGTGGTACTGTGGGTTGGGAAACAAACTACTTTGGATGGAGGTTTACAATTGGTCGTAGATGGGGTTGCACTGCTAAAAAACCAAGTATGCCGTTTGGGAGTCCTCCTGGACTCTGAGCTAACTGGGGAAGCCCAGGTGGCTGCGTTGTCCAGGTATACATTCTACCATCTTAGGCTGGTATGCCAGCTGCTGCCCTATCTGGAGAGGACGGATTTTGCCTCAGTTATCTACGCACTAGTCATGTCCAGGCTAGACTACTGTAATGTGCTGTACGTTGGGCTGCCTTTGAAGACAGTTCAGAAACTTCAATTGGTGCAGAATGTGGCTGCTTGAGTACTGGTGGGAGCAAGGCAATTTGACCACATAATGTTTATACTGTGCCAGCTGCGCTGGTTACCTGTGTGTTTCCAAGCCCAATTCAAAGTGCTGGTTTTGACCTTTAGAGCCCTAAATGGTTTGGGACCAAGTTACTTGAAGGATCGCCTTCACCCATATCAGCCTACTCGCACTTTAAGATCAGAAAGAGAGGCCCTTCTCATCTGCCCACAAGTGAGAGAAATTAGGTGGGTTTCCACATGGGAGAGGGCCTTCTCAGCAGTGGCCCCACACCTGTGGAACAAACTCCCACCGACGATCTGCCACGCACCATCCTTACAGGCTTTTAAGAAGTTTTGTTTTACTATGGCCTTCCCATAAATGAATACTGTTTTGCTGCTATTACCCTTGATTTTATTGTTAGATTTGTTAGCTTTTGTTTTTAACTGATATTTTACTGTGTATGTTTTTATTGCTTTTAATGTTTTTAACTGTTCATATGTATTTTATTGTTGTAAGCCACCTTGTGAAAGCCTGAAAGGCAGCCAAGAAATGTTTTAAATAAATAAATATTACAACTGTAGCCGTAAAAGGCTACCTTAGAACTTTCAGAGACCAGTTGTGACAAGTCTACAAAGCACTTTGAGGGTAAGGTCACTCACGTTTGCCTTGATCTTGACACCACTCTTCCTATGGAGGCATTCAGAACAATGTCTATTTTGATTATATGGGATCAGTTGATGTGACCAGTTAATGTGACCTGAGGAAGTGGATGCAGCCTGAGGAAGCAGATAAGATGCTATAAGTTATTCAGCCAACCACTGTGTTTTTGATTCTTGCCCATCTTGGCTAATTACAATGAGCTGGAAAGGATTGATTGGGTGGGTCCAGGGGGCAATTAATGCCTCCTTGAGAGTAGGAGTGGTCTCAGCTACCTTGAAGAGTCATAACCACTCCTTAAGAAACCGGGTGAATTCGGACGACACTTTAGGCAACGGAGGGGGAAATAGCGTACTGACCGTGCGTTGTTTTGGCAGGGCCGTGGCAGCATCTGCCGCACCACATGTTGCCCCTCCCCCGTCGTGTGGCTGAAAGTCCCAGCATCCTTCTGGGCTGCTGCGTCTCCTCCCACCCACCTCCCTGAGACCTCTGGCCGTATCCCACCATGCACCGCAAGTTCTGCTGGCTGTATCAGAGCAGGAGGTGTTTCGGCTGCTCCGGCCAGCAGAACTCTATGACCAAACGGAACAGGACGTGGAGAGAAGGGGGTTCCCTCCACACGACACTTTAAACAATGGAGTTCGGGATAAACAACTGAGCAGCCCGTTGTTTTTCTCCGTTGTTTAAGTGCCCCAAATAGCGTATTGTGTGTTGTGTGTTGCCCTCCATACGACACAATAAGCAACACAACTGACAATAGTTCCCCCCCCCCCCCAATTGATTATTGTGTCATCCAAACCAGGCCACCCTCTTTGGACATAGAAGATTGTAACAACTGTTGCTCAAGTCAGAAATATACCTTCTTGGACAAGGTGTTTGAGAAAGTGGATGCTGTTCAGCACTAGGTGCTTTTGGATGAAACTGATTATCTAGACCCATTTCAGTCTGGGTTCAGGCTCAGGTTAGGCACCAAAACTGCACTGGTCACCCTGATGGATGACCTATGATCAGGAGAAAATCAGAGGGCGTGCAACCTGGTTGGTTCTCCTGGACCACTCATGGTGTTTGATACTGTTGACCACGGTATCTTACTGGACTGCCTCTATGGGTTGGGTATGGGGTCACAGATATACTGTAGTTCTACTCCTACTTGCAGTGTCAGTTTTGGAAAATAAAAACTGGGGGGGGGGGTTCAGCTCACTACGGGACAAGTGAGATATTTAATCATTTGAATCAGCCCCTGGTTTTCTCTACAGACTGTGGTTGGGTGATGAGACTCCCAGTTATAGCACATCCGAAAATGTAATGAGAAGCCCTCTCCCCCCCACCCCCAAAATTATAGGGGTTTTCTGACCTTTATGCTTGCCCCGTTCCAATCTTGTGGGTTTACTGCCATCCCTCCTGATCATTCAAGAGCAGAGTTTAGGTTCTGACCCAAGTCCACCTCCTCTCTTTTCCTCACTCTGTAGCTGCTCAGCTGTTGAATTCTTATAATAGGTTGATGACACCCCCCCAAGAGGTCTATTTTTAACACATCATCCTGAGGTTTTGAATGCAGTCCTAGACAAGTCTAATCTCACCTGCAGCCACTGACTGAGACTGGTAGCTTGAAGTCTGGTGGTTCCCCCGGCACTCTTCTCAGAACAGTTTCTTTCCTTCCTGGCTCAGCTGATGATTGGACCTAGCTTTTGCATGTTTCCTCCCTGCCTTTGCCACCCCCCTGAAAAAAAAACTAGCTTCCCAGTTCTTGTTCTAAACAGATGTGACTTCTGGCATCTCAACTCCACACAACTTTGCTTCTCCTAGAGCTTTTTACACTGACTATACAAACAGTTTTACTGTTTCCTGACCCAGCTACTCTGGGTCCACATTCTCACTTGTTCCTGCTGGTCTTTCTTCCACAGCTCACCAGAATTCTTTGGGATGCCTTCCTTACTCTTTACAAGAGCCCTGCTCCTGTCAAGACTTTAGACAGGCTTACATGCTTGAGACAGTGGCCTAGTTCAGACGACATGATAATCAACCGGGGGGGGGGGGACAATAGTCAGTTGTGTTGCTTATTGTGTCGTGCGGAGGGCAACACACGATGCACACACAACGTACAGTACACTATTTGGGGCACTTAAACAACGGAGAAAAACAACAGGCTGCTCAGTTGTTTATCCCGAACTCCGTTGTTTAAAGTGTCGTGTGGAGAGAACCCCCCTCTCTCCGTGTACTATTCCGTTTGGTCATAGAGTTCGCCAGCCGGAGCAGCCAACCCCCCCCCCCCCCCACATTCCGATACAGCCTGCAGAACTTGCAGTGCATGCTGGGATATGGCCAGAGGACTGAGGGAGGTGGGAGGGAGGGGATGCAGCAGCCCAGAAGGATGCTGGGACTTTTAGCTGGGTGACGGGGGAGGGGCAACAGGTCGTGTAGCGGGTGTTACGCCGCAGCCGCCAAAATAACACACGGTCAGTACGCTATTTCCCCCTCCGTTGCCTAGGGTGTCATCCGAATTCACCCAGTATGATGTTGGGAAAAAAACACGTGTGCTGCTAGAAGAATCCACCATTGGGCTTACACAGCCTTTGCTGTTCAGCTGGACAAACGGACTGGAACAGGTGTCAGCTTTGAGCAAAATCCCTTAGGATGAAGGGAGTGACTTTGGAAACCATTTCCAGTTTGCAAAAGGGGCCTTGGAGGGATGAAAAGTGCATGCTCTAAGAACCTCCTTCAAGTTACAGCTGGTAGGTTGCTTGTTGGTATACCAGGGCTTTCAAAACTATTTAGACTTGGAACTAAACACCCTCCCCCCAATCTAGGAGTATTTATACACAACATACTCTGAGCTTCCACTAAAAGAGTTCTAACTACTATTAGAAAAACATGCACACCCTTTCTTGATGGGATCTTTTTTGTATGGAGGAGCATTCAAGTCAGGTGCTTTCTGAACCTGCACTCAGAAGTGGTATAGTCCAGAAACAGGTTTACCACCTCAATGGCTGTTTAAGAAGCCAGTGCAGATTGTCCAGCCATTGATAACAGTGGCCAGATTGCAATGCTGAGATTAAGCACGGCAATGCAACAGAACTATATGCAATCGTAGTGCCTCCAGCTCCCTTCCTTTAGCAGTTTCTCTTGCTGTCATTTGAAAGAGCAGAATCTCCTACCAGAAATCAAGGTCTATATAAACATATTTCACAATTTCAATGTTTATACGAATATGCTTATTTCACTGTCACGGTATTTTGTGTAATCAGTTGATCTGCAAAAGTGCAGCCTGAACAGCACCGCCAAAATAGAAGTTTTTTTATCGAGAAATCTCTTAGCCACATTCAAAGGGTTTCTTCTTTGCCAGCGCCTGTCCTGGATTTAGCCCCCACCCCAGGCAGGGAGAAAGGAAGCACGCACATTCAGAGGCCAGAAACAAAAGTGGCCCATACTGGATCAGGCCAACTAAGGCCCATCTAGAGCAGCAGCATCCTGTTCTTTATGAGCAGCCAGAAGCCCCACAAGTAGAGAGGCCTGGTCTTGTGACTGACTCCAGTCGCGGGCATTCAGGAGCACACGCGGCGGCGGCGGCTCGGTTCTAGTTAGTTATGGCGCAATCCTGCGCTTGTTAACTCAGAAGGAAAAGCCACACTGTGTTCAGTTGCTCCTGGTTAAGTGTGGACAGGAATGAGACATTAGTTAAAATAAATATGAATGCCACGAAGACCCATTCAGCTGACGTGGCTAAGCAGCCAAACAGAGCCATGAGGACCTGCCCATTCCATCCTGCCTTCCGCCCCTCAGACTACCAGCGTCTGCTAAGGCCCTGAGAGGGAGCCATTTCGCTACCAGAAGAACAGGAGGAGGGGAGAGAAACACGCTCCCCACCCTGCCAGCTCACAGTTCTCTCTCGCGTGCGCGCTCCCTCTCGAGGCTTTACAAACCACCCACCCTGCCTGGGATTTGTAGTCCCTCCGCTCCAGGCTCCTCTATGACAGCCTATGGTAGAGTAAGACACAAAAAGACTCCATCTCCCATGAGCCATAAGAAAGGCTCCGGCGGCTTGAGAGAGCTGGTAGGGGGAGGAGCGTTTTCAGTTTGGAGAGCGTGCGGCGTGAGTCAGCCGATGGTAGACGCGGGCATGCTGGGAGTCGTAGTGCTCTCCCCGTGGCTGCCAGAGGACCCAGGAACCGGAAGAACTACATCTCCCATTCGGCTCACTCACTTTATCTTCGTAGTGTTGCGCGCGCAGAGTGTCTGGGCCTGCTGTTGCTGCGGAGGTGGACCGTGAGGCGGCAAAGACGGCGAGCGAGCGAGCGAAGGCCGCGACGAGGCGGTGAGTGAGACGTTTGGCGCTGTGTTTTCAGTTTCCCCCTCAGAGAGGAAAGGATAGTGGGGGTTTCTGTTTTACCTCACACCGCCGGGCCGGACGGGCGTTGGGCCCCAGAGGAGGCGTGGGGGAGGGGTGCGCGGGCTTTCGATGGCGGGGGCGGGGAGGAGAGCTGAGGGATGCCGCGGGCTCGAGAGGCACCAGTTCCTGGTAGGTCGAAGGCCAGCGGGAGGCGAAGTGGGGGGGGGGGGGTTGCCTACATAATGGGGCTGAATCGGGGCCTTCTCCTGCGCGCGCCGACCCCCCCCCCCCCCCCCCCCCCCATGCCGCTTTGGTAAGGCGCCCGGGCTTTGGCGAGTCTCCTCCAAACAGAGGGGTTGATGGGAGAGCCTGCGCTGCCGCCATCCCGCGCTCCCTTTCGGAGTGGCGTGGATGCCTGGCCCTTCAAGGCCGTCGGGCCGCGTGGGAGGGGACAGCGCGGCCCGCGCCTCCGTAGTGAGCGGCGCGTATTGTGTCTTTTTAGTTTAGGGGTTCGCGTGCCGCTTTTCTTCCCTTAGGATAACTCAAAGTGTCTAGGTAGAGGGCCTTATAAAATATAGAAAATGTCAGTAGAGGACGGGGAGGCGGGATAACGCGCCCTGGGCGCCATTTCCTTTGTGAAAAAGCGGTGTATAAATCGAATAAACAAACGAACCAATGGGAGAAAAGCATGTGGTCATTGCAGGTATCTGGATTTAGCCTGATTTCTTTGGGGTCCTCCCTAACCAGCTGCTCCCCCCTCCCCCGTGTTGGACTGCGAACTCCATCATATCCCAGCCATTCTGACCTTTGCAGCCCCAACACATCGGAAGGGCACCAGGTTGGGGAGGGCTGCGGTATGGGATGGCGTTGTACCACAGGCTTCATAAGTATTTCCTTTCTCAAAGCTTTCCCCGTTAATTGCATATTTTGCTTTCATTCTTGGGGCTGATCACAACCACTCAGCAATGCTGAAGAAGCACCATATGTGCCTGGTACACTCCCGAATGCCTATTTCATTCCACTTTAAAATATTGTTAGGTTTTTGGATGGCTGAGACATGTGGTGTAAAAGAAGGCTGTTTTCTACTTGAAAACTGGCTGCTGACTGGTTTGAGGAGATGACATGTGAGGGTGATTACATGGCGTTGGATGTCGTGAGATTGGTTGATGCATTATGGGTTAACGATTAGCAGGGCTGTGCATGTGAGAAGTGTCCTGTGTATAACTTGTGTGCTATGTTACTTGTATTTAAAATTAAAATGTTACTGTATGTTTGTGTAAGGATATGGTAAATGGGTTTGCATTTTCTGAAGATGTTATTAGGGAAAGGTTACTGTATGAGAGCCTTCCCCAACCTGGTTCCCTCCAGATGTTTTGGACTTCAACTCGTATTCCTGACAATTGGCCATGGTGGTCGGGGCTGATGGAGATTGAAGTTCAAAGCATCTGGAGGGCACCTGGATGTTTGGGGAATGAATTAGAACTATAGATAAGGTGTGTAAAGGAAAGTGATCAGTGATGTGGGCTGAAATTTTCTGTTTTGAGAATGTCCATGTACATTTTTCCAGATTTAGAAATGTACGGTTTCATAAAACTAATTAGTAACAAATAATGAGCACACACATCAAAACTGGTTGACTGGAGTGGATTAAATACTAGGATCTAAAATCAAAGGTTTCATTATTCTTCCACAGATGAGAAAATCCTTAACAGAAGTTGGGTTCCAATAGATGCCAACTTGTTATTTGGAAGGCATGTAAACATTGCTTTAAGGGATAGATTGTGTATTTGTGAAGATGGTTGCAAAGTTTCTATCATACTATGTGTTTCAATATACTGGGTGGTCAACAAACTGGATGTGGATAAATGTATATCCTATTATGTTGCATTATTTGCAATAGCAGCTAAGAAAATTTGAGTAAATATTGTGAAGAAAGTATTGGTGGATTGTAAAAATGATTTTCAGGCGACTATGTCTAGAAAGCACATATGTGTCTACTGTCTGAAACTCTAGACAGCTGCTCCCAGTTAGTCTGCAGCTAGATCAGTGGTCTTCAACTGTTCCAGAACCGAGACCCACCTCGGACTCCCAACATGCAACATGGGACCCAATTTTACAATTTCACAATTGCCCAATGTGGCAGCAACAGCTTTACCTTGACCCATCTGTACTGATCTTACGACCCACTTTTGGGTCATGACCCACTGGTTGAAGACCACCGAACTAGATGAACCAATGATCTGACTTAGTATAAGGCAGTTTCCTATATATTCCAATAAAAATAATTCCCAAGTAACTAAATGCATTTTACTGAATTACTTTTGCTATTTAAATACTTTAGTTCAATTACTTTTCACTGTTGGAAGAAACTTCAGATATTTATGCAGCATATCAAATAAGCATGACTTACTCTTATTTCTTGTTTACTAAATGTAAGCCACATGTTTATGTCGTTTACATTTAGTAAACAACAAGCCAAATCTATTAAAGCAGCAGATCTAAGCCAGATTTATTTATTTAAGGCAGCAGAACACTTGCCAGAGAACTTTCTGATTCAAAATTTTCTGGAAAACCCATATTATGGGTTTTAAAGTAGTTAGTGCATTGCATTTAGAATGCATAGTGCTGTTGTCAGGGGCTGCCGTTAACTAGTCCCGGACAGAGCGAGAGCACTCAATAGTCCCAAATTGCCAGTGTTTATCATTCAGCAACACTTTAAACTTGCCCTGTTTTATCAAGGCTGGTGTGCTTTCGATTATGTAACGATAGAAACTTGTTCTTCTCTAAAAATCAGTTTAGCTGATTTTCTGTTGAAAATATTTTCCAAAGCCATTGGAATGTGTGTAACCTGCTCAGAGGTAAGTCCCACTGAGTTTCAGTGGGGTTTGTAACTGGGCATTCATAAGATATATGAAATTGAGTTTTGGTTGATCTCGATCAGAATTGTCTACTCTGGCTGGCAGTGGAACTTAATGTTTTACTAATGGTATTTCCCAGCTCTGTTGCCTGAACTATTTAATTGAAGATACTGGGAACTTTGTACGTGCGTAGCATGTGCTCTCTCTGAATGATGTTCCCTTCCATTATGTTGAAAAACACTGATGACGTGGACTCAAGTCCTCTCTCATAATACTAGAATTTGGGTCATCCCAGGTAGCTGATTGATGGGAGATTCCGGATAGATAAGAGGAAGTACTTCTTCAGACAGCGTTTAGTTAAATTATGGAATTCACTACCACAAGATGTAGTGATGGCCACCAATTTGGATGGCTTTCAAAGGGAGGTAGACAAATTGCTGGAGGAGAAAGCTATCAATGGGTGCTAGTTCTGATGCCTCTATGCTATCTCCAGTATCAGAGGAAGTAAGCCTATGTACACTAGTTGCTTGGGAACATGGGCGTGAGGGTGTTGTTGCACTCATAGCCAGCTTTTCGGTTTTCTGTGGGCAGCTGGTTGGCCACTGTGAACAGAATGCTGGACCAGACGGATCCTTGGTGTGTATGGCTCATCTTATGTTCAGTGAAAACTCCGGCTACAAAAATATTATTCTTTAAGGCATCACAGAACTCTTCGTTTGTGGGAAACTAGTAGTTCATACTTCACATTATAATTTATAAAGGGGATATTTCCTATCCTGTTGTGTTGGACAAAACAGTGTATTTTGATGGAACTTTAAGATGTGACAAGTCTGCCATTGTGAAATGGGAATCGATTGGCAGATATAGGGTTTCTTATAGGGACAGGCCCCTTAGGTTTTATACAAAATAAACAAATCAGTGGACCGTAAGAACAATGGTATTTTGTGAAAGCAGAAGGTATATGAATAAATAAATTGATAAACTATACATTAAGCAAAAATATTCAGTGTACAAACATACATATTACATATGGTATACACAATGATAATGTAATGAACACAGAGTCCCTGTTCAAAAAATGCTGTAATACCAATCAATTGTATGTTGTCACAAAATATGACAAAGTGTACAGATTGTATTTTTTGTTTCCATTCTTCTATATTATGGGTGGCAGCCAAGCTTGCTCCTCCACATTTCCGTGTTTTGAGATCTTCAAAAATGGCAAAAGTATTCCAGGAAAATGAATTACCAAAGGCTGTGTTCTTCCAGGGGAATAATGTTCCTAATTTTTCAAAGGTTTACAATGCCACCTTTACAAGAAACACTGGAGAGATAGAAACCTATGAGCATGAAAGGGGTAATCCGTGGATGTTCATTCCATTGATTTGTTTATTTTGTAACTTTGAGGGACCTCCTTCTTTTGTTTGGCCCCTTTAGGTTTTATGCCATTCTTCACAACTGATCTTGTGTTGTGAATGGCAGTAGGTTGGCAGCTAACTGTGTGAATAGTTTTGATTTGAGAACATGCTACTTATTTCAAGTGGACAAGATGCATCTACAGCTATGTTAATGGGATCCTTATGAACCTAATGTCCTAAAACTGATCTTTTTCTAGGCTTTAAAATAAAATGGGTGGAATCTCTTCTTCCTTTCCCAAGGAGTGCTCACTTTGTGTTTTATCATCACTCCCCTTTCTGCCAAGCCTCCCCACTTGCCCTTACAAAAAGGTTGCAAACATCCTCTCTGTTGCACATGCTTTGGAGCATCACTCTATTAAGAAATGTCCTGGGTACTCCTTTTCGTTGTGATTGCTCTTGGCTTTGTGGCAGGCCCCACATGAATCTTAAAGGCTTTGTAGAATGTCACCTGTCACTTCTTTGTGCCACAGCTGTTTCCAAAAGGAAAGGTAACAGACCATATGCTGTGCAGACTAATTTCGTAGTGTTCTTTGCTAGTCGGTTATTTAATATGTTTCATCAAGGAGCCATTAGGTACTCTTGAGCAGGTCACTCACCACAATTGTTGTAAACTGTCCAGAGAGCTGTATTGAGCGATATAGAAATGAAATAAATAATAATAACAATAATACATTGTATTTCACAATAATTATTGTGAACAAGCCAGTTTACTGGTGCATGTTACCTGATTGCTCCCACTGAAAAGTGGGAATGGCTAAACAAACACAGACTTGCAAACTAGGAACTCTGGTTTGTCTATCTCTGGATGAACCAGAGTCATAAGCCAGGAACAAACCATGCCATATGCTCTTGCTCATCTGGAGTGAGACAAGCCAGAATTCACAGTCCAAATATTATATACAAAATGTAATATACAAAAATATTCACAAAGCTTTTGCACTCTTTGGGTAAATAAATCCTGCCTAGCTCTGGGACTATTATGCTAAACCACAGATGGAAGATCGACAGTTTAGCTGCTCTGGCTTGAAAGATGAGACTAATGGGAGCGATCAAGAAGTATGCACCAGTATTCTGGCTTATTGTGTCATGCGAACTCAGCCATTGTAATATACAGTCTCTGATGGCCCACATTGTAGTGCTGGGCAGATTATGAAAAACTTAGGGTTTTTTAAAGTGCATTTACATATAAAACAGGTTAGAACATAAACTGACAGTTCAAGTTCTTATTAAATTTTCTATTCCAATACGGAATAAAACTGGACCACTTCTTTACTCACTGAACTTTATAAAAATTGTCAGATTAAATTTTTTTAATCATTCATACTTGGAGATGGAATCTGTATTTTTCTCAAAGTTTTATGATTTACCTTTTTGCTGCCTTTTGAAAATCATAATTCTGTAAGACATGTCTTTAATGTAATCTAATAAAGCAATTACTGAACTAAAGGTAACTTGCACCAGTGAAATATTGCAGATGCAACTTTTTCCCCAGAAGTTCTGATAACTTTCTCTTTCCAGCTTTTTCAAAAGGTCTTCAAGACTTATTGGATACAATCTTCACTTTCTGGGTTTTTTTTAGACACAACAATTTTTAGTGCTTACTGAAATATTTACAACTAATATAGAATTCCAGCTGAGAGCAGCATATTATGGTCCTTAAATACAGAGGTTGCGATGTTTTTATTGGCTAAATTGTCTTGGATTAGCTGCTAGTACACTTCAAGCTTCAGTCCTTTTCTGTCCATACTATAAGCACTACAGAACAGCAGACCTAAACCAAAAAGCCATTGTGTTCCTTAAGATGGCTCATTGCCATTTTCAGAAGTAATTGTTTTCCAATGTGGAGGAAGTAGAAAGAAATGAGGTTCTGTTTGAGTGGGACACAGAAAATGTTGAGTAGTGTGAGGTGAGAGTTAAGGAGCTTCTTTGAGGACCAGAGTGTAGTCCCCACTCCATCCTGGATCTGCAGTTAATTGTGCGTTGCCAATTTCTGTTGAAAGATTTAAATTTTAGAACTGTTTTGGGTGTATGTTATTATAGAATAGTGAGTTTTGAAATTCCTCCTTAGTTTGTCACCTTGGACACAATCCTTGTTTTCCAGTGATGGACTACATTTACAGTTCTAGTTTTCCCTCTTCTTGCTATTGCAATTAATATATCCTTTAGGGAGTCTGGGGGGGAAATGCACTTTCCTTTTTTTTTATTTGGCAGGCTCTTCTCCCCCTATTTCAAAACGATTTCTTGGGTTACCTTGGTGCTGTGGATAGTTAATAGTGATCTGAGTAGCAGAGAAAGGAGTCTCTAGACGTCTGTGTTTTGACTGTTTTTAATTATTTTGTGGCGGGACATCCTCTGCAGATGGTTTTATACAGCTGTAATGATTAATACTTATCAATAGACAAATTTATAGAAGTCTGATCCCCTTTACAACACTTATAGCCCAGTAGCTATAATATGTACAATGGCAAGCAATTCTATATATTAATTACGCATATGTTAAGAAGTATGTTCTTTTGTTTGTCTTGAATCTATTGCCAATCTGTTTGACCTAATAATTATCAATTCTAGTATCATTTGAGAGGGAGAATAACTTCTCTCTCCACTTTCTCCACATCATGGATATTGTTTATAAACCTTTACCATCAGTATTATATTCATATATCCCATTTCCTCAAAAGTTGAGATTCGTTGTAGCTAATGCCTCCTCTCCCAAACTTAATCATCAGCTGCTTTAAAATTCTGACTTAGACCCCCTCTAGATGGATTCTGTTTGACGCCTGGTTAGCCGATTATGCGCATAATCGCTGAAGCGCTTTATTGTAAATGCTTGTACGCAGGAAGTAATTGAGCGCACAACTGATGGCCTTACTGGTTGTTTGAAATGCGCTTTACAAGTAGTTAATGCGGAGAATTGCTTGTTCACATAGGCAAAATGCGCTTTAACGGCCGGAGGAAAATAAAACTCGCTATTTAACGTGCATTTGATAATACGCATAATCGGAGAGATAAAGCGCCTCAACTCCCGATTTACACTCCGCTCTTGTAGAGGTAACATTTTTAATGAGACTTCAAAGAGCTTTAAACTTCTCGTGTAGAGGCAGCCTGAGTGGTGGTACGTCAGAAAGTGGGTTCTGTTTGTCAGTGTCCTTGACCTGGCAAATCTGTGTTCTAGTAGCTATGGATTCACTGTGTGGTTCTGGGAAAGCTGCACCTTTCTTTTTCCCTCTGTAAAATGGAAATAAAATTGTATGCTTCACAGAAGCATTGTGGGGATGAATTTCAAGAGCTATGTACATAGTGCTTTAGAGTTACATAAAATACGACATCAGCTCAAAGTCTGTCACAAAGGAACTTAAAATCTAAAATAAATAATGGTCCACTTTGGAAAATAATTTCGAGAAGACAGGAATGCAGGGCCAACACTCCTCCAGCTCCCTTCTTCCTGTTGTGCACTGGCTTTGCTATGAATATCCCGGCTTGCATTAAGCCAGACTTCCTCAGTTGAGACATAACTGAGAACTTGGCTTGTGGCAAGCTACAGTATTTACCTTGAATCCAGCATGCAATGGTAAGAGGAGAGGGGTGAAGAAGAAGGTCTGGTGATCAGCCACAGCTTAATAAACTGTGGTTTATAAGAAAACAAAGAAAGGGATGGCAGGGATAGATGAGGGAGGGATGAATTTAAGTTCCATGTACTTAAAGCTTAAAATGAAAGGAGCATATCAAAACGTGTCTTGAATTTTCAGAATATTTACATATAAATATACTCACTTTTTTCTTATTCTAAAACTGAAAATCTGTTTTCTAGCCTTGCTAGGGTCTCAAAGTAGTGTTGGTTCCTTAAAAGTGAATTAATTTTAAAATTTACCATATCCTTAGCCTGGCTGAACATTTTTATACACATCTTTTACTTTTCATACAGAGGGGTTGATACTGTCCCGACTCTGACCCAAGGGCTAATTTCTAATTCTGAATGCACTTGGGGCTTCTAACTAGAGGGAGAAACTTGCATGGAATATTATCTGTCCCAGGAGAAACAGGAGATTGCCCTTGCCTGTAAATTGTAACCATAGTAAAGCAAAGTTGTTGTGAATATGAGCACCTGGTGTATCAGAAAGAGTATTGATCAAAGTTGGGTGACAATTTCCCTTCCCCCCTCCCCCCCCCCCCCCGGCCACTTTTCTGATTTTTAATAAAGGAAGCTACTTCCAAGCAAAACTTTTGAATTCATGGAGAAATATAGCTGACTTCCTTCTCTCCTGTCTGATTAGGATAGACTTCAAAGGCAACACAGGTCTCCTGGGGAGAGAAGAGATTATAAAACTTGCCACATGCTTTGAGCTACATGTTATCTGTGCTCAGTGTTGACAGAGCGAGAAGATAAATAGTTCATTTTTCAGGTGTGAGACGATTAACACATCTCTTGAGATGGAACAGGTGGTGACTTCTTGTTTTTAAAAGCCCAGATGGATTGATAGAAGGTTGACTACACTGAGGAGGAGTGGTTGGCTGAATGCCATACCTGCTGATGAGGGACCTTTGGGCTTCACTGTGTTGAACAAAAGGTGTTCTTCCCTCTCAGGCTTAAAAAAACAAGATAAAATTAAACTCATAGATGGCTTTGGTTTGCAGCCATGGCTGTGGGTAGGCAAAGCAAATGAATTTCATTGGCAGAATCCCAAGCTTGCCCCATCAGTTCAAAGTGTAAAAGAAACAAAAATCATTTTATATCTTTCTGTTAATAGCTGGCTTTATGCTATGGCATGAAAGCAATTTGGTTTGTGGACAAAAAAACACCATATGGAAAAGCTTCCTATGTTGCACAGTGAGACTTTTTTTTTGTTGGGGAAGGGGACTTATGAATTTCACCTTGATAACTTAGTGGAGGTTTAGAAGCCATTTTTGTTGGTAAGATGGATGTTGAGGACCACAGTATTTGCAAAAAGATTTGCTGTTAATACCTAATAACCAACAAGGCTGGGTTGTTTTGGATCATGAGATGGACAGTTAAAGCAGCATTTTCATCCAGTATATTTGTTGTGCCATACGTATTTTCCTTTCACTTATGCATTGACTTAATCTTGTCTATTGTCTGATATTGAGGGGGAAGGAAATGCACCTAACTCCAGCAATAGTGAGTGGCTGCCAGACGGGCTTTTCTACATTTCTGAGATTGTAACAAGTTTTGCAGTCTTCATTTTGAACACCAATGCGTTTCTGTAAAGTTCTTTTCTTCAGTTCTGTCATTCTTGGTTTAACCTTGATATTTAAGAGTGTTAATCTAGTTAGCAAGTGATACGGTTGCCATGTGATGAGCTTCTACTGGCAGCAAAAAGACCAAAGTCTAGTGGCACCATAAAGATCAACACATTTATTATGGTATAAGCTTTCGTGGTACTGAGTCCACTAGAAATGGACTCTGATGGGCTGATACATTTGCTAGCCTAAGGTTCCACAAAATTCTCCATTGTGTTTTGCTGCAACATACATGGCAGGCCTACACTGGGACTCCCAACTGCCACATTGAACATTTGGGCAAACGGTATTGGAAGGAGGGAGAGCAGTGGCCCGTTTTTAGGCTTGGTGGACCTTTTGAGGGAATGGGGGTGGAGTTGTGCTGCTAACAATATACACATTATTAGTTGTCACTTTTCTGCCTATCTTTCTCTGTTTAAATTAATAATAATAATAAAAAATTATACACGGTATTTTTGAGGCCATGGGGATAATAGTTAATTTCTAGGACCTTGTGACAGAGACAGTGTAGGGCAACTAGTGGGATGTTTTACACTTGACATGTAATGCCTTTGTAATTCCTAGTGGTTCTACCTCCTTGCAATTGGTAAAGAGTTGTCAAGTTAATATTTTCAAATCAAGTTACTGTTCCAGCCATGTAGATTTGTGTGTGTGTGTGTGTGTGTGTGTGTGCATGATTACCTTGAGAAAATAGTGTAGCAGATCTGAGAATGGCTGTTTCTGCCCCACAATTTCAGTAACGCTGCTTTTACACCTCTTGTCAAAGTATAACAGTTATTATGGGTGCCATTCTGTGAGCAGTTGCAATATAAGCAATGATTTTTCTTTTACAGAATTGTTTGATTTCACAAGTGGAAGGAGAAGGTGCCAGGTGACTGTTGAATCAAGACTAAATCAATTTCAAGTAAGGTAGGTTTCCCACAGCATATCAGTGTTAATGGTGGGAAGGGCTTGGCTGTGTATGTTGCAAAGTGATTTAAAATACGTTTCTCCTACCTTTTGATCAACCAGGGTCCACAAGGCAGCTTATAACTCAGTTTTATAAACCATACTAAAAACAATGTCCTGAATACACTGTAGCCCTCATTCTTATTTATTTATTTATTACATTTGTATACCGCCCTATAGCCGAAGCTCTCTGGGCGGTTTACATAGGATTAAAACAATTAAAAACAAATACAAAAATTAAAACAGCAAAAACATACAACATACACACAATACACACATACATTTAAAACTGCTACAACAGCCCAAAAAACAAAAACAAACCCAGGCTCCTCAGATATTGCCAAATGCCTGAGAGAAGAGGAAAGTTTTGACCTGGCGCCAAAAATATAACAAGGTTGGCGGCAGGCGGGCCTCGTCAGGGAGATCGTTCCACAATTGGGGGGCCACCACAGAGAAGGCCCTCTCCCTTGTTGCCGACCTCCGAGCTTCCCTCGGAGTAGGCACTCGGAGGAGGGCCTTAAATGTTGAACGTGGTGTTTGGGTAAGTTCATGTTGGGAAAGGCGTTCCGTCAGATATTGTGGTCCCAAGCCATGTAAGGCTTTATAGGTTAAAACCAGCACCTTGAATCGGGCTCGGAAACATACAGGCAGCCAATGCAAGCGGGCTAGAGTAGGTCTTATATGCTCCAACCTTCTGGTTCCAGTTATCAATCTGGCCGCTGCATTTTGCACAAGCTGCAGCCTCCGAACCACCTTCAAAGGCAGCCCCATGTAGAGTGCATTGCAGTCATCTAGCTTGGAGGTTACCAGAGCATGGACAACTGAAGCCAGGTTATCCCTGTCCAGATAGGGGCATAGCTGGGCCACCAACTGAAATTGGTAGAAGGCACTCCATGCCACTGAAGCCACCTGAGCCTCAAGTGACAGAGATGGTCCTAGGAGAACCCCCAAGCTACGAACCCGCTCCTTCAAGGGGAGTGCAACTCCATCCAGAACAGGTTGAAAACCCTCCATCCGGTCAGCAGAACCACCCACTGGATTGAGTTTCAGTTTATTAGCCCTCATCCAGTCCATTGCCGCAGCCAGGCACTGGTTCAGCACATCCACAGCCTCACCTGATGAAGATGAAAAGGAGAAATAGAGCTGCATGTCATCAGCGTACTGATGACAACGCACTCCAAAACTTGTGCTTAACAAGTTTCCTTTGCTTCCCTATGTAATATGGTTACAGTAAAGTCTAACTCTGAATTTTCTTAAATCAGTCTGACATTGAGTGTTTACTGGATGTTCTCTGAAATACCTTTTGTTTTCAATTTCTGTTTGAATTTTCAAGGAAGAACTGATACCTGAAACATTCCTTCCTGAATGGTTCTGGTTGTTGATGGCTTTTATTTATATCATTAGTTCCACGTAGCAAATTTTCCTCTTGTTATGCTTGATTTTTCATGGGGTATCACAAATCAGATCATTTCAGTAATTGTTATAACATTTTCTGTTTCAATTGTATGGTAGTTCAGTAGCCTTATCCCTGTGTAGCAGAGGCTTTGGGCTAATTCACTGCGGCATGTGTTGGTGTGTGTGGTCAGCCATTTTGAGTATTCACCATCTGCGCATGACCCATGCCATCTGGGTTCCCACCACACACTGCACCCCACTGTGGCTTAAATAAGCCATAGTGGGCTATTTTGATTGTGTGAACTGGATCAGAGATAGAATAATGGCTTGCTTAAGGTCATATAGAGGCGGAGAGGAAATTTGAATTTGGGACTTCGCAGCTTACACTCTTAGCCAATATATTATGCTGAATAAGTGCCTATAATTAACATTTTTCCTGTATCACAAATAAGGAGGCACAGCAATAAAGGATAATTTAGTTAGTTCATTTATTGCCAAAACGTGAACTGAATCTTGGCATTGTTCTGGCCAAGTTGGCCGAAAGGCCACTTCAAGTCATCAACTTTTTCTGCACCTTAAGTGGTGTTTGGGAAAAGAATACAAATCTCAGGAAATGCTCACATGACTGAAGAGTACCAGGAAATAGAAACTGAAGAGTAGGTGATTTTCATGGTGCAAAAGGGTGAAAGATGATTTTAAATGATCTGGGCATGTGCCAAGGAAATTTATGGTGGCGTAAAACAAAACCCAAGTTCCATAAAATATATATAATCTGCATTTGTACATTGGATTGAAAAGCTGAGGCCAGAAAAATAAGGAAGGAATGGATAATATTTTAGGTCTGAAGAGCTCTAAATTCAAACCAGTTCTCAGCCATGATTAGATTGCTGAGGAATGCTCCATACGTTGTTCTTCTTCTCAGGAAACCCTTTTCTACATACAAAATGGAACAGCAACATATATGAAAGGCATACATCTGTGTAAGTTGTAGTTTTTGGGGGGCAAATGCACATTATGTTTTGGAATTTTTAAACCACAGAAGTGTGGTTTTTGGAGCCTGTTCTGATATCCCCCACATTTGTATCCTGTTGAGTTCATGTCAGCAGATGCTGAAATATTTTAGGGCGTCCTGAATGCTCAGCAGCTGACTCTGAAACATGATCACTTGTGCTGGGGTGGGAGGAAAGTGTTAACCCTTGATACCACACTGTCTGGAAATCCCAGTTGTGGAGTTGCTTCACCCTTTGTAATTGCTTGGAGTGTGTTTGTATGGGGCAGGCAAAGACTGCCCTGTCATAGATATAATATATCTGGACTAGTCCCTAGTTTCCAAGAAGCAAAAGTATTCCCAGTTAAGGGGGTGGCTGAATTGTCAGAACATACTTCGCTGCACTGGAAAACTTGAGCTTTGGTATGCTGTTTGTGCAAGGAAAGTGATGGGCTGGGCCAGGTGTTAGTTTATAGGGTTAGGTCTACAGCACAGCCCTGTCAGGGCCTTCACTCAGGATTAATTGAAGTATGCAACTTCCCCTGTTCCATTTCAAAAATGGCTTGGGCATGCAAGGGGACTTTTTTTTTTTGTACTGCTAGCCTGAATTAGA
This sequence comes from Anniella stebbinsi, assembly GCA_029215795.1. Classification (NCBI taxonomy): domain Eukaryota; kingdom Metazoa; phylum Chordata; class Lepidosauria; order Squamata; family Anniellidae; genus Anniella; species Anniella stebbinsi. The sequence continues at coordinate 95,115,742 of JARDYH010000007.1, forward strand.
ACCATGTCCGGAGGTAGAGGTGGGGGCAGTGGGGGTATGTAAGATGAGTTTTGTACCAAGAGCTGCTTTATGGATTGTATTAAAATTGCCAGTTTTGAAGACAAAATCCCAAGTATGGATTATGTAAAATGTTTGCAGAGGATAAATAAATCTGCAGTAAGTTGTTTTTTCTTTTCCTTTTAGAAATATTTTATGCTCCATTTGCAGCATTTTGTAAAACTTGTGTCAGATTTTTTTTCACTTTTGAATTACAAGGAGATTAGCTGGAAATGGAATAGATTTTTCTTATTGGGAAGTACAGTGTGTGATTTTTTTTAAAAAAATGGTTGTTTTTCTGTCACATGTTGAGTTTTTTCTCTTGAAAGATGCTGTTTGAAGGATTTCTAAAAGTTCCCCTTGAGAAACCACCTAATTATTCTCCTCGTAGTTATTATACCAGACTCATCCTTTGTGATTGTTTTGTCCCTCTGTATTTTGAAAATCATAAGACTTTAGTTCGAGATAACTTTGCTGCAATCTTCCTGTTACAAATGTGATTCTTGAAAGGCATTTGATGCTATTGAGAAACTTATTTTCCATCACCAACATTTGAAACCTTGAAATACTTGGAAGGACTCCTGATTTATTTTGGCTTCAACTGGAGTCCCTAGTGGCTGCTTGATTGTGACAAGTGTATAACTTGGTTTACCAGCACCAGTGCTTTTCAGAGAGCCAGCACCTCGTCCTGAGAGCTAGTGTGTAAGTGTTCTTTTGTCTAAGTGTGAGAGAGTCACACTTGCAGCTCCTTTCTTATAACATACAGGAAGATTTCAGGACAAGCTTACACTTTGCTATTGGTGGACTTAAAATTATAGCAGGATTGAAATTGTATGGTCGTGAGTGAAAAAAATGCCTAAATTAGTCTAGAGACTTGTCAAGGCTTTTGTCAACCCTGGGTTCTGGAGTTCTCTTTAGGGTTCTGATTCAGAGGCTGTTGGATATATGTTTTGGTTTGTGTTGCAAAGAGAAATTACTATTCTTGAACTTCTCCAGTCAGCCAAGAAGAAAAGCTGGAAAACGATTCATTTGTTGTTGTTTTTCTTACCCTCTCTGTTGACAGGCTTAAGTGAAAGGATTTATCAGAGATGTCAAAAACAAACAAATCAAAATCTGGATCTCGTTCCTCTCGTTCAAGATCTGGGTCCCGGTCCCGGTCCCGTTCTTTCTCAAAGTCTCGGTCCCGATCCCGGTCTGTTTCACGGTCAAGAAAACGCAGGCTCAGGTAAGTGCCACTGGTTGCCTCTAATGGTTTTGTCATGTTTTTGGAGTCATTAAGCATGTGAAGGGAGCCTTTAAAATGGGAGTTCTCTTATAGAAAGCCTTTTGCTAGATTCTGGATTATTTTTAATACTCCAAAATCTTAAATTACTAATTTAGTTTGCCAGACAGTTCTATTTTTATAACCTTACCATCAAAATTGTTCTTGCTCAGCCATGAAAAGAGTAGCTTTTGGTAACCCGTGGGCTTTCTGTGTTTGGGGGAAGCTCCTTTTGAGACGTTTTTCTTTGGAGTTGACTATTGGCAAATGTTCTGAGCGATTGGTGTCATTCTGTCATTCTTTTTTACTTTGAGGAATGCTGTAAATTGTAATAGGAGGTGAATATTTCTTTACCTGTGCTTTGACAGCCATGATATCTGTTTGAGATTTTCCATTCAGATTTTCAATGTATTTATCCTCAGGTCCTTGTGCTTAAATTTGTACTTGCCTAGCTTTTGATAGCTGGAAACAGATAATAGTCTCTACCAACAAATAATCAGTCTCTTTGCCTTGTTGGAAATTAAACAGACCAAGCACCAGCAAAATTCTGCAGCAATATCTTGTAGTAGATTTTTCCTTCTCTTCTTCAGAGTCTTAAATTTGTGGTTATTTTTTTAAAATCCCAGGGAGCCTCTATTACTGGCAGATTATGAGGAACCACACCCACTCAGCTGTTGATTTGCTTTTCATTTTGTTTTTATTTGCTATCTGTTGTATTAACAATTATTTTAAAATAATTGTAAAGGGATCACAAAGATTCTGTATTTATTAGGCTGCAAGCACAAGTGACTGTTAATAATTAAAGTGTGGGTTTTTTTAAAAAAATAGTATAGAAAAGCAGCAGTAAAATACAATGGGAGGGGGAAGAGGAGAGAACAAAGCCAGAAGGCGGAGAGGAGCAGAAGCAGAAGCACAAGCGATCTTCTTACTGTGGGCAAAAGCTTTAGGGAAAGCTACGCACAGGCTGGGAATGTCCAGCTCCGTTCATGAGAGCTGTGGCAAATGGAGAATGAGTCCAGCATGCAAAAGGTCCCTGGTTATGGGCAGATGTTGGAGAAACTTTCATTTTGCGAATGACTTGACTAGAGAAGCAAAATGGAAGAGCCTGGTGCATACAAAGCAACTGGCAAGAGTTTAGTGAGCTCACAGAGGTAGGTTTGATTCCTGAAGGATAATAGGCTTGCGGGTCAGAATCTTATACTAGAGGGAAGAAGTCGTGGCAGCTGGTTGCTTTTGGTGACTTGACTTGGGAGAATGTAACTTGTGTTGCATGTGTATCTATCTCCATGGAGTTTCCATTTTCTCTACTTCAATTTGAGTGAGTTTGTTTTAACTCCTTGTAGGAGTTAGCAAGTTGTTTATGTTTTTATTCCGCCCCATTTTGTGGAGTGGCCGGAACCCGTGTGGTGTTAAAACTCATTGGTGGTGATTACATGCTCCAATTACAGGCTTTGGGGGAAATACCTCCCCTCCCAGCAACACCACTGTTGTACAACGTCAGCTGCATTTCATGTACTGTGTCCTTTCAAATGATTTCTCACGAACAGCCTCCACAGTTCTTTGAAGGGAAACATTTCAAGTTCCGTGCCTCTAAAATGGCAGAATGGATTTTGGAAGGAACAGGCACCAGGTCCCTCAGCAGTAATTGATAACAAAATGCAGTAGCCGCCTGGGGACTGGCTGCTTAGTGCTTTCGGAACACCTCTTAATTGGCTCATTTTCGCTGCCTGCGCCGGGCTGTGTGCATGTCTCTTCCTTCTTACATTGCTGAAACTGTTTGCGAATGAAACAGTATCCAAGGTAAGCTACTCTGTTTTTTCCTTACCAGTGAAGGAGGCTCTGTTGGTGGAAGAGACAAGGTGGCAACTTCTCCTTGTGTAGATTTGTACCAGCTGTTATAGTTACTTGCAAATGTTGTTCACACTACTTTAAAGTCTGGTTTTCACTTGGGCTGGGTTCCTCACCAGCACAATTTCTTTTTATAAGTATTGCCTCCTATTCGAATTAATGGTCTGTTTGGGCCATTCTGATTTACAATGGTTCTCCAGGGTATGAGTTAGAAGTGTCCCTCCCCCCCCTTAAATCTTTCACTTGGGAGATGCAACGGGCCTTTTATTTGCAAACCATCTGCTCCTCCACTAGGTGTAGCCCTTATTCCAACATCCATGGGGAGCGGGGCCCTTATCTTGAGCACCCAGTGGTATTTTTAGCAGCTTTGTATGTGTTTTTTCAATATGTTTATATCTCTCTTTTCCTCCAAGGCAGCACACGTTATTTTCCCTTCCCATTTTTTCCTTGCAACAACTCTATGAAGTAAATTAGAGTGAGTGTATGACTACTCCTAAGGTCACCCAATTAGATTCATGGCTGAGTGGGAATTTGAACCAGGATCTCTCCAGTTCTAATCACACTGGCTCTCATTGATGCTTGTTGTACTTTCCCCAGCAAAACAAAGGGAACTTGCCGCTAGAATCGTACCTTCAAGCTGTCATTAATAGGATGCCCCTCAAATGCCGTATGTTTTATATTATGTACATGTTTGTTATAGTGTGAGTCCTAGCTTCTCTTTCTCTTGCTAAATGTGCTCTTGTAGCAGAAGACAGAAGCTTCATCTGTGCCTTTAAAGTTGTTAGACATTTAACTTACTTTTGGGGAGAGAGAATAATGCCTGATAAGTTGTGCCATTTCGTATGCCTATTTTTTCTGATGGGGGTGGGGGAAAGATTTCTTCCCGTTGAAATGATAAGTTTCAGCTGTGAAGGTTTCCATAGATGAAACTGATAGGTTAAATATACAGGTGTCCTCTATCCCATGTGGGGACAGGTTTGCCATCTGTTGCAATTGGTGAGATCAAGAGAAGCTAGAGATGGACAAAAAGGAATCCTGCATGAAAGCAGGTTAATGCCCTTGTATTGTGTTCAGAAAGCTGCAATTCTCTGTGTAGCAGATTCAAAATACATTTTCTTTTTCCTCAGTTCTAGGTCCCGTTCGAGATCATATTCTCCATCTCACAACAGGGAGAGGAACCACCAGCGAGTGTACCAGAACCGGGATTTTCGAGGGCATAACAGAGGGTATCGGAGGCCCTATTACTTCCGTGGAAGGAATAGAGGGTTCTATCCATGGGGCCAGTATAACCGAGGTGGCTATGGAAATTACAGGTCCAACTGGCAAAACTACCGCCAAGCCTATAGCCCTCGTAGGGGCCGCTCACGTTCACGGTCACCCAAGAGGAGGTCTCCATCTCCAAGGTCTAGAAGTCATTCTAGAAACTCTGACAAGTCATCATCTGATAGATCAAGGAGGTCTTCATCATCTCGGTCCTCCTCCAATCACAGCAGAGCTGAGTCCTCCAAGCGTCGGTCATTGAAGGACAAGAAGTCTTCTTCCAAGGATGCCCGGGCATCTCAGGGCGCCGGGGACAACCAAGGGGATGACACCAAGGAACAGCCCTTCTCAGGAGGAACATCCCAAGATGCCAAATCCTCAGAGGGGTCGAAATCCTGGCAAGAAGTGGGCACGTACGGCACAAGTTCAGCATCAAGGGCCTCTGCTGTGTCAGAGTTGAGTCCAAAAGAACGAAGTCCAGCACTAAAGAGCCCTCTCCAGTCAGTTGTAGTCAGGCGCCGATCCCCCAGGCCAAGCCCACTTCAGAAACCTAGTCCTACATCTTCTAATGCTTCTCAGCTGGGCTCAGCTCTGCAGAGCGGCAGCTCCTTTCAGGCAGGCTCACATCAGTTTGAGCACAATTTAGCGGGCCTGAGCCCAACAAGGAAGAGCCCTGTGTGCAAAAGCCCCACAACAATCAGTTCCATTTATGGGACATCTCAGAAGGAGGAAATGGGGGCAGCCTTCTCCAAGAGGCAAGTTGTCTTGAATCCTGGATTGGTTGATTGATTGATTGATTGATTGATTGCCTGACGTTTAGTTGGTTTGTAGCTTGGTACATAGTTAAGCTAACTGGAAGCAATCTAAACAGTTTAATTTGGACTAGTCAAAAAGGCTGGGGAAAACTGCTGTGAAAACAATGAAGAATACACTTCAGATAATATGACCTAAGGAATTAATTGCTATGGGATATGTATTCTGTACATTAGGCTGGATCCAGACAAAGTTAGTTGTCCTTAGTTTCCATCAAAGTCAATGGCACTTAAGTCATGACTAACTTTTCTTGATGACTAACTTTTCCAACCCACTATTTTTAGGTATCTTTTTTCCTATGAAAAATAACTCAAGATGGCACACAAAATAAAAAATAACCAGTTAAAAAAAAGCCAATCAATTAAATAAAAACAACAAATAAAATAGACAGTGATGGCTACTTTTTCCAGGAAAAAAAGCTGCTGCCTAACTTAGTGGAGATATGATTGAGCATGATTTTTCTCCCTCTTCCATCTAGTACACAATTTTTTAAAAGTACACCATCTTAATTTTATTTATTGAATGATTGCGCTGTGGTGAGGCTTGGGTTTGTGTGCTGTCCTCTGGCACATGCTAGAGACAAAGATCTGAAGTGTCAGCTCCTGGTTTAATAGACAACCTAGTGCCCTCCAGTTATTTTGTATTATAATCCCAGACAGCATGGCCAATGGTCAGGGATTACGAGAGCTGTAGTCCAAAACCCCTGTTTTAAATTAACAAGAGTTCTCTGTTATAACTCTCGAAGGTCTGATTAGTTTAAACTATAGTTAATGAACAAGCCAGGACTATAAACCACAGTTTGATCCTGGCTTGCTTTGGATATATGGGAAACTATGGTTTAAAATTGAAAATGGAAGCTTTCAGCCTCTTTGGCATGTGAAATGTGCCTGGAGGAGTATGCAAGGCCACAGGGTTTATCCATTACCTCAACCTATGGCTAAGCAGACTGGCCCAATGAGCCTGCAGTTTAACATTATGCAGACAGAGCTCATTGAGCTTCAGGTTTGCACATTCTCCCTTCTCCCTGGCTTCTCTAGCAAGCTGCAAAGAGATGAGAATCTTCCGTTTCTGTTTTTGTTTAATCATTATTTGTTGTGTCATCCAAATCTGAAACTTAGGTTGATCTTAATTATGGTTAGGGGAAACAAGCCAACTTGTAAACCACAGTTTGAAGTAGGCTTGTTTCAACTAACAGTAGATAAGATTAACACAGTGACCTGGTTCTCCTGTAACAACAAGTCACCACGGGTGAATTTCCCTGCAGAGCTTGCCATTTGTCATGTTTAAAATTTAAGCTTCAGTGAGGGCGCACTGCAGCTTGTTGTTATGAATAAACTTGGTGAGTGTGGATTGTTGGGGTGGTTAACAAGCCACCCAGTCACTATGGCCTGTTTTAGGATTGCAGGTGGTTTATTAATCACCCCAACAACCCACCATTACCGGCTTTGCATGTAAGTATGGCTTGAATTTTCAAAATGGCAGCTAGCGTCACAGTGAGAAGCCCTGTGGGGAAATTCACCCATGGTGGCTTCTTGTTACATGCAAACTGGCTCAGTTGATTTAGTTCAAACATGTTAAATAAATACTTTCAGACTCCTCTAAGGTCATGGCAGAGAGGGATGGGGGAGTGTGAAAGCCCAATAGTCACCTAAGTTTATTCTTATGACACTAAACCACGGTTTAGCATTACATTACTGATTCGCTTTATAGAACAATATGTTTCTGAAAATATTTTATTTTCCTCTAGAAAAATATAACACTGGAAAGTATTCCATGGAAAATGTTCCACCCAGTATCACTGAAAATAATATAATACAGGAGTAGGCAGAAGGTAGATCTCCCGGTGATTTGAACTTCAACTCGCAGAACCCCTGGCAGCCTAGCCAATGGTCAGGAATGCTGGGAGTTGAAGTCTCGAACATCTGGAAATTTACTTTCTGCCCATCATACAGTATAACATGTATTTTAAAAAATTTAAACACAAAGAGAAATGGTAGATAGCAACAGCCAGATAACATCATTTTTAAAACCTTTGTTAAAAAAAGTTACAACCAAGTGGCAGAAGTCAGACTATTGAGTAGCTTGGTGGGCTTCTCTGAAAAGGATAATTATATTGACTTTTATAATCAATATAATAATACAATATACAATATACAATTATAATCAATTGTTCAGCCCCCTTTAAAGACCATCATTTTCCCACAATGATTTACAGAGTAAAAATACAGAAAAACATAATAATGAAAGCATATTAAATATAAAAATGATAAAATTAAACTAGTTGCTATAAAATGTAATTTCAAGATCAATATTGTAGGTGTCACCCAATGAAAGATTCTGCTCCCTAGGAGATTGTGCATCTTGAACAGAAGTAACACATAGTTCCAGGCAATATAAAAATTAACCCTTCTATTTTATTTCAATTCTGCATGTAACTAGTTTTTGGTGTGCCTGTATGGAGTTAGGATATCTCCCCAGGATACATATACTTTTGGCTATTTTGCTGTCTCTTATTGTAAAGCCATATCCATGATGGGCATTAGTATCGATAAGTTTATTTAAATGGGATTAGCTAAGCAGTTGGAAGATGACTTTAGTAATGGCTACTCGTGATGGCAGGCAAAACTGCAGGCTCATCTCTGATGATCGGATGGCAGGAGGGATTGTGGTCATACCTCACTGCCATGTTGTGCTTGTGAATCTCCTGAGGCAGCTGCCTGGCTATTGGTTATAGACTGTATTAGACCGTGCTCTATTTAGCATGGCAGCTCTTGCTTTCTCAGAGGACAAAAGCTGCTTCTTTAAAATTGCAGTGGTGTCATAAGAATGGGGCTTGGGGGGGCCCTGCCAAGATGGTATACACCAAATTCATTTTTATCTATTGCATCAGCTCCAGCTCTGAGAGTGGTTCAAGTTTTAATACTCAGCTGCTGAACATTCTCATTCAAAAAGTATCGGTGGCTGTGTATTTGCTCAGATCACCACGGGGGTATATTTCAAACTTAGATGTAGCTTTTCCAAGTGACATAATAATCCATGACACTAATCACTGTAAATAACTCCTTCAATAAAGTAATATAATTAGTAAGTAATTATGCAAAGCTAGATGTAGCATTTAAAAGAGGAGGTGGGGGAAGTTTGGTGTCAAGTCATTTCTCCCAACCCTAACCAAAGCCCTAGAGAGGAAATTTGCAGAAACGAGATTGTGTTGGGATATTAGTATTACTTTATTTATTTATTTTATCCCACCTTTTGCCCAATGCTGGGCCTCAAGGCGCTTTACGAAATTAAAACATACACAGTTCAAACATATAAATAGAAATATACAAAAGTTAAAAATATAATTAAATATGCTTAAATATTAAAACATTTATGCATAGAGTCCTATGCATAGATGGACATCCAGACTATTCGCCGAAGGCTTGCTGGAACAAAAAAGTTTTTGCCTGCCTCCGAAAACATGCCAAGGAGGGAGCCAGTCTAGCTTCCCTGGAAAGGGAGTTCCAGAGCCCTGGAGCAGCCACCGAGAAGGCCCTCTCTTGTGTTCCCACCAGGCATGCCTGTGATGGTGGTGGGATCGAGAGAAGGGCTTCCCCTGAAAATCTCGGGACAGGCAGGGAGAATATGGTCTTTCAAATAACCTGGACCTGAGCCATATAGGGCTTTATAGGTCATAACCAGCACTTTAAATTGTGTCCGGAAAGAGACTGGAAGCCAGTGGAGCTGTTTTAACAGGGGAGTTGTATGCTCCCTGTAACCAGCCCTGGTCAACAATCTGGCTGCAGCTCTTTGAACCAGCTGAAATTTCCGAACAGTCTTCAAAGGCAGCCCCAGGTAGAGCAATTACAGTATTCCAGTCGGGATGTAAATAAGGCATCTATCATTTTGTGGTGTGTTTTTTTAAAAGTACACACTAAGAAGAACAATTGAATGTTCAAGCCTTTTTAGCAGGAGGAGGGGAGAGAATTGTCTCTGATTCCTTGGTTCTCTTTTTCAGATTTTCAATGTCATGTTTTAGGAGCCAAGGCTTTTTTAGCCCTGTTTTCAGAATTGTTTGACAAGACTGTTAAAAGAATAAGCACAATTTTTGTCATGCTCTGGAATCCACTGGTGGGCTTCTAGCAAATGCTAACAGCTGTTCAAAAGCCAACATGTGTACATACCCAGTAAAAATTAAGCAACACAAGGCCACTAAGATGGTGTTGGCACATGTGCTTTGGGCAGAAATGTTGTTTGAATTTTTGGAAACACAGCCCTGTCCTGGGTTCCCAGTAACTTCACACCCTTTTAAAAACTCCTTTAAGAAGGAAGGGCAGTGATTTTTCAGTATTTCTTAATTTTGTCATGTCGTTTGCTGAAGCGTTGTTTTGAAATTCACCTCTATTAGTAGTTCAAATCTTTTTTCGCTAGATAGTTTCAATTTATACTGTCAGGTTTCATTGGGGATTCCTAGTCTTTATGATGTTGCTGAGTATTCGTGTTCCTCCCAGCAAATTAAGAATTTCCCCTGTTAACCTTTTTGCTTTTATTTGTGTTTTGAATTGTCTATAGCTTCCATAGGAGACTTGCCTCCAAAAATTTGAAGTAGCTTTTGAGGCTTTTATTTCCACTGTGTGTTACTTAAAAGCACAGCAGTCCAAGGTGAAAATGTTGATGGGTTAATTCTCCACAAACAGGTTTGTAAGTGATTGCGCAGGTTGGGTAAGATCTTTTATGTATTTCCTGCCTACTGTGGCAAGTAGGTTCTAAAGTATCATTTTATTCATTTTATTAAGCTCTGTGTGTCCAGGTTCTTTGATCATTTGTGAACACACATACTTATTTCTAAAAATTAAGATAGAAGAAGCTAAACAAAACAATAACTTTGTATCAGTAGCACAGGGATCTTATAAAAGCACTTGATCAGAAGTTTGAGAATAACAGTTCCTGAATTGTTGTCTGTCTTCTTATAAATAGGTACTTAGAAGAGCAAAAGGCTGAAAATGGGAAAGATAAAGAGCAGAAACTGATGAATGTGGAAAAGGAAAAAATGAAAGAGAAGGGAATTTTCTCTGAGATGGGGTTAGCAGATGGTAAAACAAAATTGGATCCATATGCCTCCAAAGCTGACACAGAAAAGATATATCGTGGAAGTCAGTCCCCAAAGCGCTATAAACTCCGAGATGACTTTGAAAAGAAGATGGCAGAGTTCCATAAGGAGAGCCATTATGGCAAAGAGGAGATGGATGAGCCGGAGAAGAAAGTTAAGGGCAAAGGGCGAAAGGAATCCAATTTTGATGAGGATGAGGATGATGAGCCCAAGTTTCTATCTAAAACAGTATCTGCTTCCAGCAAAAACCAGGAGGAAGATCGGACAGGCAAATGGGAAGGTCTAGTATTTTTGCCTACAGCCAAAGAGAAACAGAGGAAAGCTGAGGAGACGGAGGAGGATTCCTATGCCGAACAGTCTAAGAAAGAGGAGAGGCAGGCTGCCAAGAGAGCAGAAGCCGGGCACAGAGGCTTTGTTCCAGAAAAGAATTTCCGAGTGACCACGTACAAGGCAGGCCAGGAAAAAAGCGCGACTTCTCCTCCGCCACGGAAGTCCTCAGAAGGCAGAGATAAGCCAAGCACCCGGGGAGAGGGCCTGGCCACTGGCAAGTCCTCCTTTTCTATTACTCGTGAGACCCAAGTCAACCTTCGAATGGATTCTTTCGATGAGGATCTTGCACGGTGAGGGGCTCAGTTTGTCTCCACAGCTGGAGTGAAGGGAAAGGGGGGGAGGGTGAGCCAAAGTGGAAAAATCATTGTGTTCTACAGTAAAACTTGTCAATAGTCATTTAAAGAGAGCAAGCAAGTAAAAGGACCATAGGTATGTGTTCAGAGATCACACTGTACTATGCATTATCATAAAAGACTTGAGGATAACATTAATACCCCAAGTCAAGATAAATTTAGTGAAATGGCACAAACTACAGTTCTTTATACCACAAGAATCCAGTAGTCTAAAAACATATTTTTTTTCAAACTTTACTTGGAGGCTGGTTTTGAATTCCTCTTCATGGAAATGTTTCATTTAGAACACGTTTCATTTAGGAGTCCAGAGATATTATACCCTTTCACATTACCTTCTCTAGACCCGGGTGGGTGGGGAGAGACATAGTAATAGAAAGTACTGTCAGGCATAACACTGAATTGTGTTTTTAATTCAGACCTGAAACTGCCAAAAGCTTTTAGGTTTTTTAAATAAAAAAATACCTTAGATAATGAACTTGGTCAGTAGAAGAAGAGAGTTAAATGTCTGTATTGTTGTACTGAACAACATGGGTAGAAAATTGCCACTCTTATATATTTAAAAACAAATTGCAGGCATAAGCTTACAAGTAATTACAAAATGCAATAAAAATAACCGGATCCTTGGTTGAATACTGCTCTTTCAAGTCATTATTTCTGGGTGTCTCTTGTGGTTTGCCTCACCTTTCCTTCTCTGTCATACTGACTTTTTCCTCTGTTCCCCAGGTTTAGAAGGAGGTGGGACACCCAGAGAGAGGGTGCTATTGTACATTTGTTTTTGTATCCTGATAATAACAACAAACAATTCACTCCACCTTAAATAAAAAGGGATCAGATCCAGAAATACATACATACACATACAAAATGTTTTATCTAGTTCCCTGGGCACTGCTCTATTTATAATGAAAATCAAAAAGAACCCTGCTGAAGCAGCATGAGTGTTCTTGTATTTGCCCCATGGCTGAATTGTAAGGTCTACAGCTGAATTCAGGAGATGTTTGGAGCAATTAGGAATAAGCCATGACTGTGTCACAGATGCAACTTCAGCCAGTGTGGGGAATTTTGAGCCTGGATACTGGACTTCATCTGACTGGAAATCCATGTGTGCATTCATGATCTTTGAAAATAATTTTAAAAATTCCCATATTTGAAATAAGACATCTTAAACAGATGGTTTTCTGATGCGTATGTGACATTTATTTTGCTTTCAACACAGGCGTTACAAAGATTCAGGACATAGGTCTTAACTCAATAGGAAAATTGGTCCGTGATAAAAAAATAACTTTTAAGCTCTAGTTAAATAAATAAATAACATAATGTTGACTGATTCCAGTCTTTGCTGTAATAAAGGTCTGCCATCTTTGTGCAGATGTTTGTATATCATGCAGCTACGTAAAAAGTAAGCAGTGTCCATTTAGTGCCAATTCTGAAATCTAATCTTAATTAATCAGGTCCTCATTATCCAAAGATACCATGGTGCAACCCACAGCTGCAATTATGCAGGTGTTGGTGCAACTGAGTGTTCCAGGTGACTTGAGCAAGCAAGCCAAGCTACAGCCTGCAGGGGAAAGCTCTCTCTCTCTCTCTCTCTCTCTCTCTCTCTCTCTCCCCCTCTCTCCCTCTCTCCTCCCCTCAGTGAAATAGTTTCTTCCCATGCTTCAAATATGGTTGCTGAGCATGGGCAAAAGCCATCCCAAAGGATACCTTATTGGACACAATGTTGTCTCACCAAGCACTTCTGCCTCTGGTCCTTGCAGTTCCAATGTGCATGGGGAAAGATGAAGGAGAAAAAACTCAGAGGTGCATATGTGTGGCTGGCAGTTGAGAAGAGAGGCCACAAATGAAAGATTGGCGTGGAAAATGCAAGATATCACTCCTGAATTGAGCATTGTGTCTTCAATTGCAAATGTTTGAATCAAAGAGCCATACTATGAAAGGTCATTTATGTTGCCTCCAATTCTAGGCAAGGCCATCTATCCATCAGCCTCTGCACAGATAAATTCAGGCTATCGTCTGCCACCACAATCTGGGAGCAGGTTTGCTGCAGAAAGGTGCTTACTAACAATTTCAGAAGAATACAGCAGTGCATTTTAGTCCTGTTTTTGATGGCGATAGCTGCTGATTAACTTTCCTGTAAAATAATGAAGTGGTCTTGTGGCAACTTAGGCAATGTATTATGGCATCCAAGTTTATGGGTTAGAGCAGGTCTGGGTAACACGCAGGGTGCATGTGGCCCCTCCCCCCCCCAAAATAGGTTTTTTAAAAATCCTGGGAAAATGGTATCCGTAGTGGCAACACATTGAAAACTAATTTTGACTCTTTTAGCACACCATAACCGTTACAGGTGCCATTTATTTATTTATTTTGGCACTTTTGGGGGGGGATGCAGCCCAGGGGGCAGTACAGGAAGCAAAAATGCCCCCAGACCTCTCACAGTTGCCCACCCTGGGTTAAAGTCTGTCGATACAGACCCAGATTTAGAGAGTCTATTGCATCAGAACACTCTCTACTTTATAAAAGCTTTGCCATGATCTTTAAGGTTAGTCTGTAACAGACTAACATTGCTACATTTCTGTTCTTTTGTGGCAGCCATAATCATTAACATATGTTCTTGTGTGTTTCCCCACTAGCCCAAGCGGGATTTTGGCACAGGAGCGCAAGCTGTGTCGCGATTTGGTGCACAGCAACAAAAAGGAGCAGGAGTTCCGCTCCATTTTCCATCACATCCAGTCAGCCCAGTCCCAGCGGAGTCCTTCGGAGCTCTTTGCTCAACACATAGTAACCATTGTCCACCATGTGAAAGGTGAGTTGCCCTGCTGCTGTCATAGAACTGTAGCAAGATAGGGAACACTGTGTGCAAGCCTGCCTATTTCTTAATGGGCTTCCTTGTCATAGAGCTTATTCAGTGTGATTGGGACTTCATCTTGCAGTTGTAAAGGTTTTTCCTCTTCCCAGATAGGAAGCATATATGAGAAATATGTTTAAAGGATTCTGTAATGGTCATCTCTCCACTTTGGCTTTTCTTTGCATTTGCATTTTAGTCTCGTTCCAAGCTGTATCAGAGTATATAAGCTAAGTCAAGGATGCCAATTGGCAGCCCCAAAGTATTTTTATCTGTCCCCTGGTGACTCTACCAAATTGTGAACAAGAGTGTGGTAAATATTTTTCCAACTGTAAAAAAAAGTTTACAGCAATGCCAAAATCCTCTCTTTGGAATCTTGTATGCAGTGCCTCAGTCGCACATGAATTTATTTCCTGTAGAACTCCGAAGTCCAGTGACACCAATTTTATTATGAAGCTTGATCATTCATAAAGGGAGTAGTTTCCATGGAAAAAAATGAACTTTGGCCTCTGATCAGTTTCTAGGGAGTGTCTTTTAGAGGCATTGGTCATTCCTGAGCCTAAGTCATTGAAAAAGTGGGTTTTCCCAGAAAACGGGGCAGAATGGTGTGTGCATTCCTTCCCGTTTAGTGTCTGCCTCTTCACCAATGCCAAGCAATAGGGTTTATAAAGAGCTTTGAGGAAGATAGACACGTTCTAGGAGCAAGATGGGTATGGAAGAGTGGAGTACTGAAACCCTGCCAGGGTAGATTCCAAGCTCCTCTTAGCACTTCCTTCTCCCTCACCCTTCACCTCTATATTGTTTGCTTCCTGAATCTCTTGCAGAGTTCACTTTTATCTTGAATGTCTAAATGCAATATTAACAATAGGATGTTTCCTTACTACAAACCAACAGAGCATCACTTTGGGTCTTCGGGAATGACGCTGAATGAGCGATTCACTAAATACCTAAAACGAGCAGAACAGGAGTCGGCTAAGAACAAAAGCCCTGAAATCCACAGGTGGGTGGAGCTTGGCATGGCATTGAGGCATGATAAGGGTGAGGGAATAGGCCCTCTTGTACTAAAGGAGGGGATGTATTAGAATGAATAGACCCTTGGGTCATAACTCACCCACACAATAGAGTGCAGGTTGTAGACAAAATCTGAGTGCTCTCTGCTAAGTTTAGGGTCTTGAGCTGTGCCTTAACATCATGAATTGACAGCACTTTGAATCCTTTAGGATCACACTGACTACTGCTGAACAAGAGCAATTCCTGCTTGTCCAAGGGAAGCTCCGGCTGTCCCTCCCTCCTTCCCTTCTGTTCCAGAGGACTGTCCAGAAAAGAGTAGCTTAGGTAGACATGTGTACACAGCATCACTATGTACACATGTGCACACTTAGTTTTACTTAAAGGGCTTTGGTGCAAATAGAGAACAGGTACTAACATGGTGTCCCCAATTCCTAAAGCAATGTAATGGGTCCAAGCCACACTTTATAGCCAGGGCTCTGTGTATTCTGCAGTAGTACCACTGCAACAAATTCTGTGCGTAAAAATAAATAAATCCTGTGACCTGAATAAGTTATGCATATTGATTATTTGAAAGATTTAGTGAAAACAAGGAAACATCCTGTCACTTCTCTGGTGTCTGGGATTTCCACAGGGTTAACAGATGTCACCCACACACTTTCAGGCACGCCACCTTAGCCCTAAGGCTCCCTCTCTTGGATCTCTTTCCGCGCAAGGTTCAAGTTTCATTTTGGAGAGCCTTCCAGGGGCCACATTCCAGGCCGGGACAGGTGCAGAAAGAGTGGGGCCAAAATACCAGTATATTTCTGTCTTAAAGCTCTTACCCACAGTAACAAAGCCATAAGAGAGGGATTTCAACCGTTTAGAATGGGGGAAACTGAGCACAAGCCAAGAAAACACCCATGTGGTATGGCCCTCTAGGTTGGGGCCCCAGTAAGGTTGGATTGGGATCCTCAGCTGGGGTTCTGCACACCTGCCCTTGCAGATTTTTAAGAGAAAACAAGCTGAAATTTTCAGAAAGCTGAACTCTGCACTTACAGGAATGGATTTTCAGAACATTATGGAGATTTTGGACTAAGCAAATAGCCAGGAAGAAGTCTTTCATGTATTAACTTTTTAAGGTGCCTCACTATCTTGTATTGTTTATCTCCCGACAAGCCTGTGTTATAGGCTTCCCAGCATGGGCTTCCCAAACCCTCTAGGGAGTTATAACGGGGTTGAATGCTGAAAGGCCACATTCCATCCAGTAATCGACTCAGCATTACAGTTTTCTACCTGTCCGTTGCCATTACTGAAGACTGATTTGTGCATTACCTGAGTGGCAAACAAGTGGGTTTTCTCTGACATTTCCTTAATGATATTCTGCCTTTTTTTGTTTAGGAGGATAGACATTTCGCCAAGTTCTTTTAGAAAACATGGATTCTCGCAAGAGGAGATCAAAAGTTCCAAAGAACCCAGCTACAAGGTGAACTGTTGCTCTTGATCTGTAGTGGAACACAGTATGTGTGCTTTGGGCATGAGCTTTATTTATTTCTAAAAAGAAAAGAAAAAGAAAGTGATATTTTTGTTTAACTTGCTCTCTACTTAAGTTTGTGTTTTTCTTTCAAGGATGGGCATAATTCTAAAAATGAACTACAAAGGGTTAATTTTTATTAAAAAAAATGTATCAACAACCTTTGTGAAGTGGTTAGAAATATGGTAAATGACCCCAAAGTCAATTGAGGTTGAGCTTGAGACAAAAAGAGTGGATTTTTGGAAACAAGTGACCTTGATGATGGAAGAGACTTTTTGTGATATTTTGCTGCTTGTAAGTATGACTAAATCACTTGTCTTACCCGTGATATTTCCAACCATGTTTTCAAAAAGACATGCATGTCAAAAAGAGAGGAAAGTAAATCAAATTCATATCTGAGCCAAACACACAGATAATATTTTTTCTGCTTAATGTGGTATTTTCTGTTGACTACTGTTTATTTTAAAGTGCTGCTAAGAATTGAACACACCCTCTTGGGTCTTTTATGCTATTATGGAAAGTGAAAATGGTTATATGTGCCTTACTTTATTATCATTAAAATATTTTTAAACCAAAAAGATTTCATCTTGAGTTTAAGCATTGTCTGTTCACCTTCATACGCATTTTGTCTTCAAGGGTTTTTTAGCAGTGCTGCCAAAGTGTTTGCTTTCATATTCTAAGTTTCTCAAAACACATTTGTCACTTCTGAAAGAGACTGTTCGATTTGATGGGTCCTTACTTGACTTCCATATTACCTGATGGTGAACATACGATTATGTGTGTGTGTGCATACACATGAATAGGCACAAACTTCAGATTTGCAAACAGTGAAGAGCTTAGACAGCTCTGCATGAAATGGAACTGAACAAATGGCTGCTACCTATCTAAATTTTGCTGGTAACCCTTGATGACAAAGGGTTGCGGTGTTAACAGCTCAACTTTGTTTTCTGAGTTGAAAAGAGTCTTCCTTCACTGGTGGAAGGCAAAAGAACAAATAAAATGTGCACATACAACAGTGCCAGCTCTTGCTATAACTGGAACCATCCTTTATCTTAAGCAATATTGTACTGTAGACTTGTGTAAGTAAAGCTTTGAATAGAAAGCTGCTAACCATTCTCCCGCAAGTTAAGGCAAAACTGATTTTCCCATTTCTCCTTGATCCAGTTATTCCAAAGTCTTGCTTTGTGCTAGACTGAAAGCTACTGAATTGGATCGAGAGGTTCTACTGATGCACAGTTTCAATAACAAGCAAAGAGATTTGTAGCAATTCAAAAATTAATTCTTGGATAATCATTATATTACCTAACTGAAGACTTTTCTTTGTCCATGAAATTTTATCTTCGGACCACTTTCTCCCCTTCTTGACTATTTCTTCCCAGATGTATCACTTAAAATATGCTAAATGAGGACAGGGATGGTGAAATAGGTTGTTGGAATATATCGTGTTTTCGTTTCATTTCCCCCCCCCCCCCTCCCCCCGAGAAGCTCATTCTGTAAAGTGATCTCCAAGGATAGCTAATATTTTTAACTACAGCTCCAAGCATGATGTTGGTGCTGAATAAATGTATTCTAGTCATAACTATTTTTTTCAAATGAAGCAAACTTGATTCATTTATTTTGTACAATATATTCTGTTCTCTAAATCCAAGTTCCCCAAGAATTCAGATGCCTATTGGCAAATAGGAGTGACAAAGGGCAAGAAGAGGAGGGGAAAGGAGTGTGGAGGCTGAGTGATAGCTTGGCAATAGAAGCAGGGCATTGTGTGCTATGGGGGTGGGTGGGAGTGGAGCTGTGCAGACCCTTGATCTCTAGCCTCTGTCCCCTGGAAGCCAGGCCAAGTTTGGCAGGTGCGTTTTTAGACCTTTCTTTCAGCTGTGGTAAGTACAAAAGACACGATGCTAATGGTGCACAGCTTTGAATGCAAGAGGCAATGCTGAGCAAGGGCGTTCGAAGCTCATGGTGGATGACTCTACAACTAATGCTGATTGGAGGGGCGTGCACAGAGCAAGACTGGCTCCTCAAGTAACTCATTCACTGGTCCCTTTCTACCCTCAAGTCTAGAATGAGTGAGGGGAAGGATTCTCTCTCTTCAGTTGGCTCTGTGATATTGGAACATAGCTAACCCGGGCGCTTTTCCTCCTGTTTGAATATCTACAGCCAGTCTCCCCTGCAGGGGGCGCTTTCCCAGCCTACAGGAGGAAATCTGTCTGCAGTCAGTTCCCTGCAGAACATGGCCAGCTTTCAGAAGGCCGGAAGAATTAAACACTGTTTTACCCTTGGCATTATTTGCAGATTGAGGCCCTTAAAAGTCTAACACTCACTTTTCTTTTTTTCCTTTTCTTGGACACTAAAGTGTCTTGGCTTTGGCAATGGATTTCCTCCCGTTTTTGTTTAACAATAACCTGCATAAGGCACAGAGAAAAGTGAAGGCAGGAAGAATGGGATCTTTTTGCATGTCAGTCTTGTGAGGCCATTCAGGGTACTCATACTTTTCAGTCTCAAGCAAGGTTAAAAGGGGTGTAGTTGTGAAGGAACTGCTGAAGACATGGGACTTAAAATCTTCCCCCTGTTCCTCTCCTTCCAGGCTGAAAGTAAATATAAAGACGACCCCGTTGACCTGCGCCTGGACATTGAACGGCGTAAAAAACATAAGGAGAAGGATAAGCGGGGCAAGTCAAGGGAATCCGTGGACTCCAGGCCTTCAAGTCATTCACGCGAGAGATCAGCGGAGAAAGCCGAGAGGTCTCACAAGGGCTCCAAAAAGAAGTATGTAGGAGGGAGAGTGTGCATTTTCATTTCATTCTTCCCTTCCCCTCCACATGTTTGTTATTTGCTGACAAGAGCACCTGATGACAAGGTGAAATAATGAGCCATCACACAGAAGAGGCTACTTGTATGTAACATGAGCTAGGATGCTGCAAATGCCAGCGTGGGGCAGTCCACAAAAGGGCTCATGCATTATTGGTGTAGCTTCCTGTAGTCTCCAAAACAACCAGTCGTAGGTGATGCGTGTGTGTGTGTGTGTGTTCAGACTGAGCCTTTCTTAGTTGGCCTGGTGGCTTTCCGACTTACTGCATTCAGGGAACCATTTTGTTTACCAAGGAACATGGGCTGTAGATCCCCATTACATTGCACAGCATTCTGGGATTGGAGGAGTCCTCAGGGGCGCATAGTGTTCATGCCAATGTGCCAGACTGACCTATTGAGCCGAGCCTCTGCCCCACCTGAACTAGGGTGGCTGTGGGAGGTGTACCCTGTCTGTAGTGGGCAGGTAAGCATTCTTTCCAGGAAGTTAATCTTGGGGACAGTATTCTTATTGAGGAACACCGAAATGTTTCTCAGGATCTCCAGGGCTTCCCAGAACACAGTTTATCAATTACAGGTGGAAAAGGCAGGGGCAGGCCAGCTCAGTCAGTTTCAGAGCTGTAGCTCAAAGCCCTTTACACTTGCAAATATAGTCTTGCTGGAGAAACAGTTCCAGTGAAAGGTGCAGTAAATAACCTTGCACCATGAGCTATTTTCAGAATACATTTCTTGGATGAAGAAAAAAAAATATTTTGGCTAAGACAGCCTTTTGGTCTCCTCCCCCCCCCCCCCCCCTTCGCAAATTGACTTTGCTGTTTGCATGGCATGGCCTAAGGATGGTCTCAGGCAGCCATCTTATATGGCACAAAGAGCAGTGCAGAAATTTGCCTTTCCTAAATGGACTATGTGTATATTTGTGAATGTTAGCCTAGCTTTTCCCTGCCGATCATGGAGGAATGATTGAACTCAAGACAGCTGAAGTATGTCTGCTTCTGATGGACTCTTACCTCTTCCCCTTGGACCAGGAAGCACCGGCGTGTGCGGGAGCGCTCCAGGTCCAGCTCCTCGTCCTCACAGTCCTCACGCTCCTATAAAGCAGAGGAATATCCGGAGGAGGCAGAAGAGCGGGAGGAGGCGGCTGCTGCCCCTGGGTTTGACAAATCCCGCCTTGGCACCAAGGACTTCGCTGGTCCAAACGAAAGGGGAAGAGCTCGAGGGACCTTTGTAAGTTGCCCTTTGAGAAGGGTGTATATCTCAGGGGACGGGGTGGGCCCCCATTCCAGGAAAATGAGCCCAAATGCTTCCAAACTCTGGCAAGGTTTGGTCATCAACTACAGAAGACTGGCTGAGGGTTGCCTCTCTACGCATCTTTCCCTGTCACCTGTTTCCTTTTCTACCTGCCCCATATTTTTCACTATATTTAGCAAAACACTCACATTTTGCAATCAAAGTAGTAAAACATGCCAAAAAAAAACATGTTATCATGAAAATATGCATATTTAAAAACAAAAACCAGCCTGTATCCAAGTCTGAAATCTTAGTTCTCCAGCAGTTGAGGTCCCTGCTCCCCCACCCCCAACCTGGAGTCAACAACAAACGAGGGCATTGCAAGTGCTTTCAGAAAGCATAGAGTCCTTCCAGGTACCCACTGAGAGGAAGCATCCCTTGCATTCACCCCACCTCTTCCATGTATTTGTTAAGCAGAACATCAGTGCCTTTCTCAGGAGAAATTTCCTATTTGTGTAAGCAACCTACATCACAGATCAGTTGAAAGAGCAGCCCTGCTTTGGGATTTGTTTCAAATGAGAAGTGGGATGTAAATAACATGAACAAATAATGCGCACGTGGTGCTGCCGAAGTTGTTCAGCGCCATCCCAGGCACAGCCAGAGCCCTGTGACTCTTCCTCCTCCTTCTCTCCGCGTGATGTCAGCAGCAGTTCCGAGCCAGGGGCCGTGGCTGGGGCAGAGGCGTTTTTTCTGGCAACAGCAACAATAACAACAGTAGTGGTGGTGGTGGCGGCGGCGGCGGCGGCGGCAGCACCGACTTCCAGAAGCGAACCAGGGAGGAGGAGTGGGACCCTGAGTACACGCCCAAGAGCAAGAAGTACTACTTGGTATGTGCACCTGGGGGCGGGGGGGGGGGCAGGCGAGGCGAGGCTGGGAGGCGGGGGGTGCCTACATGGAAGCATCCCTTCCACCAGGTGGCATGTAGTTCTGCTTGAAGGGTTGAGATGATGCGGGGTTCAGCCAATGGTCTTGACTTCATTGTCCCATCAATCAGCCAAAGAGCGTTACTCGAAGACGTGTTCACACAAGCTACAGAGGGGCGTATTTCAGGGTGGCTGTCCTCTCAGGCCTGTGCTGATGTGTGGGAAATGTGGCAGCGGTTACTGGGGAGAGAGGACAGTGGCAGCAGAAAGGGGAAGGAGCAGGCAGAGGCGGGGTCCTTGGGCTGTTGTGGAACTCTGCATTAACTGACGGGCCGACTTTCTTTCCTTAATTGCAGCATGATGACCGTGAGGGCGAAGGTGGCGAGAAATGGGCCAACAGAGGCCGAGGCCGGGGCATCTTCCCCCGAGGGCGGGGCCGTTTCCTGTACCGGAAATCGAGCACCAGTCCCAAATGGGCCCATGACAAATTTAGCGGAGAGGAGGGAGAGATTGAGGATGATGAGAGTGGGGCCGAGAACAGAGAGGACAAGGAAGTCCTTCAGTCGGTTGCAGAGTAGCAATCACAAGCGGAACGAGGGTCCCAGGATCCTGAAGCAAGAGCCTCTGGAGGGGGGGGCTCTGCCAGGCTGGACTGTTGTTGATGTTTATTGACTAGTTGAATGTTGTTTTTCTGTTTTTTGATTTTTCAGTTACCCCTGGAGGACAGTGGAGTGCCCAATACTTTTGGCAATCATTCTTTGTCTTTTTTAATGTGATGGTAGAGGCGGGGAGTTAATTCCCCACTCTTTTTTTCCTCTCCTTCCTGTTTGTGGATTTTTTTTAAAGAAAAAATCCTTTATTTTAAGCATTTGCATATATAGAGACAGAGACAATGCCCCTTAAAAATGGTTAATTTCAGAAAGTCCTTCATGGTTCTTATATATACAGGAACAATGCATGTGAATAAACACCTGAATAGAAACTGTTGGGACCAAACTCTGTGTTGTTCTTAATGTAAAGGAACTTTCCCCCCTCTTGAATTTGGAGTCATTCTTTTAATGGAATCACCGTTTGTTCTTCCTTTTGTGCTGAAGTTTTAAAGTTAGCATGGCACAGTTGGAGAATCCCCCTTTGCCGCCCCCCACAGCCCTCCATGCAAAACTGCTCCTGGCTGATGTTAGCAGTATCTTGGTCTGTTCACTCTAGATTTTTTGCGTATCTCTTTGCCTCCAATTGTGAATCTGAACACTATTTTCAGGATCACATAGTTTTCTAAAACTTCTAAATATACTAGGTTTAAAAAAATAAGCTTGTAGCATGAAAAATGAAGATTTTTTCCAGTATTTTTATTAATCTTTTTATAAAGCAATTTTGACTCACCTGTGATGGCCATGGTAAGTTGCTGACAGTTGTGATTCTCTTTGTGATTCTCTTCAGCTTTAAATCCGCAGTGCTCGAAAGGTGTTCGGTGGGTGGAGTTCTTACTCCAAAACCAGCTACAGAGAATGTAATTGCTGCATCGAGAAATTGGTCCCCTGGAAGTATGACTTTGCGGTGCTTCCCTACTTTTTGTTCCTCCCTTTCCTCCCTGTGCTAAAAATAGAGTAATTTTGTGGGGCTGGCGCAGTTCTTGCTTAGCAAAGCCCACAAGTTTTTGTTTTGACTCCTTGTTCAAATAAAATGACATTGAAATGAATCATATGTATACCTTTTCTTTCTTATATTTGTATTGATGTTTCCATTTTGTGGCTGCAACATATAGCCTTACATCAAAGAGGGCCAGCATAATAATTTTGGACAAAAGAAAAAAAAAAAAGCCAAGGAGTGTTGAAACGAGCCCCATTGGGGATTGCAGGGATGGGTGCTTGCTTGCTCCCTCCCCTCCCCCACAACCACCTGTGTGATGTTAGAAAGAGGACCTGCATGCATAAGACTGTTGTACATGCAGAGCTCCTCCGCCTGACTGGAAGCCCTAATAGACCGGAGTTCCCAACTGGGTGGAGGAGGAGCTGTACGCACATATGAAGTGTGGCCACGTTGGTACGTGAAGCTCATTCCACGAGCACCACCTCACATGTTCATTGAACTCTTGAGGGCTAATTTGAGCACCACATAGAGAAGTCGGGAGGCAAAAGAAAGCAGGAGGGGACCTGGATTGGGCTTATAAGCAAATGGTTGCAATGAGAAGCAGCTACGGTTGTGGATGGTAGAGTGTGTGAACACACAGTTTTCAGTCGGTCTTAAGAGCATCATGAAATGGGTGCAAAGTTTAAATCCTCAGGGAATGGGAGAGGCACAGCCCAGCTGTAGTGTCGCCAGCAGCTGCACTTATTCCTTCTCCAATTTCAAATTGATACAGAAATCAACTTGCCCCATTACCGAAGGGTATAATTAGAAGTGCACATAAAGTTGCTTTGGCAGCTCTTAGAACTCCTGCTATCTGTTGGGGGATCATGGCGCCTGCTTTGCCGGGGAGGCAC
This sequence comes from Anniella stebbinsi, assembly GCA_029215795.1. Taxonomy (NCBI): domain Eukaryota; kingdom Metazoa; phylum Chordata; class Lepidosauria; order Squamata; family Anniellidae; genus Anniella; species Anniella stebbinsi. Next base: position 95,139,527 of record JARDYH010000007.1, read on the forward strand.
TGCGAAGTTGTCTTCTGGGCCAGGGCCTTTAGATATACTGCATTGTGTATATCATTGTACTCTGAAGTCATTCTTTACTTGGTTCATCTCATGATTCTGCATGATGGCTTTCCCAGGGCCGCCCAAGGAATTCACTAAGGTCCCTTCTACCCAAACAGCACTTCTGTGCAATCCATGGATTGCAGTATAGTATTCACATTGATTGTAGTACTGAACCACAGTTGCCCCCTGAAAGGGGGCATAATAGATAGATGGCTACATTTACCCAGTAACGAGTGAAGTGGTTCAAAGACCCTTCAATCTTTGGATTCTTTGTAGGCATTGGAATTGTGTCATTCCTAGGTTGGATCTTGGATGGCACCTACTGGTTAATTGACTTGACTTTTTACTGTGTCCTACCCTCAAAACCTCAGAGCATGTAACAGTCCAAATCACATAATGAAATGCTACTACAACTATCTTAAAAACTGCTAAAGTATTTCCTTCTCCTAAACCACAGTGCTATAATATTACTGTCCATGTTGTGATATTGGCTGAAATGGGATTGTAGAGCCAAGTGCCTACCCCACAACATACAATTCCGTGTCTTGTTTTTAAACAAACCCTGTTCCAGGTGGTGCTGGACCTGCATTGAGTGCACTTTCTAGGGTGTTTGGCAACACTTCTTCTACACTCGGGGGGGGGGGCAGCAGCAAATGTGGTACAAGCACCCACTTGTAGGGGCCCCTGTGAGAAAGTGCCTGACTTCAGTGAATAAAATCCAGGACTTTTAGAGCTGTGCTGGAGCAGAGGTAGTTCTTGTGTAGGGGTCTCCTGCCCCCTAGTGAGGGGCTCTTGGAAGGACTTCTGCTGCTCTAGGGCTTGGCTCCTGAAGGAAGCAGATAAGACCGGCTCTGCCAGTCCAGTTGCATTTGAGCTCTGACTCACCAATGATCTGTCCCTGCTGGTGCCTCCTCACTATAGCACACTATGAAACCTTAATGGCCTGCCCCTGCAGCTTGCTGTGCGTGTAAAAAGGTGATAGGATCCGGTACAAATGATGCAGCTCTTGTGTGACTTCCTGTCTGAAAATCAGGCCGTCGGACCAGGCTTTGGAGGGACCAGCACTGAAGCTGCAGGCAGATTCGGAACAAGTGAAGTGAGCTTACGAAGCAACGCCCTTGTTCCAAGTCAGACCAGTACTGCCTTCTCTGACTGAGAGCAGCCCTCTGGGGCCTCACGCTGAGAGACTTCTTTCTTTCCAAGCCTTCCTACCTGAGAAAAATTCTGGTCTGAGCAGAAAATTAAAACACTCCTTTTCAAATGCAGGTTCCACCACAATTCTGTACCTGTTGCAAGGGCCTAATAGGGATTTAAAGATGTGAAGGTGTTTTTGTGCATTCACATTCCAGAGAAGTGGTGTATGTAGCTTGTGCTTTAGTTATCACAGGGGCATAATTGAGACCAAAACCAACCAGGTACATGTGACCACTTCTCTGTGGTTTATATCACAGAAACACACTGATTCCCCTTCCCTTTAAATGTTTTCCCCCCATGGCTCTAGCCCATATGATTCCAGACGTAACAGTGGAACTCAAATCTGAAAAGGGGATGGGTGGGATTTCCCAAGTCTATGAAACGTGAGAAAAGTTTTCCCCTGCTCTGCCCCTAGGAAACGGACTTGTGTGGCCACCCATTATAGGGGCAGGAAACAGGAAGGGATTGGGAAGAAGGGAAGAAGATGCTCAGTCAGCTCAGCTGCCTCTGGAGGAACTGGCCTCCCCTGGCCAGAGACGAAGAAGTCACAGCCAGCTGCTCCTGTGCAGAAGAACACCTAGGAAGCCAGGTTCCCTTCCATCGCAGCCTGCTATTGGGTCAGAGGACAAATGGGTACTTCTGCTTGTGTGGGGTCAGTCAAGGTTGGAACCACCAAAGCTGACATCTCAACAAGGAAACCCCACTCTTGGGGGGCAGGAGGAGAAGCGAGGGCAAGCTTTCATGGGGGCTGCCTATACGCTTTGAAAGCCCCATGTGGCTGCGCGGTGGTGCTGTCAGTTCTTCTTCATGGTCTCTGTGCATCACACATATGGGCTCGCGCTGGCGCCGAGCCCGTTCGGGAAACTTCTATAGCTAGCTTAGCACTTTTGGCGGGAACCCCTCCCCCCAACATCTCACCGCGCATGCTCCGGGTTCCCGCCTACCTCAGTTCTTCGACCGCGCTGCTGATCGCCTCGCGGGAGACTTCAGGGAACGTGAAATCGTCCGTAGCCTTTCTGTAAAAGATAGATAGGTTTAGTTAGCTTAGCATTAGTTGTTGTTAGTTAGTACTTGTTGTTCTATCTATCTATCTATCTATCTATCTATCTATCTATCTATCTATCTATCTTAGTTAGACTATAAGTATAGTGTGTCAGGCTTTGCCTGCTACGGCCTATGGTGCAGTCCGCGCTCTTTAAACATTGCCTCAAGTGCCGGGCAAAATTGACTCTGACCGACGGTCACTCGTTGTGCCTCGTCTGTCTTGGGGAGGGCCATGTCGTGGATACTTGCCCCCACTGTATGACCTTCTCCCGACAAACACGCCGGAATCGTGCCAATAGGCTCCGTAGTCTGCTTTGGAGCAAGGCCCTCTCAGCAGTCGACCGACCGCGCGCTGTGCAGAAGGAATCGGCCAGGTATCCTCATCCCTCTATCTCACGGGATCAGGGCTTAAACTTGGAGGACCAGTCCACCTCTGGGGAGCGTAGGCAAATGCCGCTAAATCACTCTGACCCAGCATCGCCCTGTGCCACCCCTCAATGGGTAGCAACAGAGGACTCCGACACAATGGTTTTGGAAGAGGGAACTTCCCAGCCATCAGCAAAAATGTCGCCGAAAAAGGCGCATAAACTTAAAGGAAAGGACAAGGACAAGTCTTCGAAATCGTCGGCATCGACTCAGAAGTCGAAGCAGGCACAGCCGAAACCGTCGACATCGACGCGCCCAACATCGACGCCCCCCTCGACATTGAGGTCATCCCAGCTACTGGAACCAGGAAAGCCGAAGTCGAAGCCCAAGCCATCGGAGGCAGCACAGTCGACCCCGCCGATGTCGACAGTGTTGCAGTTGTCGACACCGAGGCCCACCAGGCAGGTTTCGTCACCGACACCGCCAGCGTCGGTGCCGAGGGAATCACGACGGACATCGGCTATCCCGAACAGAGCAGCGTCCTTGCCACCTCGCCCGTTGTTCCAGTCGCCGGGACCGATGGAGTCATCTTCTGATATTGATATTACTGAGACCGTCACTCTGGACTGCATTGACCTCCTCGACTCCGAGGATCGAGCCAGCTTCGATATTGAGCGTTGTGGAGCTGAGCAGCAGAGCCCTCTGGCGGCGGAGATGCTGACCTCACCGATGTCGAAAACTTCTAGGGTCAGTACCTATCGGTCTCGGTCGCGATCTAGGTCAAGGTCTCGTAATTGGGATGTGTTTTCCGACCAGTCACACAGCACACATCGACGACGAGAACCACGTTTCCGTTTCGATCCCTACACAGGCGAGCGAATCGCAACTGCGGAAGAACGTGTCGCCGTTCGGGATCGAGATCGACGGCCATTGCCGACATCGGTACCGAGGTGGCGGGATCTGTCGCCGACATCGGTAGAGGACTACGCGTCCGATACCTCTTCGATACCATCACCTGCCCCATCGGTCCCATGAAGGAGTAGGGACTAAAGATAGGGCCTCGCCATCGATGGAGTTGGGGTCTTTCTCTGATCAGATGCAGAGAATGGCCCAGTCCTTAGGCCTAGATTTACAGCAGCCCCAAGAGCCACTGCAAGACAAAATATTTGATGTGATGTACTCAGATCCAGTGCCGCAACTCACCCTGCCAGTGGTACCAACGTTGCTAAAGACATTTCAGCAATCATGGTCGAACCCAGCAACAGTGGGCCCAACATCAAAACGATTGGATGCGTTATACAGGGTCAAGGAGGCGGATGCTCCCTTTCTGTTCACGCATCCAAAACCAAATTCTATTGTAGTGGAGTCCTCGCAAGGCAGAACCAACAGGAACCATTCTGCACCGACAGACAAAGAGGGGCGTAAATGTCATGAGGCAGTCTGAAGAATCTTCCTCTGAGGAGGAAGAAGTGGCAGAGACTGCAGCTTTACCCATTCCCCAGGACTTACCGGAGGAGGAGGAACAGCAGGGAGATTCCTCTGAAGAGCCCCAGGAAAGCCACCCTCTCCCACCCCGTTTCTAATGAGGAAGACTCGGGGCCTGAAGGAGTTTGTCCAGTAACTCCCCAGCAAAGGCGGCAGCTCAAACGGGCGGAGAAAGCTAAGCCCACAAGGCGAAGCATGAGACTGAGAAAACAGAGCACAGCTGATGCAAGCCTTAAGTAAGATAACGAAGGAATTGCACGCAGCTGTGAACAGGCTCAAGCAACTATAAAGGAGAAAGAAGTCAGAAGCTAAGATCCGTTGAGAACAACCGTCGTCTTCGGCTCTTGACACCCAGCATACTCCTGAATCGGAACCTGTGGACTGAACAACCGGCTTGACTATTTTGGCTCTGGACTTTGGACTGCTCTAATACTTGGTTTGACCCTTGGCTTGACATTCGGACGGACTGAACTTTTGGCGTGACCTTGGCTATTGGTAATTGGATTTTGGAATTGCAAATAAACCCTTTAAACCGTTAAAGGCCTGGCATTTTTCCCAGACATTCTTAGATAAGGGAGTTGGCAGGCTTCCTATACTAAGAGTCGTAAATACGACAATAAATTAGATTCTGTTGGCCGTAAGATCTACTCCTCTGCAGCACTGGGGTTTAAAGTGGCTAATTATCAGACCACTATGGCCCGGTATCAGCTTTTTTTGTGGGACAAGATTTCCGCTCTAACTGACTACCTCCCTGATGACCAGCGTGAGCTCGCCAGGGTTTTTCAAGCGGAGGCTGCCAGATTGTCCAAACAACAACTGACCACTTCTAACCACCAGACTGACTGCGCGTCAAAAGCGATGGTAGGGGCTATCGCCTTACGCCGCCACGCTTGGCTTAGATCATCAAACCTGCCGTCAGAGACTAAAGCCCGTATTGAAGATCTCCCATTTGATGGGGAGGAACTCTTCCATTCTTCTACGGATACGACAATAGATGTCATACACAAAGCTAAGATAACAGCGAGGAAAATGAGCCTTCCTACACAACAGCAACCACAGTTTTCTCGGCCGCGTCGTTGGTATCGTCCATTGCCGTACCAGCCTCGCCAACAGCAGGAACGCTCCCAGCATTACCAGCCCCAACAATCTCAATCAACCTAGCAGTCGCGTAAGCCAGCATCTCGTTTTACCAAGTCCCGCAGACAGGATGGTGGATCGAAGCGGCGGCTTTGACTTCGTCCCATCTCTACTGGCACCGCAGACAGCCAAAAGCAGACTACAGCCCTTCCTGTCCACGTGGGCCACAATTACCACGGACCGTTGGGTACTCTCAACCATTTCCAACGGGTATTTCATAGAGTTCCAAGTCCTCCCTCCTCTCGGCACCATGCGATACACCACACCATCTCCAACGCTTCTTCAAGAAGCGTCTACCCTTCTAGAAAAAAGGGTAATCACGCGTGTACCAAAACGACTTCAAAAAGCGGGTTTTTACTCGCGCTATTTCATGGTTCCGAAGGACGGAGGACTTCGTCCTATAATGGATCTCAGACAGTTAAACAAGTTCATTCAACCAAAAAAATTTTGAATGGTGACCCTGGCACAGATCCTACCCCTGCTAAAACTGGACAGGTGGTTTACATTAGTAGACCTAAAAGATGCCTATTCCCACATACCGATACATCCGGTGCACCAAAAGTATCTGCGCTTCCTGGTTGGAAATCAAGCCTATCAGTTCGTGGTACTCCCTTTTGGCCTACGGACAGCGCCACGAGTATTTACCAAATGTATGGCAGCGGTATGTGCTCATCTACGATCAAGAAACATCGAATTGTACCCTTACCTGGACGATTGGCTCATCGTCTCGACGTCCCGGGCTCAATCGATCCACGATGTCCGCGTAGTCACCTCGTGCCTTGCCTGTCTCGGTCTGCAAATAAACGTAGAAAAGTCAATTTTCCAGCCGACACAAAAGATTCAATTTATAGGGGTTCTTCTAGATTCCACAATAGGTCGGGCGTTTCTCCCCGTGGAACGCAGACACACTATTCAGGCCCTCGCCACTCGTCTGCGATACAACCGAAGGACAACGGCTTTTTCCGTGCTTCGCCTCTTAGGCCTTATGGCTTCTTCAGTGTTCGTCGTTCGTTGGGCCCGCCTGAACATGCGCCCCCTACAACAAGCCCTCCTTCGATCCTATTATCCGGATCAGGATCCGCGCAAGACAATACTTACCCTTCCGGCTGCTGTCACTCCGTCTCTCGAATGGTGGACGATCATGACACATCTCTCACAAGGCCTACCCTTCCACCAGCGTGGTCCGTCCCAAATCCTGACGACCAACGCATCCCTGGAAGTTTGGGGGGCTCATGTCAGCAACCTGAACGTCCAAGGAAAATGGTCACATTCGGAGACACGCTTACACATCAACCTCTTAGAATTACTTGCTGTGAAACGAGCTCTTCACGCCTTCCTGCCACAGCTACGGGGGCAGCACGTTCGCATCCTATCTGACAACACCACAGTCGTGTGGTATATAAACAAAGAAGGTGGGACTCGGTCATCCCGTCTCCTCGGTCTCATGTTGGACATCATGCATTGGGCTATACGCCGACGCATCTGCCTATCGGCTCTACACATTGCGAGAACCGACAACGTGAGAGCAGACACCCTCAGTCGGGATTTCACTGACACTCACAAATGGGAGCTGTCCCGGGACATTCTGTTTCGCCTTTTCGACAAGTGGGGCACCCCCTCCATAGACCTGTTTGCGACTTCCGTCAATGCCGTTTGCCAGGACTACTGTTCTCGGGCGGGGATTGGACATGTGTCGCTCGGAGATGCATTCCAGTGGGACTGGTCCAAAGACTTCCTCTATATGTTTCCACCATTCCCACTAATTCCCAAAACGGTAGCCAGGGCCAGCAGATACTCTGTGGACGCTATACTAGTGACCCCCTGGTGGCCAAGACAGCTGTGGTTCACTCCACTATATCGCGTGGCGAACCAACAGTTTTGGCAGCTCCCCGGAGTACCGCATCTGCTCTCCAAGGACAAGGGCAGGGTCTTGCACCCGGACCTGCAGTCGTTGAAACTCACGGCGTGGAGGATCCAACCAACTGGCAGTCGTTAGCATTGTCCCCCTGTTTGAGGTCCGTCTTCGAGGCCTCCACGAAACCTTCCACTAGGGCATCATATGCCAGAAAATGGAAACTGTTCCAGGCCTTCGCATCTGAGAAAGGTTTTCGTTGCTCGGATGGACCTATCTCAGGGATTATTGACTTCTTATATTCCCTTCATTCAGAGGACCTAAAGCCTGCGTCTGTAAAGGTGTACTTAGCGGCCATCTCTGTACACCACAGCAAGGTGGATGGTTTTTCAGTATTTACCCACCCAGTGGCCAAGACATTTATGAAGGGCCTCCGGAATATGTTTCCACCAGTACGGCCCATTGTCCCATAGTGAAGTCTGTCAGTGGTTCTGACAGCGCTCACGGCTAAGCCGTTTGAGCCTATGGCTACTGTGGACATTCGCCTACTGACATTTAAAACAGTGTTCCTAGTTGCCATCACGTCGGCTAGGCATGCTTCTGAACTTGCGGCGTTAATGGCGGATCTGCCCTATACGCAATTTTTCCCTGATAAAGTTGTGTTGCGTACTGGTCCTTCATTTGTTCCTAAGGTTTCCTCCAATTTTCACCTTAACCAAGATATTGTTCTACCTACCTTTTTTAAGGCGTCTACAGATCCCTTATGTTCAACATTACACGCCCTAGATGTTCGACGGGCGTTAGGTTTTTATAAAAGTAGATCAGAATCGTTTCGAAAATCTGACAAATTGTTTATTTGCTACGGAGGTAGGACGAAAGGGTTTGCAGTCTCCCCTCAACGTCTCTCTCACTGGAAAGTCTACGAAAGTCGCCACCAGTTTCCTTTACAGCACATTCCACGAGGGGACAAGCCACCTCTGCTGCTCTATCTCGGGGATCTTCGATTCCGGATATTTGCAGGGCAGCGACTTGGACTAATGCTTTGACCTTTATTAAGCATTACAGGCTGGACACTAGAGCAGCAAGGGACGCATCCTTTGGGAGAGCGGTCCTGTCGTCTATCTGCCAATAACCCACCAGCGTGCACACCCTCCTTCGGTAAGTCCTGCTGATTAATCGTCCATATGTGTGATGCACAGAGACCATGAAGAAGAAATGCAGGTTGCTTACCTGTAACTGTAGTTCTTCGAGTGGTCATCTGTGCAGTCACACAACCCACCCACCATCCCCTCTTTGCAACGCTGTTGTGTATGCAAGAGGTCTCTTATGCGTATGCTTCTAAATAGATAACCTTAGTTGCGAGGCCAGAGCGGTCTCAGAGAACTGAGGTAGGCGGGAACCTGGAGCATGTGCGGTGAGATGGTGGGGGGAGGGGTTCCCGCCAAAAGTGCTAAGCTAGCTATAGAAGTTTCCCGAATGGGCTCGGCGCCGGCGCGAGCCCATATGTGTGACTGCACAGATGACCACTCGAAGAACTACAGTTACAGGTAAGCAACCTGCATTTATACGATGCAGCAGCCATCGTGGGACTTTCCTGCGCTCGCCACGAATTTAAAAAGTCGGGGACTTACCTCGACGTTTTTGCTGGAGCACTGCAAGTGTGGTGCATCCGCCATCTATCCTCACTCCAGTGTTGTGACGGAGGCATTCCTGGACAGATGGAACCCCTGATTAGTCACCGTCTGCCTGGGCAGAGGGCAGGAGGCAGGGCTGGTGAGCTGAATGGCCACCGGAAAGCCCGCATCCTCCCTCTGTGTCAGGATTAGCCCCTGCCACCCTGCAGCAGAGAAAGCACGGGGCTTCCCTAAATGTGTCGTCAACCCCGGTGCTGTCAAGACAGCCCCCCTATGTCCCTTTTGCTCTGAATCACTCAGCAAACTCAATGTATCACCAAGAACAGTAGAGCAGCTTCTGTAGGGGGAAATAAAGGGTTTGTGGGCCCTTGAGAAAAAGAAATCAAGGAGGCAGCTCAAGGAACAAGCATTGCATAAGGGGCGACTCCCAGCTACTCTCACATTGAGAAAGTAAATGCATGTGTAGGTCATGACAAAGAGACAAAATGTCTAGATACCTCAAGTGATGCTACTTTGGAACAGTTGGCCATGGAACTCTCTAAAGGTGAGGTAACTCTGAGCTTAATCCTGACTGCTGCACAGGACCTGGTGCAAGAGATAAGTGCTGACAAACCAACTGGGAACAGGGATTACAGTGCTATGAAATCCAGCAAATATGTAAGTGGAAAGTTGCCCAGAACGATCAGCAGCATGGTCTCATTTAATTTCAGAGGAAGAGAGTAATGGAATAGATAGTACTTTGGGGTGTGTGGTTTTTTTTTTTTTTTGTCATTCTTAGTGGACCTTCCTGTTCCTACGTTGCATCCAGACCAACGAGAATTCCCGAGACCGGGATGAGTACAAAGGACTTTCCCTGACCTCTGCACAATTGCAGCCAGCCTCCAAACATCTGAGCCTGGGGGGTGGGTGGGGGGGTGATGGTGCTTCCAGGATAAAGGCTGATACTTCTAAGCTGCACCCCTCCTTTCAGGCATGAATGGGGTGTGTCCACCAGAGGAATGGGGAAGGAAATTGCAATGACCTGAGGACTTTTCTTGCTTACAAGACAGTCCTCTCCCCAAAGGGGCATGTCTGCACTGATTCAGTGAAGAGACATCTTTGGCCAAGGCCTTTTGCTGGGTCCACCTGAGCCTGCTGAGATAGGCTGCTGCTGACAGTGTCCTGAGGGGGGCCCTCCCAGATACAGGGCAGCATGTTTTTTATCTTGAGAGCTGGGAAGCCGGCACATTTATGAGCTCTGCTCCTGCAGGTTGCACTTTGGAGTCATGCTGCTCACGTGTGCATGGTGAGCACAGCCCACATGTGTGCACTCCCAGGAGCGATGTGGAGGGGCAATGGCTACAAAATTTGCATTAATCCTCCATGGCTGATGTCAGCCTTTGTCACCCTGGGGGCTGCCCTCAGTGGTAGTTCTGAGGCAGGGACGTCCTTCGTAAGGATCTCTTTGATAATACTTACCAACTTCATAGCACATTTCACGTGTCCAAAGTACTTCTTTCCCTCAGCAGTATTTACCATCCAAGGAAACAGTGGATTATGCTTATTTAGTTGTTGTTGTTGTTGTTGTTGTTGTTTTAAATGAAGATGCCCTTGTCTCATGCAGGGCCTGAAATCCAAGGTGGTTAACTGCATGCCAATAAATTATCATAAAAACAGTCCTGTAAAACAGAACACTGTACTATTGTGTACAGCTAGCAGGAGCAGCCATGTCCTAAGAGCAACCCTGCCCAAGGTAGCAGCTAAAAACAACATTTTAACAATTTTTTTTGGGGGGGGATCTACAGCCAATAAGCGGTATCACACTCCTAAGGCCTAAGTGAATAGGAGAGGATTTTCCTGGCTCCTGAAAGATAACGATGTATGTGCCAGGTGGGCCTCCCTTGGGAGACAGGGACCAAGCACAGAACAGGCCTTCGTGAGAACATCAGAACAGCCCTGATGCTGGATCAGGCCAAGAGTCCATCCAGCCCAGTACTCTGTTCACATAGGGGCCAGCCAGCTGTCGACCCCCAGGGACTCACCAGCAGTCACCAGCCAACTGAACTCCTTCATTGAGGTTGGATGGAGCGCGGCCTTCCCTGTGAGCCCTCAGCAGCCCTTTGTTCTGAAGTTGTGATGAGTTCCCAGACATGCTAAGTGCTGAGGAGAGTGAGAGATCAGTTTGAGAGGAAAGCCTCACACAGGGGCTGGACTTGGAAGGCATCGCCGGGAACACGTGAAGGCAACTTGCCACTGAGGGCCAGAAAGGGCTATGTGTATGTTCCAAACAGGCAGCAGCTGACACGGGTAAAATCTGGGCAAAACCAGCTAACCTGGCCACATGGCAACCTTATATATGAGGCAAACTCTCACCCAGCAACAGGTGGGGAAGGCACAGTGGCACATGTGGCAAATCCTGAGGTAAGCTCAAGAATGTGTGAGCGTGCTGTTGGCGGGAGAGGGAGGGAGGGAGAGGCAAGGAGTGTGGAGTGTATTGATTCAAAATGCTAGCCAGAGAGATGCAGTGGCGCAATACTTTTAGCATCCTCCCTGCCAGGGCCAAGCGTATGTCATCAGCTGACTTTGCAAAGCCAAGGAGGCCGAGTGGCCCAACCTGTTGTCACCTGAGCGCTCGAGGAGTGGCAGGTCTGGGTGAACCCTTCCTGGCCAGCAAGTCTCAAGCAGGATTTGACCAATGCCAGCCTTGATCACCTGCTGCCTCATCATCCACTTTCTATGAACAGTGTTCAAGGCCTGAGCAATAAAAGCTGCCAGAGCTTCTGTGGGTGTGTGGTGAGCCCTTTCTGGCTTTCCATTTGCGTTCGTGGCTTTTTTCCAGCCAGGTGTCATAGGGCCTATTTTCCAGATCTGCCCTATGACACCATTGCAGGGGATATCTGGCATTTCATCTCTGCCAAGGGCTCCCTGCGTGGCCTCTGGCCTAACAAGAACATATTTGCCAAAGGAACTGCATGATATGGGAATTCGGATGTTTGTGAGACTCCTTGTCCATGGTCAACCTGGAGAAGGCCCACCCACTGCTTCTGTGTGCGGAGCTTACATTCGAGAGAAAGCATTAAAGGAACTGGGTCATAACATGTAACAGCATTTCTGTGGTGCTTTCCACGTGTTTTATGCACTCTGCATTTGCTCTCTCTCCTTCCCTGTCACACTTGCCTGCTCTTCCTCCCCTTTAAAGGCATTTAGATTAGCTTTTACTTAAGTTACTCTCCAAACTGATGGTGCTGTATAAATAATTGGTAAGGCTGTGCCCATATTGCAGAGGGGAAGACTGAGAAAGGCCCCTGTGATGGGTTGAGGCTGAAGAGGGATGGGATCCAAGGATTCCCAGCAGAGCCCGCGATCCGCGCCAGGACACAGTTTTAGCCCTTTGTTCTGAAAAGGTGCGAAATGCCCTTCAGGACATCAGCCTTTCCTTTGCCCTCCCCTCCCCTCCCCTCCCCTCCCCTCCCCCCCCCCCCCCCCCCCCGGGCCTTGCTATTCTTGCGCTTCTCACGTTCATACTTTTTGCGGGGCAGCCACAACAGCTCGACCCAAAGGCCCGGGTTTCTGTTTTGACATGCGGAATCGCCAGGCCACGCCAGTCTGTTTGGGGGCGAGCGAGCCCCCCGGCCCGGCTCCCGGCAGCCTGGAGCCCTCCCCGCTCTTTGCTGGCCTCCCTCAGGAACCTGCCTCACCTGTTTGCCTAGTGTGGGCCCGTCCCTCTCTTGCGTGCGCACCGGGCTTGCCCCGACGGGCCTTCCCTCCTGGCTTCATAGAGGGAGCGCCTGGCCGCTCCCCTCTCCCACTTCGCCAAGGGAAGCGCGGCTGGCTGGCTGGCTGGTTGGCTGTAGGCAGAGGGAGGCCGCGGGAAATGGAGAAAGGCGCCGCCGCCGCCGCGGGTATGTACGTGGCCCCGGGGCCTGTGGCCCTTTGGACTGAGAGCGGCGCTGGCAGGAATCAGGATGCCGTGATGGCAGCAGACGCTTCCCGACATGTGGCAGCTGCTCGGGCGTGTGCGAGAGAGAGACGCCCCCCGCCCCCGCTCCCACTCCCGCTGCTGCCCAGCGCCCTCGCGGCCGCCTCTGGCCCAGCCCCGTAGGCCCCGCTCTCCCCGCGGTGTTCCTGGTGGAGCCTCGTAGGCAGCTCAACAGCTGAGCCAGGAAGGCCAGGGGTGGAACCCATCGCTGCCCGGAGTTGCCTACGGGAAGCCGCCATCCCGTAGCCTCAGCTCCCTCCCCGTCGGAGACACGGGCACGCCACGTCTCGGCCGGAGGGAGGTGATTGCTCCGCATCACGTGCGAGAACGTACGTGGGAACATGCGGCGGTCTCGAGAGGCACATGATGAGTCCGCTTCACAGCTTCAGTGTGCTACAGTCAGTGCAAAGAGCATTCTTTTGATTGGAAAAAAATATGAATTCAGTGTTACTGAAAGGGGAGGGACAACAATCGCTCTCAAAATGTGTGTGCATGTTGGTGAGGGTTTTTTTTTTAGCATTTGTTTAATGGTAGGTTTTGTTTTGTTTTGTTTTACCCAACCCTGAGTACCAATGCAAGTGCAGAGCATGGACACATGATGCCACATCCTTTTTGATAGAACCACCTCACCCCCACCCCGTGGAGCACTGTCCCCTCCATCGCACTTGCTAGGCAGGGTGGGGGGGTGGCTGGGTGTAGCAGCAGGCCCACATCTGAGTCCTCGTGCCCTCAGAAAACCAGAGCCTGATTTGGAAACAAACATTGGTGTTCTTCTGCTTGATAGTAAGGCATAATTAAGGAAAGGGCTGGAAGTCCCCGTGAGCAGGTGAATCATGCCCTGCCTTTTGCGATGGGCCCCCTTAGCTGCTGTTTTAGAAGTCCCCGAGGGAAAACTGCTTCGGACCCCTGCCAGGTCTCTCTGGGGCGCCTGGTGAGGAGGGCAGTCCAGCCGCCAGCTGTCCAGATCCAACCATGTTGAGGGCTTGAGTTGAGGGTGGGGGAAGAGGGGGCCTTGTTAGCCCTCTTTCCTGTTTTGACTGCTTGCTGAACTGCTGCCTTAGAAGGCTTAGTGTGTGTGGTGGTGGTGGTGGTAGTGTTATCTCCATACACCAGTTGCTGGGGAACATGGGGGAGAGGGTGCTGCAGTACCCATGTCCTGTTTGTAGGTTTCCCGTGGGCAGACAGTTAGGCCACTATGTGTACAGAATGCTGGATTAGATGGACCTTTGGCCTGATCCTGTGTCAGGGCTCTTCTGATGTTCTTATGCTCCTAACCTTAGAAGAGTCATGGAATAGCAGGGCTTGTGGATTTCGTTTATCACCCCATCACCATGTTGCCACCCCCACCCCCCAATTCAAGCCCTTGAAGGAAGGGCATCTGGTTCCTTGGGGCTCATGAACTGATGATCCATCCACAGCCGCTGTTCAGCCATTACTGCTTTATAGAAAATGGAGCCAATTCACACAGCCAAGGATCTCCCTCTGGGTCCAGGGTGGGCGTGTCTCTCTCGGAGGTGCCAGCATGGGGAGTGGTTGAAGCTGCTGCTGTTTTGGAGAAAACTCATTGCAGCTGCTGCTCTCTCCCTCTCCCTGCTCCTCAGAGGTCTTGGTTCTGGTGGACTTTGATGGGCAGCTGGCTGATGAGCTGAAGATCACTGCTGGAGACATCATCCGCAAGGTGCTGCCAGGCCCAGAAGAGGGGTGGCTGCAGGGCGAGCTGGGTGGCCGAGTGGGGCTCTTCCCTCAACTGTTTGTGCAGGTGAGCCAGATCAGGGTGAAGGTCTCATGGGCACATTTAGATTCCTTCTCAGTGCAATGCTACATGCATCTACTCTGACATAAGTCCCATGACTTTCAGTGGGATTTACTCACAGGCTAGTTTGTATAGGGTTGCTGCCTTATAGTATATGTTGTGTTCTCAAACACTGTGAGCAACTACTGGAGACAACTTGTGTTTGCAAACATCTGTGAAAAGGCCTTTTGTTATCCCAGGGACCTGTGTTCGGTGCCTGAATCCAGCACTGAACATGAGAAGCCCTCACTGGAAAAGAGTGCCTCTGAGTATGTGCAAGTTGCTGTCCATTTCACTGCTGAGTAACCACAATCAGCACACCCATGTACAGGTTTTGCCTCCAAACATATTCTGGAGAAAAGCCGCCAGGCCAGAAGGAAGGACTTCCAAAGCAGAACTGAGCCCTGACATCTTCCATTGTACTGCATGCCCCCCCAACCTCCACCATGTTTCTCCCTCTTAAGTTAAGCTGTTGCATCTTCTCTTAGCTCTGGAGAGGGATCCAACTGGGTATTTGCATTCAGAAGGTGTTCATGGCCAAAGAGTGTAAATTATTTCCTAAGAATTTGTTTAAGTGATGAGCCACAGGAAATCTGCATAGCACTGGGTGAGATGTGGCCTGGCCCCCAGTTCCACCCAGCAAAGTATGTACCACACCCCTTATCACCTGCTGCCTGCTGCCAATGTTTGCCTATGACCCTACTGCCCAGCCTCTCAGAAGCCTGTTTAAATGGAGCTAGCTGGGAGCAATAGAACAGGCTGCAAATGGGCGCATGTAGCAGAGCCGTGCAAGGTTCCAAAGGTGGCATAAGGCAGGGTCACCAGAGGCGGAGCAGTCTTTTGAATCCCCAGGAGCCAGCAACCTAGACCACAGAAAGGGGGTACTGAGGCACATGTGCTAAAAGATCTTGAGCTCCATCACACCAGCGGTTTAACACACTCTCGCCCCACCTGGTATCTGGTTTTGCAGCGTGGGACTCACATGACGTCATGCCTGTCCTGCACCCGTTTTGCCTCTTTTCCTCTGTTTTGCATATTATTTTGGTGTGGGGAAAGTCTGGATTATCTTCCCCAAGTGACTTTAATGCACCCTTAAGCCTCTGTTTAGTGCTGTCCCCCCACTTTTTCCTTTGTTGGGGGTGTGGGCTTTGAATGGAGTCTTGCTGACGAAAGGGGAGGGCAGAGCGGTTCTCCTCCTCCAGCACACTGTGTCAAATGCCTGGACTTTTTACTGCTCCAACCCCACCCTCTGTGCCTGCAGCTCCCTCATTTTTAAAGATAAAGAGATGAAACATGACCTTGAGAGCTCTTAAGTAGAGCTTTCAGCATGCCAAGTTTGAATCAGATAGGTCCATGCCTTGATTTTTTAGGATTTTTAAAATTTCTCCCCTTAAACCATTTCCCTGATGCGCCACCAATGCAAAAGTCCACCTGTTTGCATTTGTGAAGGATCGCTTTTACTCTGATCATGCAAAGCTGTGCATCTCCAGTTCATAAAACAGAGATTTGCTGGTTTCCTTACTGAAGAGTAAATCCCATTGATTTCAATGGCATTTACATCCAAGTCTTACTAAAATCCAATGCATGCTTACCTTTGAGTAAACCCTATTGAGCAGAGAGAGATTTACTTCTGAGTAAACATGTATAGAACTGACTTTTTAATAGTGTGGTCCCTCAGAAGCTTTTTTAAAAAAACATCTAAAACAGCAAACTGGAAAGAAGTGCTCTGCAACCTGATGTTTACTTCTGTGGTCTTCTGTTTACTCAGAAGGAGGAGAATTCACACAGCCACACGAAAGCACTCCTTTGGGCCCACGTTCTCCTTTTCCAGCAACAACTCCCATTGCATAGAGAATCAAGTGACTTCAAGATCAGGAATGCGAAAGTGTGGGGAGCAGGAGTAGAATCCACACAGGCACACACAATTAAAAATAATAGTAGATTATGATTATATCCTCAGAGCCACACAGAAAAATAGTATTTTGAACTCAGCAGCAAGTTGTATATCGCCCAGCAGCAGAAGCTCTCTGGGAGGTTCACAACAACTACAAACCATAAAATACAAGAGTATACAATTTTTAACATACAAAATTTAGAACAATTTAAACAGCTAAACAATTACAACAAAATAGTAGACCTGGTTAAGGGCTTCTTTAAATGAGTGTTTTATAGCAGGCTCATGACTGGCCACTCATGGATGTTTGCGGGTCATTCTGACGATGCCATCAGCCTCCTGTGTGTCTCCTGCTCCATTTCCGGTTTTAGTGCTAAAAACTAAACCTCAGAAAACCCCGTTCTTCTGAGATATGTCCATATTTGCAAGGGTTTCCTGCTGTGTACAGGCAAAGTTGCTCTATAGTTGCCACTAGAGGGTGCTGACCCATTCAACTGCATTGAGGCTGTACAAGCCACGTGGTTGCTGCTCTCTTCCTTGTGTAATTACAGCTTGTTGCAAATGCTGAAGAGTAGCAGGAAGCAGAGCTACAGTATGGGAATGGGATTTCCCGCTGTCTGAAGGACTTCTAAGACAGCTGACATAAATGTCCCATCATATTCCATTGAATGCCTGGGAGTAGAGAGTAGTCTTAACCTGGCATGGAGATCTTCCATAATTGGGGAGTCACCAATGGTGGATGCAAGAGATTTTTTCCTGGAACTGCCTAGAAAGTATGTTATAGTGGGTCCATGGTGTCCTTAGGGCCAGCATGTAATTGGCTCTGGACAACCGTGAAAAGCTCCACTGAGTGGCACATGGAAGAATTCAACGGAGGCAGTGAGATGCTGTTTCTTTGCCACCCTCACTGCCCTTGAGTATGCCTGGCCAGAGGCACACACCAGAGTTCAACTGCATCCACTAGGAGTTATTCTCCACCTGAGCTCAAGCTGTCTCCCAAAATCCCTAGAGCCCTTTGGAAACATCTGGATCCATTAGCCTCCAGGGGCAGATCATCTGAATAGGTCCCCCTCCCTTGCAGAGGAGAAAAGCTGCTCTCAGTCTAAACCTCAACAGGTGGTGATCTGGCTATGACAAAGACACTGATTATTATTATTATTAATAATAATAATAATAATGAATAATTAATAATTAATTAAAAAGAAAATCAGAGCAGCAACACAGAAAAGCAGTCCTTGGAACCCAGAGCCACCACCCAGCAGGGGAGCTCTTCAGGGTGTCCTCTGTCATCTCGCTACCACTTGCTTTGCGATCCGCTGTTGTGGCCACCCCCTTCTGCCAAACTGAAGGGCTGCCTTTGGCTCAGACTCTTTTGCGCGCTGAGTGTAATGGTGTGGGCTGCTGTGTAGATGTGGTTTGGAATGACGGCCTAATGTGGCACGGGGGGGAGATTTCCAGTGGAAGTGACCCTAGCGCCTCCTTCCCCACAGCTGTCCATCTCTGCTCCTGTCGGATGTCTGCAGGGGCTACAGAGTAGGGTGACCATATGAAAAGGAGGACAGGGCTCCTGTATCTTTAACAGTTGCAAAGGACAGGGAATTTCAGCAGGTGTTGTTTGTATGCATACATAACCTGGTGAAATTCCCTCTTCATCACAACAGTTAAAGCTGCAGAAGCCCTTTCTCTTGACCATGTACAAAAGAGGGCAGGGCTTCTGCAGCTTTAACTTTGTGATGAAGAGGGAATTTCACCAGGTTCTGCATATATACAAATGACACCTGCTGAAATTCCCTTTTCTATGAAACTGTTAAAGATTCAGGAGCCCTGTCCTCCTTTTCATAAGGTCAGCCTACTACAGAGGCCTCTTGCGCAAAGCGTTTCTGGCCATTCCCTGACAGAGGCAGGTCTCCCCAGGGTCTGCATTTGCAGGCACTCCTGCCTCCGACTTGCAGGTTCTTGCAGCTTGGCCAGCAAAGGAGTCTGAAAAGTTTCTTCTTTCAGTGAAAATGGCCACCGTCAGTGACTCTTCCCATGACTTGGTGTCTGTCTCTGTCTGTCTGTCCAGAGCCCTCCTCCTTCATGACGGGGGCCTGGGAGGGGTGGCCCCCTTGGGTTCGTACCGATCCTTCTATGAATAAACAGAGCTTGTGGGCTTGGGAGATGCACATGCACAGCAGGGACCTCCACCTGAGACGTAGCTCCATGACGTAAAATGCTGCTGCTGATCCTTCCCCTGTCGCCACGTCCAGCCTGACTTTCCCCTCAGAGCTTCCAAATCACTCTCAGGGACTTTCTCACCCCCTTCTGCCACAAGATTCACACCCTTCATTCTTCTTTGCAAATGGGAAACCAGCTGTATTTGCACTGGTGAATTTCCTAGAGCTTCATGAGTGTGGAATTACTAGCTCTTTGCTGAATGGTTTGCTAGAATCCAACCCGATAAACAAGTCTCAGAAACAGGATACAAGGGCATTTGGCAGGTTTGTGAAGTGGAGGTGGGGAGGATGAAAGGAAACACCCAGTGGATTCAGACTTCAATATCTGTGCTGCTGCATCATCAATCATCATCATCATTGTTACTTCTATAGCAGAGCGTTAACAGACCCATTTTACAGTTGACAAACTGAGGCTCCAACCACCCAGTAACTTCACAGCTGAATCCATGTTCAGCAGATTGCATAAGCTCTCATCTGGAGAATGTCATTTTTAATTGTAATTAGTTTTTTTTAAAAAAAGTTCCTTAACTATTATGACCTCAAATTGTTGGAAGTTTAAATCAGTTTTCAGTAGATTTGGCCTGGTAGCTCCCAAGGCACTCTGGGAATTGTGATTTGGGGAGGATATTGAGGGGCTCTATGTAAATGCAGATTTGTTCCCAAGTTTCCTTGAGGGGGGAGGAGCCAGAAGTGTGGCTCCATTTTGCTTTGTGTGGCAAAGGGCATGCCCCCCTTGAGGCCACACCCCTCACCCTCACCTATATATTTGGGGGCAAGAGCTGCTTCCCCTGGTTTGCTGTCTAGGATGGCTGTGTTGGCCCCAAGCCGCTGCCTTGCTCACTGGGTGAGGGGAGAAGGAAAGTTCTTTCCCAGCCTTTGGGCTTAAGAGGAGAACACCTGAGTGTTCCCCCCTTGCAGTGGCCTAAGCGAGCCAAGTCTCCCAATGGGGACCTGGCTGAGTTCCTTGGGAAATTGGCTGGAGGACTCCTGGGTTCTTTTTCCAACTCTGGTTCATATCGAGGGAACTGAACTGGTGGTGGTGCTATCTAGGACTCATTGGCATGAGAGTGGGGGAAGAGCAGAGTCCTGGTGCTTAGCCCCAAACCAAGCCATGTGGCTGGCTACGGAAGTCACGGGAGAAACTGCCCTCCCCCTTCCAGGCTGTCTCCCCATCATGTTTGACCAGGTGCTTTGATGCCAGGGAGGAGCTGTGTTTTTAAAATCCCGTTTCTGTACAGAGCACCTTGCATATCTTAGGAACTTCATTGGTAAGAGATGATGAAAATGCCAAAAAAAAAAAACCCACCCCCACCCCCAGAAGTCTGGAGCTGCAAAGAGACTGTGTGAATTGGACATGCTGCCTCTCACAGGAGCCATCCTCTGTGTGCTGGCAGCCAACAGTTCTGGGTGGTGGATGAAGTGTGTGTGTGTGGGGGGGAAGGGTCTGGGGTGCTGTCTAGACATGACCCCCAAGGCCTTGCCCAAGGTTTGGACAGCAGCTTCTGCCTCTGCTGCAAGAGGGTGCAATCCTCTCTGGAACACAATTCCCCGTGGGTGGTTCTGTGTATCATTGGGAGCTATTCAGGGACAGGTGTAGTTTTTCTGAGCCTTGCATGAGCATTACAGTTACAGGAGCCCCCTTGTGCACTGGTGCACATCCCCGCGCACACTCACCTTTGCAGCGGCCACCTCCAGTTCTATGCTCCATCTGCTGTACGGGAAAGACGAGGCTGCGAGGCTGGGGTCCCTCTTCCCTGCCCGCTGCTCTCTTCTGCTCGGCTGGAGCAGCCCTTCGCTCTTGCATGTCACTTGCGTGGGTTTTTTCTCTTCCCCAGGAAATCCCAGCAAGCCTCCAAGCAGACGGCACCCAGCGGTACCCCCGATCCGTCCGTGGTGGTGAGTGTTGGGAGTTGGCGAGGGCTGGGCTGGGGGTTGCCGGGGGTGGCCTTTAGCAGAAGGGCACCTGATGGGGAAAAATGCCTTAGATGAAGCCCCATGTTCAGAGCGTGGCCTGCGCACACACCTGCTCCACCACGAAAGCGCTGCTCGGCTGAGCACTGGTGGGGAGAATGCAGGCGTCAGGTAAGATGGGAGCTGTGGCCTTTGATGGAACAAGGGGGGTTGTGGGGTCGAGCGAGCGAGTGCTGTGTGCCCCTTGGGGCTTGTGGGGCTCCCCCAGTGTTTCTTCCAAGGGGGAGGAATGTCTTGGGAACGAATGGGGGCCTCTGTCTGGATGAAATCATGCATATGCTCCGGAAAGCTGGAGGGGAGCCCCGCGGCTCGTGCCCCGCCTTGGCTCGTCCCTATGCTACATTGGCAATTCAGCCCTACTTGAAATTGATTTGAGTGGTGTAGCTCTTCCCATTGGGACTGTAACGTGTGTGGGGGGGGGAGGGGAAGAACGGCATTTCACCCTTGAAGGACCTGCGTTCTCCTCCTGGAAATGGCATTCCTAGAGCTTCTGTGCTGGAACAAGATATGATTGCTAAATGGGCCGAAAGCGGCTGCCCGCTCTCTTGACTCCACTGGGTCACACCTGAAGGGCCAAGATAGCTAGGGACACACCCGCCCCTACTCAGAATTCTGTACTCCCCACTGTTCCCAGGAATCCCCTTTAAATCAACGCACCCTGTTGCAAGTTGTGATCTTCAGGTATAGGCTCCCTCCAAAACACATTTAGTTCATGGAGAGCGAAGTGCCTGGCCTGCAAACTCTGGTGCCCGGGCCCTTCTTCAGGCCGGGTGCGTGCTCTTTTCTTCGCAGGTGCATCCAGGTGGGCAGGGCTCGCTCCTGCTGATGTGACACCGTCTGCATTTGCCCTTCTGTAGGCCAGGCTGTGAAAAAGCCGCCAGCAGCGAAACAGCGCTGGTGCCAGGTCACCTTCCCTTACGTCCCAGCAAAGGAAGACGAGCTGGAACTGTGCTCTGGAGAACGGGTGCAGATCTTGGAGGAGGTGAGTGGGCTGGGGGGGGGTTGAAGGTTGAGATTCTGGAGCCCCCCACAACCTGAGTGGCAGGAGGAGTGCCGAGTGCGAGGGAGGGGAAGAGAAGGCTGGGGGAGCCTGTGGAGCTGAGCAGGAGTACCGGAGGGCAGCATGTGGCCCATGGAGGCCTGGCTCTACACGGCCCCTCCCCCTTCCAGCTGCTTGGTGCATTGGCTGCAGAAGGTGCTAAACTCTCACTCCCCTCCAGCAGGCATGCCGCCTCTTCTCCGCCTGCCCCGGTATGGGTGTCAGCACTCTCCGTGCAGCCCGGGATGCATGAGATCCCCCACGGTGGGAGGAGGGGGACGGGCATTCATGTCTTCTCCTTGAGCCTCTGTTGGGGATTGGTGGGCAGCGTCTCCTGCATCTGGCTCTGAAGCACCGACCTCTGTCGGGCCTTTGTGCATCAGAGGCGTTGACACTTTAACAGAGCAGGGGGGCTAGTTGTAATATTCATACAGCGTATTTCGTAATTTATTTTTTGATGTGTTGTAAGCCATCCTGAGCCCTGTGAATGCAGTGGGAAGCAAACGGAAACGTAAACTGCTAAGAGCGTGCCTCTTATTTCTATCCTTTGTGTGGCTGCTCATGAGGAGTTCTGTTGCACTGTGTGGGTCTGTGCAGCGTGTCTGTGGGTGGGTGTGGGTGTGCGGCTGCTGCTGTGCGTATTCCTGATCCCTGACCCTGAAACCAGATCAAACCTGGTTTGAACAGAGCAGGATCTGCTTCCAGGGCTTGCTGTGCACAGTGGTTGCACATGGAATTCCTCCCTCCCGCCACCTGGCTCAGGCAATCTTTGAGGAAAAGGTTGTTTGCTCCCAAGCTACGAAATGTGGGGCATGACCCCTTTGGCCCCTTACTGACCTGACAAGGGCAGCCTGTCGAAGTTACAGACCTTGTTGGGGGTACATGGTTGTGGGCGTTTGGGTGCCTCATGGGTTTGAAGAGGGGCCCTTTGAATCTCCCTTTATTGCCATTGGACTGTTGCTGCTTCCTGTTCTGTGGGTGGGCCAGTGGGGTGTGGGTGTGTGTAGGGAGGCGGGCCCCTCCTAAGTGGCCATAAGTGCCTCCTACTCCTCCCCCCTCACAGATCGAGGATGGCTGGTGGCTGGGCAAGAAGAACGGGCGGCTGGGAGCGTTCCCTTCCAACTTTGTGCAAGAGCTGAGCAGCCAACCTCCAGGTGGGGAGTGCCGCAGGTCTAGGGGTGGCCGTGAGATGGGGGGGTGTCCTGCTGCCCCTTAAGTCCACCTCACTTGAGCGAAATGGGGGGGGTGAAGCGGAGTGAAGGGGGTTGTCCTTGCATGAGCGCGGGCTGCTCTTTAGTTCTGGGACTCCAGTGCCATTTGGGCTGGGGAGCAGCATCTCCCTGGGGCTGAAGCTCTGGGGTTTCTGGCCGAGACTGGTGCTGAGGGCGTGGAGGGTGGGGCGGTGTGACAGGCGGCCCAGGCGCGCTCAGCCTCCCGGCCCCCAACTCTCCCTTTCAGATGTGGTTTTCCCAGAGCCCAAAGGGGGAGCATTGAAGCAACGGCCCAGAATGACCAACGAGACCTTCCTGTTCATCGAACCTGAGAAGGTGAGTGGAAGGCGGCCCTTAGAGCCAGCCGGGGCTTGGGAAGGGCCAGCCTGCAGCAGCCCTCTGCGTGGACCCCCTCTTCAGTGCCTCTTTTTCTGGTTTTGCCCTGACCTCTGTACGCTCCTCAGGGTGCTTCCAGACGAGGCATTTCTAGAGCCGTCTCCCTGCGTCACAGCCTTTGGCACGGCAAGGGGGGGTCCGTCCATCCAGACAACACCTTCTCCGACTTGTGACCTGATAGGAAGCTGCCCTATACAGCGTCTGGCCACCACCAGTCCATCTGGCTCAGTGGTTGTGCTGGCACTGACTGGCAGCAACGCTTCTCCAAAGGTCAGGCAGGGCCTTTTCTTCCCAGCCCCACCTGGTGCTGCTGCCAGGGACGAAACCTGAGGCCTTTGCCACGAAAAGCAGGGGCTTCGCCACGGAGTTGTGGCCCGTTCCCCACCACTGCCACCTTCTTCTCTGTGAAGGGGAAGAAGAGGCCTCTTGATTGGCAGGGCTAGTGCCCCCAACCTCCCCCCCCCCACTACCCAACTCCCCTGGAGGCAGTTCACTCATCGCGGAGCATTTGTGCCAGGGTGGCGCCCTGTCCTGGAGAGAGAGAGAGAGAGAGAGAGAGAGAGAGAGAGCAGCTCCCGCTTGCTTTACAACAAGGGCTGCTGCGTGTCCTGCCCTGGGCACACAACGACTGCGCAAACACCGCCTTGACCCTCTCCTCCCCCACACCCATGTTCCTGCTACAGCTGGAGAACGCAGCAGAGAAGCCGGTTCCTCCGATCCAAGCGGGTCCAAAGGTCCAGGCCAGTCGAACCTGTGAGTAGTGGCTGGGACCCCTCCTGGCGTGGGTCTGGCGTGCTTCAGGGAGCTGCAGCCTTCCTGAGCTTGGGGGGGGGGGGAGCCAAGGCTGGGACCCCATGGCGCCATCCTAGCCGCTCTGTCAGGACCTGGCAAGGGGAGGAACGTTGTGGATAAGGGCACAAAGCCAGCTGAGGGGATGCCAGGCCTAACCTAGGAGGCCCCACATTGGAGCCTGGACTGTGTGCGTGTGGGGTAAACATTTTGGTGGTGTCTGTTCATTCATAAGGCTCTGCCTGGTGTGGAAAGCTGTTGCGGTGTGTGTGTGTGTGGGGGGGGGGGCTGTCCTAAGCGCATGCAGGGAACTTCCAGACTAGGCTTTCGCTGTGCAGTCGCCCTGCCTCAGTCACAGGATTTGGTGGGGGTCCAGGCAGCGGCAGCATCTCCCACGCATGACCCTCCTGCCTTCTCCCACCGCTGCCGTTCAGTCATCAGGCGGGATAGGGGCGCACGGGGCTTTGTGGGTGTTCAGGCCAGGAGGAGCCCTCTGCCTGGCAGGGCACCTGAGCAGAAGCCAGCTGAGCAGAAGCCATCCCTGTGTGCAGCTGCCTGCCTGCCTAATCCGCCCTGTGCTTCCCTCCCGCTGCAGCCGATGATGCCTCTCTTTACTGCCGCGCCATGTTTGATTACGAACCGGAGCACAAAGATGAGCTGCTGCTCCAGAAGGGCGACCTGGTCCTCGTGCTGAGCAAGGTGGGGAGCACTCTGAGGAGGGGGGCTTAGGGGCCAGAGCTGGGCCCTTCCTTGCTCTCCTGGCCTAGGGCCTCTGGCTCCCGGAAGAGCGGCAGTTGCTCCGATGCCGAGCTCCATCCCCAGTTTCACACTTGCTGGGTGGACTGCAGAGCAGCGAGCGACGGCCCTCTTGGGCTTCTCCACTCTCTTTGGAGGCAGGGGCTTTGTGGAGGCCTTTTCACTCAACTTCTCCGGGGGTGGGGGAGAGGAGGAATTGCATAGGCAGTAAGCCTGTGTGCCCCAGTTGCTGGGGAACATGGGTGGGAGGGTGCTGTTGCGCCTGTCCTGCTCATGGGTCCCTGGCCGACAGCTTTGTGAGCAGAGTGCTGGACTAGATGGACCCTCGGTCTGATCCAGCATAAGGGCTCTTCTGATGTTCTGTCCCAACAGTGTCTCAGAAGTGGGGGCTCACCACCAGCAGGGGTTCTAGCACAGCTCCCTCCCTCGTTCTTTCGTTCTTTTCCGAAAGGTTTTTATTCTCTTTGGAGCTGCCACTACAAGTGGCAACGACAGCAACTGTGTTGGTAGCCTGGCCCCCAACTGGCCTCCTCCCCAGTGCCCCCTACCAAGCATCATTCCAGGGTTCTGAGTGGTTTGGGGAGGCTGGAAAATATTTGGAGAAACATCTGCAAAGTGGCTTTATTTCTAGATTTAATTTTTTTTTAAAACCACCACCAGAACTTGTCTCAGAAAAATGTGTGCTGCACATATGCTCTTTCTTCCCTGAAAGGCCTGTAGCATGTAGAGGGTCTGTGTGTGTGTGTGTGTTGTGTGTGTGTGCTGTCACGCACCCATGCAACTGCAGCAGTATTGTGTTGAGTTTTGAATGGAGCTGGTGCTCTGCCAAAATTTGTCCTCCAATTTCCCCCGAGTTCTCTTCCTCCGTTCTTTCTGATTTTCTGCCTTGTTCTCAGGACACTCTAGAATATATTTTGAATTTATTTTGGGTGGAGTTTTTGTGCTGCCTCATCCTTGCCAGGTGGCTGAGGGGCTTGATGTGTGTTTGCTTCCATCACACATCTCTGCACCGCCCTGCGGCTCCTCTGCTTCCTGAGAAAGCTCCATGGAAGAGGGGTTCTGTCTTGACCTCTTCCCCTGGGCTTTAGTTCCAGGAAGCTGGGGAGGCTACGGGCTGCTCATCCCGGCCTGCGCATCGGGGAAGGCTTGTAGGGACTGCGACACTCTCTTGCGTCCCCTCTGGGCCAGAGCGAACCTTCCTCTCACATTCCCTTTGCAGGAGACGGTGGACGAGGGCTGGTGGGAAGGCGAGTGCCGCAGCCAGAGGGGACTCTTTCCGGACAACTTTGTCATGCCTCTGAGCCAAGTGGAGCCGGGGGTGAGGGGGATCTCCCTGCCTTCCTTCAGGGCAAATGGGGGCTGTCTGTCCGCCTGCCCCCCTCCCTCCCCTGGGTCTCCTGCTGTGCCTGTGGCGCATTCCCACAAGGCGAGGGAGGGGCTTGGGCTCGCTGGAGACCCTCCAGAGCCTGGGGAATTCCCAGCCTCGCAGTGGCCTTCCCTACGTATGCACCGGGACAAGCCAATGGGGACCTGGGGGGGGGAGGGCACACTCCCCGCTTCTAAACATGTGCATGAGCAAAATCCAGCCCAGGCTGCCCTGAGGTGTTGAGGCTGCTGTTTGGGGTGACTCAGCAGCCTCTTCCTTCCCGTCATCCTGCGCTTGTCTCTCTGCAGCTCAAAACCAAAGTGCCAACGCGGAACAAGGACTCTGGTGAGACGCAAGCTCTCTTTTTTTGGGGGGGGCAGGGAGAGGAGGAAATGCCATCAGGTTCTCCTCTCTAACACTCAAGCAGGCCCCAGTCCAGCTGGCCTACTCTGGGGAAACTGAGGCATAGATGACCTATTTACGCTGCAATGCCCTAAACGGGCTCCTTTCTTTTTATGGCTGCCCCAGGGCAAGCAGGATAGAAGCCATCAGCTGGGAACTCCAGGACCCTCTGGGGTGGCTGTGGCTGCATATGGAGCCCCTTCCCCATCCTGCTTCTACCCCCCCATCCCCCACAAAACCCTTTTATCTACCCTCCCCCCCCCCAAAAAAAATCTCTTCTTGTTCCTTTTTTAAAAAGTCACCAAGCCGGGTAAGAAGGTCCTCCAAGGCAGCAAGGTGGAAATGAGACCTCCTGGAGACCATAAAGGTGAGAGCAGCAGCTGGCCGTTTGCAGGGGTGGGTGGAGGTGCCTTTGCTCTGCCTTCAGACGATGGTGAGCCACAACCGAGGTGGAGGGGCGGAAGCGCAAAGGCCTGGCCTCTTCCTCTTCCTCCTGTGGCTTTCGACTTGCCTGAGCTCTGAGATGAACAACGCTGGCTCCGCCATTGGGATGGCGTCTATCCTTCCTAGCTGCCTCCCCCCGACTTGCTGGCTGCCTCCCCAGGAGGCCTCGGGGTTCAGGCCTCTCTGAACTCTGTCTGCTTCCGGCTTTGCCTACGATGCTATTCTGCTTGGGGTTGGGGGGGGAGGCTTTATGCCTGGCTCTGGATGAGGGCCGGTCACTCCCCGGGCTGGACAGTCTCATCTGGTGAACAAGGCGAGGGGAAGGGGCTGCACGGGACTCTGGCTACAGGAGGGGTGTTTCACCGGCACCTGTCTGCTTGCTTCCCTGTAACACACGTTTCCTGAAGTCTCCTCCAGCAGAAACTTGCCTTTTCCCATTGGCTGCAGGCCCATTGTGTAAGCTCCTGTGATGTTCTGGAGTGTCAAAACATTTCCAGAATGCAGCCATGTTAGTCTGTTGCAGCAAGACCTGACATCAACGAGTTCAGTTCTATTGCTATAGATGCTTGAATCAGGATAAAGGATTTTTACCACACTTCATGTGATAATTGGCTTACTTATTGCCAGGATGTTTGTGTTACTAACCGCTGTGAATAGTGAGATTGTCACTGGCGATACTTTCTGCATGTCATTTCCTTCTGACTTTACTGTTTACAATTCTCCACCCCACTCCTCACCATACATACTGTATAAGCTACCTGAAATTCTCCATAATACACAAAAAATTATGCCTGAATAAATTTGCTGCTGCTATTATTATTATTATTATTATTATTATTATTATTATTATTTTATTATTTTATTATTATTATTATTATGTTATGGTATATTATTTTGTATTTATTTGTATCCCGCCTTTTACCCAATGCTGGGCCTCAAGGCGCTTTACAAAATTAAAATATATACAGTTAAAACCTATAAATAGAAATATAAAAAAGTTAAAAATATAATTAAATACACTTCAATATATAAAATACATAACAATTTTAAGAGTCCTATACATAGACTGAGGTCCAGATTATTTGCCCAAAGGCCTGCTGGAACAAAAAAGTTTTTGCCTGCCTCCGAAAGCACACCAAGGAGGGAGCCAGTACAGCTTCCCTGGAAAGGGAGTTCCAGAGCCTTGGAGCAGCCACCGAGAAGGCCCTCTCCCGTATTCCCACCAGGTGTGTTTGTGACGTTGGTGGGATCGAGAGAAGGGCCTCCTCTGAAGATCTCAGGGGACTGGCAGGCTTGAAAGGGAGAATACCGTCTTTCAGATAACCTGGACCTGAGCCATATAGGGCTTTATAGGTGATAACCAGCATTTTGAATTGTGCCCCGAAACAGACTGGAAGCCAGTGGAGCTGTTTTAACAGGGGAGTTGTAACCAGCCCTGGTCAACAATCTGGCTGCAGCTCTTTGAACCAGCTGAAGTTTCTGAACACTCTTCAAAGGCAGCCCCATGTCGAGCAGTTACATTAATCCAAATGGGATGTAACTAAAGCATGTGTCACCGTGGCCAGGCCAGGTATCTATAGGAACGGGCGCAGCTGGCGCACGAGTTTTAACTGTGCAAATGCACTCCTGACCACCGCTGAAACCTGAGCATCCAGGCTCAGGGCTGAATCCAGGAGTCCACCCAAGCTGGGAACCTGTGTTTTCATGGGGAGTGTAACCCCATCCAGCACAAGCTGCATCTCTATTCCCTGATCTGCCTTTCGACTGACCAGGAGCACCTCTGTCTTGTCTGGATCAAGCTTCATTTGTTTGCCCTCATCCAGTCCATTACTGCCGACAGACACTGACCGGTTTAGCACTGAAACAGCTTCCCTGGAATTGGGTGGAAAGGAGTAGAATTTGCTGGTCCTTAAGGCAGGGCTGAGCCACGTGCGCCTCCCCCTCCCCAGCTGTTTTTGCAGCCCTCTTGCTCCAGCCACGGAATTTGCTCCTGTCGTGGTGGAAGCAAAACACCCGGTTCTTTTGCAAGGGAGCGCTCGGCTGCCAGGGGAGGACCAGGCTGGTTCGCCAGCAGAATGGTGCTCTCAGAAGTATCCCTGGAGTGACTTTCTGCTGGCAAACAAGGCGTGTGCTCCTTGCCGAAATGCTGCCGTGTTTGATGCCATGGTAGCAGCAACGCTGTTGGTGGGCTGTGGCCTCCCCTGGGTTCTGGTGGCCCTTGACCCCCAGGTGTTGCCGACCCCCTGCCTGAGGGGGCCACGAGGCTTCTCCTCGGTTTTGTCTGCAAGTTGCTGCCGCTGATGGGTCCAGCGTTGGCACGGAGCACGTGGGCGTTCTGGGTGGGGCAGGGTGCAGGAAGGGAAGGAACTCCCACGCTCTGCACCCTGGGGCCAGGCCTTCTTCTCAGCCGGCAGGGGGCTGGGTGGAGGCCTGGGCTCGGCTTGGGCGTGCTGCTCCGTCGACCCCTTGTGCTCCCGCCCTCACCGGCATGCCAGCAGTGGCTTCTGCCTCCCTGGGTTCTGTTGAGAGCCAGACCCAGGCTCCACAAACGCTTTCCGTCAGAGATGGCGGGCCGCCCTTGCAAATTCCTCTTCCTGCTCGCCTTTCAGACTCAAAGGAACAGAAGAAAATGGGGGCCCTCAAGTTGAATCCTCCTCCTATCAAGAAGGCAGCCCCCCCTCCTCCTGTGCCCTCAAAGACCAAATCAGTCCCCAGTCTCCCCCACAAGTAAGTTTTGATGGGGCTGGGAGTGCACTGTGTGTGCACGGGCGTCTCCTTCTATAAGGCAGGAGTGGTTTGGGTCCAGTGTTTAGCCCAGGACCATTTTCCAGTGGTAGGACCCATTCCTGGATTCAGTAAAGCAAGTGTGAGTCCCCACGGGTCTGTAAAGTGCCACCCCCCATGCCTATCATTCCACAGGTAAGGGGGGGGGGAAAGTGTCCAGGTTAGAGGAGCGCATGGTTCCCAGGCAGCCTTGGGCCTCTGTTGAGGAAGGTACCTTCTGGTATCATCTCAGACCCAGATCTGTGGGGTGGAGTTCATAGTGCTGGTTGGGGAGAAGATTTGGGGCTCTCTGTGTGTGTGTGTGTGTGTGAGAGAGAGAGAGAGAGAGAGAGAGAGAGAGAGAGACTTTTTAGGCAAGAATCCGACTAATCCTTGGAGGTTGTTAGCTGGGCGGTGGAACACTGCTTTGCATACAGATGGTCCAGGTTCAATCTCCAGCTAAAAGGATGAGTCCAGAGATGATAGGAAAGCCCCCGCCCCAGCTACTGCTTAAGCCCTGAAGAGTCACTGCCAGTCTGAGCAGGCAATCTTGGGCTGGCTGGCTAGGATTCCTACGATTTCTGGCTGCTGGAGAGAGTGGTGAACCCACTTGGCTTCCTTCTCTGGCCTCAGGATCCCTCCAGCCTGATCTGTGCACCCTGACCTGCCTTGCCATTCAGATGCAATGGGGCCAGTCTGGAGGTGGGGGGAGTCTACTGGACGGGCATTTTCTTTTCGTGGCTTTAGTGATACCTGTTGTGTGCCACTTTGGTGATGATGTTCCAGGTCCTCCAACGTTCCAGTTTCCTGCACGGCAACCCCTGCGGGGAGAGGGAAATGCAAGGAGGCAGGTAAGTGCCAATGCCTTTCCCTCCAGAGCCCCCCCTTTGAAGGGTTCTTATTCTCTCTTCCTTGGCCTAAGATTGGGCTGGAGGTCTTGAACCTCTATCCATGCAGTTCCTTCTTGGCCTGCACTGCAGGGGTGTCCTGCAGTGAGCATGCTGCCTCACGTCTGTGTCTTTCTATAGAAGCTGATACTTTTAATGCTGTCCCTGTTCCCAATGCCAAACTGAGCCATCCGACCGCCGACCGCCCCAAAATGCCAGGGAAGAGGCCACCCAGCCAGCTGATGGCCAACTCACCGGTGAGTTTCCATCAGCAAACTGTTGCTCATGAAAGAACAGGACAGGTGGGAAACGTCACTGTTCCTGCAGGACACGAGGGGTGGGTGGGATCTTGTGCCTTTAAAAAGCCCAAATGGCTGCAGTGTGGCGGACATAGGGTCTGGAGCCGAGCCAACATTTCTCAGAAGGTTTTTGTGAGAACTATTCTATGACTTTTTTCCCCCTCATGCCCCTAGAAAAAGAAAGGCAATTTTCTCCACATATTCTCCACCGTTTTTGTTGAGTGTGTGTGGTGGCAGCCATTTTCTCTTCCACTATGTCCTGAAATGATGCTTTGGGGGCCTTTGGAAGATGCAAAATGGTGACCCGGCTCCAATAACAAGTCCTTAGGAAAACGGGGAAATATGCATCTCATTTGCTCTGCGGTGGCTGTGTGGTTGCACTGCATCAGTTATACGACGCAGCTGCCAATTTGCAGGCATCGTGGGGCTTTTCCCTGAAGCTGTGAATTTAAAAAGTTGAGGACTTAACCTCAACCTTTCGCTTTGAAGCGAGGTCACCATGGTCCTTCCGTCATGTGACCTCACTTCGGCGTCAAGCTGGGGGCATTTTGGAGCAGATGGCGTCCGCTGATAGGTCACCGGAAGAGTGGGAAGGCTGAGCAGAGGGTGGGCCCGATGAGCTGAATGGCCGCCAGAAAGCCCATGCTCCCTTCGGCAGTGATGCTGCAGGGTTTTGCGAGGAAAGAGCAGCAAAGTGGCCCCCTGGAGACACCCCCAGGAAGAAGCTGTGTTGTTGCACTGCGAATGGTGAGCCCCTCCTCTGAGAAAACGGTCAGGGAATTTCTCCTCCTACTGGAGAAATTCGGTGAAATTCCTCTGCTCACAAATGGAGTGGGGAATTTCAACAGCCATTTGCCCACTGCGCTGAGAGCGTCAGTCCTTCTCCCTGGCTGCTTCCAGAGGAGCATTGATGGTGGAATTCACTTGCATTTTATGGGGGATCTGCACACAATATCACCCATTTGTAATCCTCCCAAGCTTTTTCCCAGGGCTGCATTTATGTATTTATTTTCACTGCAGAAAGTCTTGGCTTCCTTCCCCTCCCCGCCCTTTTTTTGGGGGGGGGGGAGAAGAATGGAAGAGCCACACAATCGCCATCTGTTAGTTTGTTTGCTTTTGTGGTTTTGACATGGGCAGTGACCTGTTGGGCAGATGAACTTGTTAGGGCTCAGCACACATTTCAGCATAACTCTTGCGGTCATGTCTATTTTTATTCTTGTTTTTTAGATTGGTTGTTTAAGTAGTGCTAAATACTATTCTAGAAATGGAAATACCACTCAAATGAGAGTGTTATAATGCTTTACCACTACATTTGTAATGAGATAGATCAATAAAATGATAGAGGAAAAACCCTTTCCAGTCAGAGCCATTTTGGCAAGTTGGTTAATGGGGGTGTAAAAGACCCACAAAACAGCCCTGGGCTAATTAGTTAACCAAATTTATAATGGGAATATTCACAAGTACAGTTGTGCCAATTGGTTCACATATGTGGAAAATCCATCAGAATTTCAAAGTAACTGTTACGCTGGCCTATTTAATAAAAATTTTGAGAGTTCTGTCTGATCTCTTTAACAACAACCCTAACAGTTATATCTACGGAACCCCAGTGTATCTCCATATCTCAATTTCAACCACATGAGGTCTTCCTCAGGTATTCCTATAGAACTTACAAGTTTAATAACACTATTTACAATAACTGATAATTTTGCATGAAAAAAACACACTTCCTGAATAGGCAATTTTTAACACTGGCAAAACAGCCTTCTTTATCAGTTGGTTGAAGTCAAGGTCGTCTCTGGTTCTTGTAGTTCACCCTTCCCAAAACGTATAGATACATTCCAGACTGGTCACCAAACAGCCGATGCTGCCAGAGCAGACATCACTGTTATGCCACAGTTGTGTACTTGTGAGTGTTTTGTAGGCCTTTTGCACTAGAACTGTTCATGTTGATATTGTTCTTGGGGACCTTGCCCTTTCTGTTTGGTTTGGATAATGGGGCCACCCAAAAGGACATCTTTTAAAATAATTTTTAAAGACTGTAGCACTATACCTGTGTAATGCTATAGCATTTTCATTTAAGACGTTTTTCATTATTTTAGTATTTTAAAATATATGTAGTCAGGAAGGTGTTTGAGCATGTCTTAAGACTGATTTTTTTTACCAAAAAAATGAGTGATACAAATGCCACCCACTGTGAAAGGTCTGTAGAGTGGTGCTGAGCTGCGACAGGTTCAGCTGCCGGATCAGTTCCTGCCCATGCCAAGACCTCTCAGGCACTGGTGTGGTTGGAACCTGATGGGATGAGCATACAGAGAAGGCACATCTTTCCTAGCTGGCATGAGAAGTCCATTGCAATTCCATTGGCAGTGGGAGAGCGACCATTAGTGCAGTAACTGCCAGACGGGATGTGCCTCCTGTGGAGCTGAGATGTAGGAATGTCTTTGTTGGTCCTGAGAGCACCGGTTCTCTCTCTCTCTCTCTCTCTCTCTGGCTCTCTCTTTCTCTCTCTCTCTGGCTCTTGCAGGGTGAGAAAGAGTCGAGCCATCCCTTCAGCCCTACAGAGAAAGCAAAAAGCCCTGAGCTGGTGAGTTGTGGGTATGGTGGAGAACACTGTGCTGGGGGTGATCCAAGAGCTGTTCCCTTCTGATGTACCTTCCCACCAAAAGGGTTTATGTTTCAATATTATAGACTTCAGTTGGTTTGATATTCCATCCCACCCTTCTATTTCCTGGGTACCATTATCATGATCTTCAAGACATGGTTTGGTATCAGAGGCTTCAAGGTCTCCAGTGCCTGTCTTTGGGAGGAGGGGAACCTTGTCATAGGAATATAGGAAGCTGCCTTATACTGAGTCTGGTCATCTGTCCATCCAGCCCATATTTGTCAACACTGACTGGCAGCAAGGGCTCTCCAGGGTTTCAGGCAGGACTTTTTCCTGCCCTACCTGGAGATGCCAGGGATCAAACCTGGGACCTTCTGCATGCAAGGCAGATGCTCTACCACTGAGCCACGGACCCTCTCACAGATGTGTTCATGCAGCAGCTCCCCCAATTCTTCCTTGTCTGGGTTTCTCACTCTGCTGTGGCTTCTGGGTTTGGTAGGTGGAGAAGCCGTCCATCCGCACCAGAGAGGACTCTCCCACTCCAGTTTGTGACGTGCCACAAATGGAGGAAGATCTGGAATCTCTGGAGGGCCTCAAGACAGAGCTCCGGTCACTGAAGACCCTCATGGATTTGATGCGCGTACAGCATCGGTGAGATAGGCCAAGGGTGGGCAAAGAAGCCAATGAGTCCGGAAAAGCATCTCTTTGCCAGAGCCATGAACAAGTGTAACGTTGCAATGAACATTTCTGTCCTGGTGCTGATGCTCTCCTGCTCAGGACCATTCTGGAATCAGCACCCTGGTAGGCCTTTGGGAAAATAAAGCAGCAGTCGGCAGGAATACTCAGTCCTGCAACTTGGGAGACAGGAGATGAAGCTGTCAATGACAGGCTCCTTGGGCAAAAGCAAACTCACTTATCTTCGGGGACTGGAGACAGATTGGCTTTTTTGGAAGGAACTGACAGCCGCTGACCCCAGCATGGGGCTCAGTCTTCCTGCCCAGCTTTAATATTCCTAGATCCATGTGGCTAGAAAACGAGGGACCTGTGTGGGGCACATTCTCTCATCAAGGCTTGGGTCTAGCACTGCAAGGCAAGGACTGCTTGGTGCATCCGGGGATGTTTCCTTCCCGCCTGTGTGTGTCTGGAAAGCGGTGGGGAGACACTTCTCCCAGTCCCATCGGCTCTCTGAAATGGGTCCTGCCTCCAGGCGCAGAGAGGACTGAAGCCACGTAGAACCCTGTTGGGAAGTTACGTGAGGATAACATGCATAATGTGTTGCATAGAGGAGGCACTTGCATTTTCACCCATCTGTCCGGGGAAGGTTCTGTTGTTGTCTTTTAAGTGTTGTCTGCCCTTCTCTCCTCCCCCCCCCCCCCCACGACACACTTTGCAGGAGAGACATGGAGGAGCTGAAGGTGGAGATGAGTCAGGAGCAGGCCAAGCGGGCAACTCTGCAGGTAAAAGATGGCGGCGGGGTTGGGTGAGAGTAGCAGTACAGAAGAAAAACAAATGCCCTCGTGCCCAGTTGGGATGCGTCAAAATGCCATTTTGGGGGGTGCTTTTGCTGTCCTTTCATCACCTTATTTCCTTTCTTTACAGGCAGAAATTGAGCGGCTGAAGCAGGCAGTGACCACAATGCCAGAGTAACTGGCCATTCCTGTCCAACACCCACACCTGGTGGTGGAGCCATGGAGGTGGCCGGCCTCGGCCTCTTCTCAGCTGATCTGAGCACTCCCTCCACGGTCTCTGCCAAGGACTGAAATGCTCTCTTTCCCTAGCAGAGTTGAGCTCTTCACTGAATCTGGTGGGGGGGGGGGGATCCCTCTACTCAGCAGCATCTGAGATGGTCTTTTTTCCCTTCCCCCCTCCCTCCCTCCCGCCCCCCCCTGCCCCAGCCAGACCTGAAAAATATCCTCTTGGAGACTCCAGCAGCCCCACGTGGCACTTCCACATGGCCTGTACAGTTGCGGAGAGCGCCTCGCCCACCAGCATCATCATCAACAATGGCTGTGACAAGACAGAGGGTGGCCACTGTAGGCCAGTGATAGTCAAGGTCAACATAACTTTATTTCTGTGCTGCCACCTCTGTGCCCTGCCAGCCGTGGGCATCTCCCTCTGGGACCTGTTCCGTATCCCGACATAGCTGCCCTGCGAACATCAGTGGGTGGCCTTCATCTCCTGAAGCTAGTCTGAAACTGGCCATGACGAACATGGCAGGCTAGGGACACATTTGCATCTGTGATTTGGCTTAAATGTCCAAGCTTCCCTCTCCCACTCCCCCCCCCCCCCCAATGAAATGGGATATTCTTGTTACCCAAGAACCCTTACAGAGAATTCCAAGAACAATTTTGGTTTCTTTGTGGAAGCCATGATAGCTGCACTAGTTTAGTTACCTTTGTGGTGTGGACAACTTTGTTCATTCTCTCTGCAAAAGCCGCCCTTTCGCTTGCCATAATATAGCTTTTAGCCTCCCCTTCCCTTTTTATCTCTTCCATTGGGGGAGCACTGGGTAAAATGCTCTTCGTTGAATTGTGTCTCGTATTGGGGGAGAGGTGGCTAAGAAGATCTATGCCTTAACTACGGATCGTTGCTTAGCTGGGAATTGCATAGCTGAAAATACTCAACTCTTTTATGTACAACTTTGAAACTTTTTAACTTAAAATAAAATATTTTTATATGCAAACCACATGGTTCTCCCTTTTTGGAGGGATGTGTTGTATAGAGGTTAGGTGTCTGCACAGAGAAAAATTAAAATGATCCATCTCTCCTGTCATTTTTTCCCTTCCTTTGGGCAGCTTCTGTCCTTTTTCTTTTCTTGTTGGCTTTTTCTTTTTACAGCCACCTCCAGTTGTAGCATTCACTGCAGCCTGTTCCCTACTGGGGGTGGGTGGGGGAGGGTGGCGGGACACCTTGCTGGAGTTGTAGAGCGTCATCACACGGGGCGGGGGGGGGGCGCGGGAATCGCGTTTGCTTCCCGTGGCTTCTCCGCCCACATGTTTGTCCCTCATTCCGTCCTCTTTTGAAAAAGGAAGTAAACAACGTGCGCGTGGTCCATTCAGTGGGCGGTTTGGATCCCGCTGCTTCTCCTGCACACATCAGGAGAGAGTGGCAACTTCCATTTTTAAAAATAAGTTGGACTTGCTAGGATGTTTTTTTGAGGAGCAAAGAAGGCTAGAAGGGGCGGGAGGCGCGCAGGAAGCAGACGACGTTGTGAGAGGGACCCATGAAAATCCATGAGTGCCCAGCAACGAGTGTGCAATAAATCGCTCGCCTGACGGAGCTTTTGATCACGCCACAGCCCACTTCCCTGGGGAGGGATGCTGCTTCCAGCAGCAGGTGGCGCCACCTCCCACCTCTACATGCAGTGGCTTGGCATTCCCTTCAGCCCAGGTACGTCTCCTGTAGCAGAAGAGAAGGCCACTGTGCTGCTTAGCGTGTGCACGCAGTTAAGTTTTACACTGAATCGCCACTTGAGACCCGGTTCCATAGACAAGACAAACAGAATGACAGACAGACACTCCAGGGAGGTCTTCCTGCCCTGTCAGCTGGTGTATGGCTAGTAAGAAGAGACTCCTTGAAGCTTTAGCTTCCCTTTTCCTTCAAGGTGGGTCTAACTACACCAAGCTGCTACTGGTTTCATGTCAGCTTGCGTGTCATGGTCCCCCCCACCCCACCCCCAATGACATCCTGAAACCTGCAGAACCTTGGGTGCCAGGGCTGCCTTTCTTCCTGCCAAAGAAGGGGGCAGAGGCTCCCCTAGCCAGTGCGAGGGCAGGTTTCACAGTGCACACGAACACTCAATGTGTGTGTGTGGGGCCGAATGAATGGTGATGCTGCTCGGGCTCTGATGGCCCCAGGTGTGGGTGAAGAGGCTTCTCCCCTACAAGAAAGGGGGCAGAAATCCACTTAGCCAGGACCTTTCAGTGCTCTGCTTTGGCGCACCCAGGGGAAGAACTGCATTTGGGGCACTTACATGGTGATCCCCTCTTCCACATGAAACTGTGCAGGGCAAGCCTTGCTTTCAGCAGCAGCGGGTGAGAGGAAGCCCTTACTGGGGGCAAAAAGGGGTTGTCGGTGGTGGTGGGGGTGCTAGAAGCAGAAGCTCCGGTTCAAATCTCAGCTCAGCCAAGAACAGCACAGAGCTTCAGGGAGCCCCTATCAAGCGCCCCCCCCCCCCAGACACACCCAGCCTCTTTTTCAGACAGTTGACTCAAGTGCCACCCCCTCAGCAGAGAACTGGGCACCACAAACCCTGAAAAAGTGTGGCGTGAGATAGGTGTGGGGGGGGGGGGAAGGAGTTTCTCCTCAGGTTGCAGAGATTCCAACATGATGTCTGTCTTGAGGGTGGTGGGCTGGAGCTGGGGGGAGGGGGAGGGAATCCACCCACCGCTGGCTCTGAACTCAGGCTTCAAAAGCAGATGCCAAGACTTTGCTTTTCACAGACAGGGGAGCAGGAAAGACGCTGGACCAGCATTCACCCCAAAAGCTCAGCCTCTACCCTCCAGCTTCTCCCTCCACCCCCACCCCCCAATGTGGGGTAGCTTTCTCCTCCAACACCCCTCCCCCTGCATTCCAGGCAGCCTCCTGACGGGCCCCCTTAGCCTGCAGAAAAACATCTGGCAAACATCTGGCTCCAATTAGAAGAGGAGGCAGGAGGAGAGGATGGGCTATTTTTATCACACCACACTGAGGAGGTGGAGAGGGAGAGGAAAAGGAGGGAGGAGGATTTTCTGAGGCCTCTTTGCCCCACGGACAGTGACCCCAAATGCCCCTCAACAGGCTGTTAGTCTGCCAACTGGGCCAGAAGCTGGCAGGTCGGGGGGTGGGGGGTGTTCTTCCAGATAGGAAAACGAATTGCTTTCCCCAACTACAAAACGAACTCATAGGAACTGGGTTCAGAGCTGCTTGTTTCCTTGCAGGCCTGTGTGCTTTCAGGAAACTGTCCCATCTTCCGTTCACACACACACCCGGCCCTGAGAACAAATTTTCTCTGGGGAGAAAGTATGGAGGGCGCTGGGTGGGGGGGCTGTGACCCCAAGCAAACCAGCCCCACCCATTCATTTCTACTTCCAAAATTAAGCCCAGGGAATCTATGCAAGGCTGATGGGGCTGCAAGACGCCGGGAAAGCGCGTGGGAATTGCTTTGCTTTCCCAGGGAGAGCATGGTTAGTCAGATCCCCCAAGCAGTGGCGCATGGTGGAGATGGCACAGAAGCCATGCAAGCAGGATTAGACCTTGTCAGGGAAATATCAAAACCTTTGCAGGTGTAGGAGGGCGAGGGTGAGAACAGGGGGGCCATGAAAGGCGGCTGCGCTGCAACAAGGCCATTCGGAACCCATTTCATTCCCCCCCCCCCTTGAATGAGCCACCACCCAGCTGGCTTCTTTCTGTGCTGTGGGGCATTTTTAGACAAATAAGTCAACAAAGCAGCCCCACTGAGGGAGGCACAGAGGGGCTGGACTAACCCCACCAAGGTGAGCTGTGGCAAACTGGAATGATTCTGCTTTATAAAAGGTAAGGTACATGTTTACACAACTCATTTACTGGCTTATAACAGGCACACGGCGTCCTATAGGCAATGAAGTCACCCTGGGGGTAGGTGGACTCCAGGCAGATGGAGCGCTTCAAGGAGGCCACGCGCAAGCTGCCAATCCTGCCCCGTCCACCTGGAGAAGGAGCATCCAGGCCCCCTGGTCCAGTCTGCTGTACTGCTTTAAAAGAATTTATAAAAGTTTTGACAATGGTTGGGGCCCAGGACACGCCCCATATACAGTTTTCAAAACTTTTCCAAAGTGTCATATCCTGCTTGGTGTAGATCTGGCCCTGATGAGCAGCCAAACCACCAACAGCTTTGTGGGAAGAAAGGAGGCAGGCAGCGGCAGGCGTTCTGGGCAGGCCCCTCCTTGCTTGTCCTGCGCCCTGCCTGCCTGCCTGCCGCTCCCCTCTCTTGCCTGCGAGGGGTCCTGTAACATGGCCCGAGGGGAGGGGCGCCTCACATGGACAATTCAACGAGGAGGGGGCTCAGGGCCTGGAGGCTACCGGCGCTGATGCTTGCTTGCTTGCTTCCCTCTCCCCACAAAGCTCCTGGAAACAATCCAGATGGGGTGGGGCAGGGCAGGCACAGAGGGGCCCTAGCTCCCAAGGGAGCCATCACGTTGTGAGGAAGGCCCTGGAGGCAGAGGTAGAGTGCAGGTCTTTAGCAAAGCTCCTCACCGGCCTGCCTGCCTGCCTGCCTACCTGCCTGCCTGCCTGCCTGCCTGCCTGGGTGTGGCTACAGCGCAGCAGGACTGGGCCAAAGTGGGCTTCCGCCTCTTCCCTTCGACTCAGCCCAGGAGTGGGGCAAGGACACTCTCCTCCCCACCAGCACCGCGTTCCTCCTGGCCATGGCCCTTCTTGCCCATGAAGGTGGCACAATGCAAAGCCTTTGCCCACCTTACAGACTGATACCATCAGGCCGACCGGATCTCTGGCACTTCTCCCATCCTTCATCCATTCCACCCCCCGGGCAGTTCCATTGCATGTTGTACCTCTCTGCTGCCCTGTAGATGCTGCTGC
This sequence comes from Anniella stebbinsi, assembly GCA_029215795.1. NCBI lineage: Eukaryota > Metazoa > Chordata > Lepidosauria > Squamata > Anniellidae > Anniella > Anniella stebbinsi. The sequence continues at coordinate 95,179,621 of JARDYH010000007.1, forward strand.
GCTCGTTGCCATGCTCCCTGCACAGAAATTGTTCCCACGTGTAAACATGAGTGGTGGTAGCAGCTGTGGATACCGCCGCATGTCTTCACAGGCACTGGCCCCCCACTCCCCTGCCCACGGACGTGGACGGTGCCAGAGACAGAAGAGGAGGGAAAGGGGTGCAGGCCTTGGGTTGGCTCTAGGGGAGTACTTGGCCTGGAGGGCTCCTTTGCTGCTTATGCTTGTGCCCACCGTCGCCTGTGCCTTCAAGTAAACCTCCTCCCTTTGCCTCCCACCCACCATGCAAAACAGCTGCCTCTTGGGGCAGGTCTTGCGAAATGTTTGCAACGCTGGCTGACTGGCACAGTTACCCAGAAATCCTTTGGGGAGGCACAAGGGGAGTTCCACAGTTTGGTAGTTGCCCACCATGCCTGGGTGAGGGAGCAGGTGGATCAATAGTACTGGACTCTACCAATGGTACCAGTACCAGTGCCCAGGATGTCAGGCTGCCCATTGCGCCAGATCTCCCGGAGGATCCGCTCACGCTCCTCCAGGCGCTGGGCACGTTCCAGCTCTTCTGCTGAGGCAAACACATTGACGGTGAGGGTCCCATCCGGTGTGCCATGGGGCTCCAAAGGCAGCTCTGTCATGGCCAATGCCGGCTCGGCTGCTACATGGTCAACAGTGTCGTCTTCCTCCTCCTCCTCCTCCTCTTCCTCCTCCTCCTCGCTTAAGTCCCGCAGGCTTTTGTGGGGCCTGGGGGGGATGCTTTGAGGCTGCCACGAGATATGGATGACCAGCAGGCAAAGCGTCAACACCAGGCCAAAGCACACCCCCAGCACGAAGTACAGGCCGAAGCTCTCGGGGTTATCTAGGCAAGACAGCAAGGGGCAGGATGAGAAACGGGGCCTGAGAGCACCGAGTCAGTCTTGGGGGAGTCAAATCATGTTTAAAGAAAGGAAATTGTTAGGGTGTGGTGTGGGGGGTCCCTACTAGATTCTGGTGGAGATATTGGGTTATTGATCTCAAGGCAACAAACAGAGTTAAGCTACCATCTCTTAATGGCAGCCGGAATTTTAATAGCCAAACCCTGGGGGGGGGGGGGGCAAGAGATCCCATCAGTAAAGCAGTGGGAGGCAAAATGTTGGTCAGTATTGACATAAATATAGGGAAATATATGGACAGGGAGGAATTATTTCAGTTGTGGGAAAGGAATAATGTCCTTGGATTGAACAGCTGGGTTGACATGATGATTGAGGCGGGTCTTGCAGGAAGACAAGTAAATCTGATCTGATGTAACAAAGTTTGTATAGCTTTTGATTTTCTCTGATGTTTATGATTCTATAATTTGCATAAGCATTGTGTAATTTTTTATTTATTGCATTTATATCCCACCTTTTTTCCTCCAAAAAACTCAAGGCGACGTACATAATGCTCCTCCTCTTATCCTCACAACAACAATCCTGTGAGGTAGGTTGGACTGAGAGTCTGTGACTGGCCCAAAGTCACTCAGTGATCTTGCAGGGGCATGTGGGGACTAGAACCCAGATACTTTTGAAACTTTAAATATTTTGTTAATTAAAAACAAATAAGGAACATGGTTGAGGGGTGGCTACTGGCACTTCCTGTAGGAAAGGGATGTATATGCTCCCTTGGAACATACAAAAAGAGATTTTCAGTAACTAATCATGTTCTCCTCATGAAAAATTACTTCAGTGGGAAACAAGTAACGACTCATTTGAGTGAAGGTTCCTTTCACCCATCTGAACTGCTTTCTGCTGCGTTTGTGACAATGGTGAGACACCCCAACAATAGTAGCCGCAGAACAAGCAGTTTGAAAATAATATTTCTATTTTTCCTTCATGTTAAGGCATTACATATAAACCTCCTCTATGATGTTGTCAATCCTCGGATAAGCATACCTGTTCTTTAAAAAACACCTTCTGGTCTAGGTGGTTCTCATAGGGCAGAGGAGGAGGCATATGAACTGAGTCCCTGTCACACCAGAGATGGTCTCCCTTACGTGGAAAGTCCAGTGACGGTTTGTATGCCTTAGGACCATCGCGGACTGCTCACGTGAGACAATCTAGCCATCCTTTTAGGCATCGCACCTCACAAGTCCTGAGTGAAATAGACTCCTTTGCGTCATGCTTAAAAAGTTGGTTGCTGCCACCATTGTCTGTGGACTATTTCTCCTCACACTTCACAGTGGGGGAAATGGGGACCAATTATTTTAATCAGATTTTAAAACTGTAATTGTGATTTTATTGTAAATGTGAAGTTTTTTTCTCAAAATAACTTGGTTAATATTAAGAAAACTGAAAATAATCATGTTGGCACTACACTTAAACATCTTATAACCTGAAAGTGTCTCTACGAGGCACATTGAGTTAAAAGAGGCTTTTCTGTATAAAAGAAGAACCAATCTGATGATCATTTATCAAATATGAATATTATACACTACCTATAAAACACGGCCATATCATTTTCACCTCATTAAAGTAAACTGCTCTGGTCTGACAGTTAACTATCAGACCACGCTCTGTTGTCTGCCATGAGAATTTCATTTTTCTCTGCAAATTTGTTTTCGTGAGGGAAGCAGAAAGGAGCAACTCCAGAAAGAAGAAGAGAAGACAAAGTCATCCAGGGCGCAGGTTCCTATGTCCCCATACCTAGCCTTGCATTCGTTAAGATAGAATCATAGAATAGTAGAGTTGGAAGGGGCCTACAGGGCCATCAAGTGCAACCCCCTGCTCAATGTAGGAATCCACCTTAAAACATACACATAGATGGAGACAAACCATGCCATCCTTCTTTAGGAACAGGAAGAAACAAGGAAACTGCCATTTTGAAAATAAAAGAAAAACAAAAGACCTGGGACTTCTACAAAGAAGAGTAATTACTGAGGACAGAGGTCGATATCCACCTTCACCCCAAAGTGACAATTTGTGGGGTCAGACTGTGCAATAAATACTGCTTTTGCTGGTTAGATACATCCCAAGCCTTTCCCCATTCGCTCAACCCACCTCGGATGTGTGCATACGCTGCAATGCTGTTGCTCAGTAGCTCCATCTCCCGGTTGTGCGTCTCCATGGCGACCCCTTGGTGGTACCTAGGAGAAGGAGTTAGTGGTGTCATTACCATCTTGGAGAAAGGCTTGCTTTTGCCCCAATCTACTGAACAGGCCTGTCTTCTGACGGAGGAGCTCCCACAATGAGCTCTGTCAGCGTTCTCCCACCAGCCTCACACTGCCCTAACCCAGTTAGCTGGCTTGTAATCTCCTGCCATTTTTAAAATAAAAAAACAACACATTTGTGGGCCCAAAGTCCTTGGAGAGATATTAAAATCACACCCCTTGGCCTGTATCCCATGTGGGGCCCAAAAGTATTCCAAAATGGGGAAACGTATTGCCTTGCCTAAGGGGTTGTGGGCACAAAACAGACTTCCCTTTTGTATTCACAACTGAAATTATTACAAATGATCAATGAAAGGAGCTCTGAAGCCAGGGTAATTGCCAAGAATGGCTTGGCTTCTCCTTTAACCAGCAAGAGCTACCTGGCAGTTCTCAGGCCCTGAGACCTGTCATGGGATTCTGGGAGAGGAAGCCAAGTCAAGACAGAAAGCCCTGTGACAGCCATCCCTCCCCACTGCCTCCAGGCTGGGCAGACACTTCTCCATTTGTGCACAGCATGGAATTGGATGGAAGAAACGATTGCTTAGCATTTCCTATGTCTCTTTCCAGCTTGCAGAAGACTTTAAAATTCCCTGATGTGTCTCTTCTTCTCAGTAACCATGCGGAGCAGAGCAGGCCAAGAGAGGGGCTACTCAAGGCTACTCCTTTGAGCTTCGCAGCTGAATGGAGCTTTGAACCCACGTTCCACCATGCAACTCAACCCTCTATCTGCTGCGCATTGCCCTAGCATGCCTTGGGCCCCAGTGTTTAGGCTATGGCTGTGCATGACCCTGTGAACTAAGTGGTGCAAGCTTTTCCTCTCTCTCTCTCTCCCCCCCCCCCCCCCCCGTGAGGGGGGACTTCCTGCCACTGTCAGGGAAAGATTCATCCTCTGCAGTGGAAAGGCAGCTTGCCTTTTTGAGACCGGACGCTTCCTTTTCCTCTGCCCCCGCCCAGCGCTGGCACCACCCGCAGCCCTCCCGGTCATGTCTATTTATGGCAGGTCCAGCAATGTCGTGGAGCCCCTGGGGGTGGGGGCGGATGGTGCTGGAGGATACGCTCCCATGTGGAAGCTGTCGGGGGGCAGAACTGGAGTCTCTTGAACAGCTGAGCAGAGGGCAGAATGATCTTGTGGGTAGAAGGCTGGACTTGGGTCTGGGTGGCCCAAGTGGTTCAAGCTGTAGCTGAGACAAAGGCTATGAAGGCTCCAAAACGTGGGATACATATGACCTCCTCCTCCTCCACCACCACCACCACCACCACCGACGCCCACATTGCAGGGCCCAGCCCCAAGCGCTATCTGTATAATGGGGATTACTTTAATGAGGGAAAAGCACAAGTTCACAAAGTCCCAGAACATGGGAATGACCAACAGCGCTCTGAGTACATACAGAGTGCCGTCCTCCAATGGCTAGCTGTAACCCCCACACATTGTGGCTTGGGGGAACACGGGTCTCAGCTCCGACAGTATGGCGGCTTCTGTGCCGGTTTAAGCTGTGGCACCTCCTATTTAGGGGTTATCCCAAACCTGCAAGTCTCTGCTTTCAGATACCATGTCCTCCCCTTACACCTGAAAGGCTGCTACTTCAGCAGAGACTGAGAAAGGAGCTGATTCCCACCAACAGGGGGGTTTATGTCCAGTAGTTGGGATGCCCCCATTTACTCAGCCCTGGCTTTGCCTCATCCGGAGTTCTGCATTCAGTTTCTGAGCATCACTCTGGATCGGAGGTGGAGGTGGAGCAGAAATCCTACAAGGTGGAGGGAACAGGGCAGTTCAATAGGGAACGAAGACCATTAAAGAAAGGACTTTCAAAGTCTGAAAAAGAAAGGAGAGGAGGAGGAGGAGGAGGCGCTCGCTTTGATCCTTTGCAGCTTTGGCCTCTCCTCCTCCTCTACTGTTAAACTGAAGATTGGCAGGACTTTGGGTTAAGGGGGACATGGCCTGAAAAGCCAATGAGCACTGAAGAGCTGCTGGAGAAGTGCTCCCTAAATGTAAGAGACCCTCAGTGCTCAGAGAGGCGGTAGAAGGGGCCAGGTGAGTCACTTTCAAGGGACACTGTACACAGAAAGCGCCCCCTTCGAGGAAACAGGCTGGAGTAGATGATCCATGCTCTGCGAAGACACCCTGTTCATCCCCACCAGCCTCCAGGGGGTCATGCAGGCAATGGCCGCCCCCCTGCCCCAGTTCATGAGTGCAAGATTTCCCAAAGCCCTAGAACTCTTTGATGAGAACCAGACAGATGAACTGGGTTGGGCACCATGCCAGGGCCAGGCAAGGGGGGCAGAGGGGATTTTGCCTCCTCCCCTTAACATGCAAAGTGTGTGCTGTGCACACATACCCCCCCCCCCACTCCCCCCAGTCCCAGGCCCAACCATCTCCCTTGCTGATTTGGGTTTGATTCCTCTGCAAGAGTGGAGGGAGGTGGGTCACTGTGCTGCTGCTGCTGCTGCTAAGTCTTCACCTCTACAAGGCCCAGGGGGATTCAGGGGACATCCCATAGCAGCAGCCTATGCAGCTCCTCCTGTACTGCTAAGCACTGTTTGCAGACTAGCAGAGGTGAAAACAGCATCCTGCAAGAGGGAACGAGGGCTGAGACTGAAACGTCTGTCAAAGACAAGAGCTGCCCATGGCTTAGTTAGAGGCACACACCTCAGCAGACCCAGTACCCAACAGCGCAGAGGGAATGGAAGGGGAAAGGCTGATAAAGAGAATGATTTCAGAAATATTTGCAAAACTCAAAAATGAGAGGGAGGCCTTTGGGCCCAGAGGTTGAAGCACCTTCTTGTTTTGAAGGAGCGTTCATGAACACAAACATGGGTGTCTGGCTGGAGTGTGAGAGGTAGGCACATCCTGGGCAGAGCCTGCCCATTCCCCCAGCAGCCTACCTCTGGTGTGTTCTAGCTAAGAGTGAAATCTTCAGGGATATTCTATAATGGGAACAACAAGAAGCCTCGGTTTTGCTTCCATTTTCAAAGTTCCAATAGGAAAAAAATGGATTGTTAAGGACCCTGGGCCTGGAGCGGGACTTTCCAGGAGACCAACATTAAGCTGCAATCCTCCTCCCTTGTTGGACTACATAGGATGAATCTGGGAATGAGCAATAGGGTATGAAATGCTTTCTGGGCCCACTGAATTGCCCAACACTGCTAGGACATTGGCTGATCGTGGGCTGCCTGGCCTGTGGCGGAAGGGAAGCCAGGAGTGCAGGAATGCAGGGGAGGGGAGGAACACCAGCAGCAGAAGCAGTCAGACGCAGCAACAGCCAGAGCTTCAGCTAAGTCCGGGAGATAGGGCTTTGAGTGGCAGGATGCACTCTTTGCACAATAAAGGCAAGAGTGAGCAAAAGCATGCACAGAGCGCCTCTGACATACTAGTGTGGACAGTGCCAACACACACACATTTAGGGAAGGAAAAGGAGGTCCATTTTCAGGGCAGTCAAAGCCAGAGACCCCCCCCCCTCTTACACACACACACACACACACACACACACACACACACACCACCACCACCACCACAAACTGTCCCCCACCTCCCTAAAATGGAAATATTGCTGCCAAAAAGGAAATCTGGAAAAATGGCATGGAGCTCATGAAGTGAGTTCATCAGTTTCAATAGACACTTTTGTTTGTGGGAACATCAAAGCCAACAGTGAGTTACAGGCCTGCGGGAATTTTGGGAAAAAGGGGGCTTGTGTGAATCCAGCTTTGGCTGAAGAGGCAAAACCCTTTTGACGTGCATTTTTCCACAGAGCACTGGAAATGTCTCAGTCTTCCATCTAGTTCAATAGGCCATTGTGAAGCTCTCTCTCCAGGAGCTGCAACTCCAATCGCCAAGGGGTAGCACTAGAATCTAAGAACTAAGCCTGCTTCTGAGCATGTGCAGAGCGCTCTTCGCACAACTGAGCCTCCATAAACAGCCCCCATCTCATTTAGGATTGGGACGCAGAACCTGAGGGTGACTACCCAGCTGCTTTGAGCCCGAGCGATGCCCGTTCTGAGAAGTTCAGCCTACAGAATGGATGCCCGGGGGATACCTACCCACATCACCGGCGCACTGAGGGGAAGCCATGGAACCCTGGCCGACAGGCTAGCCCCAAAGGGGGAGCGAGCGCAACTCGCTTCGAAGTAACTCCTTCCTGTGCCTTGGCTTCGCACGCCCTGGAAGCCGGTTCACATGTTAGCGAACCCAGCAGCCCCCCCCTCCGCCCCCCGGTGCGGCGGCGCCTTCTTGTGGGCCCCTCTTCCTAGGCACGCCTCCTCAGCCCTCCCCCCCCCGACTTCCCCCGGGGCGCCAGAAGGGCCAGGAGCCAAAGGGGGCTTCCTGGACGCCCCGGAGCGTCGCCAGGGTGCAGCCCCAAGTGACCTGGGCTTACCTGCGCGGGGTCGGGGCGGTTTCAGGAGCGCCGCCCTCGCTCCATGCCGGGCTGGGCAGAAGAAAGGCGGCCGGGAGGCGGCGGCGAGAGCCCCGGGGTGGAAGCTCGGCCGCAGCAACAGGCAGGCAGGCTGGCCCGACCTGCCAGTGGAAATCTCCGCTCACTTCCGTGCAGCTGGAAGCGCACCGCGCGCCAATGTCAGGCGCAGCCCGGCTCGCTCTGGACGCGACGAATCCGCCCCCTCCCCGGGAGCAGGAAGCCCGGGCGGGAGGGGGGAGGCGCGTCCAGGGAGGGCCTCCTGTTCCTCCGGCCTCGGGGGCAGGCAGCGGAGGGCCCGCTCGCAAGGGGGCAGCGGCTGGCCAGGGCCAGCCCGAGGACAGGTCCCGAGGAAAGGTGCGCGCTGGGCCTGTGGCGCTTGCCCGAGAGGCCCCCAGTCCGCTGGAAGCAGGGCGGAGGATCAAAAAGCCCCCCTCTGCGCCGAGACCCGCCACCCCCACCCCAGGCTGGGCTTGGGTTGGCATCCGAGGTCCCTGGGTGTGTTTGCACAGGCGGGCTAGGAAAACCGCCTCCTGTCAGCAGGGAGAGAAAGCCGCTCTGTCGGCCTCTCCGATTTGGCCCTGAGCCCCACGGGCAGCCACTGGCCCAGCGCTGAAATGGAGGCGCTGCTGAGGGCCTGCTCCCCACTCCCAACTATGGGAAGGTGGGGATTACGCGGTGAGTATGTGTGTGTGGAGCCCCTCTGCGCAGGGCTCGGCTCGGAGGGGCGTTGCTGCTACTACCATCTCTCCTGGTTCTGCCACTAAGCTGGGGCGTCCTGGCAGCCCACCCAAAATGGGAGGAGCACCTACTGGCATGGGACGTTACATGTAGCTCGGCCCAGCCGGACGGACAAAGCCATGAGCTGTGTGGCCAAGGCACGGTTCCAGGGGGGCTACTGGTTGGCACACCCATCAGGGGAATTTTCCCTGCTGTATGTAGCCTAGATTTTTTTTAAAAAAAACATCACCACCAAAACGTAGATGCCACAAACACATCTCTGGTTCTAGCATGTTTTTCGAACCCAGTTTTCAAAATATAAGATCTTGGCTCACATCTGCAGGGTGCTTAACATGGGCACCAGGCCCCACATTCAGACAACCAGGAGATCAGCTAGTGCTGGTTCTCCATCCACTCTCACTGATGGGTCAACAGAGGGGCTGTGGAGCTTTGGGTGCAGGGGCCTTAGAGGGCACCCCTTTAAGTCACCAGCCTCAGCCTTCTGGGTGTGGCAACGGGGCTGGAACACTTCTAGCCTCCAGTGGCATTTTCTGTCCCGTTCCCAAAACACGGAGCTCAGCAGGGCTGTGCAGGATTGCTTGCCCTGGGGCTTGCTTGCTTGCTAGCTTGCTTTTCTCCTCTGCTGCAGCAAGCTTGGGCAGATGGTGTTTTCCTGGGATGGAGTGCAATGGCCGCTCAGGCTAGCCTAAGTGGGGGAGCAGCCAGATCCTGTTTTTCCTAGAAATATCCCAAAGGATGATGAAAGAAATGCAAAAAATGTGACACGTCAGCAGAGATGAGCCAGGCCAGCTCCAGCAAACACAGCCCTCCGCCACCCCCACCCCACCCCCCAGGCTCTGGACAATGAGAAGGAGAAGCAAGGCACATCGCCCAGCTACTAGAAATACGGGGCACTAGCCCCCCCCCATTGTTTGTGGGGGGCTTGGGTTGTACCCAGCGGCATCTCCCTATGGTACTGTGTCTGCAGGACAAAGGGGCGGCTACCAACGCGGATGGCTCAGCTTTTTCTTTGTGTGTGGATATGGTGTGTGGGGGGCTGGATGTTGTTAAGCAGGCAGGCTTGAGTGGCAGTCAGTGCTTCATTTCCACAAAGAGGAGCTCAAAGTTGCTCGCACTGATGGACAGCGAGGGGGCCTTGCCATAAGTGAGACGTGCTGAGGCCAGATGAATGTGAACTAGCCCTGAGTCAGCCCCAGGTTCCTGTGTGCGTTCCCTACCCCCATGCACAACCCTTGGAAGCTCCCAACCATGTGCACGACTCTAACATCTGGTTAATGATTAAAGCAAAGTCAAGAGGTTTGAAGAACAGTTGGAGTGCAGCAAAGTGGGCAATCTGGATTGCCAACTCTTCAGCGGGCCACTGTAGCTGTGCTGTCGCTGAGTAATGGCAGCTGGAATGTAGCAAGGGATGGAAGAAATGTCCTTGATGCCATTAGAGGCACAAGAGCAGGCAGGGGCAGTTTGCTCCCAGCCAGCTGGCAGCCCTGATGTGGTGGTGCAAGCAGCCGCAGCAGCTGGAGACGCAGAGCCTCCTGGTGGGTGAGCACACCCAGCCAGCCATCACACAAGGGCACTAGAATCACCACAGGGCCGCCGCCTGCAATAAGGCCATCTGCTGCCGGGCATCTTTTAGGGGCCCAGCCTCTCTTCTCCCCTTTGTCAAAATTTATCTTGCAGGTGGGCAGGGAGAGCCTGTAATGCTCCCTGCGCATTGGTGATGCTGTACAAACAAACCAGGGCAGGATGCAAAGTGCCCACCTGGCCCTGGTCAGGGTCAAGGAGAACGTTGCCTGCAGCATTGTACCACGGAAGGCCCTCCACGTGATCCTTTGTACATCTGCTTGAGCATCCGGGTTGCCTCTGCAGCTGGCGTAACATGCGAACCGGCCAACTGTGGAATGCCTGCTGAGCACACTCATAAAGCCGCACGGGTAGGTGACATGGCGCCGCCCAGCTGTTTGGCCTACAACTCCCATGAGCCCTAGCCAGGGATGATGGGAATTGTAGGCCGAAACACCTTGAGGGCCACCGATTGCCCTGCTCTGTCTTAAGGTTTGCGCCATCCAAGCCCTGGCAGAGCCAAGGCTGCTTGTGTAGCCAAAATCCAGAACGTGCGATCTTGCCATGGAAGCAGTGCACTGGTTGGAGGACAGCGCAGCACCATAGTCTTTTTCTCATGGTGCTCACGTTGCTCCCAGCACACCCTGGAGGCAGGACAGGGCTGAAGGAGACGGGCAGGAGGCCATGTGGATTTGGTCCTGGAGCCTTTCTTTAGGCCTTCTGCAGGGCCGGCTCCAGGGCTGAGGGTTCCATCTAGGGTCTCCCCTGTAGTAGTATCCCCTAAGGGCTTATGGAGCAGTGCTGAGCCACTGGCTCTAGCCACCCTTTTATTTCCCCACAATGCCCCAAAGCAACCATAGGTCAAGGGCATTGTGGGGCATGAAAAAGGTGGTTAGAGCCATCCGCCCAGTGCTGCTCAGAGTGCTGGCCTGGGGCAGAGGATTAAAGGGGGCTCTGGGCAGGCATTAGCCTGGCAGGACCCGGGTAGCTGCCCAAGGATGCCATCCAAGGGCCACTGCACTGGAATACATGAAGTGAGTAGCTAAGATGCCACTAAGCACGTGCAGAATGCCTTTCCATCACCATCAAGCAACTATCACCAATTGTTGCATGTTTGAATACCATTTTCCCCTAACGCCAAGGTTAGCAGGGTCAGGCTGAACCCTGGCAAACTCTCCTCTTAGACGTTAAGCACTGGGGAAGGGAGCCACCTGAGAGCCACCAGTGGTCAGGAGGAGGCTGGACACGCATAGCTGAGCATGCACATGGAGAAACAACCCAGCAGGCCTAGATGGCTGCTCCTCCCACAGTAGAGTCAGGGGGCCGCCCAGTTGGCTCGGCAATCCTGTTTGTAAACAACGGTGCTGAGCCTCCAGCCAAGCACAGAACACCTTCACGGTTCCCCAGCACTGAGTTGCCAGGAGCTCTGTTGGGGAGAGAAGAAATGAGGCTGCCCCTCCATGCTGTACTCACCTGGGCACCAAGAGCAGAATGAAGTGGGACCAGGGCCGCTGGGAGGGCAACGCGAAACCCCTTTGCCACGGAAGCCCCCTTCCCCCTGCTTTGTCCTCTTGCCTGGGAATGAAACAAGAAACAAAGATGGGGTCTGGTTCCCATTAAAGTTGCTGAGCAACAGGAAATGGTTGTGTGGGGCCAGGACTCCCCCGCCCCTTCCATCCGCGCACAGCCGGGGAGCTTTGGGGAGCATGGATTGTGGGATTCTTACAGTTTCTAACCTGCTTTAGGTTGGGTGCAATCCACACAGGCACCTGGACACCATCCATGTGATAAAATAAGCATTGCTAGCCAGCTGTCTTGCTATCTGTCTATCTATCCAGGCTAGGTTTATTGAAATTCCACATGAATGGGAAGAAAAAAAGGAGAAAACTTTGCATCTGGAATAGTCTCTTCTGACAAAGTTTTTTTTTTTAAGGGAAGGGAATATTGCTTGTCTGGGAATGTTAATGTATTTGAATTTAAATATATACAGTTTTGAGACAGCTCTGTTGGTTTAACTTTACCAACGGATGGAGAGGGTGGGGAATATGAACAGCAAGCAATCCCTCTCAGGAAAGGATGGGAGCTCCTTCAGAGGCACAAAAGGCAGCCCCCTTGCCTAGATGGGTCCAGCCCTTGAAACCCCAGCTGTCTTCCCCCACCCACCCCATGGGGCTTTCAGACATTCCCAAATCTTGCATCCATGGGGAGGCTTGCACACAGCCATTGGCCTTGCAGAGAAGACTAAATCATGGCCAGGGGACCAGGCACGGAAGCATGTTTAGGGCATCTGGCTCCCAATATCCTTTTTTTGCTTGCTAGCGAACCATCAGCAATTGCTGCTGAAATACTCCTAGCCAGATGCCATTCATAATCCATGCACCCATTTTTTCCACCATCTTTCCAACAAGCTGTTCTCCCCCCCCCCCCCCCAATTTAACTGGCATTTTTGGATTTAACCTTCCGTCTTCTCCCCCCTCACCTTTACTCACCATATTCTAGTTCTTCTGCTCTCTTTCCCAACATGTTCAGTACGAAAGCTCCTGCCTGCCTACAGCTGTGGGGAGATAGGGCTGGGCCTACCTGGTGGTGAGAGAAATTAACTCTGCACATGCTCAGAAGGTAAACCCAGACACTGAGAACCAAGTGTTAGTGGTGGGCCAGCACAGGAGCTATGCAGGGTACTTGAGGAGTGTCCCCAGACACTATCTTTCTAGGACAAGAACAGGCAGAAGGTAATTCAGGATCTACTGGGAGATTTTGGGGTGATTTGCAAGGATTTCTGGCACCCAATGGCTTAAAAATAGTGGGTGCTTCCGGGCAGAGCGCTCCTTGTACTAACAACCAGAAGGCATTGTGCAGCAATTCCGTCTTCTTTTTCCTCAGCGGATTTTCTGCATTAAGGAAAAAGACAGAGGTAGTGGTGGGAAAACACAAGAGGATTAGAAGTGGAAGACAATGTGGCACCATAAAAAAAGCCTCCTCCAGTTTTGCATGCAGCCTCAGGTTGTTCTGGTGCTCAGTTCCTGGGCTGAGCACGTGCTCAGAGGCACCCCTTGTTGTTCCGCTGCTCTGTGCCCACTTTCCACGCTGCTGATTTCCACCTGGCTGGTTACGGGACCACTGGGTTCAAGTGAAAAACAAAGCAGATCCCACAAGCCTGATGCTGACCCAGCCCCGCTCCAGGGTGGCAGCCCTCGCCCTCCATGCCTGGACATCTGCTGCTGCTGCTGCTGCTGAGCTCTAGGGATCCCACGTAGTCACGAGGCTGAAATGGGCTCCCGGGAACTCCTTGCATGAGCAGCTGGAATAAGGAACAGAAGCTTACCTACCCATGCTCCCCACCCTCCACCCCCCAGAATGTGGGCTACTGCCTGCCATGACCCCCTCGCCCGACTCTCCTTTGGGGTCCCTCATTCAGGCCGCCCGTGTGTTGGAGGAGGGCCTAAGGAGCCACCTAAGGCGCCAGGTGACTGAGAAGCCCCCCGCCTGCCTCAGAGGCCTTGGGTCCAGGTGGCAACGCGCCCGGAGTCCCTCCCCCGGTGCAGCGGAGCCAACTGCCTCCCAAGCGAGCCGTCTTTCCTGGAGGTTGCCGAGGACGGGGCGCCCAGCCGCTGCCCCTGCTGCGCCCGAGGAGGACTTGGAGGGCCGGGCTGCCTTGGGAGGCTGACCCACAGGCGCCCCCTGGTGCCAAAAGGAGGGCCACGCGCAGCACCGGGGAGCTCCTCCGGCCGCCGCCCTTGCTCGCGCGAGGGAGGCAGCGAAGGAGCGGGCCGGAGCCGCGGAAGGCGGAGCTTGCACCGGCCTCGCCTCGCCTGGCTGCTTGCCTCGGGGGGAGCGCTCGGCCCCCCACGGCCTTCTGGTCCGCCCACCCCGGCGCTCCCTCCGTCCCCCTCCTTGCCGCCGTTGCCCGCGGAGGGCATCCAGCCGCTCTGCCAGACCTTCCCCCCCCCCCCCCCCAGCACTTCCGCCCTTCTCTCCCGCCGCCGCCACCCAAAAGTGACCACGGGGCCATTGCGCTACCAGCGGAGGTGGCAACGCTGGGCAAGAGGGGCTGCAGGAGGCCTGTGCCGCATCCCGGATCTGCACCGAGCAGGACATGGCACTTTGGAAAGGGCGCGTGGAGCTCTCCGTCCTGGGCCCCAGCCGTTGTCACTCCTGCGGCTACAAACCGCTGTAAAGCAGTAGTGTAGATCCTGCCTGGGGCTGCAGAGATCACCCAAGTGACTCACAAGGCAGCTGCTAGAGGAAGGGAGCGGAGGAGAGCCAGCCTCGTGGGTGTGCGCGGAGCAGACCCTACCTTGGCTCAGAGTGCTCACTGAGCACGCCTATTTATTTATGGCTGCTTCTACAAGAGGTATTTAAAGCTCTTTCAAGGCGCATTAAAAAATTTACCTCTACAAGAACAGAGCGCAAATTGGACATAGAGGTGCGTTTTCTCTCCGATTATGCGCATTATCGAATGCACGTTAAATAGCGAGTTTTATTTTGCTCTGGCCGTTAAAGCGCATTTTGACTATGTGAACAAGCGATTCTCCGCATAAACTACTTGTAAAGCGCATTTGAAACAACCAGTAGGTCACCAGTTGAGTGCTCAATACCTCGCATTTACGATAAAGCACTTCAGTGCTCAATACCTCGCATTTACGATAAAGCGCTTCAGCGATTATGCACATAATCGGCTAACCAGGCGTCAAACGGAATCCATCTACAGGGGGCCTATGTCATTTCTATCCCGCCTTTTTTCCTCCAACATCAACCCTTTGAGGTAGGTTGGGCTGAGAGTCTGTGACTCGCCCAAAGTCACCCCGTGAGCTTCCATGGCCGAGTGGGGACTAGAACCCGGATCTCCCAACTCCCAGTGCAACTCTTGCCACACCACCACACTGGTTCTCACAGGGATTGGTTCCCAAGTCAGCCACTCTCAGCTCCTGGGGCAGCTGCTATGCCACCCGGACCATACCGAGCTGTGAATGCCAGCTCACACTGGCACCTTTCCCTTCATCCTCCCCAGCTTCCCTTGTCAGTAGTTCTCACCATGTGGCTGGCCAGAGATCTGTGTGGAGACCGTTGCTGTGTGAGACCCAAACTGCCCCTGCAAGCCCCCCACTCAGTGGAGACACAAGAGATCTCGGAGGGCTGCCCTGTGCCAACCCCGCTGAGGACTACCGTCTGCCCTCTTGGGCAAAATAGTTGAGAGGAGAGCCTGCCTTACTCGAGAGTAAAGAAAGGTAAAATAGTCAAATGCTTTTCAAGAAGCTTAGCTACCACAAAAACACCAGAGGAATTTAGAAACCAAACTTCATTTGACAAGGTGTCCCTGCCACGCCTGACCGTAAAAGCAAATGGGTGTGGAGCTGTTTTGAAAGAGTTGCAAACCTACTCAAGAGATGCTGCTCTGGTGGTGGAAGCGATGCCTTTATTCTGATGAGACACATCAGCTCTCTCTCTTCCCCCAAACTGCCAGCCAACCCAAAGGTTCCATTGCCTGGCAGAGTGCCTGACCTGGCATACATTATGTGTAATGAACCAGTGTGCCTCCCTACTGTTATTGTGCAATTCACTCTAGCTTTGCTAGCCCTGGAAGGGCAGGATGCAAGCCGGGTGCTGGCGCCTTGCCCTCTGGATTACTGGGACGCATGGCTCTGCCTTCATCCGGCTTCCAAGATGTCCGCAGGCACTGCCTACCTGCGTTCAAGCACACCTTCACAGGCAGGAGGGCTAGACAAACGACACCCGGCTTCTGTGGAATTGTGGCTGAGGGTACACAGAAGAAGGCGCCCGCACTGCCCGACACACAGACTTAGTTCTACATTATGAAATTTTATTGCTGACATGCAGGAATAGTTGGGTGTAATACAAAAATAGGTCTCTATACAAATTCTCTTTGCATGGTTTTTTTTTTTTTTTACAATAGGATCTTTGTCTCTGGCGTCTCACCCAGCCTGTAATCCACCAAAACAAAACCCAGCAGCTCCTACCAGCCCCCCCCCCCCCCCCCGGTTTCCTGTCCATCTTCTTCCAGTTTGGTTTTCATCCCAATGTAACAGATGGGTGGCACACTCGACTTTACAATCAGTGGAGTATTGCTATCTTGTTCGAGGATGGGGTAAGGACTAATATAGACACACAGCCAGCTATGTTGGGGAAGGAAAAGTTAAATATCGGGTGGGGGGGGCAGAGAGCAGAGGGGGGGGGGTCTTCCCTTCCTGCATTCTTGAGGGGAATAGAAAGTCGCTGAACTCTCAAATGATTCATATGATGGCTACTTACACATCCTTCTGCACAATCCATAGGAAACACCCAGGCCTAAGGGAAGACCCTTCCCGTGGGGAACAAGCTCTTGCTTATTAAGCTAAGTGGTGGTGCAGGCCAGCCCACACCCAGAGCTGCCCCCTCCCCATCATCCTATGTCTTCTGCTGGCTGTGCCCCACTCCCAATATTGTTAGAAGAACACATCAGCCAGGGCCAGAATACTTGGAGCCCCACAGAAAGCTGTAGGTGGAACAGAGGGGAAGCGTGTGTGTGTGTGTGTGTGTGTGTGTGTGTGTAAAAAGTAGTTGTTCTGTCTTTAAGCAGGTGGCTCCAAGAGCGTCTGTTGGCATGGGTTGGCCTGGCCCAAGCAGTGCCACTAAAGACTATTCAGCTAACAAGATGTGCCACTCCTGTTTGGAGTGGGAAATACATCATACCTCCCTGTTTGAGGGACTCTTGCCATATGCTTTTGTGGGCTACTATGGTGCTACAAATGATAGCCCTTAAGGCCACCATGCAGGTTGTGCCCTGAGAAACAAGATCAAGGGGACCTCAACCTGTTGGCTCACCTGGAGAGGTTTGCCTAACAGGAGGGCTAGTAACTGGGAGCCTAAAGGCCACACTGACTGCTCCCCCCTCCCCACCCCAACCACACAAGAGATGCAGCTGGCTGTTTAGTGCGCATTTTGATCCAGCTTCCACCAGAGGCCGGATTGCAGGGTTGAGGTGACACTTGTTGCTTCTTCACAAGTAATGCAACGGCAGACACACTGATGCTGCACTTCCTAGCCAAGGCTGCACTGAGGGTGGACAGTCAAGACCTCAGGGCGGCCGGAGACAGTCCTAATTTTCCATCCCTAGCCAGCAAGAGAGGAGGAAAAAAAGGCTGCTTAGGTCATCCCTTAGGTTCTGCCTGGCACTCAGCTCCAACTGGTTTGCAGATCCCATACGGAGCCCTTGAGAAGAGTTTACACATGGGTGTGTTTTTTAAAACAAGGTTTCCAGACGCGGCTTGAATTCCAGAATTCTTTCACGGTTCATGTCAGCAGAAAAGCACTCCTGGCCCAGCAAAGCCAGCTTTCGGATCCCGGGATCTGCGCGTGCCCTTTTTTCAACCGTGTCATGCAAGAAGTTAGTCCCTCTCTTATGCTGGTGAGGATTTCAGCGCTTGCCCCTCTTCAAGCGTTTCCCACTAAAGGGGCACTGAAAAGCTCCTGGCCAAGAAAGTGTCTGCCTCATGTGCTTCATGACCATGCCCCTTATTTGATACCGTGATGGCCACCACAGGCACCAAATACTTTGGCCAGGAGACAGACTAGCGTTTGAGACGCTTCTGGGAAGGTGATCAAGGGCGGGAGGGAAGAGAGAAAGGGGAGGCTGGACAGGCAAACCCAGGAAGGCTTGCTTGAGAATGGCTTATCTGGCAAGAGAGGCATCCAGTTCAGAGAACGTGGCTCAGAAACTATCCTGCCCAGTCGCAGCGCAACCTGCCACGCACGTGCCGTCAGGGGAGTTTCCCCCTCCAGACCTGTGCCCATGGGTCGGCACTGCGACAAATGGCAAGACAACGCAACGAGCACGCGAGGAAGGGAGCCCAGCCGGCCCTGCCGATCCCGAGAGAGATCTGTGGGCGAAGGGAATTTGGGGAAGGGGTGGTGGGGAGGGAGGGAGAGGAAAGATCATTCACATTATCACAGACTTATCCCTTCAGCCGTACCACTGTGATGAGGGGGGCAAGAGAAACATCCACAGAATTCATTAATGCAACATCACATCAGCTACCATTTTAAAAACAAACAAACAAACAAACAAACAAACAGAACTCCCAGGAAATCCAAAATAATTGAGTGGTTGGAGCAGGGAGGTCTGGGCCTCCAGAAAAGCTACACTTGGATCAGGCTCCGGATGGAACTCTCCCCCTTCGCCCCCAGCTGCGAGCAATGGCTCTGTGCCTCGACACACTCACCGTCAAGCGGACTCGGTCTGTGGCCACACAGGGGTCCGAAATCAGCATTTGCGGAAAGTATATGCGGACCGGGTGTTAAATTAAAAATAGAACAAATAGAGGAGGGGGGGTTGAGTGGGAGAGGGTTTAAAAAGTAGTTAATTTCATGAAACCCAATGGGGGGAGGGAAGGGAGAAGGGGGAAATAACGATTCAGCTTATTCAAACCATATGAAGGAGCAAAACGCAACCCACGTGGTCTCTGCAGTTCAACCTTTGCGTCAGGAAAGCAGCCTGCTGGGGCAACCTTTGCCCAAAACACTCCTCGCTTCAGTCCAGAGAACAGTGTGGTTAAAAAAAGACAGAGGTAGATTTCAGAGTCATGATTAAAAGCAGATCAGCTGTCTAGGTTTGGAGTTAAAATCCACCAGCCGCCTCCCCGGTTGTCTTCCCCCGGCTCTCTTGGGGCAAACCAAACCCCCGCAGGCGAGACCTGTCAGCGCTCACCGCACAGGGGAAGACTGCTACATCGGGGGTGGGGTGGGGGGTGGGATGCCGGCCATGGCTATTGCTGTCACACCGTGTCAGGTGGGCGGCTCGTGCGGTCCCGAGGAGGAGCTACTTCCGAAGGTAGCGCTGGGCGAGGATGGCCGCGTCAAGGGGGTTCATGGGCTGAGCATCGTGGCCCAGGCGCCTCACGGGGGGGATGTTCCCAAACTGCCGCTTTTGGAGGAAGCTCTTGGCGTCGTGGAGGGTGCTCTTCTCCTCAGCGAGCAGCAGCTGCTGCCTCATGTAGTGCTCAAACTCGTACTGAGAACATTCCTCGGTCACTTTTGCCTGTGGGAAGGACAGACTCCATTAGCGACAGCCAGGAAGCCATGCCAGGCAGACCTATGTCCTCCCCCTGGCCCCTTCTGCCTTGCCAGGGACACAGCATGCTGCTTAGGGGCGCAGTACAACACATGGAGCGCTTGTTGACTGCACGGCGGCTCAGCCCTCTCCCACAAATGCACCACCCGAGCCCTGAGAATCCCAGTTCCATGGAGAGCAGCAAGCAGGCTTACAGCTCAGGAGCAAGCTTTAAGGAGATGCAAGTGTCTGCACCAAAGGAACCTGTGTCTTCTTCAGAGCCCTGCCCAGGTTATGACCATCTCGGTCTGTAGGTCCAAACACAGCCTCGCTCCTCAGAGTTCAAGCACCCACGCCAGGGGTCCTTCTGTTCTACATACGGTACGTTAGTGGAGACAGCCGCTAAAGCGGAAGGGGCGGATAGGCAGTGGGCTCAGGAGCAGGGACCTAGAGGAAGGGCAGGTAGAGACCATGAGGGCAGAGGTGGCCTGTGGTGGAGGGGGGGCAAGGACAACAAGGGGCCACCTGAGAGTCACATCGAGGACTTGGAAGAAGCAGACAGACTTTGGTCTGAAGGGCTCTACTAACAAGTCCTTACTTTGAGATTAAGGAAGCGACGTTAAACACAGGATTCCATTTTAAAACGTGTGTCCACCCCGCAGACTTCCTGCATGGAATGTTTCCCTTCCCTAGAGCTGGCCGGAAGCTCTCTCCCTGGCCCCTCACCATTTCCCGTCAGCTGTGACCTCTCGCTTGCACTGAGCCGCCTCCACCCTAAACCACCTGATGGGAAAAGCCCAATGACCAATGACCGGCAGGGCCGGTGGCCGGCACAGAACCTGTCACCTGCTTGGCCCATTTTGCACCAGGAACCAGACTTCTGGCACTGGAAATACAGACACACACGGCAGCAGGTTTGCAGCTCTAGAAGCTGCGCTCGGAAGCAGCGCTTGGCAAAACGACAGAAGCCAGAGGGAGGCTGAGTGAGACCCCACTCCCCCCTCGGTCAGGGAAGGGGCTTCTTCAGCGCTTTGCTGAGCTGCTCAACCCTCCTCGGAGCAAGCAGGAAGTAAGTTCTACAAAAGCGGCGGATACAAAATCCAGTCTGGCCACGAAGCCTGCCTCTCCCAAGGGCAGGCCACGCACCGCCATTTGCTGGCAGCGCCCCTCTAGGAGGCCTTCCTTACCTCGTGTGCGTTCTCCGGATTGCCCAGCTGGTCGTCTATATCTGGCACAACCTGCAAGGGCCCACTCAGCGAGGACATGGACTGCCTACAGGAGAGACCGGCTTGGGGGTGAGAAGGGCACATGCTCAGGCCAAGCTGTCCCCGAGTTGCTAAAGCCCCCAGCTGACAAGAGTGCGCTTCAACCCTCCGCACCCACCCACAATCCCTCACAGGAGCATGAGCCAGCAGGGGGCGCTGACGACTGTGGCAGGCATCAGATATTGCAGGACTGGCGTTTGTGGTGGAGCAACACCATCTAGGGGTGCCTCTACAAGAGCGATTTAAAGCTTTTTCAAGGCGCATTACAAATTTTACCTCTACAAGAGCGGAGCGCAAATCGGGGGTCAAGGCACTTATTCTCTCCGATTATTTGCATTTTCAAATGCGCGTTAAATAGCGAGTTTTAATTTGCCGCGGGAGTTAAAGCACCTTATGGCCATGTAAACATGCGATTCTCCGCATGTAAACAACTTTAAAGCGTGTTTCATTTAGCCCATAATGCGCTTCACCGCCTCTCATGAAAGGTATTAGAAGTAAATGCGCTTCTCCGTATATGCGCATAATCGGGCAACCGGGTGTCAAACCGAAATTTTTAGAGGTCACCTAGGCCACCTTCGCCCCAGGTTATGACGGCTGCTTCTGCATCTGCAAGGGGAGGGAGAAGAAGGGCAGGCACTCCTCTGGCACCTGCTACACCATTAGGATGGGCCTGGATGATGGAGTCCACACAGAGGACCCTCACATCTCCCCACTGCTGGGCTTATCCAGTCCAGCACAGCACCCTCTTTCCCCGCAATGGCGTGGGGAAGGTTACAAGCAGCACACCAGAGCAGGAACTCCCCTCTCTTGCCATTACGCCCTCACAACTGTATTTGGGAAGCAGGCTGGCTCTGATCCTGGAAAGGGTGCAGAGCCATCACGACCAGCAAACACGGACAGGTCTCTCTTCTGTCGAACCCCTTGAAAGCCACCTAAGTGGCTGTTATTGCAGCAGGCAGAAGAAAATGCCATACTTTAATTAAGGGCTGTGTGAAGAAATATTCCCTTTTATCGATCCTGAGTCTCCCACCATTAGGCATCATTGGATGATCCCAGGTTCTAGTATTATAATATAATAATAATAATAATAATAATATTTATTTATAACTTGCCTCTCCCTCCAGATCAAGGCGGGGAATAACAACAATATAAAACACAAGAATCACAAACAGCTAAGATTTTAAAAAAACAAGGAAAAAAAACATCATTAAAAACATCTTAAAATTCATCTGGATAGGCCTGCCGGAAGAGAGCAGTCTTCATGACTCTCTTAAATTCATGAAGACTGCTAATTTGTCTAATCTCCTCCGGCAGACCGTTCCACAGTCTGGGAGCGGTAGAACAGAAGGTCCTCTGGGTAACACTTGTCAGCCTAGTTCTGGCTGACTTGAGTAAGTTCTTCCCAGAGGACATGAGTGTGCGGGGCGGATTGTACGGGAGAAGGCGATCCCGCAGGTAGCCTGGGCCCAAACCATGTAGGGCTTTAAAGGTAATAACCAACACTTTATACTTCGCCCGGAAACTGACTGGCAGCCAATGAAGTGATTTTAAAACTGGTGTAATGTGGTCACCCCTAGATGTACCGGTGACCAACCTGGCTGCCATATTTTGAACAAGTTGAAGTTTCCAGACTAGGCACAGAGGTAGCCCTATGTACAGCGCATTGCAGAAGTCAAGCCTCGAAGTTACCAGCGTGTGCACTACCGTCTTTAGGTCTTCCAACTCTAGGAAGGGGCGCAGCTGGCGTATTAGGAGAGAGGAAAACATTTCTCAACCCAATTTCACCTCACCATGCATAATTTTATACACCTCTTATCATGTCTTAGTTGCCTTTCCACCCCCCCCCCCCCAGCCCTACCCATAACCTTTCCTCACAGGGGAGTTGCTGCAGCCCCTTGATCATGTCCGTTGCCTTTCTCTGCACCATAACTGTGCACAACATCCCAAGTGTGCTTGGGCCACTGATTTGTATAGCAAAATCATGATTTGGGCAGTTTTATTTTCAACCATGTCCTAATAATCCCTAGCGCAGATGTTGCCTTTTTTCACAGCTGTCGCACACTGGGTTGACATTTTCATCTCAGATCTTTTTCCTGAGTCGCCATGACCATCTCAATCCCACATTCAATTTTGCAACCCAACGCATATCACTTTACATTTGCAAATGCGGTTCAAACTCTAAAATGATGCACATTGGGGCAAAAGGATGCCATATAGACTGACGTGGGGGTCTGAGCTGGTGGGGACTGGTCAGGAAAGAGGTTTTAGGGAAGGTGCAGTGTTTGTGCACAGGCTGTGCTTCCTGTACTAGAACAACAATGCCCTTGGGCACACAGCTGTAGGGATACCACGTAGCAAATATATATTAAACAGTAATTATAATATCAAAAAACAAACCTCACAGTCAAAGTCAGTTTATATAATTCAAGGTATGGGAACATGTGTACAATTTAAACATCAATGTTCATGTAGATGTAACAGTTATACAAATTAATAATGTACTACGTGATAGATACACAAAACGTTCCATAGCTTATAGTAAATAAACAAAAATATCCAGAGC
This sequence comes from Anniella stebbinsi, assembly GCA_029215795.1. Lineage (NCBI taxonomy): Eukaryota > Metazoa > Chordata > Lepidosauria > Squamata > Anniellidae > Anniella > Anniella stebbinsi. The sequence continues at coordinate 95,202,356 of JARDYH010000007.1, forward strand.
TTTAACAGGGTTCTAGATAAAATTCCTGTTTCACGTGATGTTTGTTCAAAAAGCCTTGTGGTTACGGTAATAATGAAAACAAGGATTACAAACTAATGCTCCACGAATACTCATCTATTATTAACATCTCCAAAGTTATCTATACAGTAAAGGTGTTTATACCCCCATTTTATTCACTCACCACCAGTATTTTTCAGGAGATTTCTTCCCAAGTGTTTACAATGTTTGGCTGCTACAATTCTGACTATTGAAAATCTAATAACAAACAATATATCAAATGGTTATATAAATAATGGTGTAATATTAAATATTTACTGAAACTGCATTGAAAAGAGGAAGTAACAAACCTTGCCTCAGTACATAATTTCAAAAAGGTTTTCTTGCAAGTCAGCAGTCCAACAGCTGCAAGTGATTTGGTGGCTTAAAGACATAAAATCCTGAAGGTCTTAAAGAGATCTTCCCTTATTGATTAATTTTACTTGAAGGAAATTACATAACTTCACCAGCAGAGGCGGTGACTCTCCAAAACCTAATCTAATTTTACCAGAAAGGCAGACAATTCCATAGTGCTATTTAAACCATTCGGGCTGATCATGAGTTTAAAAATCCATTCTGCTTCTTTTTTAAGTAGAACATTGTCATGATTCTTCCAGTTGTATTTATGTGGAATGATTTTATCAATCACCAAGAAAACAAATTCATCAAAATTATGGTTGAGGTTTATAAAATGTTCCACTAATGGTGCATCCATGACTCTGTTTTTTATTTTGGAACGATGTTCTATTATACGAATTCTAATGGTGCGTGCTGTTTTGCCAATGTATAATAGGCCACAAGGGCAGATAATTACATAAATGACACATTTAGTACAACAGTTAGAAAAATGAAATAACTTGAACTGACGGTGGTCTCCTGGATGGTTGAAAATTTTTGTTTGTAGCACCAAAGCACACACGGAGCATCTACCACACCTGAAATGTCCATTTATGCTGTTAGGAACAGTCACTGGCATGTCCATATCAGAATGGATCAAAATATCATGAAAATTATAAGTACGTTTAAGCCCCACATTGGGAAAAATGTTGCATCCTGGTAAGTCTTCAACAATATGCCAGTGTTAATAATAGATGAGTATTTGTAGAGCATTAGTATGTAATCCTTGTTTTCATTATTACAGTAACCACAAGGCTTTTTGAAGAAACTTCACGTGAAACAGGAATTTTATCTAGAACCTTGTTAAAACTCTGGATATTTTTGTTTATTTACTATAAGCTATGGAAAGTTTTGTGTATCTATCACGTAGTACATTATTAATTTGTATAACTGTTACATCTACATGAACAATGATGTTTAAATTGTACACATGTTCTCATACCTTGAATTATATAAACTGACTTTGACTGTGAGGTTTGTTTTTTGATATTATAATTACTGTTTAATATATATTTGCTACGTGGTATCCCTACAGCTGTGTGCCCAAGGGCATTCTGTTTTATAGCTGTTGCTTTTTTCTTGTGCTTCCTGTACACCTGGGCTGAGCCCTATGAGCACACAAATGGGATCTCCCTGTTCTTCCATCCAGGTGTGGCGTAAGGAAAGGTGGCTTCTCAAGCTAGATTCTGGACTAGGGTCTCTGCAGCAGGGTGCAAACTGGGTGCAAGAAGATGCCCTTCTAGCAAAGGAGGTTGCAATAATTCAACGTGCACTGTAAGAAATAAAACACGGAACAATCTTCGAAAGCAAGCCAACAGTGCTCCGCTTCCTGAAGCCAGAAGCCCTCTTCAACGCCTGCCAGGTCCACAGGCAAGTGGGCAAGGTATTGTTTTGAGACTCCAGAACTTTAGGTGAACTGTGAGCTGCAGCATTCAGCAGCGGGAATCAAGGCCCCACCATTCCAGCTCAGAGCTGCACCCATATCCTCATATCCACCCCCCCCAACTTACCAAGAGGCGATTATGGAACTGAGGGAGTTGAGCACTTCAGAGGCCGTCAGGCGTTGTTGGGGATCCAAGACCAGTAGCTTTCGGATCAAGCACACAGTGTTTTCTGACACCCGGCCATCTCTGCAGGAGAACAGCAAGAGTTAGGGAATGAAAGACTCCTGGAGCCAGAGATGCCAAGCCCTATGGGCAGGCTCATGGCTGTGGCGTATGCAGGATCAGGGGGTCTGCTTTCACTCACTCAGGGATGGTGTACTCCGCCGCTTTGATCTTGCGGAAGAGCTCCTGGGGGATGCTGTCGTAGAAGGGGAACTGCCCATACAACATGGTGAAGAGGACCACACCCAGCGCCCACATGTCACTGGGCTTCCCACGATATGGACGACCTGCAAGCATAAGAGGTGCCACCGCATTAACACGGCGTCTCAAGCAGCAGCAGCAGCAGCAGCAGCTAAGTCAACCTGCTGGTTGGCCTCACATGTTGTGGAAGCCTCCTCTTTAAGCCAAAATGGCACGCAAAACCTGCTGGGGAGAAAGACAGTGAAGCCTACCCAACCCTACAAGGCCACTGCATCCGTCTCCCTCTTCTTCCAGGTACAGGCGGGAGGAAAAGACTGAATGCTTTGCAAACTTTGTTTGGGGGGGGGGGGGCTTTCCACCAAGACTATATATGAAAAGGACACAACTTCCAATTTGAGACGATAGGCTTGGCTTTCTGGATCTTGCTACATATCGTTGGGCTTTATCTGCTGGCCTGTCCCAAAGGTTGGTCTTTCCACTCAGATCTGATTTTCCACCTTGGTCAGTTTTGGAATCTTCCTGTCTGAATTCCCTTTCCAAATGGATGGCGTTAGGTTCTCGGCATATTAAGGTGGACAGAGCTCCTTCCACAATTTGGGCGGTTAGAGGTTGGTTGCGTATAATGTAAATTATAGTTTTAACACATTTCCTGTTGCCAAATTGATGTTATGGAGAAATCCAAATTTAAAAATAGGAAAGAAAATGTTTTTGTGTCGGACCTGGACAGGCAGAATTATTTTTTCCCTGGATCAAGTACTGGTGTTGATGATGAGTTTTTGCTATTTTCAGTTTTGTGAGATAAATTTGATTTGCCTGCTATAGCTGAATGGCAGTATTTGCAATTGCAACATTTGTTAAAATCTAGATTTGACCCCATGGCTTTTGCTACCTCAGAGTCTCCTTTGCTATTGGAAACACTTATTGAAGCTGATCAGGTATATCGATCGATCCACGATGAGTGTTTATAAATATTTACTATCAACGAATAAATATGATAGATAGGATCTTCAGCAGGAATGGAATAGGGGATTGGAATGTCTTATTTTGCCTAATCAATGGACTGCGGTTTTGGCGTCAGTATCTGATATGTCTATGGAATATACGTCTTATTCAGCAAAAATGTTTATTTCGGGTCTACTGGACGCCACAACGACTCCTTAATAAAGGTTTTTCTAACTTGGCTAATTGCTGGAGGTGTCATACACTTAATGCTTCTTCTATTCATATGTTATGGAAGTGCCCAATAGTTGCCTCCTTTTGGAAGGAAGTTATCATATGGATAAACATTGTATTGGAAAGCTCTTTAATATTTACTGATGTACATGCTCTCTTAAATTATTTACCTGCTTCTTAGAATGTAACACATGATCAGCATAAATGGATTTTTCGTGCCCTCCTATAATGCAATGGATTGAAGACCTAACAATACTAGCAACATTTGAAAGAGTGGCACAAAGGTGCTGTTCCTGAATGGATATCTTGTTTGCCTTTGCTGTAGTTTGTGTAATTTAGTCTTTTTCCTTTTTTTTTTTTTTAGAATGTTGTAATATCTGAAACTGTGGCCTTTAAAGTCCGTAGATACACTTGTGATTTTTTGTTTGTTTTGTTGAAGCATATAATAAAAAATGATTTTAAAAAAGAAAGAAAAGCCCGTTCCCACCCCACTGGACTGGGGGCGGGGGGCTTGAGGCAACTGCAGTTCTGCCTAAAGTGGAGGCACCTTAGAAATAAGGCTGCGACCTGGCTGAGGGGGCACCCCACTGACTCAAGGCTCTGGGGGGCCTTGGGCTGTCAAGAGAATGCAAGAATATAAGAGCAGCCAGTCTGAATCAGATCAAAGGCCTCTCTAGTCCAGCCAGAGAGCAAGCGCAACCCTCGCGTTTCCCAGCCACTAGTGAACAGAGCCACTCTGCCTCCAATACCAGAGGTGGCCTGTGGTCACTGATCGGCTTTCCCTCCATGAATTTGTCTGCTCCCTTTTTAAAGCCATCCAAGCTGGCGGCTGTTAAGAAATGAGATGTATATAAATAATGTTAATATTCCGTAATGTTTAAATACACTATGTGACCATGAGGCTATAATAGATCTGTGCAGGCTTTAGCGCTGTTACTATGTCAAGGTACCCCGCCTCGATGCAGAGGGAGAGGCGGGTAAGAAATAATAATAATAATAATAATAATAATAATAATAGGCCTGCGTAGTGGTAAGACCTTGGTGACCTGTTCCAAAGGGGGAGTTAGAGAGTATTGCTGTTAATTTTATATTTAATATTTTAATTTAATATTTACAGATGGGGCCTGGATCAGGTAAATTCAATTTTGATTCTTCTGGTAAACATCAGACTCTGATTCGCTAGGAGTTCTAGCTCTAGGTGGAAAAGAGGAGTTGGGAAATTACAGTTGACAGAGAGTTAGTCAGTTGGTGGAGGGAAAGAGAGCTTGTAGGTTAGTGCATGATAGGAAGACTAGGGAAAACCTGAGGAGAAAGTGAATAGCTGAGGCCTGAATATTAAACTATTCCTTCTCTACATGGTAACCGTACATTTCTAGTGAAGATCAGGAATAGGGAGTTGGTGGCTGTGTTGTGCCAGGAGGCTGTTCTAAGATCTCACCAGAAGAAGGTTACACAAACAGCCATTACAAACCAGAAAAACTGTCTAAGCATCCAGTAGTACAACAGGAAGAGTTTTGGTGTCAGACGACTACTGTTTTTGGTGAATCTGGCTGGGGTGGAGGTTTAGGGAAATGACCTGAGGTGTTTTTTTTAAAGTCGTTAAGAACACAACCCAAAGCATGTTTAGATAGAAAAAGTCCTGCAACTCCCAGCATTCCCCAGCCAGCCATGGAGGGGAAAGCATCACTTGTTTAATGCTGGCTGCGGAATGCTGGGAGTTGCAGGACATTTCTTTTCTGTCTAAGCTTGTATAGGGTTATGCCTAAAGAGGCTTATATTAGCAATAGTGTCTCTTGAGTCCTTAAGAATTGTCACTAAACATTATTTTGAAAACCAGAAAAAATTAGTATTCCCTTATGTACAAAATGTCCTTTTAATAAACCGACCTGTTTAATAGTCCATCTTGACTCTACCGGTGACAAGATGAACTATCTCATGCCTAATCCTCTTATACCAAGTTACTGGGAGGTTTAAAAAAGCGTTCTAAGAGAATTGATGGCAGTGGAAAACGATCTCCTTTTGGATGTTAGTTTTGAGTCAGAGTGGCATGGAGTTCCTTAGGCTTTAATTTTTTTTTGGACCCGTGGGCACATTTGGGAAATTGAGAAACTGCTGTGGGCACTACCACAAAATGCCTGAACAATGGATTGCTGCTTTGGCATCGGTCACATCTGTAGATCTTAAGTTGTGTCTTATTCAGCAAAAACATTTGTTTTGTGGTTGTTGAATATTGCAATGTCTCTTTAATAAGAGATTGCCTAATTCAGCTAATTGCCAGTGGTGCAACACAGCTAATACATTTTTATACATGTTTTGGCAATGTCCAGTAGTTGCTTTTTGGGGGGGGGAAGGTTCTTACACAGAAAAATTTTGTTCAGAAACAGTCTTTAATATTCACTGATGAGCATGCTCTTTTAAATTATTTCACATGGATTCTCCATGCCCTTTTTGGAATCTGAAAGTCTGATATTACAACACTGGAAAAATAAACACTCACCTCTTATAATGTAATGGATTGAGGATTTTACAACGCTTTTAATATTTGAACAGGTGGCATACAGAGGCCACCTTCAAATTTGGTCCAGTCTGGTTGCAGCCCTATATAGAATTGCAAGAAAGTGGTATGCATTGCATACAAATCCATGTATCTGTATTTTTTAAAAAAGGGGGAGGGATTAAACTTTTTCAGGTGCCTGCAGATACCACATTGGGAACTCCTAGCCTAAAATATAAACATTTTCTAAAAAAACAAGACCAAACTCAAAAACCAAAACCATAGGTGGGATTGTATTCCCCATACGTAGTGACTAGTGGTGGGATTTTTCCGTGTAGCAATTGCTGTTGTAGCAATGAATTCCATACTGTGTTAAGTGTGTGATGGCTTGTGGAGTGAGGAGGAGCCTCAGGATATAAAAGGGGCTCATTCTTGGTAGTAAAGAGATGCTCCAAGGCCAACAGGATGGTAGGCAGGAGGTAAGGAAGCAACATGGCCCCTCTCAGAGGCCAGGATCGCAACTGAAAGAGAAACCCTGTACAAACCCTGGGGGGGGGGGGGGAGGCTGGGGCTGCAGATGACAAGCCCCAAGGAAGGGATGCCGCTTACCACTGAGAACATCTGGGCTGATGTAGGCAGGGCTCCCACGCTGATCCTTCAGCAGGTCATCTTCACTCACCAGATGCTTCCCAAGGCAGAAGTTTGTGATAGTGATTCGGTGGGTCCTGGAGGGAAGGAGGAAATTTGTGTGACTGGCGGTGGGGGGGGGGGAGGGGGGAGAGGCAAGAGGAGGAGCCGCCGGCAGACCCCAAGAGGTGTCAGCGCAGAAGCTTAAGGCAGCCATGAAGAGGGGGGCCTGATTACATGGCAGTTACTGTACTTCGGGGTTGGCCTGACATGTAGTTATGTGGCGTTACAGCAGACAGAGTCCTGGACTGGGAAGACCACTCCATCCAGAAGCTCCCTGGGCCACTCCTTGATGCTCTCAGCCTGACTTACCTCACAGGATTGCTGCGAGGATAAAAGAGGAGGCGGAGGGTGGGAGTAGGGGGAGAGCCATGTTGGCTGCCCTGAGCCCCTTGCACGGAGGGCAGGACACAAATATGGCGATGACATTATATTAACAACATTATTGACAACATCAATGACAACATTTGTTGGATACTTTTCCATGAATCGGTTGGCATATGTAAGCCATAACGGCTTACAAGTAACATGAAAAGAATTGATATATTTTTTAAAACTCATCAGGATCCTCCCCTTGCAGCAGTTGATGGTAGATGGCCCACGGAGGGGGAAGGGACCATCTAGCTGGGGTAGGCCCTGATGTCTTCTTCCCCCTTCTGAGGCTTGCAGGACCTAGAGGCTCACCCACTGGAGGCAGGGGCATGGCAGGGGCAAAGTGGTGGCTCAGCAGCAATGACCTTCTGTACCCCATGAGCCACACATGCTGGGATGAATGCAAGGACATACCAGTACAAGCAGCCACCCAACTTATTACAAACCAGAGATCCTTACAGCCTAATTTAGACAGGTAACACCCTCCCCCACATACACAAAAGCCTTTTGTTGTTGCTATTGTTAAAGAGTGCAGAGTCAGAAACTCTCGCTGAACTACTGCAAAACATCCGGCCATCTATCAGTAGGTCCCAACCTACCTTCTCCCTGCCCCTGATATCATTTACATGTTCCGACCAGGAAACATCAAATTTTTGAAAATCAAATATTATAAAGGGAAGAAAGGGGTGAAAAACTAGACCTAGTCATCAGCCACAACACTGCTCTACCTGCCACCATTACTTTAGTGTGGACGTTAGAGGTATGACTGCCAGACTGGAACATAGAATCATAGAATAGCAGAGTTGGAAGGGGCCTGTAAGGCCATCGAGTCCAACTCCCTGCTCAATGCAAGAATTCACCTTAAACCATCCCTGACAGATGGTTGTCCAGCTGCCTCTTGAAGGCCTCTAATGTGGGAGAGCCCACCACCTCCCCATTTAATCGGGTCCATTGTCATATTGCTCTAACAGTCAGGAAGTTTTTCCTGATGTCCAGACGGAATCTGGCTTCCTGTAACTTGAGCTCATTATTCCACATCCTGCACTCTGGGTTGATAGAGAAGCGATCCTGGCCCTCCTCTGTGTGACAACCATTCAAGTATTTGAAGAGTGCTATCATGTCTTCCCTCAATCTTCTCTTCTCCACGCTAAACATGCCTAGTTCTTTCAATCTCTCCTCATAGGGCTTTGTTTCCAGACCCCTAATCATCCTCACTGCCCTCCTCTGGACACACTCCAGATTGTCTGCATCCTTCTTGAAGTGTGGTGCCCAGAACTGGACACAATACTCAAGATGGGGCCTAACCAGTGCCGAATAGAGGGGAACCAGTACCTCACGTGATTTGGAAGCTATACTTCTATTAATGCAGCTCAAAATAGCATTTACTTTTTTTGCAGCCACATCACACTGTTGGCTCCTATTCAGCTTGTGATCTACAAGAATTCCAAGATCCTTCTCGCTTATCGTATTGATTAGCCAAGTATCCCCCATCTTGTAACTGTGCATTTGGTTTCTTACGTCTGGAAAGAAACACAGAATTGCCACAGCTCCATTTCCACTTCAAGGGGGCTGCATCCGATGCCTTGGAGCACTGGGGACTGATTCCCTAGAAGCAAGAAATCTACCCACGGCAGAACTGCAGCCTGCTCCAGTGTAATATGGGAACGGTTGGTGCCTACTAGAGGTTAAGAAAGTATTCATTTTGCTAACTCTCTATCAAGCTGCTGTATTTCAATCAATTCTTTCCCAGGAAAACCAAATCGATCAAGGTACGTGCTCTCCCTCCACACGGATCACAGTGTTCAAGGGTCTCTCAACACTCCGCTTATAGAAGTCAAGTACACTCAGAAGAAGAAGAAAAAGGCAGCCATGTCTAAACCACCTCACTTGTGAAGGAGGAGTGACTCTCTCTCCCCCACCCTGCAATGACCCTGGAGGGAAGAACCACTGCTGCTAGCTTGGTCAGGTTCGTATCTGAGATATATGTGGAAGTGCTACCAACCCCCCTAAAGGACTTTGCATCCCTGAAAGCAGTTTCCCCTTTAAGGCCAGCTTTCTCAAAGACCTTTGTTGTTCAATGAGCAAATGTAGCGACAATGGGGCATTGAGGGACACAGCGATCAAGAATGGACTTTGAGAAGAATTTCTGGGGATGAATGAAAGACCAGCAGACTCAGCAGGCCCGACTGTTCTTCGGTCTAAACCACCTGGAGGCTTTTTGTAACGTTAACAGAGGCCAGCATTCCAAACAGCCGGCTACTGATGACTCTCCTGTGAACGAGGGTCAGAGGACGGCTGAGGCTCAGAAGCATCCTCCATTTCTTTTGGCAGACCACAATGTTTTCTTGGCTATGGAGGCCCTCAGGGGACCAGTTCTGCATCTAAGGCACTTCAGCTGTAAACGTATCAATGGCCATTTTCCATCAGCCAAAACCCAACTCCGTTCAGCTGCGGACCAGGAAGGAGCGGAAAACGAAACCGTTGCCTCACTGTGACCCTGGATGAATGAGGGCCTCCCTGGCAATGACTAAGCGCCTTTCTGCACCAACCAGACGTTGCTCAACAAATGCTGGCCAGTTTCACACGCCTTGCTCTCAGTCCACACAGTTTTGCACACGTGTGCCTGCATTGTATATCAAACATTGATTCTGTGGTCATCTTGAACATAAAAAGCTGCAGGGGGACAAATGCTGAGCTGGATATTTGCTGAATATCCAGCAAATATTAGATTTCAGGTATCTGCTGGATCTGTCTTTTCTTTATCATCCTTTTGAATGCAAATGAGGATCTTATTGATGCTCTCAAGGTAGTTCTAAAACACAGCCTGATCTCCTTTTGGGAACTGTCCACTGTCAAAGGGAAACGCCTGAAAGTTTGGGAGAGAGTTAAGAACATAGGAAGCTGCCTTATACGGACCTGGTTTGCATGATTGCAGGGTGGTTGATCGGCTGCGGTGGGTTCTTAATCTCACCTTGGAATGGCATAATGACCCTCGCTCGGCAGTGCATCTTATCATGTCAAGCAAATCCAGCCAAGGTGGCTTGTTGCCATGGGTAACAAGCTACCCAGAACCCTACAACAGCTCATGGGTTCTGGATGGTGTGTTACCCACAGAAACAAGCCACTCTGGCCTGGTTTGCATAGCACAACAAGCCGCATTGCCGAGGGTCATTATGCTAATCCCCCGGCATGCGTGGTGGGGGAAATAAGTCACTGTGGCTTATTTCCAAGCTGTGATCATGCGAACTGGGTCACTGACCAGGTTCACAAAACTGGGAAGGAAAATAAGCCATCATAAGAACTCAACGCAAGACGCGCCGGATGCTGGATCAGACCAAGAGTCTACCTAGTCCAGCATTCTTTTCACACAGTGGGCGACAAGCTGTTGACAGGAAACCCAAAAGCAGGACGTGAGTGCAACAGGTGAGTGAGCAGCCCTTAAATGATGTTGGTCCCAAGCTGTTTAGGCATTTGCAGATGAACCAGGACTGGTAAATTATGTCCAGAAACAAACCCTTAATCCGCTCAGATCTCCAAGCACTGGCAAATATGGTAAAATCTAAACGCCTCAGTTAGCAACCTAGCAGTTATATTCTTTATTGATTGAAGATTGCAAACAGTCTACTAAGTCAGTCCACATATAACACAAGGCAGTGATCTCACGTGGACATTTCCAAGCCTGGATAACTGAGGCAAGACCGGATCTAATCAGGAAGGATTGCAGGTGGCAGAACAGTTGAAACTAGGGAACCTCACCTATAGCCACAGTTGCTAAAGGTGGGCAAGTGGCTGTCCTCCATCTAGAGGACTGGATCAAACAGCTTCTCCCAGCTGTGAAGCTGAGCCTTCCTCATGGGGAGTGCAGCTGCATTCACACAAGGCCGCAGACCAATTCTAAGGAAAGCTGCCTTCGGTTTCCTTCTTCAGAGGATCACAGAGTGGGAACGGACCTTAAACACCTAAGAGCAGTTCAGATCAAAAGAGCATCCAATGCGGCATATTCCTTTCCAACAGCAGGTGGCTCAATACCTGAAGGAACCCCCCCGCAAGCTACGAATGAAGGCACACGCGTATCTGACTGTATGATTTCTGAATAAATCTATTCTGGTTTCACAGTTTGGCTGTGCGCTCTTCAAGGCCTTACTATCCAGAGTCTTGCCAGAACTTTGAGCCACAATACACTGAACATGAGACAGACAGTGTAAACAGCAGGTTCAAAAAACGCTTGAAGTCGGGTGGTTGTTTTAAGGTGTGCCTGGAGGACTTATGTCAGCGACATTCCTGGCTGTGAACCATGAAACTGAAGTAGCCGATGTGTAAAAAAAAGGGAGAGGGCGGTGGCATCTCCTGAAAGTTAGGCTCTAATGATAAAACTGGTTGGCCTAGTCTCACTTGCGACTGTTAGACAGTCACCTCAGAGTGGTTCCACAAATGACTGAGCAATGTAGGCACCGGGATCACATTTCTACCTGTCTCCTCCACAACTTCCTTCTATCTCCTCCCTGAAATCCTACAAAAGACCCTCAGTGCCTTCTCCAGGTCAATAGAGAGAGGCAGCAACACATTCTAATGTGTTGTTTGACCTGCGTGTGGCTGCACAGAGTGAAAAGTGAAAACTTACCAGGATGATTGTAACAGATACAGCACCTCTCCTTTCTCTGGTGTGTAACCTGCATGAACTCCAGCAAACAATCCACAGAAATCCCACCACCATCAGGGGAAAGAATGCCCTGGAGCGAAGAAGCCATTGCAAAACAAACTCACCTTTTGTTCAGCACCATGTTTCCCAGCTTCAAATCTCTGTGCACAATGTTCTTCTGGAAAGACAAGGGAGAATTTCTACCATTAGAGCAAACAAGATGATCTGGAGGGATACAGCCAACATGGAGCACAAGGTCCAATTCCTCCGCAACCCCCTCTCCCCAGCTGCATTTGCAGAAAATGGAACTGCCATTGCAGAAAACGCAGAAACAGTCACAACGGAATACCGCACCTGCTACAGATGGATATAAGAGCAGCTTTATCCCAAGTGCTGTCTCCCTCAGCCAGTGCCAGTGCTCCTAACCAGCAAAGTCTCTGGAGGATCTTGCTACCATAGCTCAATGCAAAAGAGCCCCTGCTTTGCATGCAGAAGGTCCCAGGTTCGATCCCTGGCTTCTCCACAGAGAGTAAGGAAAGAATCCTGCCTGAAACCCTGGAGAGCCATGGCTACCAGTCAGTGTCGACAATACTGGGCTAGATGGACTCTGTATAAGGCAACTTCTTCCTGTATTCCTATATACCAGAGAGGCTGGTCCCCGGGTGCATCCTAGACATGGCAGCTCGCAGGCGACAAAGGCCCCCACAGCTGCCTCACAAAGGAAAGCACAGGGACCGTACCTTGTGCAAAGCTTCTACCACCCGCACCACGTCGTAGAAGGTCACGACGGCCTCCCGCTCGCTGAGGCGCTTCTCCTTGATGACGTAGTGCTGGAGGTTGATGAGGTCGGCAGTCTTGTCGCTGAAGTCATGGGCACAGAGGCAGTCCAGCACCAGACAGATGCGCTTTTTCATTTTTCGGACCATCCTGTTGGATTCCAGGTCTTCAACAAGCTCACAGGCTCGGTCCTGCACAGTCCCAACAAGTACAGGGGCAGACATTGAATACACAGGGAAGAGGTCGGGCTTTCCCGCCCATCAGCAGCTGACATCTACACACGTGCTGTTTGCAGGGCTGCCGGAAGGCAACACCACACTCCTGGTCACTGTATTTCCCCATGTTTGCCAGGAGAGATCGTAGCCAGTGCCCAATTCTACACTTGCCTGATGTGATGACAGGCATGTAATAGACAATCCACTTGCAACCTTGTATTTCAAGAGTCTTTCAGCCAGCCCTTAGCACAGCAGCAGCAGCATCTGTAGCAAGAATGCCTGGAGATGCCTTCGGACCTTTTTCAACTATGTGTTGAATCCTCGGGGGGGGGGGGGGCACCGAGAAAAGTCTTGTTGGTGGAAGCCTGGAATTCCTCCCAACACGCCATGATCTTGCCAAAGGCAGAGTCTGAACATCTGACTGAAGAGCACCCAGCACTTGTTTGGGCCAGCTGTGGCCAAATTAGCACAGAGGGACACTTTATTGTATTGGTATCGTGGGGAAACATGAAAGTTAGGTCTGGGGCACTAGCAGCCACTGCAAGCGGCAGCAGCAGCAAAAGGTGTGGAAGAAATTGTGACAACTGGCTGGAAAGCTCTTCCGAGGGACAGGGGTCTAGATTTTAAGAACACAGGCCTCTTAGTGTTCCAAGAGGCAAATGCTAGTAGAGCATGCAGGCAGCGTCACTGGGCACACACGCCCAACGCAGGCCAGCCACTGCAGCCAAATCCCCCAAGGTACCAAGGATGGCTGTGCTTACCTGGAAAAGGCCATGGTGGTGAACCACCCCGTCCTGGTTGTGTAGGAGGGAGAGAAGGGAGTACTCCGTGTGGAGCAGCATCTTGCCCTGACGTTCTTCTTGGGTTTCTGTGCCTTTGTCATTCCTGTCCTCCAAGGTGAGGATCTTTGGGAAAGGAGGCAAATGGGGAAAAAGAGAGCTGCATTTCTTCTCAAGAGAGGCAACAAGTTCAAGTCCAACATGGTGAAGAGCTTTCTTCAAGCCTGCCAGGTTCCCTGCCCCTCCTGGGTTTTATTTACTTTTTGAAATTATTATTATTATTATTATTATTATTATAGTTATTATCATTACCATCATTATTGTCTCTTTTCTCACTGGTGGTGATTTTTCAAGATGGACATGACGGGCTTTGCCAAATCATGCTGTCTTTTACTGATTCAGGAATTTCCTGACTATTGAGCATGTTTTAAGTTTGACTACTTTTTGGATGTTGGAGTGGATGTATTTTGGTAGGTCTAGTTTCTGAAGGTTTTCTGTGAATTTTTTTGATGTGATGCCGGTGAGTGATGTGACTAACAGAATAATTGTGACTTTTTCCTGTTGCCATAGTACTGTAACTTCCATAGCCAGTGGTGTAGATTTTTCTCTCTTCCTTTTCTACAACATTTTTGTTATTAGGTATTGAAATGGTGATGAGGGAAGTGTTTTTCTTTCTTTTTTGTCTAGAATTGTTATGTCTGGTTGATTGCAAGGTATTGTCTTGCTTGTATGAATTGTTCTGTCCCAGTATATTTTATGGTCTGCATTTTCCAAGATTGCTTGGGGTGAATATGTATAGTATGGTGTAGGTTGTTTGATGAGGTTGCATTTGGTGACCAGTTGTTGATGAATTATTTTTGCAGCTGTATTATGTCTGTCCGTATAGTCCATTCCTGTCAGAATTTTACATTCTCCTGTTACATTGTGTATTGGTCCTTGGAAATGATGACATTTCCTGCATGAATCTGTTGTTACACTGTTATCTTTTATGGTGAATTTTTGGTAGTACTTGGTATGGCTATTATTATTATGGGAGGCTGGTAGGTTGCAAAGCAAAGTACTGGTTTCCAACACCTTCTTTATTTCCAAGTATGCCATTGGGTCCCATGAGGGCCCCAGAGACATTCTTTGGGAAATAATGGTGTGTTGCTGCAGTCTATCAAGTCCCGCTGCCCAGAAAAAAAGAAAAAGGTAAGCTAGGAGTGGCAGGAAGCATCCGAGGCAGTGGGGAGCGCATTAGAGGGCTGGGTGTTTTGTCTGTACCAGGACAGTGTTTTGCCTTTATGAGTGTGTGGGCGTGTGTGTATGTGTGTGTGTGTGTTAGTTTGGCTGTTTTTCGGTGGAAGTGGTGGGTGTTTTGCTCCACCTCTGCCTTATACCCAGCTTCTTGGACAAATTATTTGTCTCTGAGCCCCATTAGTTTGCTTTCTGTGAAATGACTGTTGGAGCAGAAAACTGTGAGTTCAAAAGAGTAGTTTTGTGTTTTAAAGTTAAGATCCCACTCCTTTCTAGTACTTAGGTTCTTAGGCTAGTTGCTTTTTTTTCAGTCTAACCTGTTTGCCTTCTGGGAAATGTTTTGTGACTGACTGACCACCGCGGCAGTCATTTTGTGAATGCCCAAGCCCCACTTCCCATGGCAACCATTTTGTGAGAGCACAGACGACTTTCTCCTAAAATTCCAAATGTGCCCACTGACCCAAAAAGGTTGGGGAATCCCTGATTCAGAAGGCTAGTAGCAAAGGCCAGTTTGTTTCAGAGCTCTTGATGTGCATGTTTGTTTTGATGTGGCCACGTAATTTTTAAAATGCTTTTTGGGTATGTTTTGTTTGCTATGCATACTTGTAATTTTCAAATTCTGTTTTTCTCATTAGATGCTATAGAGATGTGTTTCGTGGGATATAAACCCCACTATAACACATTCAGTAGGCAGCACAGGGCTAGATCTGCCAACAGTCCAATTCTTTGGAAGACAGTTAAGGGTATGCATAAGGCTGGGCATGAATTAAGGTCAGCACCCCACATGAGATCAGACGGGAGCATCCCAAAGGCAGGGCCTTCTTGCTGGTGTTGCCAAAGTTGTTGTGCTGCTTTAAGAATTTTTTGATGCTGCTTTAAAAGATTCCCCCCCCCCCCCCCCCGGCTGCTCTTTTATCATTTTTAGGTTTATTTTATTAATTTTTAGGTTGTAATCTTTTGTAAACTGCTTTGAATACTATGTGAAAAATAGAATAACAGCAATAGCAATAAGAGTCCAGAAGAATAAAGGGCTCACTGGGGAAGGCAACGCCCTGCTGCTTGTTCCACAAAGCCCTCCTTCCCCTAAGCCTTGCAGACAAAGGTGGCCCCTCATCTTTCTAGCACAAGGTGATGTGGTTGGGGGCAGAGCAGCGCAGCACCCCCCTCCCTAATCATGAGCTTTCTTTGAATGTTCTGCTGTAGCTGCAGCCATTCAGCCATCACATGCAGGCCTGCTAGGGGAACAGACACAGCCATGGTGTGCAGCTGCTTCTGAAACTTCACCTGTTCCCCGATAGGAGTGAAGCTTCCACACACTGCTTACCTTGAGCTGGTAGAAGTCGTCTGTTCCGTCCTTTCTTGCTAAACATTGGACAATGCTTGGCACCGGGGAGTTGCCCAAGCGAGGCCCTGGAAACAAAAAAGCAGAACAAAAGGCTTTGCTTCTCACTCAGTGAGCTGGTTTGCATGGCTGCAGGGGAGTTAAGAAGCCATGATGGCTTGTTAACCACCCTATGTGTGCTGGCCAGATTTGCATAATTACTCTCGCTGGTGTGGCTTCTTGTGACATCCAAACCCAGCAAGGGTGGGTGGTTGGGGTAGTTAATAAACCAACCAGCCACCCTAAAACAGACCAGGGGTTCTGGATTTGTTAGCTCCCCCCTTCGCTGGGTTCTGAGGTCTCAAAAAGCTGCTCTGGTGAGAGTTATTATGGAAACCCAGCTGGCACGCAACTGGCACACACATGATGGTTAACCACCCTGCGATCGTGCGAACCAGAATAGGCAGTTCGGCTACCTAGCCTGGTCACCAGGAGGTTCCCCCTTTCCTGCCCAGCATAGAGCAAGCCACAGAAAGTTTCAAAGCAAGATGGACCCAAAGCTTCCTCCCCCATTCTAATACAATACAAAGAAGCAGAACACCACAGTCATCTCCACCAGAATGGAGCTTTGCACGTCTCCTTTGTGCAAAGCCCAGCAGAACAGCTTTGCACAAAGGAAGAGGATAATTGCTTTGGTACACTACTCTGGGATCTTTTTGATTAAGGACAGCTTAGAAATAGTAAATAAAAGAAACAAACGAACATCATCATCATCATAATCATCATCATAAATTTCTTACCCGCCTCTCCCTCTGGACTGAGGCAGGGAACAACATTAAATACAAAATACATAAAACGGATTCAAAACATATAAAACTAACACATTATTAAAATAACAATGACACATCTTAAAATTCCACTAGATAGGCCTGCCAGAACATTTGCCTCTTGCACTTCTGCACTTCAACAAGATTTAGTTCCAACCACCTCCTGCTCTTTAGAGACCATGACCTGGTTTGCACCATCGCAACAAGCCACAGTGGTTTGTTGTGAGCTATGGCACATACCTCAAACAACTCTACAATTGCCTATGTGAGGGTTGTTTAACTCTCCAATAAGCCATGAAACCTGGGTTTGGACAACACAATAAGCAAATCATGCCTAGTACACATCATGGCTTGTTGTGATCATGTAAACCAGCCACATGGCATGAGCTGTATTAAAAGGAAACACGATGGGTGGAAATGGGAGTAGTCAGTAACCCCAGTGGCAACATAAGGGGCTTGGAAGGTCTTTGGCCACCAGTAGAGAAAGGGCTATTATTGCCAGGGTTAGATCTTTGCTGTGTCCCATGGAACACAGAATGTGCTACAGGGCACAGAATTCTAATTCCTCAAATTCTCAGCTTCTTTCCTTCCGCAAAGCAAGCTTTTATGCCTTCTGGAGATGAAATTTAGCTTAGAAATGGCTGGACAAATACCTGGAGAGATTTCAGACGCCAGAGTGCTGGCTGAATATGACTTCAGGTTTTCAAGGAGGGAATGGGGCTTCAGTGTCTGGCATCGCAGAAGCAGAATCAACATTGCAAAGTCCGTCATGCAAATGTGATTAACTTGCATCTCTCAGATACGCTGCAGAATAAGCACAGAGCGTCCCCTTTTGCTTACCGAGAATGAAAGGCCCGGCCCGCTTGGTGTTGTTGCTGGAAACTCCTGGACAAAGAGCCTTGGCAGATGTTTCCCCACCTCCTCTGTCAGATGATCGCCGCTTCATTCTGGGTTCTGGAAAGCAAGAGCAGACACCCTCTGTGAGGCGCGAAGGGAGCGCCCTGGCACTCCAGCCTTTCCCACAACGGTGGATCCACACCCCCATTGCCTTGAGCAATGCTGAGCAGTTGCTACACATGAACAACTGCAGCTCACTGAAGGCTGCGGACAGTCAAGGAGAGATGAGCTAGCCGGGGTCAAGAGCAGCTTTGTGCAATACGACGGCTTATGGTACAGAAACAATTGACAAAAGAGTTGAGGGTAGACTTGGGGATGAATTCATTTTTGAACTGCACCTGCACCCGGAGATTTGGCTCATGCTTGTGAGTCAAGAGGTGAAACCCAGCCCTCCTTATCTTGCCATGCCCCTGGCCACCAACAGTGGACAGGTGAGGGAGAAATCCTCCTCCCACCTGTACACTGCTGCCTCCATTTTCTTCCTCCCCTCCCTCCCCTCCATCCATCATGACGACACCTCTGGGAAGCTGGAAGGAGAATCAGTGTGGGGCAATCCAGACACTTCAGCGGCTGAATTGGGGACCCCAGATTGCACGCTGACCCAGCCTAAATTAATGGCTCTGCTCTGGGAATTGGGGAGACTCGATGCAGCAATTACAAGAACTGACCCTCCATCTCCACTGGACGGTGAAAAGTTGTCCTTTCTTTACTTCCTGCCAGCAGGGGCAGCCTCTGCAAAAAGGGTTAACCTGCCACACCGCACTCTCTATGCATGCAGGCCAAGCACTTCAGGCCCTGCAATGCTCCCCAGGCCTGCTCTTGCACAACTCACAAAGTCCTGGAGAACACTTGCGCAAGTGATCTATGACCCCAAGTGCAGCAGCTTCACCTACAGCAACTGTCACAGTCTGTTAGGGACCACTGGAGCTTTGTGACTGCAGCTGGCATCTAACTGCTCACAAATGGCACTTCACATTGATGGTGGAAACAGACTAATTAGACAGGAAGAGCAAAACACAATGTAATGTACAGGTCAAGCAAAACAGGAAAAGCACGCGGCAATGGAAAAGGCCTCGTGGATCACCTAGGAGTCAGGCGCCTGCACTTAAACATCCTGTGTGTTTTCTTGCCTTGAGTTAGGGGGTCTAAGAGACAGAACCCACCTGCCGGGTCTGATGATGAACTTGCAGTGGCTGCAAACTGAAGCACGAGCGGATATTTTGGGTGAAGCCAACCCCATTGCAGCTTTTGGATCCAAAGAGGAACACTCTCAACATCCTTTCAGGTACCACCTCCAGGTAAAACCACAAGCCTTACTGGAAACAGCCTTTGGAAACTGAAGATTCTCTCTCTCTCTCAAAGAGGAAGTTTAGAGTGGGTACTGTGAACCCATTCAGGCCCCAGGCACCCCTGGACGCCAACCCGAGATTGAGGCGCCCAAGCGGAATGTGACATGGGGAAACACAAGAGAAGTTCCCACGCTGCTGAAGCTGACAGGCCACACAGAGCAGATGAATCACGTCTCCTGGCAGGCACCATTTGTCATCAAACTTGAAACGTCAGCTGCTGCCACTGCAGCCACAGCAGAACTGAGGAGAGACGCCCAAGCGGCAAAGGAATCTCCCAGAAGCGCTTTATGTTCAAACAAAGAGAAATGCAAGTCCGCAGAGGAATCCCGCTAGCCTCCCTGCTGATCTGCTAGTTCACTGGGAGGAAAGACAGAAGTGATTACAGACAAAAGATCCATACAAACTCCCACAGATACTCATTTGCTTCTCTGAGGTTAGTTGGTGTACAAGATCATGTGTGCATGGCCAATTTTGCCTGCCCATCTCTTCCAGCAGCTTTGTCCCGTACACTGCAAGGACTTACAGCAAGGCCCAGATGTATCATGCAGAACACAACATAGAAATTTTGTGGAGAAGGGCCATGCAGGCTGCCCTGGGCTCTTTGTGGGAAAGGCAGGATCTAAATGTGATGTGACAAATAAATAATAAATAAGAGGAGCAAATATGAACAAAGATATTTGACTGGCATATTTTAATATCTGTTGTTGATGTTCGTTTTTGTCTTTTGAAGGGTCTGTGACTGTATGAAAAAAACTGGAACTGAGTAACTACTTAGGATGCATAATGCAACTTTTCTCGGCACCAGATTTGTATGTTCTGGCCTTAGTCACAAGAAAGCAGCTGTGAAAGGGCGCAAAGGGCAACACAGAGGGCCAATTATAAGCCAGATGTTCTCCATGTTTTAGTCCTTTGCTTGGATCTGTCCATTTCTAAAGAGTAAATGTAAACATCTGCTTTGTTACAGTTTGCATGGCCCACAAAGAGCAGCCAGCGAAGCAAAGCTCCTTCTGTTATTGAACTAGAGCCCACACTTTTGCCACCTCCTCTTGGCTCCCTTTTAAGTTTGCAGAAACTGCAGCAATCCCTCTGAAAATACAAATGTTCTGCAAGTTCTGTACAACAAAGCTCCATTTCAAAGAGCACCAAAGCCCAGCTATCCAGGAGAACACTGCAAAGCCACACAAAGGGATCTTGTGCTAGCTAGCAACACTCTCAGGGTGGTTGTTGTTGTTGTTATTGTTAGGGAAAGACAAGACAGCATTTAAAACATTGTAGTGAGTGAGGAATTTAGACTCCAGAAGGCTCACTCTGCCTATACACAGTTCCTAGAAAAATTGCGCTAGGAACGAGGAGGCAAGAACAGATAATGACTGCAGAAACCAGAAATATTGACAACCCCTAGAAGGAAATCTTGCAGGGAACATTTCTTATTCCAGCTAAAGTGGCAAAACAGATGCACAGGAGAAGCAGCTAAAGGCAACAACAATGCCATCTACTGCAGAAGAAGGAAGCAAATAGAAACAGAATGTGGCAAAGACAAATACTGGGACAGCAATAGACAAAACCAAACCGAACCAAGCGCTGGTCTGGACATAGCCTAAAGAGAGCCTTCTGCAACTCCTCTTTTTGTCTCCAAGATACACGAGGCTTCAAGGACCTGCCAACAGACCACCTGGTCCAGAATTGCTGCATGTGAGGGTCTCAAGGCATAGGTTGGTCTCATCCCAGCCATCCTGAGAAGACATTCAGCATGCAAACTATGCACTTTGGGCCTGCAATCTGTCTGGCATACAGATACAAACTCGATAGACCACAGCATAGCAAACAAGAAGGGGAGCAGAAGACAAATGCTGAGCACAATTATAACAATCCCATCTCAAATTGGATTAACACAACTTAAGCTAGATGCACTGGAAATCAACGAAGTTGTCCTTAATTCCTGAGCAGATGGAAACTACGGTTCAAGGCATCCCTTCCATGCCAAGAAAACTACAACATCAAGCAGAACACCCATCAGCTTAGAGGATGCATCAGGACGATGCAACTAACTGCCACATGAAAAGGATACCTCCCATGTCAAGTTAAGGGCTATCTCCCAGGAGCATTTGTTCATTTGCTAAGTGCAGTTGAGGCAGGTTTTGCCAAGAAAAAGCTGCCTCGGAACATACACAGGCAGTCAGCCAGTGCCAATTTGTCCTGGGCCAGGGCTCCCAGGTCAGGATCCGTGTCTAGCCAAATGGCCACGGGTTGGGGAAGTACTTCAAAAGCTGAAGCACCCTCACTGGGGATTTTGGAGATAACAAATAAAATGTTAGGCTGATTAAATATTTGGGATCTCTAGCACCGGCATGAACTATTTAAGATCAGCTACCTGGGACTTTTTCACTCCTGAAGAAAGGCTAATGCAGCAGGAAGAACTAACAGAACAGCCAGGCCCTTTGGAAATCAGTGGTCGAGAAACACCAAAAGGCCTTCATCCTATCCCTATCTCCAAGGCAGGACCACCCACACTTCAGTCCTGTACTCACATAAACCAGATGAACATGAACCATGGAGAGAGGGCACAAGAGGGCTATCCCACTGAAGTATCACCTGCATTAGCACTGCTGATAAACTACTTTCCAGGCATCGGATTGCTTAATCAACTTTGTATTATCACCATTAATATGAAAAAGCACCACAACTTCTCATAACAAATCTATGGCACTTTTTCATACAGAAAAGACGGATACAAGCAAGACGGTGTTGGAAGTTTTGCAAAGCTAGTTTTGTTTTAGTCTAAAAAAAAAATCCAAGATGGTCTCAAATGTACTCTAGAAAATGTTTGGAGAGACACTCCCCCCCCCCCCCCCAATAAAAGGTAGGCAGAGTGGATTAATGTGTAGATGCTGGAGTAAAAAGTTTCACAAGATGAGGATCTTGGGGTCATTTTACGACACGGATGGAACTACTGCTGTCGAGAGTCACCAGACAGCGCAGACAGCCGAAGGACCTGGGTTTGTTGCCTCTGACATGCAAAAGCATATCCACTACACACACACACACACACACACACACATGTCCCAGTTTTCTACATCTTGGCAATGTAAGCAGCCTCTGTAGATGGAAGATACCTCTGATGCATGCAAATCAGTTTCTATTGCTGTCAGTGGGGCTCTGCTAGCCACTAAGCATACAGAATGCAGAGCAGGCTCATTTACACTACAACCATGTATCTGTTTTATAGCAATGTCACTGTCATAGCTTAGCTTCCCCAGGAGCTGTGGTTTAAAGGTGGTGAGAATTCTGTTGAAGAATCCCTAGGCAGCCACACAACTACAGTTCCCAGAGTTCCATAGTGGGAAAAGTTGACTAGTAAGCCAGTTTAAGTCTGCAATGTAGATATGCCAATTGATGGGATCTGTTAAAGGACCGCAAAACGATTATCAGGTTTCACTTTCAGCCTTTTGACATATGACACATTCAAGAACAACAACTCTGCTGCAGGAACATGCAGGTTTTGCATGTTGCACTGCTACACAATTGATTACCCAAACAGAGTGCCAAGCTTTTCTTGTTCATCGCTATTAGATCTCACTCATCAATCCTTCAAAATTCTGGATGATTCTGTGATAAGAATGTTTGTCAGAAGGCAAGAGAGACTTCCATCAGTCAAAACCTCAAGAAAACTAATTTTGGAAAAGTTGTACTTTCATCAACATAAGACACAAGCTCAAGGGTGAAGTTATTTCCAGCAGCAATGTGGGATAGAAAATCTTTCCAGAACTGTATTTCGTTTTTAGAAATGTGCTGTTTCATACAATCATAGAATCATAGAACAGTAGAATTGGGAGGGGCCCATAAGGCCATGGAGTCCAACCCCCTGCTCAATGCAGGAATCCACCTTAAAGCATACCTAAATTAGTAAGTTAATGAATGAGCCCAATACAACTCAAATTGGATAATTGAAATGGACACAATACTAGTCTAATAGAAAAACAAACTTTTAATTTTAAACTTAATTTCACTTTTTTCAGGTGACTATACCTAAGATGCATATATATTTATGTGCACAGTTCTTCAGGGAAATTAGTATGTTAACAGTTTTTCGTGCCTTTAAGTAAGCCCCACTGTGCTCAACAGGAGTTACATCTGAGTAAAAATGTATATGATTTGCTGTTAAAACCCAAATAATGTACGGGAAGTGTAAGTTTCAACTGTAATTTTTTAAAGTATTTACAAGTAGTTAAGTAAAAACAATTCCCAATCAAAGCTTTGAATTTGTTTGAATACATCAACATTTAATCCTCACTAAATACACTTTATTAATTCCCCATGCCCCACATCCAATATTTCATTTCACCTACTTTTGGCTACTGAAAAACTTTTCAGATATTTATACAGCAAGCAAAATCAGTGTGGCAGGTCTCATTTTGTTTACTGTCAACCAAACATTCTGAAGCAGATCTCTATAGGACAGCCGAAAAATTTCCAACTCAACTTTTTCCAGAACACTCGCATCACTGTGCACAGAATATTATTTAAGCAAACTCCAGATGCTGCTCCAACGCAAAAGCTCTGTTTTCCTAAGGCCATCCCTAACTCCGTAGTCCGTTCTCTGAACAAGCTTATTTTAGAGCTGTTTGCTGGTGGAAGGTATGCGAGCTATGTGGACTTGGCAAGTTTAGCTCAGAGTAAGCCACAAAGTTTACCTCCCTGACCAAATGTGGGCAAGGAGACCAGGGCAAGTGGAGGAAGGCTAGAGCACTCCAAAATAGCAAATCAGTCTATTCATGATAGCCAACAGCTGCACCTTTCCAACATCTCTAGACCTTGGACAGGAGCCAGAGTTGAAATGGACGATTCACCCATCACAACTTGCAAGACTGAGAAGACCTTCTCAGACGTTCTTCGACATTTGGCATCCATGACCAGTTTCAAAGCAAGACTTCCTGTGCAGGTCACCAGCTGTATTCAGAGCCATCCACGTGCCCTATGCATTAACAGGGGGCTACAGACTGAATTCTCATGACATTCAAATCTAAGCTCCCAAGAACAGCAGCTTGTTTTAGCTGATCCTTCAGCTTCAAATCCTGATTTTTCAGTGCCTGCAGAACTGATGCTGTATATCTTTTCTAAAATGCTGAGCTCATACACACTCCTCTTGCACTTAGCACATGTAAAAATCTGGAAAGAACAGGAGAAACGTCAAATGCATGAACCTTTGGAGGAAAGGTTCACAGACAAAGCAAGTCCTGATAAAAATGAGATCTTGGCTGACCAGACCACAGGCAGGAAGGAAAAGCACAGGCGGCACACAGACCTTTTCAAGTGGTTTAGTTATCTCAAAATATCTGTAGAGTTCTCCATGTCAAAGTTTCTAGGGAGCTGTTCTTCAATGGCAAATAACCCCAGGGATGTGGCAAGTTGGGCGGGCCAAGGAAATGGCTTGAAGGTGTATTTCTGTCTCTGAAGCAAAGCATGTCAGGATCTGACTAGTACACTTAAGATACCCTTTCATTGCCACCTCTGGGATTGCTAGAGAACAGGCAGTGTACGTGGCATTAATTCATCTGGTTGCTTCCAAACCTAGCGTGAGAAACCATGGCCCAATCACAGCCTATGTCCTGTGTGCACCAGGCCCCAACTCTGGGAACTGTTTCAAGAGAGATTTCTGCACTGCAGCTTGTTCAGTACCATACACACTCTGCATCTCTTTGTTGCACTTTGCACATAGTATGTTTGTCATTTCCATATGGAGGGGCATTGTTCCATATGGAGGGGCATGCAGAAAATCTCAGGTTCAAGGTGCAGCACCTCCAGTCAAAAGGCTGGTAAGGCCCAAGACCTTGGAGAGTGGCTGCCAGCTGGAATACAACAGAGAGTCACCAATTAGATAGACAAGTGTTCTGACTCAGGATCATCTATTCAAGCCCATCAGAAGCCAAACAGCCATTGGCAGAAGTAATGCACGTATTTAGACGTTGATATCCATGACAAATGGGGAAGCCTTTCAAACATATATTGATATATTGATTTAGAGGTCACAACAGTAACACACACTACTTTAGGCTCTACTACAAACAGGACTAGAACCATTAAAAAGAAACGCTGGAATTCTCAGATTTCCAACAGGAACTCCCTGCCCTGAGAGGCACACTGGATTGAATTGCATGCTGCCCACCAGAAAACTAACACATAATCAGATGCAAACAACTGGATGTATGTACACTAGCCTGACCTTCATTCTATCACTCATTCATGCACATGAAGGCATAGGAAGCCATGTTTATAATTTCTTACAGCTTGGATTTTAGCACTTCAGTTTCACAATCAGCAGCTCTATACCTGACTGACTCCTCAGTAATTAACGACCTCAAGCACAAATTTTGCACGCTAGGTGTATTTATTATGCCCAATAATCAGTTCCTCTCACCCAGCTTCCTGTCAAAATTTCAGAACTTCTGTAGGTGTCATAGAAGCCACTGCAAATCCAAGGTAGATTAAAAAAAAAGATGCCAAATCTTATAAGATTTGGTATCAGGTGAACAGAATACCAATGAGCTATTACTATCCTGAATAAATATCACCCTCTCCAACAAGGCTAATGCCTACAAGAAAGGACTGTAAAGATGGATATTGGATTCTTCAACCTTGCTCTGAATCAGAAGTGATGGCAACTACCTTTACAACCCTGGATTGTGGCCTACCACAAAGCCACAGCTTAAGTTACAGCTTTATGAACCTGACAAACAAAGGAATATCACTCAAGAAACAGGCGCAAGAGCTTCAGTTTTCCAAGGGAAGAGCTTGGGCCACACAAGAAGAACCCACAGCACTGGATCCCTTGGGCTTGTCTTATCACAGGTTCAGGCAAGCTTGCTCTGTCAGGTAGAAGATGTTTTGCAGATGAATTGGGGGAAGAACAGATGGGAAAGGCCTGGACCGGAACATGCAAGAGAACAGGACCAAAGAGAATAGAACATGGAGTGTCTCTGAACGGTCCAATGAACCTTTGGGGCTGGAAAGTATTTCCATTTCCAGGCTTCAAAAGCTGCACAGAGCCAGAAAATATTTACTTTTCTTGGTCACAAGCATCAAATTTCCCAAGAATTATTGCAGTCCTGCTTAAATGGCACTTTACGTACCTAGAAGCCAACTGACTACAAGTGAACTATTTCCACTGATGTCTGTAGAAGAAATGAAAGGTTTTGCTCAGAGGACACAGCTGAAAACCCCGGATTCAGGGGAAGGGGCCAGTTTTCGATGCCTCAACGTTTTTCCCAACTGCAGATCCACAAACTTCTCTTGTAGAAGTCAATGGAGTCTCGTCTGAAAGGAATGAACTCTTAATATGGAAAAGTGTTTCACAGTTATTATTTTGTATCCTACAACATGATTGTTGTTGTTGTTTCAATTTGAGGATAACTAGCAGAGCATACAGGCTAAGAGGAAGACCTCAACTCAAATCTCACCACTGTCACAAACTATTCAGTGGCCACTGGCAATCTATTTATTTTTCTCAGCCTCACTCCTACATTAGCAATATGGAGGTAATAGTACTGACCTATGTTACAGGACTGTTGATTGAAGTGCTTCAGAAACTCTAAAGTACTCTAGATATGCTTAGTAGAATCACTGACGGAGAGGATAACTTGCCACGGCAGAGGTGGGTATGCCCCCTGTCCAAGCCCAACGCTACATATGGGACCACAAAAGGTCTGGGCAATCTTGCTGACACATCTCCTCAGTTCACAATGAGCAACGTTAATGCATAATGGAGCTTTTATCCAAGAGATTGATTGTATAAAGGTCAGGTGTGCCTAACTCTGCACAGGATCAGGCTCTTAGCAGCTCAACTGTCACCCTTCAACAAGCACTGCTTTCATTTGTTCAGACAACTGCTCTCTTTTGCCAAGTCTGTTTGCTCTGGATGACTGCATCCAGGGTTCAAGCCTTTCCTGGGTCCTCCTCCCCTCCCCCCACCCCCACGTTTAATGCCGCTACAGAACAGCCCTCCTCTTCAGCAGCCTCTCCTCCATTCCTCAACCCAGACCAGAGACATCCCTAGAGCAGGAGCCAGGTGGCGATCTCCCAAGCAGGAAGGGATGGCAGAGAGGATTATGACACACTTATTACACCCTAAGCCGCATTACACATCAGCCCCGAAACCAACCAGGCACAGCCCAGCAGAAAAGTTGAAGCATGCCACACTCTGTCGCCTGGGAAACAAAGCAAGCGGTTTGTGGGGGGGGGGGGGAGGAGGAGAAGAGCCGGAAGAAGGATGGAAGGAGGGGAAATGGGGCCAGCAGGAGAGAGGAACAAGGGCGGGGGTGGGGGAGAGAGAAGAGTGCATGAACGGCCCGCCCGGTGATACTAAGGTTTTGTGAATGGGGGCAAGGGCAGCACACACACATACACCCGGACCCGTTAGGGGGAGGATGTTAACAGGGCCTGAGGGGCGGAAGGAGCTCCTCCCGCAGGTCCACCTGAGAGCAGGATGGGTGCAAGGCAAGATCCACCACCACTGGAAGCAAATGCCAACGGCACTACGTGTGTGTGTGTGAAGGGAGGAAAGAGATACACGTTTTTGGAATGGAGGAGGAGGAGCAGCAGCAGCAGCAGCAGCCCACCTTCTGATAGCCAGAAGCGGTCATTAAGTCCGACGTCAGTCAAAGGAGAGACCTGCTCCGCGGGGAAAGTCCACGTGAGGGGGTGGGCAGAAAGGAGAGGAGGGGGCCCGTTCCCTGGAAAGGCGGCGGGGCGGGGGGCGCGAGCGGCTGACCTTGGCAAAGGAGGTTTTCAGCGGGGGTCGTGTCCTCCCCCCACAGCCTTGTATTCTGAGGACAGGCCCCGGCGGCGGCGGCGGAAAGGGGGCGCCTCCACTGCAGGCTTCTCGGGGCAGGGATCTGCATGTGAAGACGGGTCGACCGCAGTGGGTGGCTGGGCAGGCGAGGGAGGGAGGGATAGAGGGGGCGCAGCGCCGGCGCCGCCGAGTGGCCTTGCGGGATGCCCGTGGCCCAGGCCTGCGCCGCCTCGCCCCGGCTTGGCTGCAATCCTCAGCGCCCCGCAGTCTCCTCAATAGTAAACCCCGCCGGGTTCCGGGCGGGGCCCCCGCTACACTCCTAAGCGTGGGTCTGACGGAAAACCGAGCAGGAGTCCGGCGAGCAGGCGGAGGCCCGGCTGACAGAGCGCCCGGGATCTCCGCAGGAGGCCGGCGGAACCGGCCACGGAAGGCTGCGGGTGACGGGAGGGCGCGCCTTCGGCAGGAGGCCGCCCCCTTCCCCCGTACGGTCCGTTCCCGGCCCGGCCCCCGTGTGCCCTCGGCCCGCCCCGGCGTCCGCTCCCTCCCGCCGCCTCCGCTCACCCATCGCCGCCGCCCCCGGGCCCGGCCCCGCCGGCCACCGTCCGACTCGCCTGTCCCAACCAACTCGGGCTCTCCGACTCCGCCACCTGACAACGGACGTGACGCAGCACGCGCGTCATCATCGCCGACCACGCCCCCTCCCGCTCCAAGGAACCAACCCGCAGCCGGCCGCCATTTTGTTTCCGGGAGGCGCGTGCCCGCCTCAAAGATGGCGACGCCGAGACTCACCTCTGACTGGCTAAAGAAGGGGAAAGGGAATAGCTGGGCGGGGCTGGCGGTCCAAGGGTTCCTGGGATTGGTGGGCGCAGGGGACTCCCGCCTCTCCTGACTCTGCCTGGGGCCGCCCCCCTTTTCCTTCTCCCACTTCTTTAGCCAATTAGAGAGGAGTCTCGGCGAGGGTGACTGAAAGGCCAGCGCGAAGTCCTCCCCTCCTTTGGAATGGCCCTTTCGCCCCGAGTATGATGGACAGGCGCTGGATTACGCCCCCTTTACTTCAATGTTAAATATTCATAATGCATTCTGTATTTAACACACGTAAATAGAATGGCTGGTTATTAATTTGAACACAAAAACGCACGAGAGGCGTAGAATCTGCCTGCCGACCCTTCTTCTTGTTGGCCCGTCATCAAGGGGCAGGGTTTAAAAGCAGGCCCCGCCCCGCGGAGGCACTCCCCCTCCTCTCCGCCTGTCGCCATGGAGACCGGCTCCCGGGGCCTGCGGAGCTCACCGCCACAAGGCCAGCCCGGCCCGCGTTGGTCAGCGGAGGTTCTCCAGGGCACGAGCAGGGCCTGGGGGCAGCCTTCCCGAGCCCCCGCCGCCATCCTTCCTCCCCGGGACGCGCTCCCCTGTGCCTGCTGCCTGGCAGTCCGCACGACAGCGGCTCCCAGGGACTCGAGCCGGGCTTCGGCTCGGCGCTCCCGGGCGCATCTGCGCCGCCCGGACCAGGGGTCTACAGGCCCCGGCCTAGCGCCCAGCCGGCAGGCACGAGTGCTGTGGCGGAAGGCGGGGCCGCCGCCGCCGCCGCGGCCTCGCCGGGGGCTTCCCGTGGAAGCGGGGGCACACCGGGGGCGCAGAACCCGCCTTTGGGGGCTCTGCATTGCAGGAACACTCACAGCCGCACCAGCCCGTCCATGGACCACGGTCAAGGCCGGGGAGATGGGGGCGAGGGCGGCGCGGCCACTCCAGCTCCAGCAGCAGCAGGTGTCATGAGGCGGGCCTTTGCCGGCTTCTTCTGTGGCAGCCGCCGCCGCCGCTGCCGCTGCCGCCGCCGCCGCCGCCACCTCTCCTGGCTGGAGTGGAAGGAGATGAAAAGCGCGTCACCCGGTTGGCACCAGCAGGCGGGCAGAGCAACTGTCGGCCCCTTTTGCAATCGCTGCCGGGGCTGCTCCTCGTGAGTCACCCTTGGGTGGCGGCGGCTGTGCGTGCGCTCGCTCCTTCCTTCGCTCCAGCGGCTGAGCATTGCATCATGCCGGCATGAGTCACTCCGCAGGAGCTTCAAGTGCCGCTTGCGCCGACCAAAGGCTCCAGGCAGGTAACCGGAGCTTCAGCCCTCTTGGGACTGCTGCCATTGGCACAGGTGAGGTGGGGCTGCAGGTGCCATCAGCTCTCTGTTTTAGGCCCCTGCCCCACACAGGGCCTTTTCCTGCACAATGAGCAGGTCTGCACTGTGGGCTGCACAAGTGTGCGCAGGGAGTGGGAAGGTGGTGAGAATCTGCATTTTGCAGAGTGAATGTTGGAATTGAATAAATACAGATTACATAAAACCCATTTGCTTCCCTGGTCTCAGGGCAACTAGCAGTGATGCTAGGTGTGGTGGTGGGGCAGCAGGCTTCCTGCTCGTTCTCTGGCCAATAGCAGGGGTGAGGATGGAGGCACAGCCTCTCCATGGCCTTTAGTCCTCTGGCTGATGGATAGGGAAAGAACAGGCTTCCCTGTGCCATGTTTATTCTGCTTCTGTAAGCTATGGTAAGTGGAGTTGGGCGTGCAGCACTGTTCAGAGGCTCTTGCCACACACTCTCAAAGGTCATCTCTGCTGTATTAAGTGGGTAGAAATGCTCTCTCCAAAATGTTTGGTATAGCCGGCTAATTTCCTTGACAAATAGCCATGAATCTCAGAAAGAATTCAGGACCAGATATTAAATATGTGAACCCCCACAAAATACATGTAGCTGGCTAGTCAATATGAATCTGAGACTTAGTACACACAAAAAGCACATGGCTTACTTGTGCCCCTCAACGCTACAAGGCCAAGACATCGAGCCTTTTGGTTACCATACACAAACGCCAAGGTGTGCAGGGCAGCCTCCTCACTGCTACCTCTCAGCCTCTGGATCAATGACAAAGTGAATCACTTTGCAAACTTTGCACCTGCTCCATCAGGGTGGAGAAGGAAAAGTGTTGATGTTTGCTATAGTAGTCATGGGTGTGCACTTGGGTGGAAGGATGAGCCCCGTTTCTGTGGCATTCGATATATAGCAGAATGGTTTCTCACAAATAGCAGCCATCTTTGGCTGTGGACCTGGGAAAATAAAACAAAGCTGGCATGGACACAGGCATGCTGTTTGCTGTGTCCTCAGTGGCAGTTGAAAGCTGTGAATCATCAGCCAAAAGGCATTTCAGTGCAGTTCATCTCCTGTGCCAAAGTTACCCCTCACATGTGCTAAGCAAGTTGGCTGACTTGGCAGAGACAGCTGCTTGCAGTGCTTGTTGGGAGGAGGGAGCACTGTTGTGCAATGTGGCCAGGCAGGAGTTGGAGGGGACCCCCTCTTGTGGGAGGCTCCAGTCTTCACTAAACATGGTAGCTCATGGCTGTGCTTGCTTCCTCTTCCTGCCGTGTGTCAAGACTGCCTGACTCCTGTCCCAAGTACCAAGAGGAGATTTCTCCCAAGGCAGCGCAGAGCAGCTCTACAATCCTCATCAATCACTTGCATTCCACAGCAGCAGCTCCCCATGCTGTAAATCTGTGGCCCTGGAGTCACAGAAAGGTTCACAGCTCCCTCGCCCACAGGTTGTCCTCCTTAGCAAGGATGTCTACCATAGCATGATGCCCTCCTGCCAACATGAAGCTTTCATTAGAATTATGTTACTTGCTTCAGCCTTTCTCTACTCTGGTGTAACATTCATTTCTTTTCAATCTTTCTCACCTTTTCCACTTTGAGTTGAAGCAGAGGGCACGGGATATAAAGCCTAGCTTAGCCTTCTGAAAACAAGACAGGACCATCTGGTCACCAGCACCCCACACATCAAACCAAACTACAGTGTGTCATGATCAGAGAACAGCAGGGGTGCCACATAAAGCTAACTGCAATAGAAATTGCAGAGTAAATCAAGGCACACACTGCAGAAGATGACTATAACACCCCTCCCCCTGAGTACCTACTGGACTAGAGTGAAAATTAATTCCAGTTAGGCCATCACTGAGACCCAGATCAACACCATATTACTGATTCATCCCTGGTTGGGTGTGCTTGGATCCATTTATGACCAATAATCTCTTGTTTACTTCCAACAATTGACTCATCTGTGGCACCTCAGATACACCTAAGAGTATAATTTTAATATCATCTTGCAGAGCAGCTCTCATGCTTGCTCCCTTTTGTGCATAACACACACATGTACTCACACTACAGCCCATTCCATTAATCTAGTAAAATAGGCTCTTGACTGCAAAAGCACATACGCCACAATAGATGTGTTACTCTTTAATGCCTTTGCTGTTTTAGCTACAACAGGACTCACATAGTTATTTAGCCCCAATCCCATCTCTATTTGAGGATGGTTTCAAAACCAGAAAAACAAATCCCCAGATGTCCATGGTGCAAACTATTCTTCTCACTACAGAACAGCCATGTGGTATGCAGCAGTCTGCCTCTTTGGTAAACTGGAAGACCTACCCCAAAGCGGCTACAGATGCCAAGTAATGCTACATGCATTACTGAGCAACCATT
Organism: Anniella stebbinsi; assembly: GCA_029215795.1. Lineage (NCBI taxonomy): Eukaryota > Metazoa > Chordata > Lepidosauria > Squamata > Anniellidae > Anniella > Anniella stebbinsi. The sequence goes on from JARDYH010000007.1 coordinate 95,234,655, forward strand.
GTGGGAAGTTAGTACAGTCCACCACACATTGCAGGTGCCTCTTCCTTCATTTCAAAAGGGATCACACAAATGATCCACGCAAAGACCTCTGCAACGAACAGACATACAGCAGCTAAGCTTGGTGGATTGCCAACTAAATCCACTTTGCTAGCTGCCACTTTGGACCTTGCAATCTGAGGGGAGGGTTGTGGCCCAGTGACAGACCTCATGCTTTGCATGCACATCAGCCCAGATGTCATGCTTGGCTCTCTCACTGGAGAAAGGTAGCAGGACTAGGAAAGACCCTTTTTTCCCTGAGGCCCTGGAGCACAGACAGCACTGAACTTGACTTAGCAAAAGTCAGCTCCAAACGTTCATATTTAGTTCTAGAGTTACACTCTGCACAAAGACAGTGAATTCTCTCATTTCCAATTTAATCTCCCATTCGATGCAAGGACAGTTTTACTTGCAACTCTGCCTGCAAGAGTTGGTTAGAGAGAGAGAATCCAAGGATATTCAGCATACACAACTGCTGGTCAGAAACTGCTTGCAAAAGGAAGATAGATGTTAATGTAAGAATTTATTTGGAAAACAAAGGTGATGGGGAGTACTTTGAATTAGGAGTCTCCTATTTGTAGCTAAGGACATTTATATTATCATACATTCTTGCAAAGGGACTCTGCTTCTCCTTTCTACAGAAAGCTTGAACCCTTGAATTAAGGAAGTGCAGCCAGCCGAGGCTTCTAGAAGGAATACAGAAGGTTGCCTACTAAGGCTATTTTGAATCCTAAGGCAAGAGAGGGTGTCCAGTGCAGGAGGACAAGAACTGTCAGGTTGAGGTCAGGACACACTGCAGGTGCAGTGGGGCATTTGCATGGTCATTTGTCCCTCTGTCTAAGGAACTCCTTCCTCCCCTTGTCTCGGCCACCAAAAGTGCGGACTCTGTGGATGAGCTGCAGCTGCTTCTCGATTGTGGCCCTGACGTCCACCTCATCAGGGATGTGGACGTAGCGAACATTCCTTCCCGTCACAAAGAGGTCATCCAGCCAGGAAGAGCGGCCACACCGGTCAGTGAACGTTGCCTCGGCCAGGCGGACGTTCATGAAGGCGTCAACGTTTGTGATGCGGCCCACGGCCATGCTCTCATCCCGCAGCTCCACTGTGGTGACGCGTCCGTGGAGGCCCTGCAGCAGGATCACCAGGCTGTTCTCGGAGATGGTGCGCTCCTTGACCGAGTGGCTGATCTCCATGGCGTGGCGCCCCCTAGTGCCTGGGCCAGAAACAGCAAGAGGGAAAGTTCAGCAAAAGCTGCGCCCTGAGCAAGCCGCGGCTACAGGCTGCCCGCACGGAAAATAAGACCACAGAAGTTACTAGTCCGCTGGGGCTTGGCGGCGGCGGCGGATCTGCTCACTTCGCTATTTGCTTGCATGCAACTCCGATACCGACCGGCCTGGTGCTTAAATGGAAAGGGGGGAGGGGGCACCGCAGCCCGCCTCTAGGCGCCCCTCGTTCGCTGGACGGAGGGGCTCGCAAGTTCCGCGTTGAAACAGGCGCTCAAAGGCAGCCTGGGGCGAGCAGGGCTCCGACGGGGCCCCGTCATGGAGCCACCGGGGCGCGGGAAGACGGGAGCCGCTGCCCGGACCGCCCCTGCCCTCGCCCGGAGCAGCAAGAGCCGCACCAGTGCCCAAGGCTCGCGCGCCGCCCGGGGGAAAGGGGCCGTGGGAAAGGGGCCGTGGGGTGGGCGCGCTTCCACAGAGGCTCGGCCTCGGCCGGCCTTCCCCGCGCGGCCCTTCTACGTGGGGAGGACTACCGCTCTCATCACCGCGGCCAGCACAGCTGGGGGTTGATGGGAGCCGTAGTCCTCCCCACGTAGAAGGGCCGCGCGGGGAAGGCCGGCCGAGGCCGAGACGCGCCCAAATGCCCGCTCTCCGCTTCGCCTACCTGGGGCGCATCTCCCGCCTCGGTAGTAAGGCAGTGGAGCGCATGCGCAGCGAAGCCCCCCCCCCTCGTCCCCCGTGGGCGTTCCCTCGGAAGCCACCGCCCACGAGCAGCCGCCTCGCCGGCCTGAAAAGACCGGGAAGGGGTGGGGCTTGGAGGCGAGAGCTGGCTTCTGATTGGCTCCCTTTCCCGCCCGGAAACTGACGACGCCACGGAGCCTGCTCCGAGTGACGACACGCGGGGGGATGCGGAGCTTCCGCCAGTTTCGCTACGGGGAAGCGGGTCGGCCTCGTCCTCTCCCGGAGGGGCAAATGCGTGCCTGGCGCGGACTTCTGGTTGTCAGAGGAGCGACCCTCGCAAGCGAGCGCAGTTCCTCCTCTGCCTGTTCAACGGCCGCTTATGGGGGAAGCGAGGACTCGAAGAGGCTTTAGGCGTTATGAGTCGGGAAGCCTCACTGTGTACACATGCACGCATGCGCACGTGGGAGGGGGAGAGGAGGAGGATGGACATCCGGACAAGATTCATGTGAAGTGCCCTGGGTGGCCTTTTGCAGATGCGATGTCGGAGATAATTTCCCAGGAACATCTCCAACGTGAGTTCAGAGAGGCCTTACTTAGAACAAACGTCTTTGTTTCAAGAAGATAAGAGAGGGATGCTGACATGTGAGGGAGTGGGTTTTTTTTACAGGAGAGGTGGAGTGTGCATGAAGAAGTTAGCAATAAAGAAGACCCAAGAGCATCTCATTTCTCACCTTTATTGTTGCAAATAAAATTACTGTTGCAGATAAAAATGTGACTGCAACATCATTACAAGCTTGGACCCCACAATCTGTGAAGGAATTCCTCTTTCTGCTCTTGTTGAGAGATTCACAAACAATACAGCACATTTTGTACCTCTTAAGTATGAAGCGTATCTAGGGGATTTCTTTACACTCAACAGGTTCAAGGCAGGTCTTTTATTATGCCCATTTTCTTTACAGCTGTTCCAGCTTCTAACTCCATGAGGCACAACCTAGGCTATTAATAGCATAAGAATAACTTGCTATTTGTAGGCCCTGAGACATTTCCCCAAAGCCAGAGAAAGGGTTAGTCAAATAGTTCTAAGCACCAACCAGCCCTGGTGGCCCAACAGAAATGGATGCCTTGGTAACCACTCTTCTACAGCAGGCTGACAGCTAGGTACTTTCCATAGCAAAACAGCAGGGATTGACCATTCCTTTGCCTCAAGTGTGTGCTGCTCTCAGCAGCCGTAAGTCACAGCTCATCCATCATTGCCAATAAGTCAGCCCCCTTACTGATCGTCTGGGTAGGCTGCTCTGGCACCTCAAACTCTCCCATGATGCGAGCCAGTTCCTCATTCCGTTGTTGGTCCTGGGTAAAAGAGTCATTATTGCAAAAAGCTACTTATGGAAGAACAAAAACTTAAAATTTGACTGAATTCAATATTACTCCAATGTAATATAAAATGTTTTTTTGGATTTGTGAAATTTTATTTAAAGAAACCAGCTCTAAAAAAATCAAAATAACCAGTTACCTAAGAAATTACAAAAAACTGCAAAAATCTTAGTTTTGCAGGTGTTTCTTCAACAACAATGTTTCCCCTTCCAGACCTGAGTATGATTTTAAAGATCGGGTGCCACACCAAAATCCTCCAGTCAGCAAAAGCTTTGCCTGTTTGAGGATAGCAGGAAGCACTCTTGGGTCTCAAATACCAAGTTCCAGTTACACAATACATAATTAAGTAATAGAATTCCCTACTACAACATCTGGTAATGGCCACTGGCTGAGAAGGCTTTAAAAGGGATTAGAACAATTCATAAAGACAGAGGTTTATTGACGGCCATCAGCCATGATGGACTGCCTGTGTTCATTCAGAGACACTAGAATGCTTTCGAGTGCCAGGTACAGCCAATAAGGGAGGGCTTTTGCCTTCATGATCTTCCTGGATCGGCACTGTTGGAAACAGCAGGCTGAAGTAAACAGACCCTTTTTTGATCCAGCAAAGTTCTTTTTAGATTAAAGTGGTGGGGTTTTCCTCGTGTGAGAGTGCAATCCGTGTGAGACACATCTTTTTATCCTTTATGTAAGATTATTTGATGGAACAGAGATTTAGTTACATGATCAAGAGTGCTGTGAAACTCAAAAGCTTGCATGCCAATACCTCTAGCGAGTGAACTTGATCCAATTTTTTAAAAATACTGCATTACCTAATATGTGTTATTTGCAGGAACTAACATGGCAACAAATGTTTGTTCCAATGCATCTTTCATTTAGGTAGTAAAGTATTTAGTCTATCCTCTAATGAAATGCCAGAGAGCAATGACTGTATACCTGGTCTGCATGTATGTTGATAACTTGATACGATAACTCCTCTGGACGGGTCAGTGCGGCGTGTCTTAAGGGAGAGAATAAAGGGTTACAACTGAATGCCATTCAAAGTGTAGTGTTTGGTAAGCTGCAAAAACTCACCCCTTGGCAGCTTTTGACACACCTCCCTTTGTTTATATTTATTAACTAATATTAATTTACTGACCCATGATTACTTGATTTTGCTGTATCTGGTAAGCCTCCTTTGCAATTCTTGATCCTTGTACTAGACAAGGAAAGCACTTCAGAAAAGGCTCCCGCTTGTGGGGGTCGGTTGGTCACAGAAGGGTCTGAGATTCTGCCTGTCATCCAAAGATGAACCAACCTGAAAAGCTACCTCTCACCCACTCCATTAAAAACCAAGGAAGACAGATCGTACTCTTCCTCCTCATCTGTGGTGAAGAGGTTCAGCCGGAAGCCAACTTCATTGCCAAGGGGCTTCTTGATCTCGAGGCCGCCCATCAGCCTGGCCAACAAGTTCAGCTCTTCTTTGGCTAGGGGGTTGGGAGTGGTGTTCTCCTGAATGAAACAACAATGGGTCTGTCAGATGGATAGGGAAGTAAAGGTTTTGCTCACAAGAGTTCCCACCTCCCAGGCTACAACAAAAAGATCTGCCAGGGCTCTGACATGAAAACAACTCTGCAATGGAGTCAGGACATGAAGAATATACAAGTTTAATAAAATAACTTCCAGGATAATTTGAGCAGCTGAAACATCTATAACTCCAATTCATCTTCCCAGAGATTATTAGCTGCTTCTCCAAGAAATATTGAAAGGAGAATGCAGCTTCTGGAATATTAATTTCTGAGAGGTATCAAGTTTATAATTATGTCATTCCACAAGGCAGACTCTTTTTATTGAGGCTCCCACGTTTTCCCATCTGGAGCTCACTGAGGAAAGGAGATGTTTCTCTGCAAGCCTGGGTCAAAGAAACTGCCGTTCTCTCCTACAGCCCCGATTACTGAACAGCCCTCAAAACTTACGACTTAAGCAAAGACATACACAAGAATACAGAAGTTGCTTTCTGCAATTGATACTGCCTAATCACAATGGAAGGCTGGAAAAATAAAATCTAAGTTAAAAAGATAAGTACATTCTGAAGGATGCTTTGCCTGAACAAAATGGCATCCAGAGAGAAGGGCTGCTCACAGTATTAAAAGGATTCCAGATGCTGATCCTGAAACAAAGGGAGCAAGCGGCAAGGTAGTTCTCCACACAGCAGTGCTCCAGCAGGTAGAATAAAGATACTTACCTTTACATGAGAAGCCAAATTTTTGGAGGCTCCCGATATGTCTGTTTCAACAGGTCGGCTGATGCTGTATCTAGAGGCAATTAACCACAGTTCACAGCAGGCACAAAGAAAGGTTGATAAAACCTCCCAACTGAAATGTGACTTTGCATGCTATGACTTACATGTTTGTTCCCAGCTTAATGACTCTGTCTCCGTGAAGGTCGAATGAGCCTTCTCGATACGGAAGTACATAATTTCCACCGCTGGTGAACTCAGTCCTTCGAATTTCATCCCCTTTACTGTTGAAAAGTCTATAAAATCACAAAATGGAAATACTAATTTACTGCTGAGTTAAATTACTGAGGTCCTCTTGAGTACAAGGAAGAATCTTAAGTTATCTTTTTGACAGGAGAGCTGTGGAGAGATGTATTGTTAAAGGAGTTCATAAAGGGGAATATGCTGGCCCGAGCCAGCTCATACACACATTTCCTTTATTCTCTGGAGTAATTTTCCTCAGACAGATGGCTCATGCAAACATGGCTCTAGGGCTTCTTCAGGTTGGGACAGATCATCAGCTAGGTGCACCTGATATATCCACTGGCTACAAAGAAAAAGCAGGGTCTAAGATTCACCTGATGAGCCCTGGAACCTCTGTTCCCCAAGGAACTGGACCCGAGGTTGGGAGTACAAAATGGCCATTAGAATTCTGTACTTTGTCTTTTAAGAGGATGGAAACCTGTGAAGGAACAACCACAAAGCTTCATCAGTACAATAATTCCACTTGGAAAACATTGATTACTTCTCAGCCAAAAAGGCTCCTGAAGCTGCTTACAAATAATCAGTAAAACAAGGCAGCCCCTGCCTGCAGGCATATCATGTAAAAAGACACAACACTCAAGGAAAAAGGAATGGGGTGGGGGGAGAGAGAAAAAAATAACTCTGACAGCAGGGTTGATGGAATGGCCCTGCATCCCCTCACCTCACTCTATCTACAGCCTACTGGAATGGCTGCTGGTGGAGACAGCTGGGCTGGTGCAATGCCCCCCTCCCCCTCTCATATCTATCATTACAGCCTGTGCTGGAATAGCTACTTGTGGTGAGAACTTAGGGACGAGGAGTCTTCCTGGGGGTGGATCTCCAGCAGGTGGAATTTGTGCCTGACATCTCTAAATTGTCCCATCACACCCTGCACTGTTACCCTGAACTCACTGTCCTACTATCACAAGCTCCCAGACTAATGTGTAAAAGTCACCCACCCTGATGTGTATGTCCTGGAAGAAGATGAGCAAAGTTTGCCGGATGAGCTGAAGTTCACCAGCAGAGAGAGAGCTGTAAGTCTGGAAAAGATATTCAGAACATGAGAGCTGACTAGTTTTAAGAAGTTCTCACCTCAGATTTAGGATTGTTCATATTTATACAGACCTATTTTAAATAGGCAAAGTGCTTCATATATCCTCATAACTACCAGTAGAAGACTACTATTTCCATTTTGCTGACAGGCAATACAAAAGAGCGACTTTCCCCAAAGATACCTTGCAGCTCTTTCGTTGCACCTTGGATATTAAGCCAGGTGTCCCAAGTCCAACAACTATCAGAATGCTTTAGAATATCAGTACCATAGCACTTATGTAGCCCTGATCATAGAATCATAGAACTGTTGAGTTGGAAGGGACCACAAGGATCATCTAGTCCAACCCTCAAATCAAATATATTTGATTGGCCAAATCAAATATATTTGGTTTGGCCAATATATTTGATTTGGCTGCTTTCTTTCTGCCTTATAGTTTCCAATGGTTTTATCTCCAGATTTACCTCCTTTCGTCATTTGTGCAGCCCTTTCCATCTTAGAAAGCTACATAGACAAAACTACAATTCTTTCTGTAATCTTACACTATGGCAATCAGAAGGGGAACTACACCATACAGCAGAAGAACAATGCAATGGCTTGCACCAATTTCCTATCCTTACATACTTTTTCTATAGTTGCACACAGTCATACACAGACATACATACATTTGAGTAGAATGTAAGGGGTTGATATGCTCTTACATCAATAAGCCTCCGAAAAGTTACATCGACTTGGGTCAGAGTTTTGGGTGATTCATAGATGAAATCCTTAATGGCATCCAGGTGGTTGAAAGTGATGAGCAGAAGGTCTTTGGGCCGAGGGCAAAGTAGAACTTGGTACTTGAAAGCCATGGTCATTAGATCGTAGAGCTACAGAACAAGTGGAATCTAGTGAAATCAGAGCACAGGCTGGGCCTTATTAGGTACTTATCAAACACCTGCCACATCCGATTGATGAAGTGCATTCAGCTTGTGCATTTAGCTATATTTTCCTGCAGCTCACCCAGATATGCAGGTTGCTTACCTGTAACCGTAGTTCTTCGAGTGGTCATCTGTGCATTCACACACTATGGGCTCGCGCCGGCGCCGAGCCTCATCGGAAAAAACTTCTCTAGCCTAGACTCTTTTGGCGGGAACCCCTCCCCCCACCGCCCTATTGCGCATGCTCGGGTTCCTGCTTACCTCAGTTCTATGAGACCGTTATTGCCTCGCGAACGAGATAAATTAAAATTTGCAGAACACAGGAAAATGTAAGCATACATGTGCAATAGTGCTCCCTATGACCTGGCAAAAACAGCGAGGCCATGAGGGGACGGTGGGAGGGTTGTGTGAATGCACAGATGACCACTCGAAGAACTACGGTTACAGGTAAGCACCCTGCATTTCTTCTTCGTGGTCTCTGTGCATCACACACGATGGGCGATTAACTAGCAAGCACTTACTGGAGGAGGATCGGCTCGCTGTTCATCACTGAAGGATTGCGGAGAGAACCGCCCGTCCAACGGAGGAGTCTGTTCTGGCTCTAACGTCCAGCTTGTAGTGCGTCACAAACGTGGAAGCACTTGACCATGTCGCTGCTCTGCACACTTCGGGAATGGAGACACCACGGCTTAGAGCAGTAGACGTCGACATCGCTCTAGTGAAATGAGACTTCAACGCCTCTGGAGCCTCCTTTCCAGCGAGCGGGTAGGCCAACGTGATAGTCTGGGTGATCCAGCGCGCAAATCTCTGTGGAGACACTGGCTGACCTTTTTCTTTTCCACCATAGCATATAAATAGTCTATTCGATTTTTGGAAAATCGCGGACCTCGACTTATAAAAGGCGAGGGCTCGGCGCACATCTAGCGAGTGCACTTTCGAACTAACAGGGTCCTCAGGAGAGTCGAAGAACGTCGGTAGTACAATGTCCTGGTTCAGGTGGAAAGGGGACACCACTTTTGGGAGAAAAGACAGGTCAGGTCTCAGGACGACTCTGTCCTTAAAGAATTGTGTGTGAGGTGGGTCCACGAGGAGAGCGCAGAGCTTGGAACTTCGTCTTGCTGACGTGATGGCCACTAGGAATGCTACTTTGAAAGTGAGAAGCCTGGTATCGATCGTGGCCAGGGGCTCAAAGGGCTTTGCATTTAGCGCAGCCAGGACTACAGAGAGGCTCCACTGTGGAATCAGTGTCCGAAGTGGTGGATGGAGGTTACGCAGCCCTTTGAGGAAAACTTTCATCAACGGATGAGAGAAGATGGAATATTGATAAACTAAATCATGATTGAATGAGATGGCAGTGAGGTAAACCTTAACTGAAGAGGCCTTCAGACCTGTCTCATGGAGGGAGTGCAAGAAAAGGAGAACCTCCTTAATTGAACAAGATTTCGGGGCGCCGCCCCTTGCAATAATAAAAATGGAAAATCTCCTCCACTTGCTTTCATAAGAGGCTCTAGTAGCAGGCTGCTGGGCCTTCTGTAGAACATTTAGTATTGAAGGGGGGAGGTCTAGATGCTGCCATCTAGGCGTATGCGCCACGCGGTCAGTCGTAGCTGATGTAGGTCTGGGTGTAGCACTCAGCTGTGGTTCCTGGAGAGAAGGTCCGGCTGCAGCGGTAGGGTCCAATACTCGCCTTTGGCAAGTGTCATCAAGGGGGTGAACCAGGACTGCCACGGCCACCACAGGGCTATCAGGATGGCATTGGACCGGTACCGGAACAGTCTCGTAAAGACCTTGGCTACCAGTGGAAAAGGGGGAAACGCATAGAGGAGCCCTTTCGGCCAGGGCATGTTGAATGCATCTCCCAGGGAGGAGTTGCCCACACCTGCTTTGGAGTAGAAGGCGTCGCAGACAGCATTGTCTTGAGTCGCAAACAAGTCCACGAGGGGCGTTCCCCAACGGCGAAATAGGAGGTTGAGGATCTCGGAGGACATCTCCCACTCGTGAGCATTCTGGAATTGTCTGCTGAAGGAGTCCGCTTAAACATTCTGTGTCCCAGCTATGTGAAAGGCGGAGAGGTGAATGCCTTGCTGGACTGCCCAGTGTAGGATTTCTAGTGTCAGCGCAAGAAGGCCCGGAGATCGCGTGCCTCCTTCCTTGTTTATGTACCATACGACGGTGGTATTGTCGGACATGATCCGCACATGGCGGTTCTTGAGATGTAGTTGGAATGCATACAGCGCTTTCTGCACTGCTAGCAGCTCTAGCACGTTGATGTGGCGAGTTTTGTCCTTGGCGGACCACGTGCCCTGGATAGTAAGGGGGCCGCAATGAGCTCCCCATCCTAGGAGAGGCATCCGATGTCAGGAGGCGTGACGGCCCGCGGCCCAGGAAGGGTAGGCCCTCCCTGAGATTGCGCAAATCGGTCCACCATTCGACATCTCGGCGTAGTGTGTTGGGGAGCAACAGCTTGATGGATCGTGAGTTGTCGTAAGGCGTGTAATGTGCGAGCAAGAATTGTTGTAGAGTCCTCATGCGCATTCGCGCCCATCGAACGACGTAGACTGATGAGGCCATGAGGCCTAGTGGTTTCAAGAGTATCAGTGCTGTTAAACGGTTGGAGTGGGCGACCCTGCAGGCAAGGGCCTGTATGGTGAGTGCTCGTTCCAAGGGAAAAATGCCCTCCCCTTGGGGGAGTCGAGGAGGACTCCGATAAACTGGATGGTCTGCGTCGGGTCGAAGACGGATTTTTCTACGTTTATCAGCAGGCCCAGGCTGTCGAGCAATCGCCTTGCTGTCTCGATGTCTCTCTGTGCCTTGGCTCTGGAGGGGGAGACGATCAGCCAATCGTCTAGGTACGGATAAATCTCTATACCCGACGTCCTCAAGGAAGCGCAGACCGCACTCATGCATTTGGTGAACACCCGTGGTGCCGTCTTCAGGCCGAACGGCAGACAGCGAACTGATATGTGCTGCTTCCAATCGAAAACCGCAGGAATTTCTGATGCGGGCGATAAATGCTGATGTGGAAGTACGCGTCCTTGAGGTCCAGCAGAGTGAACCAACGATTTCTGTGCAGGAGAGGGAGTACCGTCACCAAGGAGATCATGCGGAACCTCTTGGTGACGATGAACTGGTTGAGACACCTGAGGTCCATTATGGGGCGCAGGCCTCCATCTCGCTTTGGGACAGTAAAATAGCGAGAATAAAACCCCGTGGAGAGTTTGGAGTCGGGGACAATAGTAATGGCTCCCTTTTGTAGCAGTTTGGTAACTTCCTGTACTAACGGATCGGATGGAGGGGTCACCTGCGGACGGCCTGGAGGCGGTCACGAGGAAAATTCGAGGCGGTATCCGTTTCTTATAATGTTTAGCACCCATTTGTCCAATGTGATACTTTCCCAGGCGTTGTAGAAATGTGCCAGACGGGTGCCAAACGGAGGGGCCCGGGGAAAGATGTCCGGATGGCAGTCAAAGGTGCTGTTTTTGGCTTTGGTCCTGCCTATTACGCTGCGGGCGATACCTGGGCTGTTGGTAGGACCTCTTTTGAGAGAGAGGAGGTTGGGCTCCTTGTGGATGGTACCGTTGTGTCCTGCTAGGTAGCTGTCGTGGTTGATACTGGTGCGGCCGGGTCCAGCGACGAGAGCAGAAGGGTTGGGAGGCGGTGGGGGGGTAAAATCCCATCTTCTTGGCCGTAGTTTTGGCCTTCTGGATTGTGTCCATAGCCGTATCTGTGGTGGCATTGAACAATCCTTCGCCGTCAAACGGAAGATCTTCTATACGAGTCTTAGACTCTTGGGGAAGGTTAGCAGACCTCAACCAAGCATGTCTTCGCAGCAAAATCGTGCCGATCATCGCCTTAGAGAGGCAGTCCATCTGATGCCTGGACGTGGTGAGCTCCTGCTTGGCTAAGCGCGTGGCCTCAGTCTGGAACACCTGAGCCAGCTCCTTCTTCTCCTCTGGCAAGTAAGCGACGAGCGAGGCCATCTTTTCCCACAGAAAGACCTGATAGTGAGCCATCATGGCCTGATAGTTGGTGATTTTCATGGACAGCGCCGTAGATGAATAGATGCGCCGCCCAATAGAGTCCAGTTTTCTGCCCTTTTTGTCGGAAGGTGTGGAGTGTGTTCGTGAGGACCGACCTTGCACTGACTCCACAATCACCGAATTTGGTAGAGGATGGGTAAAGAGGAAGCCTGCGTCCTTGTCTTGGAGTTAATAGAGGGCGTCCAGACGTTTCGAAACAGCGCCCTTCGTAGAGGGGCTCTTCCACGACTCCTTGACAGTTTGTAGTAGTGTCGGGATCAGTGGGATGGCGAGCGAAGTGTTAGAGTCCACATACATTACATCGAATATAGAGTCTATACACTGCTCCGGGGGCTGTTGGAGATCCACCCCTAGGGACTGTGCCATCCTGAGCATCTGCTCTGTGAAGTTGCCAGTCTCTACAGAAGGGGAAGCTCTTTTCTTTGTCCCGATGTCCACCTCGGGAGACGGCTCCGATGGTGGAGCAGAGGCCAGAGAAGACGAATCGGATTCGTAGTCCTCGGCAGACTGTGGTGAAGCTGGCGTTGGAATCTCATCTGTCGCAATCGGTACCGAGGAAGCAGTCGGTCTCGATAGGTCAGGTACCGAAGGCGTCGGTACCGGAGGATCAGGCGGTGGTACCGAGACTGTGGCCGACGGTGGTGCTCTCGGAGGCAGTGGTGGAAGAAAAGTCCCCTGGTCACGCAGCCTTTGTCCCGTGTAGGGGTCGAAGACGTAGCTGTGGTGCCGTTCGACAACACCCCTTCTACTTCTATCGGAGTGGGACGACCAGGAATGTCCGGAGTGGTCGGAGTAAGCATCCCAGTCCCTCACCGGCGTCGGAGAGCATGACTGGTATCGACGGCGAGGCGACGGTACCAGAGGCCGGGTCTCCCAATCCCTCATCGATGTCGGTGAGCGTGAATGGTGTCGGTACCGAAGGCCGGGACGAAATAGGCGACGTAGGTGTCAGCAAGAGCGGTGCATTTGCTACCAAGAGCGAAGTAACCTCCCGAAGGTCTGTATTGCCGGCAATGGGGCGCAGGTTCGCGCGAGGTCGGGAGTCTCCACGGCACGGTACCGTGGGCAGCGCCGACGCTGAACGGGGAGCCTTTAGCACTTTGCCGGCAATCGGCAGCGAGATGGAGGCCGATGGTGACGGCCGTGCCATCGGTACCGGGGAGCGTGTCGGTACTGAGGCAGGTCCAGACGGTATCGGGGGGTGCGGTACCGAAGAGCCCGACTTCGGTGTCTTCAAAGGTTTCGAGGGCTTTTTCGGCTTCGTGGCGTCTTGCTCCTGGCTTCTTCTGGCGGCGGTGCTCCGTAGCCAATGGAGCCGACACTTTGGGCTTCTTAGCTCTGGGCCCCTGGGACGGTGTAGACCGGTCCGCCGTGGCTGAGTGCGGTTCAGAAGAGTTGCCCTTCGATGACGCTGTGGGTGCCATTTTAGCCGGACTTGCTGGGCTCGGCGTGTCCACCGCTTCTAAGGCCTTACTCCAGAGTAAGGAGCGCAGCCTGTCAGCTCGGTTTTTACGAGTCTGACGGGAGAATCCCTGGCAGTGAGGGCAGGTCTGCATGATATGTGCCTCCCCAAGACAGAGCAGGCACAGGAAATGGCCATCAGTCAGAGTTAACTTAGCCCGGCAAGAGGTGCAGGTTTTAAAAAGGGAGGACTGCGCCATCGTTGCCGGAAAGGCCTCACTGGTGAAACTAAAGTGGTGAAAATTAGCTCGAGGAAAGAATAAAGAAGTATTTTTTTTTAAAAAAAAAATTTTTAAAATAGGGAAGAAGAAGAAGAAGAAGAAGAAGAAGAAGAAGAAGGAGGAGGAAAAGGAGTGAAATCTGTACAAGAACAAGAAAGAGTCTAAGCAAGAACAAAAAATACAAACAGTTCTTCAGAGAAGCTCTCCCGCGAGGCAAGCTGCACGGCGGTCGAAAAAGAACTGAGGTAAGTGGGAACACGAGCATGCGCGATAGGGCGGTGGGGGGAGGGGTTCCCGCCAAAAGAGTCTAGGCTAGAGAAGTTTTTTCCGATGAGGCTCGGCGCTGGCGCGAGCCCATAGTGTGTGATGCACAGAGACCACGAAGAAGAACATGGCAATCATTAGTTTGTCAAGAAATGCTTGATTAAAAAATAATCAACACATTCTACAATTCATACCAAGTAAATAAACAATAACAGCATTTTTTTCACTTAAGAGGATTTATATGAGCCTTACAACAGTTAAAAATACCATATCTTTTTTAAAAAATAATGCAATGAATGAAATTTTACAAACAATAAAAACAGAGACAACTACAGCAGGGAAATCTAGCCTAAAAGCAAGGATAAAACAACTAGAACAGCTCAACCTGGCAGGTCCTATATGCGTGCTAGAATGATAGATGTCTTAGGTGGTAGGAGACAGGGGTCTCCCATGGTAGATGTCAACACAGAAGTTTTCTCCTGCATCTCAGGAGATCAGGCAAAGAAGAGCCATCCTATCAAATTTTAAGGAGCAAGGGGTTTGGGAGAAGATGGTCACCTTGTTGACGCACCTTTGAGAACCACTGAACTGGGGCTTTGAAAAAATTGTCAGCTGAGCTGTCCAGAAATCGTTTGGATCCCCTACGCTCCAAGAGTGGGCCGTTCTCCCTCCCTGCCCCATCGCTCAAATCACAGCAAAGGTCAAGAATCCCTGGAAGCCTGAATGCAACCAGGACAAAGGAACCACATGCTGCTTCCCCATTGTTCATGTAAGTCTGGGAAGCAAGAAAATTTCATAAAACACTGAAACCAGGACAATAGTGTGATGTGCGTGTTCTGTGTTTGTGTCTCCAAGCCTATGGGTTTATTCATCTATCAATCCCCCCACCCGCACTTTCCCCCCCGAGACTGGGGAGTATCAGCAATCAAATGGAACTAGGGTATCTGAGGGGATACAACAAGCAATGAACACAGCCAGTGAGACACGATGGTAGCGCAACGTGATGATGCAATGATTTCATCCTACACGCAACTTTTGATATTTCAGCATGGCAGGCATGTAATTACAAAGACTGTGAACTGCAACGATGGTGTAATGAAACACCTGCACTGAAAAATCAGGATTCCAGTTGCACCAAGCTCAGCCCACATGCCAAGTTGTGTGGATTGTTGCCTAGTTCCATGTGATGACAGCATTAATTTTAAAAAAGGGCTATCTGAATTCACCTGAAGTCATGGGGGCGGGGAGAAACAGGGAGGGTTGTTCTCACCTTATCCATACTGGGTGCATTCAGTCTCATGATTGAGGCATGAACCAGTCGCTCAAACACCGTTCTCAGGGCCTTCCTGGAATAAAGCTCCTGTGGCTTAAACAGTTCGTCCATGAACTTTTTATTGAATATGCCCCCAATGATGTCATTCATAACTGAAAAGACAAAAGAATCAGACCTGTCAGGAGTGAATTGGAAGCTACATTTGTAGCTGAGCAGAGGACTTGCAGAGGCCACTGAAACACGCCGTAACCCAAGAAGGGGAGGGTTTGCCCGTCCTCTGGAACCGTGACTTATCATTTATGAGCAGTGTGCTTGTAGACGCTGCCCGCTCAGAACTGTAGATCGTTTCCACGGTTTGTTTAGTGTGTTATGCAAATGAGGAGTCACTCCCCGACAAACCAGAGAAATAACCAAACTACAAACTATGAGTTATTTCTTTGGCTTGTCAGGGGAGGGACAAATCAGAGTTCCAGGTTCATACAACACACTAAACAAACCATGGGCAGAAAGCCCAATCAGTTAGTGGGGGATGTGGGGAAGTGAACTTGTGGATGCTGCTCATACATAAGGAGTCTGGTTTATTGTGCTGTGTGAACCGGGTCAATGTCTCCTGGGCTCTGCTCTCTTCTAATCCCTTCATCTCAGACTCGTACAGCTTTTCTTGCCAGTGATTCTACCTGCATTGTTAGTAGCGTATGACCTCAGAAACATATTCATATATCTCGAAATGCTCAGCCAGCAGATTTTTGGTGTCTTGAAAATAAATTATTCTTCTTTTGCATTTACAACTTGCATCAATTCTGTTTCTTGAAATCATGATATGAAGGCCTCTGAATCCACAGCAATTTAACCAAGATAGGAAAAGAATCGCATTACCTTGTCCCCTGCTGTTTAAACTTTTTGCAGTTAATTGGGCCAATATACACAGCCAAATGCCACAGATGAAGTCTTATCTTCCCTGAACGTGGATATACATCCAGAGGAGCACATCAGGGGATTAGAACTCTTTGGTACACAGTAGTAAGATTATTACTGCTGATAGTGGGTTGGATCCAGTGGTGCCCTGATGGCAATTGTAGGGGCAAGCGCTGAAGTAAGTGGAAACACTCATTTATTGGAAGGGGCAGGTTTCTGCTCATTTCGGTGCTTGCTCCCAGAAGCACAACATCACAGCTGCCAGGGATAGGGGCTGAATACACAAGGAAACAATTGGATCCAGCCCAATATCCAGAGGTACTGCCATGGATAGAGATCTTTACAATGGCTCTATACCAGTACCATTTAGGCACTAGATGCTGTTCCCTTTACCCCTAGTGACATGCAAGCACTATTGGTCACAAAAGACTTTCCTAGGAAGTTAACAGACAGCTGGTTTGTCTATGTGTTATGTGTCTGTTTAAGTAGTTGCATAATCTCTGTTTTATAGATATGGGCAAATCTGTACCATTTTTATCTATAAAGTTTTAAAAAACAGAACAAAAACAGTCAGCTGCTTGGTTATGTATATAAGCCTTGAACATTGAAGAGACTCAATCCCTGTAAAAATTGCTCTTAGAAATGGCTATGTACAGGATTATACACTTATCAACTTCAGATCTTAGGTGCTTGGGATTTTCCCAGATAAATGGGAATTAAATGCAGCTTCCTGGAACACACACATTGTATGGGGCATGGCCACCATATGAACCACTAGTGTGAACGCTAACAATACCCTGCAAAGTTAAAAATTGTCAATCTTGTTGTCTGGTTGCTGATGAAGATGCAGTCAAAAAGCCTTGTCTAGCTGCCATTTACATTTGCCCTTGCATTAAATAATACCAGTTATTCAGTCTACCATCCAATAGGTGTTTTTAAGTGCAGAGACACTGGGGATGTGCATTACTGTTGCAATTCCGTCTTCACCTGCTTTCAAGCCATCCTTGCAAAGATGCAGTGAAGTCTCTCACAGTCTGCCCCTAAGCATGGCAGAGCTCTGCTTATTTGCTGCTCATGGACACACCACCAACCAGTAGCTTGGATACCATCAACCATGGTATCCTTCTGGGTTGCCTTGCTCAGATGGGACTTGGAGGCACTGTTCTACAGTGGCTCCATTCCTTCCTAGAGGGGTGGACCCAGAAGGTGATGCTCAGGGACTTCTGTTCAACTCCTTGGCCATTGGCCTGTGTAGTCGCTCAGGGTTCCCTTTTGTCCCCCATGCTATTTCAAATATACATGAAACCATTGGGAAAAGTTGTCTGGAGTTTTGGGGTGCGGTGCCGCCAGTACACTGATGACACCCAACTCTACTTTTCCTTTCCACCCAATTCCAAGGAGGCTGTTTTGGTGCTAACCCAGTGTCTGTCGGCAGGAATGGACTGGATGACAGCAAACAAATTGAAACTTAATCCAGAAAAGTCGGAGGTGCTCCTGGTCATTCGAAAGGCAGATCAGGGAACAGGGACTCAGCTTGTGCCGGATGGGGTTACACTCCCCCTGAAGTCACAGGTTCACAGCTTGGGTGGACTCCTGGATTCAGCCCTGAGCCTGGATGCCCAGGTTTCAGCAGTGGCCAGGACTGCATTTGCACAGTTAACATTAGTGCGCCAGCTGCACCTGTTCCTACAGATGCCTGACCTGGCCATGGTGACACATGCCTTAGTTACATCCCATCTGGATTACTATAACTATAACATGCTCTACACGGGGCTCTAACAGTAAGAAAGTTTTTAAAATTGTTATTTGTCTTTTAAATGTTTTAATATTACAGTATGTTTAATTATATTTTCAACTTTTGTATATTTCTATTTATATGTTTGAACTGTGTATGTTTTAGCTGGTTCAAAGACCTGCAGCCAGATTGTTAACCAGGGGCTGATTACAGGGAAAATGCAACCCTTCTGTTAAAACAGCTCCACTGGCTTCCAGTCTGTTTCTGGGCACAATTCAAAGCCCTATATGGCTTGGATCCAAGTTATCCGAAAGACCGTATTCTCTCTTACAAGACTGTGTTTTGAGATCTTCAGGGGAGGCCTATCTCTCAGTCCCACCACCATCACAGGCATGCCTGATGGGAACATGGGAGAGAGCCTTCTTGGTGGCTGCTCCAGGGCTCTGGATCTCCCTTCCCAGGGAAGCTAGACTGGCTCTCTCCTTGGGGTGCATTCGGAGGCAGGCAAAAACTTTTTTGTTCTGGCAGGTCTTTAGGGAGTAGTCTGGTCCTCTGCTCATGCATTATTTATACATTGGATTTTTTTTTCATAGAATTCTAGAATAGCAGAGTTGGAAGGGGCCTATAAGGCCACCGAGTCCAACTCCCTGCCGAATGCAGAAATCCACCCGAAAGCATGCCTGATAGATGGTTGTCCAGCTGCTTCTTGAAGGCTTCTAGTGTGGGAGAGTCCACAACCTTCCTAGGTAATTGGTTCCATTGTTGTACTGCTCTAACAGTAAGAAAGTTTTTAAAATTGTTATTTGTCTTTTAAATGTTTTAATATTACAGTATGTTTAATTATATTTTCAACTTTTGTATAGTTCTATTTATATGTTTGAACTGTGTATGTTTTAATATGTAAAGCCGCCTTGAGTCCCAGTATTGGGAAAAGGGCGGGATATAAATAAATATAACAACAACAACACCTACAAGTGAGTGTAAAGATTTTCCTTTGTCCCTATTGTTTTTTTTTGGGGGGGGGCATGTTCAGCCTGCAACATTAGCAGAAAACGTCCTGCTAGTTAGAAACCAAACCCATGGACAATTGGGTAAAAGTTGCGTTTCGCATTGTGATGACATAAAATAATACAATAAGCTGGCCCACCCATCAGTTTACCTCTCAACCTTCAGGGTCGTGCACGGTTTTTAGTCTGAACGAATACTAATCTTTGGGTTTGTTGGCATGAAAATTATTTGTCTACACAGGGAATTATTGAATGGTTCCACTATCCACAACAGAATCCTGTTTGGGTTTGCATTTTTTACTTCAAAGGACTGAGTGTATTAAGCAACCATCAATGGCATGGTTATTGTATACAGCCTTGTAGATAGCCATTTGCCACATGCAGTTAAGAAGTTCTCTTTGCAAAAAATCTCCCTGAAACCCATAAGCAAATGCTGGTGGGCTACACGGAATAAAACATAGAATTGTAGACTTGCCTTTCCTTATTTACCACAACTTAAAGCAATAGAAACAGAGGTAATGTAGCATTTTGGGATTGCATAGTTTACTTGAGAAAACTTTGTGGTTTCCTCCTCTCAAATTATTCCAAGTCTATTAAAAATGATGCAAGGAAATGCTTTTAGAAAGAATATACTATAATCTCAGCATGCATGGTGATGCCACACAAAACAGTGGCAAGCTTTGGGCTTTATTCAGAAAAATGATGTATTAGAAGTAATCGTACAAGACAACTGCCTACGACAGCTGGGGAACCAGTGGCTAATTTTGCAGGGTAGGAAGAGGGGGAAGAGCTGAAACAGTATGACACAGAGATAGCATGCATACACTCTGCCAGCATGTTGTCCATGAACAATGCTTATAGCACTCATGCCGATCAAAGCTTGCCCTCACATGTTCTTGAAAAAGTTAGCTAGTGCAGACATTCAACAATCAATTGGGTATAGGTACAGACAAAATGACTTCCCAAAGAAGCATATTTCAAGGACATTTGTGCTGTGTTTTTGTACTTGAACAGAAAGTGAGAGTTATTTCTGCCAGTTTTTTAATGCACTAACTTTGGGTCAAATGATTATGTTAATCCATTGTTATTGCTACAGCCACAAAGCAGCAAGGAACAGTGTGTACATATGGCTACATAGCATGCAGCTAAAAATGATGTCAGTCAAAGGTTGTTCAGGACTGTTGCTACAAGAGTCCAACGTTGGTACATGTAGGCAGCCCATGTGTTTAAAAGCACATTTAAATACTGAGGTCCATTTCTGACAGTCTAGAGAATCTGTGGCTTGGTCCCAATTCCTGTGAGGCTACAACAAATACTGGAATACTGAATGTTACCTATTTTCTCAGATAAATGGATTGCAAATTAGGGTAGAGGATTTAACTAGTCAAAAAAAATTTGGTCAATTAACCAGCTCAATACTGATCAAATATTGTTAAATAATGATCAAACTTTTAAATAAAAAAAAATTAACATTATAACAAGGTAGTTGTCAAAAGGTCTGATACTTATGCTAATTACAAAAACAAATGATCTGTTATAAGAAAAGATGGCATTATCTTTTTTCTAAAATGTAAACTATCATTACATTTTGATTCTGCTCTTCTCCCAAGAAGCTTAGGACACATTTTCCCCCTCACAACAACTCTGTTAAATAGGCTATGCTGGGAGTGTGTGACTGGACCAAGATCACTCAATGAGCTTTATGATTGAGTGAAATTTTGAATCTTCATCATCCTAATCTGGTACTTTACACAGTAGGCAGTAGCTTTTCCAACCAATAACTACTTGTGCTCCTGTTTTGAGATGCCTTTTATAGTAGGTAATCAGTAGGATAAACTTTTCTGCTGGGTTTGTCCCTGCTGATATATTAGGGAGCAAGCAGCCCTCACACAAACCCTTCTGAACAAAGGACACTATATTTTTACAATGTTAAGCCACGATCTACATGGTGGGTTTCTTGGAATATCTGACAACATTTGACCGCAGTCAAATAGGTGGTTAATTGACTGATTAACTGAAAATACTTGACCTCTCAATTGGCCAACAACTCAACCCCAAGGTAAAAGTATTTTAATTGTCAAATTGATCAGACCATCCAACAATGGTCTAATGAACTTCTTCCTGTCCTAGTTTGGTATAAATACCACAATAGAATACATAATGTTCTCAATCACCCGAGCTCCACAAATATAAAGCAGTTGGTCTGAAGGGATCTTCTGATAGTCCCTCACCTGCGTATGCATAGTTTTGAATGCAAAAAGGCCTTATGCAGGGGGCTAAAAATGTTACAGTACCTCGTCTCCTGTCCACATCAGTCCATTCATCTACACGAAGCATAAAACAGAAAAAATGACGGGTCAAGTAATAAGAACAACACATGAACAAGTAGGCTGAAAGAGGGTAAATAAGTGGAAAAGAATCCAACAAAGGGATTTTTTTTTCAAATTGGCTTTTAGTACCCTGATGCACTGGTGCTATACAGCAAAGGAGAGGAGAACTTTCATATGATTTTCAAGCAATAAAAGAAACATTTAAAAAACACAGTATGTGGAAGGTTGGGGCTACATCACAGACAATATAAATGGACCTATGACACTTTTGCAACTGCATTCCACACACTGGGAGGAAAAAGTGCATTTTGCCATTAATATTTTTTTGGTGTGAAAAAGCAGTAACTCCATAGCAGCACAACTTTGATGTTGACTGTTCACTGCCAAAAAAAAAAAAAAAAAGATACAACTCCATTAATTACAAAAAATAATAAATATATTTGAACTCAGACATCCTCAGATTCATGTGAACAGAGCATTTCTATTGTGCTAGAGCATTTCTATGTGCAAATATAATCTGCACAGAACCATTGCATTTTACTTCATCTGCAGGGCAAGAGAAATAAGAGGCACATGCTTACTGGACCACCAAGAATATGTATTATTTAATTGCTACTTGCCCATGGAATAATCCATTTAATCCTCACAACAACAGTGAGAGGTTGGTTAGGCTGAAGAGTGACTAGCCCAGTTTGGAAAACAAGCTATTTATTCAGTAGAATTAGTGCCCAGAATTTGATGCTGGTGCCTGGAGGCTGAAATTCTTTAGCATTGGAATGTCAGCACTGCCTTGGGTTGTTTTGTCCCCCCCCCCCCCCCCCCGATTTTCATCTACCATTCAATGGTCTATTTCTAATGTATCAGGAGCAATCCCCCTCTAAGCAAACCTCTTGTTCTAGAAGCAAAGGAGCTATTCTCGAAACCTTCCTTGCAACCTTGGAGTTGGGGGTGGAGGAATTGTTCCTGCAGCTGCTATGCTTCCAAAGTGCTCCAATAGACTCCAAAGTGCAGCACAACTGCAGCTCCTAGGTGAGGAGAAAAGAATCGAGCATGGCAAAGGGAATTCTGGGCTTCTGCTTAGGACTTTAGAGAGGATTTCATAAAGCGCTAAATATTTCCAGCATTCAGGTCCCCACCTGAGAATATTCTCCCCTGCAGTGTTCCCATGTACTACAAATATGAAAAATATTCTGGTCCTAAGACTGTTATATTATTGTACAATACAGAAATTTTAAAAGCACAACCTATGAATTGAATATAGTAGCAGCATCTTATAAAGACAGATAGGACCCAAGTTTCACATTCAACAGAATCCTTTTATTCATGTATAATGTCCGCTGTTCAAAATATCATATGTCACTATAGCCAAGAAGTCAGGATCTGTGTGAATATTATCAGAAAAAAGCTGCTGTGAAAAACATGAGCTGTTTCTGTTCCTTAAAATCAGATTAGCAGAAGCCATTTTTCTATAGATTAAGAAAATTACTTGTAAACAAAAGCATGTAAGAGCCAGCTAAGGAAGAATGTAGTAAGAGGTCTCAAAAATAAAGCTACAAAGGAAAATATCTGATTGGGATTCAGAGGAGTGTGGTATGGAGTTCCTGGCTTTGAGAACTGAGAAAGTTCAAGTATATGGGTAGGTAAGCAGCAATTTCTTTAGCTGCCCAAAAAAAAGTCTTGTCTCAGAGCCCCATGTTTGGGAGGCCTGAATGTGAGGTTCCTCCTATAAGGATCACATTCTTACTGCTCCAGCTTGTGGCCCAAGACTGGCTACACACAATCTTCCTCAACTTGGGGCCCTCTAGATAGCTAGGGAATGCTGGATGGCCCCAGGGTGGGGAAAGCTGCCTTACATAGTGGTTTGGGAGGAGCAGCCTGCCTGCACAACAAAAGAGGCGCTGCTCAGGGAGGGGAATGGAGGGTGCGCATTTTCAATGATCCCTACCTGCTCTTTTTGATATACATGGTCAGAGGTTGATGATCTGCTTAAATCAACAAACACAGAGAAATGTGCATTCCCCATGGCAAAAAGCAAATACAATTCAAGACCCAGCTTGAACATGGGAACATACATAAGGTAAAGTGTCTGTGTGTGGACATAGCTAGGATAGATTAGGAAGAGTCTCTTAACTCTCCTCATGGCATGTACACCTGTACCCCAATCCTCAAATAAGGGATCAGGGTCTCTTATGGTGGCCCCCATTTATGGAATGATCTCCATGACAAGACCCATCTGGCGCAAACATCGTTCTGTACCTGGTTAAAACTGCTCTCATTTCTCAGGCATTTGGCAGCACATAGCGGGTCTTTTGATTGGATCCTAGATTGTCTCTGGTTGATGGTTTTAAATTGCTTTAGATATATGTGGGGCGCTACAGAAATGTAATACATGAATGAACGAAGCAGGCCACCCTGGTACATTTCCCTCCAACTCCTCTGCTTCAGATGATACAGGTTGATGCCCTCCAGGTGTGTTGGACTGAAACTCCCAGCATCGCCCAGCCAGCGTGGCTAACGGGAGTTGTAGTCCAAGACAGCAGGTGGCTCATGTGGTTGGGTTGCAGGCCCCGGTGCCCGTCCGCCCGCCCGCCCTCCGGGTCCGCTCCAGACCGGTCCTAGCCGTTTTCATCTCCGCCAGAAGCCGGCCTGTGGTGCTTCCGTCCCAGGCCAAGCCACGCCAGGGTGCTCCGCCTCCCCACAGCGAGCAACGCTGGTCTTCCTGAGGAGAACCCCCTCCCCCCTCCCCCCTCCCCCCTCCGGAAGACTGCAGGCGAGGACGGCGCCTCAGCGGGAGCCGGGAGGCCTGAGGCGGCGGCATCGTCGCCTCTGCCGCTCCACAGGTGCCGGGGCAGGCGGGGCCTCGCTGGCCGTGCGAGCCTCACGCGGTCCCCCTTTCGCGGGTCCTTGCGCCGCCCCCCGCCCTCTTTCCGACATCAGGGGCCCGGGGTGGGGGGTGGGGCGGGCAGGCTCGCACGCGCCTCTCCTCCTCCTCCTCCTCCTCGGCGGCTGCCGGCCCACGCGCGCGCCGGAGCCGGGGGGGGGGGGAGAGGGGAGCGGTATAGGCGGGGCCCCTCCCTGACCTTGGCGCGCCTTGTCTCCCGGGATGCTTTGCGCGCGCAGCCGCTGGTCCACGATGTAGAGCATCTCCCCGCCCAGGTTGAGGACCAGCAGCGGCAGCGTCCGCAGCGACATGGCCGCAGAAGCTGCCCCTCGCCTGGCCCGGCCGCCCCGAACCCAGCGTAGCCCTCGAGTGCGGAGCTCCGGCGTCGCTGAGGAGGAGAGCGGCAGCGGGCCCCGTCACCAGGACAACAGTGAGGAGGAACAGCCAATCAGGACGCGGCTTGCTCGCCCGGGCTAAGTTTTTTTTATTTCCAAAGGCGCTCCCCCACCCCGCCCAAGGCCGGCGGCTTCTCCAGAGAGCCGTGGCGCATGCGCAGCGCGTCAGGCGGGCTCCTTCAGTCCTTGCGCGGCGGCTCTGAAAGACAGACGTACGAGAGAGAGAGAGAGAGAGAGAGAGAGAGAAAAGGGGGGGGGGGAGAGACAGAGAGCGTTAGGCCCGAGCGGCAGCGGCGACCCTCCCCCCCCCCGACGGAGGAGGCGCTGGCGGCCCCTCCGCGCTTCCTTCTGCGCACAGCACACCTGGCGCTAAGGGCCGCTGCAGTCACGGCGCGGGGGGCTAAAGACGCCCCTCAGGGTGCGGCTGAGGCCCGAGGAGTTCTCCCATTTCCCTCTCGCCAAAGGGGGGGGGAGGGGGGTCCCGAGTTTTACAGCCCCGCAACTGCAGCGCCGGACCACTAGACGTGCAGCCCGAGATTCGCTCGAGAGGTTCTCGGGTCCCCATTGGGAACGGCCGTCCTCGTGCAAGAAGGCGCTGCGGGCGGCGGCGGCGGCCTCGGCCTCTCCAAATGCCGCCGGCGCCGCCTTTCGACCGAGCCCCACTTCCGTACCTTGGGTTGCTGCTCGGCTCCCGAGAGCGGGTGTGCACTTCGCGAGCCATGCGGCACAACTCGCACCAGCCACAGAGGCACATCGACAGCGCGTCCCTGCAGACGGTGCCCTGCATCGTTCAGACCAAGGAAACGCGTGAGTGAGAGGCAGCATCCTCAGGCCTGGAGTTCGTGTTTGCTGTTCACTTACATCCAGGCCTAGGACATTAGGCACACATGTGTAGAAACAAAGCGCGGCCAGCGAATTCAATATGCCCAATGCATGTATGATAGGACACTGGTGTAGCGCAGCTTAAGCTACGCGGGTTGTAGGGGCCGGTTGCTGAGATGTTACACAAAAGCACATCCTTCAAATGCATCTGTAGGAAACGAGGATTAACTGTCAGGTAAACCTTGAACCAACTGTCCCATACTATGTAGTGGAAGTCTGAACTAACTCAATAAAACAAAAGCTAGGGAACAACAGGTGACAATGCTTTCTGGCTGGCAGAAAATCAAAATCACCCTCCATGTCTAATTTCCACCACAAAAGGAGCAATGTTATGGCCCCTAGTGTGGGGTTACACTCCCCCTGAAAGGCTGTGTCCGCAGCTTGGGGGTGCTCCTGGATCCGTTGCTCCAAATGACAGCTCAGATAGATGCAACTGCCAGGAGTGCCTACTATCAGCTTCGGCTGATACGACAGCTGTGCCCCTTCCTAGAGTTGGAAGACCTAAAGACGGTAGTGCACACGCTGGTAACTTCGAGGCTTGACTTCTGCAATGCGCTGTACATAGGGCTACCTCTGTGCCTAGTCCAGAAACTTCAACTAGTTCAAAATATGGCAACCAGGTTGGTCACTGGTACATCTAGGGGTGACCACATTACACCAGTCTTAAAATCACTCCACTGGCTGCCAATCAGTTTCCAGGCGAAGTACAAAGTGTTGGTTATTTACCTTTAAAGCCCTACATGGTTTGGGTCCAGGTTACCTACGGGATCGCCTTCTCCCATACAATCCGCCCCACATGCTCAGGTCCTCTGGGAAGAATTTACTACAGTCAACAAGAACTAGAGTGACAACCGTTACCCAGAGGACCTTCTCTTCTGCGGCTCCCAGATTGTAGAATGACCTGCCAGGAGAGATTCGCCATCTCACCAGTCTTCAGGAATTTAAAAGATCTATAAAGACTGATCTCTTCCGGCAGGCCTACCCAGATGAATTTTAAAGTGTTTTATTGGTATTTCAATGATGTATTGGTTTTATGTGTTTTAATCAGTTTTGTATTTTATGTTTGATGCTGTTCCCCGCCTCGATCCATTGGGAGAGGCGGGTAATAAATAAATATATTATTATTATTATTATTATTAGGATTGGTCAGAGCCCCCCTCCCCCACCAAGATCAGAGACAGCACTCCGACCTCGGAAGGGGCAATTGGAGATCCCCACCCCCACCCAGCACGGAAAGACCGCACCAGGTGCTCTCTGTGGTTGGAAATGCAACATTAGAGATGGGGGGAAAGGGGACTTTTCAGCGGTTAGGAGATTGGAGAGGCAAGGATACGAGCTATCCTGGGGTCTCTCCAGCTTCCTTCCCTCACCCTCTGAAGCAAAAAATGCATGATGGAGAGGTGAAGATGGTCCCTGTTGCTCCTGCATAGGATCGTAAGCCTCCGAGTTTGGGGGCTTTGAGGGCGCAATCAGAAGGCCTCTGTCCTTAGGTGTGTGGCTCCTTTCATCATGAACTGCTCTGTTCTGCTCATTTCACCCACCACATATATTCCAATTTCCTTTGTAACGTGACAAAGGATTTTGTAATGCCACAGCTGGTGGTGAAAGACAACTGCTCTGTTGAAACAAAGCATGCATCCTGTAATGCACTGGAAAGGCTGTTATTTGTGGTGTTGCAAAATCAAGAACAATCCTATCTGTTCCACTTTGCAATGGAAGCATGTCAGTTGCAGGATTTGAGCAAACTCTTCCCTGCGGTTTGTATTCAACTTTGCTGGAAATAACAAGCGGTTTCACAGGATTGTTCTGAATATGAATAAGTTATGTATTGATAAAAAAACATTCACCAGCACCTAGTCTTGCCAGCAGGACTATACATACTTGCATGTGGAGGGGAGGGATGGAAAGAGATTGTGGCCTACTGCTAAATGTAGCCACTGTCATTCCTCTCCAAGCTCTGAAATAGTTTATAGAATGCAGCAGGGAGACAAGAGGGTGAGTGTAATTCAGAGTGTTTTCATCTCTTATTTGGTGCTGCCTCTTCTCTGCTACCCACCCAAATTATTTCAGGTAGCTCAGAGACAGGGAATGGCCAAAGTTGGCAATTTACAGTCCAAGTGGCACTCTGTAGCAGATGCCATTTGGCTCAGAAACTGCATATCGCCATTGTATAGGACTTGGAAGATTTAACAAGGTGTGCGGAAATAGTTTCTTGATATACACCTCATCTGTTTCTTTCATTATCTTGAATCTTGCTATGCAGAGTAAGATCATATCTGCTGGGGGAATATATTACAGAGCACCACAAAGCATGAAGCATTAACATGTTACCGGAATGCCATAGGAGAGCCGCATGTGAGTCCGTAATGCTGTCATGCCACCAGGCACCATTCCAAGGAAACAATGCTCTCCATATTTGCGTGACACGTAGCAGCTCAGGATTGGTGGGCAGCAAAGTCCAACACAGCCTGGCAAACAAACCACACACACACACACACATAAGCAGACACAGCAGGGAAAGTAACTGGTAAAAACTACAGTGCCAAAAGTCTCTTGTCTATTTTGCTGCAACAAACTAACAAAGCTACCCCTCCGGAAATAATTTAAGAGCTAGATTGCCCTGTCCAACTGGGTCCTAGAATATTATACATGCTAACTGATCATCCCTTGGACAGATCCATCATGGTTAAGATAGGAAGGGGGTAGGTGCGTATGTATACATGTATACTAACTTTTGTTCACAAACATATCCCCACTGCTATTTCTTAAAAATTAAATGCAGAATATTTGCACTTTTAAAATGATTATAAAGGTGAAAGGAGAAATCTATTGATATTTAAGATTTTTATAACGTGAGTTTATGTATGAGAAAAGAACATCTCCTGCCCCCCCTGCAAACACAAAACAAAGAGAGCTACATAAAAATTGGCACCCATCACCTACGCGCACACTTTGCCTGGGATCCAAAGGCCCACACAGCTAGTTCTGCATATGTAAGGAGGCTTCGGCCTGGGTGTTTCTTGGGTAGCCCCTATCTCCATGCCACAGGGCAAACCCTTGTTGAAACAGAGATGCTCAAAAGTAGTGGGTGGGTGCTCAGCTGTTCAAAGAGGAAGGTAAGGCTCTGGGCATAAAGAAACTTTATATCTTGTCTGATAACAAACTTGTTTTCCGTATTTCCAACTACCTAAAGAATTCTCCCAAACACTAGACAGCATTCTGATCCAAAACAGAATTCTCCTTTGCTTCCCATCACAAAGAGCCTAAAGGTGCAATTCTGCACATAAATCCTCTTGAAGAAAGCAAAGTTTAAATGGCCCAAACAAGGACTACAGCTGTGCATTTCAACAGTTGCTTAGTCTTAAACACATGAACTTAGAAGCAACAAAGGAAATCCATTTAGGAGCGGAGTAGGTTTACAAGTCTCCGCCACAGATTTTCTCCATCCAGCCCTTCCATATATACATATACACACACACACACACACACACAGTTGCTCCCCACAGGGAAAATTTAGCCAGGTGTCTACTTACACATGGGGCAGTCTGATAAACAGTTGTACCTCCCAGTGCTCCAGCTGCCTTCTGATGACAGAGTGACAGGTGAGACTGTGCTAACTGGCTGGCAAGTCACTGGCTGGGACATGGCTAGGGCTGAAACCACGGCCAGCTCAGAATGGCCTCCAGAAGGCAAATCCAAATGCAGTTGGCACTGACTTGCAAACGGTAGAACAGTGGTTGCAACAGTCTTTAAAAGCTCTTCTATAAAGGAGAACTCCCTCTTTGGTTCCTTGCGGTATCCTGGTTAGGCCACATGTATTTGAGCAATGTGAAAACAACAAGGAGGGGGGCAGAGTACTGTAAGGCCTGGTGAGGTAGGCTTGGAAAAGCAGGCTTCTTAGTGTTGAAATGGCCTTCAGCAGCTAGTTTCTGGTTTATCAAACTGAACATTACAAGAGTTACTAAACTGACCCAGAGACCATGGTCTTTATGAGCACACAGACACACCCACACAGGGAGAGGGAATACTGATAGTTAAAAGAATTTATTGGCTATTATCAGGATCTGTTGCTCAGAATGATCTGTAACCTCACAACGTAGGGCAGGTTCTGCTTATACTGGGGTCCCTTCATTTTGTAGCGCCTGCGCTTTTGCTGCTTCAGCTCTCTCTTGCCACTCTTGCTGCTGCTTCAGTCTCTCTGGGGCTTTCAGCTTCTGCACCTCTTGGAAGACCTAAAGTGTTAATGGAGAAAAGGGATGGGAAAGCAGCAAATGGGACATTTAGCAGCACGAACATTTCCCAGGCTCCACCGGAGACAGCCTGTGCTTTCCCATGCTGCCCATGCGCCTGCATAGAGATGGCCATATGAGAGGGCCACGGGGACTGACCATGTTTACTTTCTATTTGAACAGCAACACAGGAGCACAAACTGCCATTGCCCTCCTGCTGTCCGTGCTGCTCAGGCTTCCATGCTCAGCCCCACCTAGGTTTAAAAAATAAAAGCTCCCTTGAGGAAGGCAGTGTGGGTGACCTATCCAGCAATTTAACCAAGCAATAATGCTGCAACAGAGTACAACAGTATTGTTTACTACTCCCCACCCCCAACGTATTTTAATATAGTGAACCGCTGAGAGATTTTACTATATTCAGCATTACATAAATGCCACAAATCAAATAGTAACAGTCACATTCACCATGTTCCTCATCCCAAAAAGAAATGACTTTCCTACTTTGACAAAATGTCATATGAGGAAAACAAAGAAGGAGAAAGCAGAAGCAAAAGGCTCAGCCAGGTGTCTTTGGAGTCTTGTACCAGAGCCAGGCAGCAATGAAACAGGGAGGAGGCAATGGTGGGAGCTGGACAATTTTAGACCCTGGACTTAATGGTCTTATGGCCCTTGGTTATTACTTCAGCTGTGAAACACACAATTGACATTCTTCTTCCCACACAGCCACCATTCCATGCTTTAAAACTGCATCTACATTTCTGCTCAGTTAGAATGATTGTCAGCCGATGTGAAACAAAACACACCACACCACTCTGAGCACGTGCAGTTTTACAAGTTAAACTTACTTAAATCATAGCGTTGTCATGCCTACAGGAATAACATGGAATTTGCTTCTGCTGCCCCGATGCCTTCATCCTGCATTGCTCTCTGGGGGGCCCTGGCGCTAGACGCACCACTGGAAGAAGAGTGCTCTCCCACATGAGGGGCACTTCAGTCTGACTGGCATATTCCTGCCTATAGGAGAAAGTGGGAGGAGCAGCCCATCCAAGGATATCCCCTGCTGCAAGGAAATTACCATCTTGACTCCTAATGAATGGTTTCCTCTATGTGTCATCACCAGGCCTGTTCCCCTTGGTGTGGGGGAAGGAGTTTCAGGCTGTCAATCAGAATCAGATTCTGAAGCTGAAGAAACAGGACTAGAAACGTCCCACCTTACACAGGAAGTGGGGGAGGTGATTCTCCCAGGCTCTTCACCCTCCAGGGATGAATCTTCACCAGACCTTATCAGTGAGAACATTAACAACACACAGTCTGCGGGAACTCAGGAATCCTCTGAGGGGGTGGGGACTTCAGAGCTGACCAATCCCAGAGTACGCCATAGGTTCAAATAGGTGGAGCTAAAGGTAGGCAAGAGGCGATCAGCTCAGCTAGCCTCTTGCCAAAGGCTTCTTCAAAGAAATCCTTCTTGAAGTGAAAGGGACTCAGGGAAAAGACCACTGCCTTTGTTGAAAGAACAATTGTCTCGCTTTGTTTAGCCAAGTGTTAGCCTAGAGGAAAGTTCCTACGTTTAAACTCTCTTGAGGTGCAAAGAGATGTTTATTTACGGAATAAAGCTTTGAGGATTACTTGGCAGACCTCTTTATTGTCTCGCACTCCAGTGGGAGGGCTTGGAACCACGACACTATGTTTGTTCAGTTTTAACCTTCAGCTGTGATGGTCACAGGTCAGAAATGTAGTGCCAATAAACTGAATTGGTATTACATTGGTACAAATCCAACGTGTGAAAAATCAGAATCTAAAATGCTCTTTTGGATTCCCTTTCTCAGGATATTACAACTAGGGATGTATGAGAAAATTGTTTAGTTTGCTTATGACAATAATTTACCCGTTTGTACCTCATGAACTTCATCTGAGGTCAAATCTCTTACATTCCTGAGATTGCAGTGTTGTTCGGGTGGGGGGAATGCGTTCAAAAATGCAAATGCTAGAAAAATACGCAAGAAAAAATGCATACTTTTTAAAAAGTGTGAACAAACATACTTTAATCAAGGGGAGAAGATTGTGTATGTATTTGGGTGCATACTTTTGAGTGCGCATCCAAATATGTACCCAAGAATGCACCAAAGTATACTCGTGAAGAAAAACAGCTCAAAATCTGACATGGACATGAGTCGGATCAAGCGTCAAGGTGGAACTCCTAAGAACCCTGACAAGTTGAGTTATGTGATTCTCACATCCCAAGTCACAACTGCTGATGGATAGTAGTTTCTTCATCACTGAAAATCTGGGGGTCACTGTTTACATAGACTCATAGAATAGTAGAGCTGGAAGGGGCCTATAAGGCTATCGAGTCCAACCCCCTGCTCAATGCAGGAATCCACCTTAAAGCATCCCTGAAAGAGGCTTCCCCTACAGGAAAACATCTTGCACACTACTAGCAATTCCTCCCCTACCTGCTCCTCCTTGGCACCTGCCTACCTAAATCACCTTCAAATATTGCACAGGGTTTTCTTCAAACAGCCCTATTTCCCTGACCAAAGCCTTTTGCATGAGAGCACAAAGCATCACAGCCCAAGCAAAGTTCTCATTGACATATGAGCTAAGGCTGCATACCCGGATGCACAAGGCCTTCTTGGCAATCCAGCGCTTGGTGGCTCTCCGGCGATACTGCGGGGGAGGGTCATACTTAATGTCCAGCTGCTTGCAGGTGTTCTCAAACACATCGTAACGTCTATTGCGCAAGTACTTCAGCAGCACCCTCCTTCGGTCTATGGCCATCAGCATACAGCGTTTGTTAACCTTGTCCTAGAGAAGGGTAGAAGCCTATGAATTGCAGTTATGGTAAACACAGGGCTGCCCGCTGATTAAAGCTCTCTTAATTAATCAATGGTCTGGCTATTAAGCTATTTACAAAATTTAATTACAGTCACACTTTGCAAAGCTTTAATTAAGGCAACTTTATGAACCAAGAGGGCAGCTACCAGTGACTCATTCATTCAGTCCATAAATCTCCATTTTGAGCCTGGGTCTAAAGTGCTGACCTCATGGTCACATCACCTGGCCACATTTTGGGACTTTTCAGTTTTTGTGTCATTTTGGTTGGACTTAATAAAAACATTGCCCAACTGTGGATTCTTTTTCATGGAAAAGCACAACTATCTTTGTTTTTCATAATGAATCAAATTTAATGCTCATCAATATTGTGCAAGATCCAATTTTAAAAGAAATGCTATCATTGCTTTAAATACAATCTCTGTAGTGGTTTCAGTCTGAGAAACAAATTATCTGCTCATCATCCATGCAGTGTATGCTGCTTGTAAATAACTGCTGACTTTGGATACATCATTTGTAGTGCTACATGTAATAAAATGGAACATAAAAGGCGAAAGATTTATAAGATCTGAAGCGAAACCAGAGATAGTCTTTCAAGAGACTGGTACAATAACAGGACAATGGGTTCATCCATCCCCTCATCTGGCTTTGCTAAATTTATAAACAGGTTTAGATATCAACCTGCTAAGTAAAGAATTAGTGAGCCATCTATTGTTAGCAGCAAGATGGTTGATAGCCAAGTATTGGAAAGATGGTAAAGGGCTTAATATCGAAAACTGGTATCAGAGAGTTTGGCAGATAGCTCTCTTAGAGAAATTGACTAAAAAGTTAAGGCTCGCTCGAGGACAATTAGAATGCGACAAGTCTGAAGGGGTATGGAGGAGATTCATTAAATACTGAAATAAAGCAGAACGTGGGAGAATGCTTCCGTTGGTATATACAGAACTATGGAGAGCATAGGACTAAGGAAAGGAGGTTCCCTTATGAACCCGCCTGAAAGAAAACTTGGTCTGTAAATGGGTGATCCAGGTTTTAAGAGTGAGGAATAATGAAATAGTGTATTATGAAAGTTAATGGATATCAATATTAAAACCAGGTGGAAACTGAAACTGTAATGGATTGTAAATGTAAGACTTGTTACGTGACTTACGTACCAGAATGAACGAACAAAAATTTTTTTTAAAGGAACATAAAACATAAATCACTTGCTTCAGAGAATATTACCTTGGGATGTTTATGCAGATGCTCCTGGAGCGTGCGGATCTTGGCTGTCAAGTATGCAACTACAACGGCAAAAGGAAGCTGCTTTAGAAAGGCCAGAATCCAAGGGCTGCTTCCAAGGGTGCACTGTCTTATTCCTACTTTAAAAACTGTGGACAGACAGGGCCAGCCAACAGCCAAAGAAACACCTTTGGGAGTGTTCAGTTTGCTGCAGGATGTGCTCTTACCATGCGAGGGTTGTGCACAACTAAAGGCAGTGTGCTGTTTTCTTTGGGCTGTATAGACAATTTAGGAATAGAGTGTAAGAAAAGACGGGGAACAGAGGGCCTCTTCATCAGCTCTGCTGAGAGACCGGCTCCATCTGACTCCTCCCTGAATTGTTTCTACTCCAGCAAGTTATTATAAGTTAATTAATTAATTAATTAATTAGATTTATACCTCACTTTTCCACCTAAGAATGACACTCAAGGCGGCTTACAAAAACAATTTAAAATAGATCAAAACAATAAAGCAAATTAAAACGTGATAAACATAATAATTGCAGAATAAAAACAGCACTCAACCCACAGGCCAAAATCCTTCTTGAATAAAGCGGTCTTTGCCTGCCATCAGAAGGACAGCAGAGAGGAGGAGTGAACCTAGCCTCCCTTGGGAGGGTGTTTCACAGCCTGGGAGCGGACACTGAAAAAGCCCTCTCTCACGTCACCACCAAACATTAGGCTGACCATATGAAAAGGAGGACAGGGCTCCTGTAACTTTAACAGTTGTAGAGAAAAGGGAATTTCAGCCAGTGTCATTTGTATGCAATTAGTTCCTGGTGAAATTCTCTCTTCATCACAACAGTTAAAGTTGCAGGGGCCCTGCCTTCTTTTGTATATGGTCACTCTAGTATAGTGTCTGCAACTTTAACTGTTGTGATGAAGAGGGAATTTCACCAGGAACTAATTGCATACAAATGACACTGGCTGAAATTCCCTTTTCTCTACAACTGTTAGCCCTGTCCTCCTTTTCATATGGTCAGCCTACCAAACATGCCTTTGGTGAAGGAGGTCTCAAAAGAAGGGCCTCTCCAGAAGAGTTTAAGAATCAGGCAAGCTCATATAGGAGAAGGCGGAGTTTCAGGGAGCCTGGTCCTAAGCTGTATGCAGCTTTATAGGTCATAACCAGCACTTTGAATTCTGCTTGGAAACTAGACTGGTAGCTGGTAAAGCTACTTTATGAAGGGAGACGTATGCTCCCTCTAACTGGCCCCAGTCAACAGTCTGGCTGCAGCATTCTAGACCAGCTGAAGTTTCTGAACACTTTTTAAAGGCAGCCCCACGTAGAATATGTTAACAGTAGTCCAAATGGGATGTAACTAAGGCCATATCAAGAATTTCTTGGAGGGGCTACTTTTGGCAGAATTTGTCTCCCAACAGATATTGGGGTAATTGAAGTCCCCATTACTTCTCCATCACACTTCCTTGAAACATTGGTCATTTGCTGATCAAAAGTTTCATCCTCATCTTCTTGACTGGATGGTTGGAGTGGATTCAGACTACCATATTCCTTTTATTCCTTGCCCCATTTATTTTAAAGAGTACTTTTTAAGAAATCTGCTCGGGTTTCTTTTCAACTCCATAAGTGTTTGCGAGCACTAAGGATCTGAATGTCAACATGTCAGGACAGTAGACAAAAACCATGCTTTTTAAACATCCCAGTTTTTAAGTGTACATTCATAAATGCACTGGGTAATTGCACCCCAAGTTAATTTACATCAAATAATAGTACATATGTAAGAGCAACAACCGTGGGAGTGAAAAAGGTATGCCGGGGAACCAGATTGTGTAACTAAAGACGGAGGGCATTCCCCCAGATAATTAAGAGAATTTCTTTCTCTTTTTCACTCCCACGGTTGTTGCTCTTACATGGCGACTCAAAATAATACTACTGGATCTGACGAAGTCGACCTTCTCGAAACGGGACTTATCTTGGATTCCTGTCATTATGTATAATTAGATGGATATAATTTGTATGGATAAATATGTACTATTATTTGATGTAAATTAACTTGGGGTGCAATTACCCAGTGCATTTTAAACTGAGATGTTTAAAAAGCATGGTTTTTGTCTACTGTCCTATTACTTTATTAAAAAGCATGTTTTTGTCTACTGTCCTATTACTTTATTGGTTGTTACAGCAGCAGGTGAATTCTAACTTCTACTTTAAATTTGGTTACCAGTGAGGCCATATGCTAGCAGTCAAATCTGATTTCTATACTTGCATGTTATGACATGGTAAAAAAAGTTTAGTAGTGGTTGCTATTGGTGCGGTTGTGTGCTTTGACACTCTCTATTGTTTATCAATACAACTGCGGCCTTCTTTTTTGTGGTGTTAGCTTTTCTCTTGGGACATTTCTGCTTACCTTGAACCTCAAAGGAGCCGTTGTCATTTGGGGCACTCCGGACTTTGTCTGCCAGCTGCTCTCTCTTTATTTTCACTTTCTCCTTCTGTGTGCACAAGGGGAAGACAAAAATGACACCTAGAGTAACTGAAGACTGGGGAGTTCATCCAATGATCGGTTTTGGATGACACACTCTGGCTTGTCTTGGGTTATTTATCCCACAATCAGCCACAGCACCCATGGGTGCTAGGTTGCATATGCAACCCCCACTCAGGGGTTGTCATGTCATGCAAATCCTGTGAATGTGGGTTATGTGAGCGCTAAACAATCCTTGCATAGCCCTAAAATAGACCATTGTTAAACTCTCACATAATGTATGCTTGCTGGGTTTGCAACAACCCTCAAGTGGTGGGTTAAATCATAGAATAGTAGAGTTGGAAGGGGCCTATAGGGCCATCAAGTCCAAACCTCTGTTCAATGCAGGAATTCACCTTAAAGCATCCCTGACAGATGGTTGTCCAGCTGCCTCTTGAATGCCTCTAATGTGGGAGAGCCCACCACCTCCCTAGGTCATTGGTTCCATTGGCGTATTGCTCTAACAGTCAGGAAGTTTTTCCTGTTGTCCAGACGGAATCTGGCTTCCTGTAACTTCAGCCCATTATTCCGTGTCCTGCACTTTGGGTTGATCAAGAAGAGATCCTGGCCCTCCTCTGTGTGACAACCTTTCAAGTATTTCAAGAGTGCGATCATGTCTCCCCTCAATCATCTCTTCTCCAGGCTAAATATGCCTAGTTCTTTCAATCTCTCCTCATAGGGCTTTGTTTCCAGACCCCTTATCATCCTCGTTGCCCTCCTCTGACCACATTCCAGATTGTCTGCATCCTTCTTGAAGTGTGGTACCCAGAACTGGACACGATACTCAAGATGGGGCCTAACTAGTGCTGAATAGAGGGGAACCAGTACCTAGTGCGATTTGGAAGCTATACTTCTATTAATGCAGTCCAAAATAGCATTTGCTTTTTTTGCAGCCACATCACACTGTCGGCTCATATTCAGCTTGTGATCTATCTACAAGAATTCCAAGATCCTTCTCGCTTATCGTATTGATTAGCCAAGTATCCCCCATCTTGTAACTGTGCATTTGGTTTCTTTTTCCTGGGTGTAGAACTTGGCATTTATCCCTATTAAATTTCATTCTGTTGTTTTCAGCCCAGCGCTCCAGTCTATCAAGATCACTTTGGAGTTTGTTTCTGTCTTCCAGGGTATTAGTGATCCCACCCAATTTTGTGTCGTCTGTAAATTTGTTAAGCATTCCCTGCACCTCCTCGTCCAAATCATTAATAAAAATGTTGAAGAGCACTGGGCCCAGGACTGAGCCCTGCGGTACCCCACTCGTTACCTCCCCCTAGTGTGAAAAGGTACCATTGATAAGTACTCTTTGAGTCCAATTCTGTAGCCAACTGTGGATCCACCTAATAGTTGTTCCGTCTAGCCCACTTTTTACTAGTTTGTTAATCAGAATGTCATGGGGCACTTTGTCAAAAGTTTTGCTGAAGTCAAGATATACTATATCCACAGCATTGCCATAGTCCACAAGGGAGGTTACCCGATCAAAAAATGAGATCAGATTAGTCTGACAAGATTTGCGGTGGATTTGTGGTGGTTGAAGACCACTGATTTAACTTGCTTGCCTACAGGCAGAAATTGTGTTTTTATGGCATTTAAACCACTATACAAATAGTAAAGCATGGAAGAGGGGGAAATGAATGATTTTGAAAGGAGGTTTGCCCCAAATCCCAAGGAAAGAACTGACCTGGCTTGCCATTTCCAGAGACAGCATCCTTCTTACAACATCGTCCACCCTGCAGGAAAGAACAGAGTTCCTGGATTACTTGGCTTCCCAGCTTAATGTTTTGGAAGAAGTCTCAAGTGATCTTAAAATGAAAAGAATTGCAGTATTCCAGGAGAGTGAGGCAGGTGAAGACTACCTTAGGGCCTGCCTCAGCTGGACTCCCCATGCCACCTGCCAAATTAGACTGAACAATGTCAGCCGGGCTGAGGTGAGAGCTCTTCACTCTCTCCATCCCCTCCTGAAAGCCAAATAAGTTATTCAGCCTGTTAGTGAATGGCTAAAGAGGCTTGTCTCCGAATAAGGTATCCAGACCCCCAATTATTGGCTAAGGAGGCTCACCTCACATATCTCCAAGGGATGGGGGAGGGAGGTTAAACCAGAGGGGTTTTACTGTGGTCATTGTCTTCTTTCTTGGCTTTGTCTACCTGTGGCAACTAGCCTCTAGGCTTGTGAGGTTCTTAGGTCCTGGATTGGGCCCTGTCCTATAGGAAGACCTTTCCTAGGTAAAGTATAGAATAGGGACAGGTATTGCTTTGTTATTTTTGCCTGCAGCATTGTTCCAAACCGCTTCCCTGGTTCCTCTTGGTTTTCTCTGATATTTGTTCACCTTTGTTCACCCTTCCCTTCTTTACTGTAAATAAACTTCAAATCTATTTCAAAGTTTATGTGTGTGCTTTGTTCCAGGTAAAGCCCCAGGACTAAGTTCAGAGACTTCTGTTTGGTCTTGGTTTAGAGCTTTTGGCTTGGGGCTTGAAATAGAGGGTCTCAGCTTGAACACTTATTTCTGTGCCCCAAGTGTGTCCTCAAAGGTCTGAGAGTCCCCTGTCTCAAGCTGAGGTGCATGTAAGGAGGGGGTTGCAATCCACTGGTATTTTTTTCTTCCCCCTGCCTCCCTTGCAGGGAGTTTGGGCAACCCCCTTCCTCCCCTTCACACTAATACTTTAGAACCAGTCTCAAGAGATCTTAAGATCAAAGGGATGAAATTTAGTCCTGACAGCATTATTTTGTCACAGAACATTAATCTAGAAATGAATGTGGGGATGGAGGGCTATTTCAACAGGCTCCCGCCATTATCTGAGGGCCTCAGTGCTTGCATCTTGGGACCCCTTTCTCCTCCCCATTGCAAATTTGGCAGGGGGCAGAGCTGAAGGCAGCCCCACATTGTTCAAGTACTGAGTGGCTTTGTTATTTCCTCCAACACACACGGCCTTTGTTGCGATTCATAGTCCTTCCCCTTGACTCTGAAAACCTTACTTGTCTACAACTGGGACATTGGCATAATCTTTCTTCAGCATTGTAGGAAGCAGGTCATCCAAATGGCTGGGGATTTCTGCAAAATAAATAAATAAATAAATAAAATAAAATGCTGTTAAGAACACAACAGTGGTCTTGGTAGATTGCTCTACTCCAGTGTACAGTCTCCAACAACAACCTACAAGATGGTTTCTGGAGAGACTGCAAGGTTTTTAGCAACTCCAAGTAGTTAAAGGGAGGGATGCATATTGTGAGGGTTAGATAGGGATTCTAAATGAGAAAGGCTTGGTGGCTCAGAGGAAGCTGGCTTGGCAATTTCCTGGGCCAAAAGAACATGTTGTGTGTGTGTGTTGTTCCCCGCCTCGATCCGTTGGGAGAGGCGGGTGATAAATAAATATATTATTATTATTATTATTATTATTATTATTATTATATGGGGGGGGGTCGGTAACACTACCAATCAGCTTTTATTTCCCCATCAAAATAGATCAGGACTTGCTATTAAAGACAATCGTGGAATGCCCTCAACACCTGGACCCCAAACATTTCAGGTGATGGTCTTTTGCCAGACCAACTGTGCACAGCAGAAAGCACAGAATACAACCTCAGATCAACCTAGAACACAAACCTTGCTTCCTTTTCCGGACAGGCCTGGCATAGTCCCTGGCTGTTTGAAGGAGGCGGCTCTTACCTACACACAGAAAAGTATCAATGTTATTATATGCCCAGGACCAATTCAACTTAACATACTAATGCAACACAGGAGCATTTTCCTCCTGGAAAGTAATTCGAAACAGAATGTCGTTTCCACATCACTTCTCTGACATTATGCAGCCCTATCACTCTGAGAGGTGTGTAAGTAAATTGAATGGCCCACTTTTGAACAAGCATCCTGTTTTCTGCCCCATTGTTACGCGCTGCATAGCACGTGGGGAATGAAGGGACAGAGGTGGCATAAGTTGCTTCCACTCCACACCTCCAACAAAGCTGTTACAATAGCACAGTGGGCTGTTAGGGTACTTCAAAAAGGCAGGAGGAAAGGTGTTTAAAGCACAATATTATACATGTCCACTGGAAATACGCTCAGGAGAGTTCAAAGGGGTTTACTTCCAGTTACGTGGACATAGGATTGCGGTGTTAGAGTCACGCCAACGTTTCCTTTGGGCTGGAGCAACAGCAGACCAACTTCTGCACATCAGAACTTTAACTATTTGCAGTACCCAGTTCTTCTCTATTACTAGTTTCAATACAACGGCATTCCTGCTGGTGACACCCAATACAAGGTGAAACAATGGCTAGAACGTCTTGCCCAGAGAACTACTAAGGACGTAAGAAAAGCTGTGCTGGATCAGGCAAGAGCCTGTCTAGTCCAGCCTTCAGTTTGCGCAGTGGCCAAATGGGAGCCCACAAGCAGAGCACGAATGCAACAACAACTGGCATATAGCAGCACCTTCCCCCTAATACGGATGATATCAGCCCTGTTTTGTATTGTATTGTGGTGGCTTTGGTACTGCTGCATTTTAAAGATTACCTGATATTATTTCGGGGGGGGGGGAGAGCTATGTTAGTCTGTAGCAACAAAGAGACTTGTGGCACCTTAAAGTATTGGTCTGTTCTAAAACGGCTGTACGATGTCGCATTCTATAGGTGACTTTGTAACTTTCTTCATAAGATTTCAGATGGTCTAATACTTTTCCCTCCTCTCTCTAGGGTTTAAAGTATATGAGCAAAGAAAACAAAATACTGTTTCCTCTTTTAGCAAAACATTTTGTCTCTTCATTGGAAATCCTGACATGCAATGTAATGACCTTTCTGTATTAGTTCGGTAAACCAGCTGCATAGATGAGGTACAACCATAAACAAATCCCACCCAAAATTATCCCACGTGCACTTTTTTTTCAGGACAGCATTCTCTATTAAAAATGCAAAATCTAGAACTAATTAAGTGGATCTGATAAGATGGTGACCTTTTTTGTTTTTTTTATATAATACTTTAAAGAACTACAAATGTAAATTACCTTTTTTGTTAAGAGAACTGGCAGAAAGATGTTCAGCATGAAACATTAACATGAAACACTATTGTCTCTCTAATATCTGATCATACCAAAATATAGGCAGATATATGCGATATGTCATAGGTTTTTCACTACCAAAGTTACTTCCTCAGTCTTCTTCCACATCACTAAGAACTGGTAACAATCTTGCTACTTCTGCAATGCTTTCAAACCACAGTAAAAACAATACTGTACAGTTGTAAAGGACACACTGTGTTCCAAGCCAAAGATGATGTCAATACACTCATTGGGCCTGTTAAAACAACATGCTAAGTCATGGTTAGGCCGCTAACCATTTTTGCAGCAAATGGTTAGTGTGTTTAAACTGTACTTATATAGCCGCCATTGTTAGGAATGGTTCACATGACACGCTAAGTCATGGTTCACACAACATGCTAAGCCATAATGTTTAGCTCAAAATGCTTAACCACCATGGCTTAGCATGTCATCTGAACAGGGTCACTGTGATCTTTGGTGATTTGTTCTTGCTGTCCTAACAGTGATGCCCACTGTTTTTAATTGGGGACTGCCCAGAGAGCCTCAGCTATTGGGCAGTATAAAAATGTAATAAATAATAAATGTCTAATATATACATAAATAGGTAAAAATCAGGCACTTTAATCACCCTACTTTTTTCACCATACAAGGGCATGCTCAAAATAATTTGCAGTGCAAACTTATTCATGTCTACTTAAGAGTAATTTCTATTGAGCTCAACGGGGCTTGATGTCAGATATACAAACAAGGCTGGTGAGGGAGGAATAAAACCATGGTTGAGAGCATGTTCTTCCTGATGGGTGGAACATGCAGACAGATGCAGAAGCAGCTTTGGGGGCATATCTGGGGATGGAACAGGTCCAGAGATCTGTTAATTCCCAATGGTGCAAAAACCTCGGCAGGCCCACGAAGGCACCGAAGCCCCAGCCAGGAGTCGCTGCGGCCACTCGCCATCTCCGTTGCCCTGGCAGCGGGAGGGCCCCCCCCCCCACTGCATCGCGGGGTGCGGGCCACGGCACGGGGGGGAGCGGAGGGCGGGCGAGAGGAGAGGAGGGGGGCGACGACGACACGCATTCTCCTGGCCTCCTCCGCTCCGTTGACCCAGGACTTATGCAGATTGTGGTCCTCCAGGCCTTTTGGCCGACAACTCCCCTGATCGCTGGCTAAGGCGCACGGGAGCTGCAGGCCAAGGCACCGCCGCCCCACAGGGCAGAAGCGCGGCACGCCTTCCAGCCCAGCCGCCCTGCCTGCCGCAGCTGCCACGGGCTCCGCGGCGGAGTTTGGCGAGCACGGGGCCCCTGCCGGTCGCGGGACCCTCGGGCGGGCCTAAGGGAGGCGGGGCACCGCATGGCCCGGGTAGCCTCCAGGGCCTGGCACGCCTGGCTGCCCGCCCGCCTCTGCGCGCTCGGGCGGAGGTCGGGCCGGGTCTCCGGGCGCCTGGCAGCCGAGCAGCGCCCCGCCACCAGCCCCGCAGCGGACGCGCAGTCCGAGCGGCCGGGCTCGAGCCCGTGTCCTTGGGAGACGGGCCCTGGGGGGCCCAGCGGCGGCGCGGAAGACTGCCACGCGAATGGGAGGCCGTGTGGCCGGGACCGAACTACGCGAGACGAGGCCCTGCCCCCCTCCCGCCGGCCCCGCCTTACTCGGCGCCCCCCGCGCCGCCGCTACATCCAGGCCGAGGCGGCGCCCCGCGCGCAACAGCAGCAGCAGCATCTTCCTCCTCCTTCCGCTCACCCCCTGGGCGCCGCCATCTTGCACGCTCCCACCAGGCGGCCGGAGCGAGCGCCGAGGGCATCGATTGGCAGCCTACGCGCCGCGGCCAATGGGAGGCGGCCGAGGCGGCCCGCCCCTCGGGTGAGTGACAGTCCACGCAGCTGGCCGGTTGTGCGCGCTTCAGCGGGTTTGCAAAGGGGAGATGCGAGGCAAGGACCTCGGAGCGGGTGTGCTGGAGAGCAGCAGGGGCTCAGCTGGGCCCGCGTTGCCCGCTCCGCCTGTGACTTTCCACCCCCTGACCCTTTGAACTAAGTGTGCGGGAAGGGGACTGCTTGGGAGCTGCCGCGTGCTCCACCCCGGGGCAGGCAAGGCTGCCACCTCCTGAGCAGGGCCCGGTCCGTGGTGCTCGGCCTTGGGCTGGCAGTGGCTCTCCCAGGTCCTGTCTGAGGTGCTCCTCCAGGTTTTGAACGCCCCCCCCCCTGGATTTTGGCACGAGAAGCTCTCCTGCCCCGCTTTCCACGGGGGGGTGGCGTGGGGGGGCAACACCCTAGCCAGGTGGCGTCTTCTGCGGCAGGCCCCCCCAGCGTAGTGCCCATGGGCTCCACCGCACTACCTGCCCCATCTGGTTTTTATTGTACTTTCTTAGATCTTCCGGCCATTTGATTTTACCAGGGAGGCTGGCATGCTGCAAAGCACAGAGACGACTTCCAGGGCCACCTGGGCCCCAGAGACATTCCCCCCCCCCCCCCAATGAAAACGGTGGGTAGCTGAAGCCCCGAATGCCCAGCTGCCCAGGAAAAAGGAGCTGGGGAAAGTGCAGAATCCTGGGGGCTAGAGAGAGTGCTGCGAAGAACGGGGGTGTTTTGCTGTGAAGCGGTTTGCCTTCTGTGAAATGGGCATCTTGTGCATTGTGAGGGCCGCTGCTCTGCTTTGTACTCGGGTTCTTGGCTGAGTCACTTGACTCCACGGCCCATCAGTTTGCCTTCTGTGAAATGGGTGCTGGAGCAGAAGACTTCAGCGGGTGGGTTTCTGTTTGGAAGCTCAGATCCCACCTGTACTTTGTACTTAGATTCTTGGGGCAAGTTTCTCTTCTGTTTCTGTCCCTCGTTTGCCTTCTGGGAAATGCACAGCATGACAGACGTTTTGTGAGAGCACCTACAAATCCCTCAAGATTCCAGCTGTGCCCACTGAACCCAAAAAGTTGGGGATCCCAGCCCATTGTGCCTGGCAGGGGCTGTGCAGAATCCCGGACAGAGAGAGGTCTTTCCTGACCCCCTGCTGTCTGAGAACCTTTCTTTTAGCTGCATATTGCACCCACAGCCTCCTGCCTCAGAGCCTCGGGGTGACAGCAGCTTGCCATGGCAGGGGGCTTCCTCAGCCCTACTGCCTGAGTCCCTTTATGATGACATCCTGGATTGTGAAGTGGACCAGGAGTCTTCTGGTGTTTCACCAACTGAGCTATGGGCCCTCCTTTTCCTCATGGGAGTCCTATTTCTATTTCATGTTCAGTGGCCCCTAATTTAGGGCTGCTGTTGTGAGGGATTGTGGGTTCATGTCTGAAGTTCTTTAGCACCACAGGGGCATTGCTTTTCCACAGGGAATGGAAGTGGATGAAAGTGGGAGTTGCAGACAAACATGATCCAGCAATACTCTTCTGCATGGCCAAGATCCTCCATTAATGCTTATTCAGAAGCAAGTTCAGCCATTTCCAATGTTAATTAAAAGTTTCCTTCTGTAGGTTCAGCCTATTTTACTGCTTGAAGAGCACAGGTGATTAGCCTCTGAATCACCCTCTCTTAATTGCCTCCATGTAAGTTTCTGTTGGGGGGGCGTGCAGATAGGTTTTAATGAGTTCCTTCTGCATTTCCCCCCTTTTTAGAGCAAAATAGCACTATATCACTATAAAAAATGATCAGAAAAAAAGATAAAACCA
Organism: Anniella stebbinsi; assembly: GCA_029215795.1. Taxonomy (NCBI): domain Eukaryota; kingdom Metazoa; phylum Chordata; class Lepidosauria; order Squamata; family Anniellidae; genus Anniella; species Anniella stebbinsi. The sequence continues at coordinate 95,279,306 of JARDYH010000007.1, forward strand.
GTAATTAAAGCATCCTCCCACTACAGCAGCAGAAACTGACACTGGGGTAGTTAAGAGAGGTTATTCAAGGGAACAGTAAAAGGGCTACTCAAAACTAATATCCTTCCTTTGTTCATCCTCCTTCCTCTCCCCCATTCTAAAAACTAAAATAAAAAAAATTATCTCTGCGCCTCCGAACCTCCCCCCACTATTTTAAAAAAAGAAATTAAAAAATAAAACCTTACCAGAGGAGAGCTGATGCTCCCAGCCACCCCTCCAGCTACCACTGGGGAGGCACAGGCACAGCAGCGGTGGCAAGAAAAGCCGCCTTGACGCTCCTTCTGGTGTAGATGGCTGGAAGGAGTGTCAATACGGGCCACGTTGTCGCCACCGCTGCCGCAATGCCATCCAGGCGCTGTGAAGAGGAGGGCACAGTGGAATGTGCTGCCATTTCCTGCTGTCTGCAGGAAAAGTGGCACAATATAAATGGCCCCTGAATGGGCCACATTGTTGTAAAAATCTGAACAGATCTATGATTTTCATCCCAAAACACGTCCATTTCCCCTGACACGCATCTTACATGCATCTTACATGCATCCTACATGTGTTCGCTGACACGCACACCCAAACTGTCCACACACAGCACCCCAAAGCCCCATTCCCCACTGCCTGTCCATTGTATCCATTTCTGCAAAAGTCAAGCTGCTTGCAAGAGATTTGGCAGCACAAGAACTAGGAGCTTGTCAAAATCGCCATTGCTCCTTCTTCTCCAGGTCAGACTCCATTATGCACAATCAGAAACACATGTAGACTACCTGACTTAGAGGAACCAGGAGTGTGACTCATCCAGATGTGACCATAGCACACCTGGAGAGGGACAAAATGACCATATAAGGGAATGATAGAAGTGAAGAGACGTTGCAAAGCATCTCTGGGTACAAGTAAAATAGCACATGGCAATGCAATGCCACGTCTGGCCACTACTCAGGTCTACTTGGGAGTAGCGGTAGCCGGAAATGATGTTTTTGGGGCTGTAAACCAATGGGATGAGGGCTAATGTCATGTGACATCTGAAGTATAAAAGTATTTGTTTGAACCTTGGTGCGGGGTGACTCTGGAAAGCAGCATTAGCGTCCAGAGGTCACCTATTCTGTGCAGAATAAAATCAGTTTCCAAAGCTTCAAGAGGTCTTTCATCAAGTGTATCATATCTGGACTTTGGACACTTGGAAATATCATAATTTATGCAACAACATGGTTGTTGCTGCTTCCTCTTTCTTGCCCCGAGGGATGGTAGGGAAATGCAAAAATCCACCCTTCTGATGATGCTCATCGACAGACAGGAAGTACTGAGTTCAAGGAAACGCTTCTTTAGCACGTTGTCTATCCGCACTAGATAGCTCGTGTCAAGAAATCCGTTTTCTTTGTGTGGTCTCTGTGCCGTCTGTTAAAACTCTGTTTTGTGAAGATGGGTTTGCACATACGCCTCTTGCTTGCATGTGTTGCCTCATGGGGTTCTGGTCTCAAGGCCGGAGCAGAACTCTTGCTGATTAGACGGGATGATTTGGTCTTCTGTGAGAACTTTCCACACGCCCCAAAGCCTGGGGAAACTATTCAGCTAGCTGGCGATTGGCGAAGCAAGATCACCTCACAGTTGCCAAAGGCCTTTGAGTATAAAACTGGGGTGGGGGGGAGCTAACAGTGTCCTTACTTTGGTTTCAGTTGTCTTTGTTCCTTTGCTTTGGTACCCATGTATGTCTGCTTGGTCCTGTCCTATTTGAAGGCCCATGCTTAGGTGCGTATATGGACAGGTTTAGGTAAGCTTTGCTGTTTTTACCTTGAGGCGTTGTTCCCAAAGACTGCTCTGTTTTGCTGTACGTTATCCCTTTTCCCTTTTGTAAATAAACTTACCACCTACCCTAATTGCAAATGTGTGCTTCATTCCAATTAAACCTTGGTTCTAAGGCCAGAGCTTTCCTCTGGGTTAATGCCACTGTTCCACATTTTAGGTCTAGGACTTTGAAATATTGGATTGGGTCCTATAAAGCCTGAGAGTCCTCTGGCTCAGGCCGAGTTGGAGATAAGGGCTGGTAGCAGCCTACCTTGCTGAGTTGGTGTTCAGCCCAAGAAGCCTTTTGTCCCTGGCCTACCCTGCTAAGAGCTAGGGCAGCCCCCTTCACAGCTTGGTGACACAATTGCATGTCGTTACAAAAAACACACCACAAAGCAGACCTGAAAAACATGAAAAGCTAACATAAAAAACGGGGGATTTTATGTGGATGCTCAGCAGAAGTGAGTGGACAAAGGTTGGTAATATAGAAAAAGGCCAGGGTAGAAGCAACCTGAGATGAAAACAACACACTAAAGACAGATGATTTCCCGCAGGGAAATTTCAACACTGGAGTTCATCACTAAAACAAATTTGGGGAGAATTCTGAAGTCAGACCTTTGGTCCATTTGGCCCCCAGCACTGCCAACGTTGTCTGGCTTCAGAGAGAATTCTTTCCTGACCCTTCATGGAGAAACTGAGGGTTGCGCCTGGACTGTTCTGCATGCGCAGTAGGGGGGCTCTGCCCCGTTGAGCACAGCCCCTCCTACAGGCCTGACCCCAGCTTGTGTGTCAAGATTTGGATGTGAGTGTACATCCCCCCTCCCTCCCTGAGCCCCTCCCCCATTTCTGAGTTCTATTTATCTAGGAAGGCAGAAAATGACAAAGGGAAGGATTGAATTTGGCATGTCATGACTTCATGTGTGTGATCCGAGCAAGAGGTGTTTCCTCTCCAGCACCTTAAAGAGGATATACACTTCTCCGATTGGGGCCCTAGAAAACAGACCTGCCTGAAGTGACTGTTTGGGTTGGCTGAAGGAAAAGGCTAGAATGAGGCCTGAATCTTGCCCTGCTCTTAGGGCGTTTCTTTGGGCTCCTGTGCTGACCTTTCCCACCCTACAAAGATGTGCTGCTTCCGCCAGTGTCTGGCTGCAGCGTAGGAAGGGAAATGCCTTTCTTCAGAATCAGGGCAAACAGACAAAGAATTATGAAGCACCTTTAATTTGAAACGTTCTATATACATCATAAATAGCAGCAGCAGCAGCGGGGAAACCACTGTAGAAAACCAGTGGGCTTCCCTCCCCTCCCTCCAAGAAAAATTTCTCCCTTTCACTCCCCCCTCCCACTTATGTTGAAAAATAACATCCCTGACTCCCTTTCTCAGTCCTCCAGCCTTCTCTTTGGTTTCCTCTTGTGGTCCTTCAGGAAGGCTAGTCCAAGAGGTGCTCTACATTAGAACCCCCCTTCTTACAGTATCGGATCTTTTCACATTCAAAACAGGCTGCTTCAGACGGTGATGAACCGGACCACGTGGTTTTTAATTGAAAAAATATCATTGAAAAGACTAGGCTGCAATGAAACACCGCCACCTAGTGGTGGAATAAAAATCCATCATAAATAGATACTGGATTATTTCTGTTTTAGGGCTTCTCCAAACAAGCAATTTATAGCATGCTTGTAACTGCCACTTACTGAAGTTTTCAGGTCATTTTGATGAGATCATGAGGCTCCTGTATGTCTCCCACCCCTTTCCTCAGTTATCCCATTATAAAAATAAAAACCTTGGATAGCCTGATTCTTCTGAAATATTTTGAGATTTCCTGCCATGTGCAGCTGAAGAGGGCGCTGTCCCATTCAATACTATGAGGAGGGGAAGTTTTCAATGATAGACAACGTGGTCGCTCCTCTTCTCCTGTGTAATTCAACTCATTACAATTGCGGAAGAGAAACAGGAAGCAAAGTGCCAGTAAGCAAATGTGATTTCCATTTCATCTAAAGAAGCCCTTAAAACAGGATTGCTGGATGAAAGGGTGGGGGCGTCCTGTTTGTTTATGATGTCATGAAATCGACCCGCAAACTTCAGGGAGTGGCCAGTCACGAGTATGCTATAAATCGCTTGTTTAGAAGTCTTTTGGCTGCCCTCAGGCCAACAGGCCCCCTGTACGCCCCCTACTCCCTGCCTCATTTCCTACCCTATACAGAGCAACGGAACGAAGTCCATGAACTGACCAGGAGGCTGCTGTTGTCTCATTGTTTCACCCAGAAGCCTAAGGGCCAGCGGCAGAAGTGCTCTCCTCGAGACTTGCTCAGCAGAGGGAAGCACTTCTGGGGCTTTGGCAGCCGAGGGAATGGCCTGGGTTGCCCCTTTGGCTGGGCCATCTTTGCCTTTAAGAGGCAAGGCTGCAGAAGCGTACTAAACACTGAGCACGTTGAGGAAGTGCTGGGGGCTCCTTTCCTCTCAGGCACCAGGACATTCTTGCAGGCACATTTCTTTTAGAAGTCATCCAACTCTAGTTTTCTTTGCGGCCTTTGGCAGCAGCTACAGAGCCATACTTCCCAAAGGGTACTGTTCACCCAGAAGAATGCTGGATTTCTGGTACCTGACACTATCCCAATTATGCCCATATTTGGGACAAAATTTGAAGATGTCTCTGAAAAAAAGGTTGGTGTGCAACATATCTCCCTGGTGTGTTAAATCTCTGTGTGTGAGGGATGTGTCTTGCGTCTCATCCAAGTATGTGCCAATGCCTATGCGTGTGCCAAATGCTCAGCCTGCCATCAGGGCCAGGAAGCAAGCTTGGTGTGTGTGTGATACAAGAGTCTCTTTTGCATCTGGGAAAAGATGCAGGGTACACAGAACGATGCTAAACCTTGAAGATCGCCATTGGAGTGGGGGGGCATCCTTCTGCTGGAATTCCTTTTATGTGGTTCTTTTGAGTTCGCAGACCCTTTGCTCAATTAAATTTTAGGTTGGGTTATTCTAGCATCAGAAGATGAAAACTGCAAGTGCTGAATTAGGTTTATACTTTCAGAATGAAAACAAACACATTTTCTTTATTCTGCAAGAATAAACCTAATTCAGTAGCTACTTGAAGTTTGCTGGCTTCTTAGGTTTTCCCTCCGGAACTGCCAGACTAAGAGCTGGCACACCTCCAGTTGCTTATGGTGGCTGCTGGTACTGCAGACCTAGCACCAGGTTTCTGCAGGCATATCCGCATGTGCAGAGTGCTATGGGAACAGGGGACGCAGGAGTGGTGTTCCAGAGTCAGCCATTGTGAGCAGCAGAGACCTGCAGGACAGTGACCAAGGGATCCACGGAGATGTCGGTCCATCCACATTCTCTTTGAGAGGCCTGCGATGGGCTGTGTGTTATCCATTTAGGTAGAAGACCAGAGCAACACAAGTTCACCAGCTGGAATGAGTTGGAAAAGGTGCTGCAGGAAACAATGAATCAAAGGCATGGCTGCTTTTGACAATTCTCGCTCACCTGGGTTTGGCGAGGGGAGAGGAAAGGGCATCCTTCTGCCTATGGGAATGCCAACCCCAATGTCCTCCTACTCCCTTGGCCTCTCTTGAGAGCAAAACAGAAAATATAGCTGGCAGGGTGTTTGGCCGGAATGTCCAAGTCGTGCTTCCTCCATGGAGGAGGATAATCAAAGCCACAGAAATCCATGGAGGCGGCTCCAGTTGCATCCCTCCACCATCAGTCAGGTTCTACAGCCTTCGGAAGTTGCTCAGGTCTTCATCCCCATCAATTTTTAAGCCCTGCAGCAATGGGAAATCCAACAGAGCCCTGTCTAGAAAGAGGGCATCCTCCTGAAAGTTGCAGCCTCTCTCTGTGCCTGGCTGGTCACTGTGGAACCACAGGTTCTCATAGGGCTTTGGGCTGGGGGTCATGTCACCCAGCAGCGGCTGCGTGGAGTTGGAGCGCACATAGAAAGTGGGGGACGTTTCTTGCTGGCAGCGGTAACTGTCCCCAAGCACCCTGGCATACTGGATGGACTCTGTGCTATTCACGTAAGAGGCTGGTGTGGGGCCACTGGTTGGCACAGCACGGTCAGCATCCTGGACTGAAGATTCGGAGAAGGCTGTCGGCCCGTCCTCCAGGGCCTTCGTGGACTCGCTCTTCCCACAGGACAGGCACTTCCTTATCTCATCCATGTCAAGGACTAATATGGCAGAAACGACAACGGGGCTGAGCTCACAGGCCTTTGGAGCCGGGAGGGTCTCCTGGGAAAGAAGGGGAGGAAAAGTGGGTGAGGGGTAGGTGGGTGTGGATGGTGGTTAATGGCAACAGTGCAGATCCCCATGTAAGCAAGCGCAGTACTGGGTGAGAGCAAGGGCTCATTGAGGTCAGTCAGCCGCTTCCTCAGGAGCAGGCTGTGATGGGGGTATTCAGACTTTGCTAGTCCACAGCATCTGCAGCCAGAGGAAGACGGTCTCTGAACATGAAGTCTTTGCACTTCTGCTTAACATAATTTGCCTTGTTCTGGACCAGACTTCCTCAACCTGGTGCCCTCCGGATCATCCCCAGCCAGCACCAGGCTGCGGAAGGCGGATCTGATCCAACAAAGCAAAGACCTCAAACCCATGGACCTGCTGTACTTTTGGAGGGTTTTGCGCATTCCAACTCCATATGCACACCTCAGTGTGGGGCGGGGCGGGGCGGCTTCAGATGTTTTCAGCTGTGCTGCCTGCATCAAACTGCAGGAAATGGCAGCTGCTGCACCAGAAAGGCAGGGAGAGAAGGGGGCAGCAGCAGCCCCTCAATTACCTCTTGCAGAACCGCCGGTGCCCATCTGCCAAGGCTGCTGTTGGCCGGGTCAGGGACGCTGGGCCAGAACTGAGTCTTCATCCTGTGGGTCACACGAGAGAGAAACCCGGTGAGTTTGGGGCGGGGAGTGGGGGTCCCCGAAGGCAAGGGTTCCAGGCCAGGAGTGGCCAACCACTTTGCTCCTGATGGCAGTGGGGTGGGGGCTGAGGGGGGCACGGGGGGAAAGGCAGGCAGTGCTTTCTGCCCATGGCCACCTTAGAGGGCTGCTTGTTGCCATGGTGTTCCACTCAATGTGACAACACACGTTCAGGGGAAGATTTTCCACCACGACTTGTGGAGTTGTCCCATATACAGGAAATAAGGGGCCACCGATGGTTTTTTCCCTCCCAATGCAAAGGGGAAGATTTTTCCTCAGGATGGCAGCAAGGGAGGAAAGGGTTAAACTTCACCTGCCCAGCTGCATGAAGATCCCATGAAGATCTCCCCCCTTCCCTTCCTGCAGCTGATTTTGAACACCTGCCTCCTCCTTCTCCAGTCAGGGATCTCAGCAGGACCTTTGGTGGGGTGAGCACTTTCTTGGGCTTTATTTTGTCCAGGCAGTTCAGTTTCCTTATGGCTGGTGACCAAACAGCTGTGATAGCTGAGAGCCTTTTCACTGCAGAGCGCTTCTCTCTCCCTGTCTGTGTGTCAGTTTCCAGCTGCTCTCTGAGTCTCCATCACATTCGGAGCTCATCCATGTGCTGTTTCATGATCTCTGCTCCTTTCCCCCTCCTTCAACACAGCCTGGCTCCCTTCACCCCTTCCTCGCCACCTGCGCCTGCTCCCAATGACTAGAACAGCAACACCGAGGACTTTCTGTAATGGAACAACAGAAACGTCGGGGCGAACCTCCTTCTCGGTGGGTCTACTCTAGGTAGGACTTTGGTTGCGTTCCACTTTAGGAAGTCGCCTTGTACTGACTCAGGCCGTCCCTGCTCCATCTAGCCCAGTGTTGCCAACACTGACTGGCAGCAGCCACGGCTCTCCAGCATTTCAGGCAGGATCCTCTCTTCCTCAAGGGTGCTGCCGCTTCCTACCCCTTCTGCCCACACTCACCTTTTGCTCTTCTGGAAGCAGATGACCAGGACGATAATCATGACCAAGAGCAGCCCAATGAGCATGTACACAACCAGGATATCCATGTCGTCTGGAAGAGAGAGATCAAGGAATTGGGCGGGGGCAGGTCAGAGACCCCCTTCTGCACGGGGCCTGGCATGTGCATTTGGGCCAGCTTCCGATGGGCACGTCTGTTCCTCATTCATTGGCTGTAGGGTGAGGAGGTGACTGGCTGGCCTGAGTGAACAACTCTTGCACACGGGCAGCTGCAAGTCACCGGTAAACACAAGTCAGGTAAAGGGCACATGTGTGTGAACTGGTCCTTGGACTGGACTCCCCTTTGGGTTGGCAACGGGGGTGAGGGCACCCAGAAATCACCTGGTGGGTTTGTGACTACTTGGTTGGGAGCCCCCAGGGAGAGAGTCCCCCAGTTTCACCCTTTGGCTTCAGAGGGGCATGCCTGTGTGGGTGGGTGTCTCTGATGGAAAAGCCCATAGAGGTGTTTTGGGGGGGCTGCCCTGTAACTATGGATGCAACCTAACTAGTTCATACCAGCATTTCCTAGGGCAAGATCACATCTATTTCTTCCTGCTGCTTCCTTCACAATGAAAATGTTCACTTGTATTGGGCATTTGCCTTTAGAACTATGAGTAAAGATGTCCATGAATCTCAGCTGCCATCACAGAGGCTGCTGTGGCTCAGAGCTGGGAGCGCCCTGTCCTGCTGGCTACTCGAGGCAGGGATGAAAGAGGGCCAAAGTGAGCTTGGAGGGCTGCTTTTAGCCCACCATCCCCAGCAGAGGGGCGGAGGCAGCAGCTCCCATGGAAATCCCACATGTTCCCAGCGGCTTGGGGCCAAGAGGTCGCATAGTTTTTCTCCATCTCCGTGATTCCTGCGAGGCACGTCTAGCTGCACTCCCAGCCCAGCCCCCAGACATTTCCTTACCCATCGCCTTCGTGTGGAGTGTCAGGATGCTTCCATTGGTGCTCCCACCCACTGTGGAGGCCATGACATGCACATTATATGACCTCGAAGGCCAGAGATGCTTGATGGTGACGGTGTTCATGGAGGAGTTCACGACAGCACCTGGAGAAGACAGCAGGGGGAAGAGCAAGTGGGGTGAGTGAGTGAGGGGTGGGTGACACAGCTCCTGATGCCTTTGCCAATGGTTCTCTGGGCCGACTGGCTGGATTTGGGGTAGTCAAGGATGGCCTGAGCAGCACCTGTGGATGATGGCCAGCGGAGGAAGCCTTGGCAAGAGCCGGTCCAGGTAGGACTCAGAGTGGAAAGAGAAACAGGGAGAGACAGAAGGCAGCGGAAGAGCCTGGCTTGGGCACCAGGGTTGAGATGGGGCGGCCAGGGCCCTTCCGTGGGCTGCCATGGAAGAGCAGCCAAGGAGCAGGAGGAGCAGTTTTCAGGGTGGCAGCGCTCAGTTCCAGGGCGGGCAACCTGGGCCTCTCCAGGAGTTGTTGGACTACAGTTCTCATCATGCCTGACTGATGGCCATGCTGGCTGGGGCTGATGGGGATTGGAGTCCAATACATCTGGAGGGCCACTGGTTGGGGAAGGGTGGGTTAGACACACTGATGAAAAACCTTTGGTTTGGCTCGTCCTGGGTTCGTTCTTGCAGTCAGTCCACGCTTGACTGACACAAGTATTTGCAGTCGTTGTGGGTGGCAGGAGGTCCCATCGCAGAAGAGGCATTCCGGTCCCCACTTCTCTCTCACGCAGGACGGAGAGCCTCTTCTGTGCTGGGGCCGCGAGGCCAGGTGCCTGCACCGTGAGTCAACACCTCTCGCACTTCTCTGACACTTTTCTTTTTAAAAAAGCCCTTCCATTTCTTCCTGTTCTTTGAAATGAGGGAGGCAAATATTGTTTACTATATTTACAACTAAACAGTGATCTATTTATAACTGACAAACACTACAGCCAGAGCTTGAACTGCGAGGGAATGAACCTCACGTGGCTGCCTCTGTAGCGACTGTTTTTCACAGGCGGCTGGGGGTACGGGGGTGTGATCTGGTTAAAATGGAGGGTGGGGATGGAGAGGCTGGGCCTTTTCCTTTTCCTTAAAGGTCCCCGTAATTTGTACACTGAACACATTGGTTCCGTACGACTGGTGGTCTATATCTGCTCAGCATAGATGCCTTCCTTTGGCGAACTGGTACTATCTGCAGCTTTGGTTGATGTCTGAGTAAACAGACTCCTCGGCCCTCCTTATATCTCTATGCTGCACAACTATTGTTCTGAAGATAAACTTTGGCTTTCTTTGTTGCACAACATACACAGTTTTGGTTGCCCTTCTTCAGGCTTTGTGCCTTAGGCGAGCGACAGAAGGTATCTACTGAGAGGGGGGGGAGGGGGGGAAACAGAATAAGGAGCAAGGACGACCCCCCCCCCCCCACACTCTAGGTCCGGGTCCAAGGCTGGTCCAGCTGAATATTCCTCACAGTTCTTCAGAGGCAGATGTGGGTGCATCTGCTGCACCACTGGGAGCAGCAATGCTTCTTTCAAGCCAGCTGTGAGGGAGACGTCTCGTGGGCTTCTGGCCTTGGTTTCCCCTGCCTACCCTAGCTTGGCAATTGGGGGCTTCTCCCTGCCATCTGCTGGGGAATGTGAGGAGTCACATGTGATGGGGACAGAACTCACTGTTCATGTCTTCGTTGGTGCCGATCCAGAAAATAGTGTAGTTGGTGATGAATCCATTCCGCTTCTCCACCGGGATGGGCTCCCAGCGAAGCTCAGCTGCTGATTTGCTAACACTCTCTGGATGCAGTTTGGGGCTTTCGGATGGAGCTGCACAGAGAGGACTGAATGTTAATATTACCACAGTGAGGTCAGTGGGGGGTGGGGGTGGCGGCTGGGGGGCAGCTGGAGGTTCGTAGGGCAGCCTGGACGATGAGTGATTCCCAGAAGATGTTCTCAGTGCTACCTCTGAGAATATATAAAGCAAGAGGGCCTAAGGCATCCCCCCACCCGCATTTGAAAAAGGAAAAGGGTTAGTATGAGGGTTAGCTCCAATATTACCCCCACCCACCCACCACCCATACCATCATTTTAGAAATCAAGCTGTGGCATACGAACAGTGTATGGGAGAGGGGGAGGTTTTGATTTCGATTTGGTCTCTATGCTACATCCCCCCCCCCCAGAAACAGAAGCCATTGCATTTCTCCAGCCTCCAAAGGCCTGAAGCAGAGCTTTATGTGGGGAAGGCCCTGCCAGGGGCCAGAGGCTGCTGAGCTGCACCATCCCAGGAACCAGAGCCGGCTCCGGGTTTGGAGGGCCTTTGAGCAAGACGCTCTCCTGGGCCCCCTCCCTCCCTCCCTCCCTCCCTCCCTCGTGAGCCTGCTTTTTCCTCCTTGCCATTGCCACCCATTGCACCTCCTCCTCCCTCCCTCCCTCCCTCCCTCCCTCCCTCCCTCTCATCATGGCTGCCCAATGGTTCAACAGCTGGAGAGAGCCAGTGCGTGAGGAGGCCGCGGCATCTCCTCCTCCTCCTCTTCCCCCCCCCTCCCCACCAATGTCTGGGCCAGAGCGAGAGGCAGGTGGCGATGCAGAAGAGGAGGAGCAATTCCTCGGGGCTCTTGTCAGTGAGGCCCCACTGGGGTGTGAGCCATTGGCAGGTGCCTGGCCCTGCCTCCCCTTGACGCCAGTTCTGCCAGGAATGGCTGGAATGGGAGGTGTACCTTTCTGACTGGTGTACAATTCCATAGACCGAGGCACCCCCACTCTGTCCTTGTAGAGAGGGTAGATGGAGAGGTTGTACCGCTGGAAAGGCTCGATGTCTTCTGGAAGAAAGGAGGGTCAGGTTGTCAGGGGAAGCAGGGCTTGAAGGGAGCCTGGATGGTCTTCCAGGTCACATTCTTTTGCCAGGCTATCACCCTTCCTCATTCACTGTAGTTTATAGGGGGATCAGGCGAGTCACCTGTAGCCCTCCCAGACTCTGGAACTCCTCCGTCAGGAGATAGTCTAGCCTCCCCCTGGAGACAGCAGGAAGCCTTCGACATCGACCTGGTTCGCACATCATACTAAGCCACAGTGGGTTGTCACCATGGAGGAGTGCAAGGCGGCTTAGCGTGACATCCGAACCCAGTGCGGTTTTTCCCTCATGGGTTGTTTTTCACAAACAAGCCACTCTGAGAATCCATGGCTTGTAGTAGGGCATTTATGGTGGCATGTTGAGATGTCTGAACCCAGCAGAATTGTTTTAGCATGGGTTGTTTAAAATGACGACAGAGCCACGTGGCGTGTGGGGTAAAAATCCTGCCAGCTGTGCCTTGCAATCCTGCTGGTGCCACTGCCATCCACCCTCCTCCTCTGCTGACTGTGTCAGTCCTTTCACCCATACCGCACTGGTGCTGGGCAATAGGTGTCCCTATGGCGTGGGCAGCTCTTTTTATTCTTATTTCTTTTCGTCCTTAAAATTGCACAAATGGCTTCGTAATTCCCCCTTTCCCTCCCTTTGGTCCTGCGCAAATGTGCATATATGCAGGACTGCAGCAAGGCATATTTTCCTGTTTTATTCACATGCTTCATTGATTGTAAAATTGGCAAGCTCCACATACTCCTGCAGTAATTCTACTGGCAGCAAAAACGCCCATCTTGTTTAGCCATCTTGTTTTTTGGAGTTTGCTCTCAAGGGAAGCATCGAAGCAGAGGAAGAATCTGACAGCGAGCATTTCAAGATGTTAGGAGAGGGGGGGATTTGACACGTGCCCTATCTAGATGTGCAGAGGGCATATTGATGTGCTTGGGTACTGTCCTAGCTTTTGCCATACTGATACAACTAAAGAATGTAAAAATAAATTTAAAAAGTACCAATCCCATTTGCGCAAATTTGAAGGGCCACCAAAATTCTTTAAAAAGAAAGAAAAGAAAAGGTTGCAAATGTTAAAATTGCTCAGATAAGGGATAGTGATTGGAGGGAGGGGAGTTTCCATCTCTAGAGAATGCAACACTCCGAGATTTTGTGTTTTGAAACTTGTAGATTTGGCAGCTGTGTAGCAATTGGGGGAGGGCAAGGATCTGAGAGGCAGCTGGGATACGCCCCGGGGTGGGTGGGAGGACTGAGGGGGAAAGAAGCCATGCCAAGCAGCCACATGCTCTTGGGAAACATACAGGGGCGGGGGAGGGGCAAGCCTGAATTGAGCCCCCTTCCCTGTAGACCCCTCAAACCACCTCGAGTTTGACAGCTCTCAGAACCGAGGCAGTGAGAGTGCTCTTTAGGGAGCTTTTAAATTCCGGTTGGCTTCTATAGGAATCTAAAGGCAGCCCGAGCTGAAAATCGGGAGAGTGGGCAAAATCCAAGCACTGGTCCTGCTTGGCAAAAGCAGCAGGGGTTTCTTGCTGGCAGCTTGCTGCCCAATACCCTTTACCCACGATTGGCATGTCTGGGTTTGCACGACACAGCAAACCATCGTGGGTAAAACAACTCCTACTGCAGACCATGGGTTATCATAGTGGGTTGATTGGGAAAAACAACCCACCCTGATAAGTATGGTCTGGGTTCGGATGGCACACTGACCAACGGTGGTTTGTTCTGGAAAACAAGCCGCTGTTGGTTGGCATGTCGCATGAACCCAGTCTCTGTAGGGAAGAAGTGCACTTTGTCTCCCAAGTAGATGTCCTCAGGGGTGGAGGAGTCCTTGGTCACCTTGGATCTGGGCTTGTGTGATGTCGCCGGTCTGCAGCATTATCCAGGCAATGTTGTTGTTGTCGTTGTCTTCCAGTGAGGTGCCAGAGGTCACCCTGTGCCACTCAAGGACGTAGCCGGTGGCTGCTGCACCTGGGGGGTCCCACCATATCAAGATGCTCTTCTCATTGCGAGGGGAGGCCTGGATCGTAGGCACAGATAGACCTATAAATGATATGGGAAAACACCCGGGAAGGAGTTAGAAAAGTAAGTGAGAGAGCAGAAGCTAGAACCATCTTTGGTGGCTGGTGGGGGTGGGGTGGGGGAGTGAGAAACCAAGGAAAATGGGGAGGATGTGGAATGTAAGAATGTTGAAATTATTGTCGATTAGAATTAAGGAGAACTATTATAAGACAGTTTGGAGATGGTATCTAACACCTGTAAGATTTCACCAGATTGATAAATAAGTGTCCAAGAATTGTTGGAGGGGATGTCAGGAGGTTGGGACCTATTTTCATATGTGGTGGAGCTGTGAACAAATACAAAAATTCTGGGAAAAGGTTTTTAAAGAAATAAGTGATATAATTGGAAGTAAATTGGAATTAAACCCGAAGCTAGCTCTACTAGCAATATGGGATAGTAGGAATAAGCATATAATTAATAGAGAATTGGTAAACAACCTCCTGGCACCCGTTAGAATAATGATTGCTAAAAATTGGAAAGGGCAACGAAGTTATAAAATAGAAGATTGGTATAAAGAAATTTGGGATATAGCATTGAATGATATGTTGACATGTAAAATGAAAATAATGAGGGGAATGTCCAGTAAGAGTGATTTTGGAGATATATGGACTCCCTTTTTGGAATATGTTTTAAGATCGGGAAAGGGACAGTCGCCTTCAAAAGAATCATTAAAATTTTGGAAGGAAGATGGATGAATGTGAGTAGGTCTCGGGGGGGGTGCACGGGGGTAGTCGAGGGAGTTAGTTTGTTTTTATATATTATGTATTATGTGTATGTTTGTTTTGTTTTGTTGAAAAATTAATAAAAATTATACTAAAAAAAAAAAAAAAAGAAACCAAGGAAAATCACTTCTTTTCCAAGGACTTCTAAAATCAGCTCCGTCAAGGAGCCATTTTCCTGGAAACCAAACCATCTTGTATTCTTTTGTAATGTGAGTTGCAGAAAAAATAAACCTTGCCAAAAGATGGGAACCCTCAAACTCAGGTCATATTTTGTGTGGGCCCCAACCCACTGACAAAGTACACTCACTGCTGAGAGACAACCTACAGCGCAATCCACACAGAAGTAAGTACCATGGAGTTCCACGAGGTTTACTCCCAAGCAAGCGCGTATAGGATTCTCCTTGGTACTCAGATCTTTTCTTTACAAAGAATGCTATTTAGGTAATCTAACTAAACTAAATTTACATTTTTAGGAAGGTCTATTTCTTTGGAAAGGAAAGTGGCCCTGGTTCCCCCCCCCACACACACATCTGCTCCTTTTCTATTCCCCAATCCAACCCAGACCCTGTGAAATACCCAGTAGCTAAGAATCCAGAATGTTGCTTGCTCATTGCAGCTCAGGGGAATTTCACATGCGCATTTGTCTGCCAACAGGCTCCATTGTGGGCCCAGAACTTTCCAGAAGCCGTAGCTGGTAGCTAGTTACTAGGCAGAGCAGTTTCGTTTCAAAAGATGGGGAAAAAGGTGTTCTTGTTGGAATATTAATTTCAAAGTATTTGTAAGCTGCTTTTCAGAGCTAAAACCTCCCAAAGTGATAGACATTTAAAAACAAACAAACCACACTACAGATATATCAGAAAAGATACATAGTAATCAAGACAGCTGCTTTGGCTAAGCCATTTGCCTGTCATTTTCATCTATACTGCCCAATAGCCAAACCTCTCTGGGTGATTCACAACACTTACAAGCCAGAAATACAAGACAATAAAAACATAACATCGTTAACATACAAAATTTAAAAACTGTTCAAAGCAGTTTATAGAGAATAAACATTCTTGATTCAAGGACTGAGCTCAAATAGCATAACAGTGTGCAGGTTCTTACAACAAGTATTGTTGTAAGACGCCTTGCAAGGTTTTCCACCCTGAAAGGCGGCCAAGAAATGTGTTAAATAAATAAATAAATAAATAATATATTTATTTATTTATTTATTACCCGCCTCTCCCTCTGGATTGAGGCGGGGAACAACACCAAGAATAAAATACACAAACGGATTAAAAGCACATAAAACCAATACATTGGTCGAGGTGGTGGACAGGGTAGGCTACTCTCCTGGTGCCTCTGAAGACTGGCCTGTCCTTGGTCTCTAGGATCAAGCCCAGGATAACAATGGATATCGCATCTGATCTCTTGTCCTCAAAAATATATTATTCCCCTCATCCCACAGTTCTCAATACATTTGATAGAGGGCCATAGGTTTAAATTAAAACATCTGCTTAATTTTTTAAAATGGGTTGTTAGTCACTCTGTTCCCATGCCACATGGCCTGTGTGACCTCAACTTCCATCCATGTAGCCCACTGATCCTGCTAGGTCCGCTTCAGCCACTAAGCAGCCAGGCCCCAGGTTCTAGCAGAGGGAAACAGTTGAGTCAGGCACAGGGACTGCACTGCGAAATGTACTTAAACTCCTGCAGAGGGGCTGCACCCCACCCCGCAAACTGAGCAGGCTCTCACCTTTCGCCTCCAGCAAGAGGACTTCTGTGGGTTCCGATGCACCTCTGGAGTTGTAGGCTGCGAGATAAATTCTCCGCGTTCCAGATGGCACTGAGAAAGTGCATTGCAGCTCAGTGGTGTTGCAGAGAGCAACGGGCTTCCCTTTGTGCGGGCTGCTGCGGCGCGTGGCCCAGTAACCCAGGATTTTGCCATGGGTTTCATTTGATTTCATAGGCTTGACGACAAGGAGAGAATTCAGACAGGAATGTTGGTTGACTACAAATCAAACGTGGCACCTAAAGTCTGCTCTGACCGGAATCCCTGATGAAGAAAGAGAGGCAGGCTGCCCCTTTTCTCTCACCCTCGTCCCTCCCACTAATGGTTCTGTCCAAGTTTAACTTCTGTGGCTCCCCACCCCCTCCCATGAAGAACCCTGTAACTGTCATCTGCTGAGGGTGCTGAGAATTCTCTAGCAGTGCATCCTTCCCTGGTAGTAAACCCCAGGGAGGGAGGGAAAAATCGGGAGAAATCACCCTGCCTCACTCTGAATCTTACAGGAGGTCCAGAATGCTACCATCTGTCCCGTGGCCTCCCACGTTTGCCCACTCCAGCTTCTTCCACAAAAAAAAACAGTTAAGGAGGGGAAAACAGTGTCACTGCACCCGAGTCGTTCTGTTAGGTTTCAGGCTGCAGTGGAGATAAGTCCTAAGAAAGCCATGGCTGCATCTGTCTCAAGCAGCTGGGGAACATCTTATTCTCTGTGTGCTCACCAAATCAAACCAAACCACGGCAAGATCTATAGTACTGATTTATAATAGTATTGAAGTACCATTGACAACTCTTGGGGCCCACGACACATTCCATATACCATTTTCAAACTGCGTTCAGAGTGTTATATCCTACTTGGTATAGATCTGGTCCAAACCACCAGATCCTGCACCAGAGATGGGCAATTTGTGGTCCTGAAGATGTTCCCAAATGGTGACAGCTAAAAGGAGTTGAAGGCCAAAACATCTGGCCACCCTGTCCTACATCAAAGAAATCCCAATGGTGTAGATAGATTCTACAACCCAAATGAATAATGCAAATCTGTTTGTTTTGCCTAATATTCAGTGCAATTTTTGTTAAATTGTGCATGTCTTGTCAAAAGGAAGTCTTACTGAGCTCAGTGGAACCTGTTCTCTAGTAAATGCGTTTAGGCCTGCAGCCTTAGACTGCGATCCTGTGCATGTTTGCTCAGAAGTAAATCCTTCTGTGTTCAGCACAGCCTTCATCTGCTTGCAATGAACTGGGGGAGGGACAAGGGAGTTCTGCATTGCAGAGCACAAATGCACCACTGGAAGGAAGGAACCCTGCCTTTTTCAGCCATTTTCAGGCATTTCCAGACCTTCCCATAAGGGCTGCAGGGTCACTTTGGAGCTATTTAACGTGGGGAAAGCCCTAGGGTGGCACGGTGGCACGGTGTTGTTTATATGATGCAGAAGCCACTGCAGTTGCATCCAGGGCTTTCCCGCGATGCTCCGAAATAAAGTTGGGGACTTATCCCAATTTTTTTCTCTGGAGTGAGGTGACAATGGCACATCTGCCGCCTGTCGCCGCTCCAGAGTTGTGGTGGAGGCATGGCCAGGCAGATGGCAGCCCCTGCGTCATCTGCCCGGACAGGAGGGAGGGGGTGGGCCAGTGAGTCACTTCCACGCTTCCTGCTGTGTGGGGAGAAGGAAATGCTTGGTGAGGAAAGCCCCACAAGGTAAGGTGGAAAAAAACTGGAGAGGGATGCGCAAATGTGCAGTGGTGCAACGGAACATGGAGCAGCTATGCATGGGGCAGCGGCGGCTCCTCCGCCTCTAATTGATGGATGCAAATCTTGTGCTCGCTCCTTGGTGTGGGGACAACCCTGCAGGAGCGCAAGTGTGGGGCTTTGGGGGCTCGCGGTGCCAATGCGTCATCATCAAGACAGCCCCTTGGAAAACTGGGATGGGCCTGGGATCAGCCACCTGCACTTTATGATGATGCTTGTGAGACACAAATCCAAGGCATGGATTTTGCACAATGGCCCTCCTTCTCACCTTCCACAGCAGCTGCACCTCCGTTCCCTTCTCTGCCTTTCCAGGCTTCATCTTCCACCAGGCATCAAGCTTTCCTGAAGGCACTGGAGGAGAAAAGGAGGCTTCGGTGACATTGTCAAGCAGCACAGGTCAGGCTCAGGGCCTGCAGCAGCTCATGTCTGCACAGTTTCTTCAAAGAAACAGCATGCACAAGCTGTGCCACCACCCAAGTTCCTAAAAGAAGTTGTGCTGGGGCTCACTATTATCTCGCAGCAACACCCTTTACCCTAGATACCCCACTCCTCATTCCCATTATTCAAGACTGTGGTGGGGTGTGGGTGTGGACGGGGACGGACTGCCCACTCCAGATGTGTTGCAGTCCCCCTCTCTGAACATTCAGCTTTCATAAAAACAAAGAGAACTTCTTTGCCCTTTTACTTGTGGAGATAGGAGGGAATGTGTGAGGCCAGGGTTCGATCCATTGACTCACTAAGAAATCATAAAGTTAAACAACATATCGGGCTCCCTGCTGTTCCACACAGATTTCTTGCCTCTTCACATGGCCAGAGGAACTCGTTCCTCTATTACTTTGCAAAGTTTGGGGCCAAGTAGGCTCCCGAGGCTGAGTGCCAGCGGCTTCTGGCAATCCTGGCGTGTATGTGTGTGGTTGGCGGGATGTGCGAAGGGAAGTGGGCCTCCCCTGGTGCTTTTCTGATGAGTCTCCCAACGGATGGCTTAGGAGGGACTCTGAGTTGCCCACTCCTGCTAACCCCTCGTGAGTGGCCACGGGGCTCCGGAGCAGCCAGGCCCTGTCCCACGTACCTTTCTCATGGGTGGTGAAGTTCTTTGCAGGACTCCAGTCGCTCCAGTAGCTGACCGGTAGTTTCTGGCAGCGCATTTGGAACAGGTACCGGGTGCCGAAGAGGAAGCCGCAGTGCTGTGCTTTCCAGGTGGGGCTGGAGATATTGCGCACCTAGGGGGTAGAAAGGAGAATGAGAAGAGCCAGCAGACCAGAAACCCCCTCTGAGAAGACCCTTCCCAGCCTCGCCAGTCCTGCTGCCACGTCACCGGCCCCTCCTACCGGAACGGTGTGGGCAGAGGGAGCAACACCCACGCTGCTCCAGTAACAGCAGCTCCAGCCTGTTGCAAGCACCCACGCAGAGCGGGGGCTGGGGGAGCCGCTCCTTTGGGTGAACTGGTCTGGAGTGAAAGGGGCCCGGTGGAACTGCAGTGGCTCGCTTGGTGGATTTGCACAGCAGGGCGGACAGTGGAAGAGAAAAACCACAAGCGGGGATGAGGCCGGTGATGTGCCAGCCACTGGCTCGCCGGTTGCCAGGGAACAGCTTGGGAGAGAGGTGTGAAGCCGAGGTACTGGCGGGGGTAGCGCCTGATGGAGGGGTGTGCGTGTGTGTGTGTGTGTGGGCGGGCAGGCATGACAGGGTGGAGGTGACAGGACAGGAGAGAAAAGCAATCAAAAACGGCATCAGCAGCAAAGCCAAGCACATCAGCGGGGGTGGAGCTGGGGGCTGCTGTTTTCGTACATGGGAAAGCCGTGGGCATAACGAGGAGCCACGGCCAGCCAGGTACAGCGAGCAGCACCCTCACTGCCGGGCCAGAGCCCCTCGGCTGGCCCAGCCCTCTTTGCCCAGGAGAGACTCACAAACGCCCAGTCCCGGTCGTCCTCCCTCCGGTAGCGCAGGTCACACAACTGCTGCTGGTACGCGTCGCCTTTCACCGCCTGCCACGCCACGGACACGCAGTCAGTCTCTTCGGGGACAGACTGGACGGCCAGGAGGCTCGGGGGATCCAGCTGGACTGAAAGAAGCAAGCAGCACATGGCAAGGCCTGAGGCAGGGAGTTCCACGCAGAGTCTTCGGGGCAGCTGCCCTGGGGGCTGTTCTCTCCCCTCTGTGCCAATGGGCCACACGGCCTGTGGCAGCCTTCCGATCTGAGCGTCATCAGACCGGGGGGGGGGAGGGGAATCACGTTTCCTAACTGTTGCTTCTCCGCCCCCGCTCCTTTCCCACAACACTTCCTCTTTCTTCCCAGAGAAGAGGAATTAAACAAAGACCACGTGCCCCATTCAGGGACTGTTTTTATCACGCCGTTTTTCCTGCACACAGCAGGAAATGGCGTCAGATTCCGTTTCCTAAAAAAAAAAGTCAGATTAAAAGGGATCCATTTTGTGACGGAAAAAAGGCAAGAAGGAGCGAGAGGCGGATGGCGTTGTCTAAAGGACACGTGAAAAACCGCGAGTGGGCAGTAGCAAGCTTGCGATGAAACGCTCCTCTGATGAACCCCTCTTCTATCCCAGAAGTGTGGCGAACCCCTGATGCGCCATTCCCGGCAGCACAAGGCGTGGATCTGAGCATGGCACTGGCCCAGGCCGGAAGACCATTTGCCCAGGGGGGCCAGCATGCCCCGCTCCAGGAGACGCCATGCAAGTCTCTCTCCTGCCTGGCTTTCCTTCTTGCCCCGCAACAGCCAGCCCCCATCCTGCAGTCCCTGGGCGCTCTCAGTCCTTGGTGGTCTTTGCCAGTTTTTTTCTCCTCCTGCAAACCTTTGTGTTCTCCAAACTCTGTGGACACTCCTCTCCCTCCCGCACCATCAGCGCTATAACCACGGCCAGCAGCCTGCAATGACAAAGCTGTGCCGTGGCCCATGCTGTTATTTAGGTTATTTTTATGTAGTCCTCTAGTCAGCTTCCCAGAGTGGTTTACAAAAAGACTAAAGCAATAAAATCTAAATACAAAAACATAATGAACTAAAGGAGAGCTTCAGCTATTGGGCGACATAAAATTGAAATAAATAAATTAAAACAAAAGCCAGAAAATCATGAAAGCAGGAGAAAACTGTCAGCAGGCTTAATATTATTTGTTTATTTATTTATTACATTTCTATACTGCTCAATCGCCAAAGCTCTCTTAGTCCATGGGTGAAGAGTTGAAAATTGACATATTTAAATTGAACAATTTGAATATGCTGTTTTAATCTTTTAATCTTGTTACTCTATTTATAATATTTATATTCTGCTCCGGAATCTATTTTAGACATGGAGCAGTATATAAATGTTGGAAATAAATAAATATCGCTATCAAGTAAGGTGGCAACATTTCATTATGGTCTTTTTTGAAAGGTGGATGTCTCTGGGTGGCATTTTCACATGATAGCCTGTTCTGACTGGTTGCTTAAGCTTTTTATGAAGCCATTAAGATGTAACATGTGAAGCAATGTCTGATCTAACATTTTAAAACTGCATTGGAAAGCTAATGGATTCCCTTCAAATAACTATTTGTAATAATGACCTTATCTGTTACCATTTTCGTGGTACAAGCCATATATCAAGAAAAAGTTACATTGCAGATGACATCCAGATATGCAACTAAGGAGTATTAGAAAATTATAGGGAACACCTTTATGATTCCATCAAGCCATAGCTTGTGTACATTAATTTTGTTATGCCATATGTAGACACATATAAGCCTTCCATGTTTCATGTAATTTTACCCCAAAAGGACAGCAAGGTGGGCAAACCTCTCTGGGGAGAGAGTTCCACACCTGAGTCGCCACCACCAAGAAGGCCCCTCTCTGGTAGCCACCCCACTCTCGTCAGACGATGGAGGCACCTGCAGGAGAGACTCCGCTGCAAATCTTAATGTATCGGGAGGTACATATGGATATAGGTGGTCCTGGGCAAGATGGTCTACCCCAGGAGGGCACAACCTTTTTGGCCCCAAGAGCCGCATGCGATGCTGGCTTGAGGCTCAGGGGCCACATGCACAAATGCATCCAAGTGATCCTGATCCAGTTTGCTCTTTCCTCACTTTATGAGGACCTCTGGAGGATCAGGGCACAGTGAGGGCCTTATGGGAGCGCAGGTTGTGCACCCCTAGCTGGCAGAAGTTCTCCTGGTCCCTTGTGCTCCTGCTACCCAAAATCCCTTGAACGGGAGAAGCCAGGGACTGAACTAGAAGGTGCAACTGGATGAGACATGGATTGAGCTGGATCAACTGTCCCTTTTTAAAAATTTAAAAGCAGCCAGGAGAGAGAGAGAGAGAGAGAGAGAGAGAGAGAGAGAGGGATCAGGGCCATGGCGCTGGAGGAGGATTTAAGTCCGTCTCCTTATGCAATTTCTGCAGTCAAAATCGCCCTCCAAAGCAGCTATTTACCTACTGGGGAACCATAAATCTTGAATTAAAAGAGCATATGTTTATCCCCAACTCTGCCCCAGGGGAAATTAGCCTTCAGAAAATTTGCTTGTGATTTCATCCTCCCAAAGTCACTGATTTCAGCAAGATCTTGGTTACCCCTAACTTGCAAGGAAAGGGTACTTGAACCAGCCTCAACCACGGCCACACACCTAGATCCACTGGGTCTGCACACAAGCGCTCCGATTCCACGGCTCCCAGGGCATTCTTCGCTGACACCAAGAAAAGCATCTTTTGATAGAGCCGGAGATACTGGCGGCCAATGATGCAGGAGTTCTGGCCAGCCGAGGGGCTGCAGCCTGGGATGGGCTCCAGTGGACCTTCACACTCCCTCCGGGTCCTGAGACACAGGCAAGAGAACAGGCACGCAGTGGGCACTTGAGGCGGAGCTGCTGCACCCACGTGCGCTCTGCCAGGGTCCCCGATGCGGCCGTGTGTGAGATGGAGCACTGGGGCTCAGCTCAACAACCTCATGGCTTCATGCACGTGCCGTGGGCATGTGCGAGGATGCATGTGCATCCAACGGAAATGCCACTGCAGATTTTTACTCCAAAAATAAATTTCTGGCCACCATTCCAAACATTTACACAAGACTTTCGGTCAACTGCTCCAGACATCAGAATCTGGGGGATGTGGGGAGTCAGACTCAGCCACCCCTCCCACCCCCACCCCGTTTACTACCAGCACGCCTACTACCAGCAATTCTGTTTCCTTACCAGAAGCTCTTCAGGGTGATGCTAACTGGGAGCAGACTATCCCGTCCAGGATCCCAGTGGCACGTCAGGTTCACAGAGGAAGCATTCATGATGCAGGTGAGGTTTTGAGGCCGTGATGGAGGATCTGAATGAAGATCACAAGAGACAGAACGGGTGAGAAACGAGGATGTTTTTCTGCTCTGAGCTGATGATGTTCCATTCAGGCTGTGGTGTTACCCCTTCATTAGTGCCGAGACTGACTTTATATTTGAGGTCTATATTTGTCATCCAATGACATCTGGCCCAGTATTTGATTTTTGTCTCTGGTCCCCTCTACAAGATTTCGCTTTGACGCCCGGTTGCCCGGTTATGCGCATATACGGATAAGCGAATTTACTCCTAATACCTATTCACGAGAGGCGGCGAAGCGCATTACGGGATGTATGAAACGCGCTTTAAAGTTGTTTACATGCGGAAAATCGCATGTTTACATGGCCATAAGATGCTTTAATTCCAGCGGTAAATTAAAACTCACTATTTAACGTACATTCAATAATGCGCATAAGCGGAGATAAAAAGCGCCTCAACCCCCAATTTGTGCTCCGCTCTTGTAGAGGTAAAATCTGTAATGCGTTTTGAAAGAGCTTTATATATATATATTTATTTATTTACAGTCGATAGACCAACAGAAAGATTAAAATATCAGAATAAAACCATATGTTTATACAGCAATCGATTACAATGGATTAATCCTATAACCTCAGTATCCTACTTTGAATCACATATGATAAAAAATTTGCAACTTGTATTGTGATGTGCCTGTCCAGGCCTTGTAGCAGCGATACAACCATTTGCTCACGGGATCTACCAGCGAAGCTTCGGGTAATGGGATACAGTAGTTCATTCCTAGCATTGCTATAAAAAACACAGTCAAACAACACATGAGATGTTGATTCTACTTCAGAGTTATTCCATGGGCAGAGTCTTCGCTCAACGGGAACCTTATGAAATCTCCCCTCCAGAAGTTTGCAGGGAAGAGTATTAAAACGTGCCAATGAAAAAGCCCTTCTACATTTAGGGACTACAAGCCAATTCAGATAAAGCGTCTTCCCCTTTGGTTGTAAGTCGGCAAGACCTTGGGCAGAAGGACAGCATGGACTAAGGGAGCAGCTACGCATGTCCTGTAAATCAATATCTGACAGCCTTGGTTTAACGATGCATTTAGCATTCCCCAACTCCAAAGATAATAGGGTGGGCAGAGGCAGGCCCAACGCCTGAACCTTCTGAGCCACTGCCCTATGCCAGGGAGATTCGTATTGGTCAGTCATCACCTGATATGTCATAGAGTCTGAGGATAGGGTATGATGATGGCGTAGCCAGAATATAATTATATGTGCTCAAGCTGTACAATTCAGGGAACATAAGATGGCCTCCAAATTGAGAATGGCTCCTGGAACACATCTTGGAACCCCAAAGATGGCTCTTTAAATTTTTGATTGAACAGCTTGAAGGGAACCCCCAAACATTGGAAACCAGATGGGGGCACTGAACAATAAGTGGGCCGCTGGTTTAGCTCTGAAGACTTGAATAGCTGCTGGCAAAAATTTGCCTCCTTTAGAATGAAAAAACCTTAGCAACACCGCTGCAGATTGTTCAGCTCTTTCCTCAGCATGTTTGATATGTTTGGACCACTTGAGATTGTCTTGATTCCAAATCCCCAAATACTTAAGTGCTTTCACCTGATCAATTTTATGGCCTCTTCAGGACCACTGACAGGTCCTACTTCTCTTTGCGAACATCATAACTTTTGATTTTTGGTAGTTGATTTTTAGACTATTTTGTTCGCAATAATCCTTGAAGCCATGAAAGAGCTTTAAATTAGGGGTGTGCACGGACCCCCCGGATCGGATCGGGACCCGGATCGGGACCTCCAATTTTGTCCCGGACCGGTTCGGACAAAATCGGAGGCCCCCCGGACCGGATCGAGTCCGATCCCGACCCAAAAATCGTACATTTTTGGATCGGCCGCCATTTTTTTCCCCATAGACTTGCATTGCAATGCAAGTCTATGAGGAAAAAATGGCGGCGGGTGGGTAAGGGGGGGCCTAACTCCCTCCCCCCCCCCGGGGCCGTCCGCTGTGGACGGCCCCGGCAGGTAAACCCCCTCCCCCGCGCTCCCTACCCCCCCTGGGGCCGCCTGCTTCCATCCGCTGGCGCCCGCGGGCGCCAGCGGATAGAAGCGGACGGCTCCGGGGGGGGGGTAAGCCCCCTTCCCCGCCACTTACCTTCTCGGCACGTCCGGCGCCGGCGGCTACTACCAGCGGGCTCCGCGGCCTACTCTCGAGTAGCGCGCCGGGTGATGACATCACCCGGCGCGCCACCCTGGAGCAGGCCGCGGAGCCTGCTGGTAGTAGTAGGCGCCGGCGCCGGACGGGAGCCGCCGGGCCGGGCAGGTAAGGGCCCCCCTCCCCCCTCCCCCCTCCGCGCGCCCCCTCCTCCCCTCCACGCACCCCCTCCTTACCTTTCCGGCCCGGCGGCTCCCGTCCGGCGCCGGCGCCTACTACTTCCAGCAGGCTCCGCGGCCTGCTCTAGAGTAGCGCGCCGGGTGATGACATCACCCGGCGCGCCATCCTAGAGCAGGCCGCGGAGCCTGCTGGGAGTAGTAGGCGCCGGCGCCGGACGGGAGCCGCCGGGCCGGAAAGGTAAGGGCCCCCCTCCCCCCTCCGCGCGCCCCCTCCTCCCCTCCACGCACCCCCTCCTTACCTTTCCGGCCCGGCGGCTCCCGTCCGGCGCCGGCGCCTACTACTTTCAGCAGGCTCCGCGGCCTGCTCTAGAGTAGCGCGCCGGGTGATGACATCACCCGGCGCGCCATCCTAGAGCAGGCCGCGGAGCCTGCTGGGAGTAGTAGGCGCCGGCGCCGGACGGGAGCCGCCGGGCCGGAAAGGTAAGGGCCCCCCTCCCCCCTCCGCGCGCCCCCTCCTCCCCTCCACGCACCCCCTCCTTACCTTTCCGGCCCGGCGGCTCCCGTCCGGCGCCGGCGCCTACTACTTTCAGCAGGCTCCGCGGCCTGCTCTAGAGTAGCGCGCCGGGTGATGACATCACCCGGCGCGCCATCCTAGAGCAGGCCGCGGAGCCTGCTGGGAGTAGTAGGCGCCGGCGCCGGACGGGAGCCGCCGGGCCGGAAAGGTAAGGGCCCCCCTCCCCCCTCCGCGCGCCCCCTCCTCCCCTCCACGCACCCCCTCCTTACCTTTCCGGCCCGGCGGCTCCCGTCCGGCGCCGGCGCCTACTACTTCCAGCAGGCTCCGCGGCCTGCTCTAGAGTAGCGCGCCGGGTGATGACATCACCCGGCGCGCCATCCTAGAGCAGGCCGCGGAGCCTGCTGGGAATAGTAGGCGCCGGCGCCGGACGGGAGCCGCCGGGCCGGAAAGGTAAGGGCCCCCCTCCCCCCTCCGCGCGCCCCCTCCTCCCCTCCACGCACCCCCTCCTTACCTTCCCGGCCCGGTGGCTCCCGTCCGGCGCCGGCGCCTACTACTACCAGCAGGCTCCGCGGCCTGCTCTAGAGTAGCGCGCCGGGTGATGACATCACCCGGCGCGCCACCCTAGAGCAGGCCGCGGAGCCTGCTAGTAGTAGTAGGCGCCGGCGCCGGACGGGAGCCACCGGGCCGAGAAGGTAAGTGCCCCCCTCCTCCCCCCCCCCCCGCTGTCCACTTTCATCGGCGGGCGCCCGCTGGCGCCCGCCAATGGAAGCGGCGGTGGGCGCCAGTGGGCGCCCGCCGATCCGCCGATCCGCCGAACCGGTTCGGAGCTTTTTCGGACCGGTTCGGATTGGATCGGCCGATCCAGCTGCGGGATCGGAAATCGGATAATTTATCCGATTTCCCACTGGACCGGACTCGGATCGTGGATCGGGTCCGATCCAGTGCACATCCCTACTTTAAATCGCTTTTGTAGAGGCACCCTCTGATATTTGAAATGCAGCAGCATTTCAAGGAAACGTACTTTTCCCCAGACAAAACTCAAATTTGTTTCTTTGTTTTTGACAGCATTTTGTAGATGGCATGCATTATTATTTCAGATATGGCACTTTAGAAGATTACATATTTGATACTTAATAAAAAAATAACAATCTAGAAATGCCAATATGTCTAAAGCACTGGTATGTGGATGGAAAAACAAAATTCAAAACTTCACATCTGAAATTTGGATGGTAAAATTGGAAATGTTGTCAATTTGTAAATTCTCTTTACAAATTTACAGCTCTATCAGGAAGGATTTTGCGTCCAAATGAAACAAGTTAGCAATTTGTTTCTGGTCTCAGTTCAAGGTGCTGGTTTTGACTTACATGGTCCCCGGGACCAGAATATCTCCACGATGCCCCCCTCTTCCCCAGATGAGCCGCCTGTTCCACTTCAGAGTCTTTCTCCAAGTGTCCCCCCACCCCACCCCCACCCCACTGCCAGCAATATGGCAGGAAGGCATTAGAGACTGCATCTGTTTGTGGCTACCCAGATCTGGAGCACATCTGCCCACATCTGAAGAGTTGTGTGCTTGGCCCTGTCGCGATTCACTTTTAGATGACCACCAAAGACAGCCATTTTGATAGTTCCTAGTTCCATCTAACTAAGTAAGGGTGCAATTGTTTTCGTATTTAAACAGAAAAAGGCCCCAGCCCTTCCTAAACATGCATAGGATTGTGCCCTAAGTGAAAGAAAGCCCAAGTCCCACGCCCAGCACTAGAGCGGATTGGTACTTACATCCAGCCTGGATCTGGATTAGATTCATGCGCTGCGGGGACCCGCCTCTCCTCTGCACAAAGCAGCTCAAAGTGGTCCCAGTCTCATTAAGAGGGCCAACAGTGATGTTGGAAACTTCCACCCCATTGCTGGGGCTATACTGGGCACCCGTTAGGAACTCTTCATCCAATTTCCACATCATCTGGATTTCTTCGTCCTTGTGAAAGGGACAGTGGTTTCTCCGGATGGTGCAAGAAGCATTGACTGTTGCTCCCAAGAGAACAACCGGTGAGTCCACAGCAAGGTGGCTACAGGACAGAGCATTTGCTGGGGAAGGAAGGAGAAACATTGTCACATTAAAAAGCTTGGGAAAGCAAGCCACACTCACTTGACAGATTAAGGCTTTGAGTGTCTGCACCCCACTGGGGGCACCTGGCCTGTGGTTGACTGCTGCCGTGACAAAATGCACATTTGTGCCTTATAACTTGGACATCGCAAGCAGCAGAGTGTAACGTCACACACAAAACATCCCTTTTGTAGTTGTAGGAAAGTTTTAAAAAGGTCATCAATGACAATCACCTGCCCTTTGATGGTGCCCCAAACTTCTGCCCAAGGCAGCTGCCTTCCCCGGTCTCACAGTGCGTGTGCATGTGCGTGTGCATGTGTAGTATGTAGTATGTAATGGCTTGCCCCCCTGGTGAAACACAAATGAGTGTCCACTTACCTCCTGGGAGCAGAAGGAAGAAAAAGGAGCAGCCCAGCAGCCCATGACAGAGAGTCGTTGTGGTTGCCATGGCTTTGCTCAGGGTTCTGGCATTATCTGGAATTTACAGAGACACACATTCAGGCAGATAGATGTTCCCACTCCCTTTGTGGAGTGAGGGATTATATTGGTAATGAACATGGCCAGTCCGAAACACAGATGTGATTTACTGTGGGGCACCAGATAGGATGGTGCATGGTCTAGAATTTCACCATCTTTTTATATCACACAAAGAGGATTATCTTAAGCATTGGCATATAGTTGATAATGTCCTGGGCTCTCTGCCTCCACCCCCCCCCCCATGCATTTGGTTTCAGGCATGCTAAAAATATTGCTGACCTATTGGTACATTCTGATTTTTTTGCAAGAGCAGGATCAATGCAAGTGCTACATTTGTTAGCCACTAGAAGTGTAGAAGATACAAAAGTTGTGACCAGACAATAGAGATGCAAAATTTTGCTGATCCTCAGGATCACAGACATTGCAAGATGTGATATTTCTCTAATTGCAATAGGAAAAGTATAGTTTAGGGTGACCATATGAAAAGGAGGCCAGGGCTACTGTATCTTTAACAGTTGTATAGAAAAGGGAATTTCGGCAGGTGTCCTTTGTATGCATGCAGCACCTGGTGAAATCCTCTCCTCATCACAACAGTTGAAGCTGCAGGAGCCCTGCCCTCTTGACCATATACAAAAGAGGCCAGGGCTCCTGTAGCATTAACTATTGTGATGACGAGGGAATTTCACCAGGTGCTGCATGCATACAAAGGGCACCTGCTGAAATTCCCTTTTCTCTACAACTGTTAAAGATACAGGAGCCCTGTCCTCCTTTCCATAGGGTCACCCTACTTTAACCTCACCCCCACCTGCCAGTGATCCCAATGCAGGCAAGATTGCTGTTTCCCTGTAGACAAGTGGTGACTGTTAAAGCATCCTCACCCCTCCTGTGATCCTGATCAAGGTTGCTGTTTCTCTATAGATTTAGCTGATCAGCTGGGTGGCTGTCAAAATGCATTTTTTAGTTTGAGCCCAGTTCTCCATCCAGTCAAGATAATCTTGAATCGTATTTCTGTCCACTAAGGCAGGGGTGGGCAGAAAGTGGACTTCCAACTCCAGCATTCCTGACCACTGGCCCTACTGGCAGGGGCTTCTGGGAGATGAAGTCCAAAACATCTGGAGAGCTACCTTCATCCCACCCCTGCTCTAAGGTACTAGCTGCCTCTGATGAGCATCCTTTGCTTCTGCTCCTCCATCCAAGTCATTTAGAAAAATGTTAAATAATCTTGGACCAGGATAAAGCCCTGTGTCACCCCGGCTGCTGCTGCTTCTCCCCCGGCTAATAGTGACGTCCCACTCCATTGGTGCCAGCTCCTCTGCAGTCACAGAGAATGCGGGTCTTGAGGCAGGAGGGCATCATGCTGAGGAAGTGGGAAATGACCCTTTAGGGGAGGGGGCTTGTGGTAGTGGGAGCCTCAATCATTAGATGCATAGACAGCTGGTTTTGTGATGGGCGTGTAGACCGCATGGTGAATTGCCTGCCTGGTGTGAAGGCTGCGGATATCACGCGCCATCTAGATAGCAGAGTAGACAGTGACGTGGCGGAGTCAGCTGTCATGGTCTGTGTTGGTCCCAACGATGTGGGGAAATGTAGTCATGAGGTCCTGGAAGCCAAATTTAGGTTGCTAGGCAGAAGGTGGGAATCCAGGATCACAAGGTGGCTTTCTCTGAAATGTTACCAGTTCCGCGCTCAGGGCCAGTTAGACAGGTGAAGCTGAGAAGTCTTAATGCATGGATGAGATGGTGGTGCAGGGAGGAGGGGTTCAGAGTTGTTAGGCCCTGGGGAACATTTTAGGACAAGCTGGGCTGTACAAGAGGGATGGGCTCCACTTGAACTAGACTGCTGGTGCTAAACATAAAAATGGTGGCAGAGCAGCTTTTAAACTAAATCCTGGGGGAAAACCGACAGGAGCTGGGAAGCATCCAGTTCAGGTTAAATCTTCTAAAGGAGATGAATTGGAGTGCTTGGTTTCAAAGGAGAACCTGATGGTAGTGGGCATTACAGAAAACTGGTGGAACGGAGAGAACCAGTGGGATATGGGCATCCCTGGATATACACTCTACAGGAAGGACAGGGAAAGGCGTACTGGGGGGTGGTGTTGCTCTGTCTGTCTAAGAGGGCATTGCTGCAAGTAGACTAGAGCACCTAAAAGGGGCAGACTCTTCCACAGAAGTGCTGTGGGTGACAATACAGCCCCCCAAAACTAAATTAGTGCTAGGAATGTGCAAAATGCTCAGGGTGACCTTGAGATGGAAAACGAAATCAGGGAGGCCTCCAAACGAGGAAGAGTTGTAATAATGGGCCTGTGACTTCAATTATCCTCACATTGACTGGAGAAATGCATATTCCAGTCATGACAAGGAGGTAAAATTTATTGTTGTCCTAAATGACTGTGCTCTGGAACAGTGGGTCATGAAACTGACCAGAGGGGAGGCAACCCTAGATTTAATTCTAAATGGCATCACCCAGGGCTTACTACGAGATGTAAATGTTGTTGAACCAATTGGTAACTGTGACCACAGTGCTATCAGACTAAATTTATACTTAGGTGGGAAACTGCCCAGGAAGTCCAACACAGTCATAGTTGACTTCAAAAGAGGAAACTTTAAAATGAGGGAACTGGTGTACAGGAAGTTGAAAGGGGGAATCAAGAGGGTTAAATCCCTTTGAAATGTGTGGAAGTCACTCAAAACCACAATAACAGAAGCTCAGCTAAAATGTATTCCACAGGTTAGGGAAGGTAGCACCAAGTCCAAGATGTCACCAGCATGGTTAACAAGCAGTGTCAAGGAAACTTCTGTAGAAAATAGGACTTCTTTCAGAAAATGGAAGTCTTGCCCAAGTGAGGAAAGTAAAAGGGAGCACATGCTTGCACAAAGGTGATGCAAGCAAACAATAAAAGATACAAAAAAGCATTTTGAATAATAATAATATCAAGGCCAACAATAAATAATTATTTAAATATATCAGAAGCAGGAAACCAGCTAGGGAAGCAGTTGGACAGTTGGATGACAACGGAGTTAAGGGAGCACTAAAGGAGGACAGGGAGATTGCAGAGAAGCTGATTGAATTCTTTGCATTGGTGTTCACTGCAGAAGATACAGAACAGATGCCTGAACTGATGTTTTCAGGAAGGGAATCTAAGGAACTGAGGCAAATAGTGGTGACAAAAGATGAAATTCTCAACCTTATTGACAAACTGAAAGCAAATTTATCACCAGGCCCAGATGGTATCCATCCGAGAGTTCTCAAAGAACTCAGATATGAAATTGCTGATCTTCTAACCAAAATATGCAACATGTCCCTAAGTTCAGCTTCTGTACCAGAAGACAGGGAGATGGCCAATGTAATCTGGGAATCTGGGAAATTACAGGCTGGTTAGCTTGACATCCGTTCCAGGTCAATTTGTTGAAAGCATTATTAAATACAGAATTAGTAAGCATATAGAAGGACAAGTCCTTCTGAAACAGAATCAACACAGCTTCTGCAAAGGCAAGTCCTGTCTCACTAATCTTTCAGAGTTCTTTGAGTTCAGAGTTCTTTGACATGAAGACAGGGGAGATGCAGTGGACATAATTTACCTGGACTTCCAAAAAGCTTTTGATAAAGTCCCTCACCAAAGACTCCTGAGCAAACTTAGCCATCATGGAATAAGGGGAGAGGTCCTCTGATGGATCAGTAACTGGTTAAAGAACAGAAAGCAGAGAGTAGGAATAAATGGTAAATTCTTCCATTGGAGGGTCCCACAGGGATCAGTATTGGGACCAATGCTTTTCAATTTGTTCAGAAATGATCTGGAATCAGGAGTGAGCAGTAACGTAGCCAGGTTTGCCAATGACACCAAATTATTTAAGGTGGTTAAAACAAAAAGGGATTGTTAGGAGCTCCAAAGGGATCTCTCCAAGCTGGGAGAGTGGGCAAATGGCAGATGTGGTTCAATGTAAGCAAGTGTAAAGTGATGCACGTTGGGACAAAAAATCTAACTTCAAGTAGAACCTGATGGGATCTGAGCTGGTGGTGACCAAACAAGAAAGAGATCTTGGGGATATGGACAGCTTGATGAAAATGTCAATCCAGTGTGCGGCTGCTGTAAAGAAGGCAAACTCCATGTTAGGCATAACTAGAAAAGGAATCGAGAATAAAACTGTCAGTATCATACTTCCTTTATACAAATCTATGGTGCAGCCACACTTGGAATACTGTGTGCACTTTTGGTCACCACACATAAAAAAGATATTGTAAAGTAGGAAAAAGTGCAGAAAAGGGTAACTAAAATGACCAGGGGCCTGGAGCATCTGCCCTATGAGGGAAGGTTATAACAGCTGGGATTGTTCAGCTTGGAAAAAAGGAGGCTGAGGGGAGACCTGATAGAAGTGTACAAAATTATGCCTGGTGTGGTGAATGTGGATAGGGAGACATTTTTCTCCCTCTTCCATAACACTAGAACCCAATGGGGTCAATCCCATGAAGCTGATTGGTGGGAGATTCAGGACAGATAAAAGGAAATACTTCTTCATACAGCGCATAGTTAAACTATGGAATTCATTACCATAAGATGTGGTGATGGCCATAAATTTGGATGGCTTTAAAAGTAGGGTGCCCTTCCCTCTTTTGTATCTAGTCACTCTAGTGTAGCTCCTGCAGCTTTAACTGTTATGATGAAGAGGGATTTTCACTAGGTGCTGCATGCATACAAATGACATCTGCTGAAATTCCCTTTTCTATGCAAATGTTAAAGATACAGGAGCACTGTCCTCCTTTCCATAGGGTCATCCTATTTAAAAGGGAGTTGGATAAATTCCTGGAGAAGGCTATCAATGGCTATTGGTCTTGATAGCTATATGCTACCTCCAGGATCAGAGGCAGTAAGCCTGTATACACCAGTTGCTGGGGAACATGGGTGGGGGGGTGCAGTTGCCCCTGTGTCCTGCTTTGTGGGTCCCTGGTCAATAGCTGGCTGGCCACTGTGTGAACAGAGTGCTGGACTAGCTGGACCCTTGGTCTGATGCAGCATGGCTTTTCTTATGTTCTTATGTCCCTGACCCAGTTTTAATGTAACCTTCTAGGTCTAAGAAGGAGCCTCATTTCCCTTCAGTGTTGAAGCTGTAATGTGAATACAAGGGAGTGTTTTGTTTTTGAAATGCTAAGTCATGTCCTGGG
Source organism: Anniella stebbinsi (assembly GCA_029215795.1). NCBI lineage: Eukaryota > Metazoa > Chordata > Lepidosauria > Squamata > Anniellidae > Anniella > Anniella stebbinsi. The sequence goes on from JARDYH010000007.1 coordinate 95,312,953, forward strand.
AGCCAGATCATCATGCACATTTCTAGCCTTTTGTTATTTGTTGATGATCTCATGATGCAACCGTAAGAGGAACTTTGTCTGGATGTAGCTGTGGAAGCATAGAATCATAAAATAGTAGAGTTGGAAGGGGCCTATAAGGCCATCGAGTCTACGGCTGCCTCTACAAGAGGCATTTAAAGCTCTTTCAAGGCGCATTAAAAAATTTACCTCTACAAGAACGGAGCGCAAATCGGGCGTAGAGGCGCGCTATCCCTCCGATTATGCGCATTATCGAATGCGCGTTAAACAGCGAGTTTTATTTTGCTCCGCCCGTAGTGAACAAGCGCTTATGCGCATTAACTACTTGTAAAGCGCATTTTGGTCATCCGTTAATGCGCTTCACTGCCTCTCGTGCAGAGGTATTGGGCGTAAATGCGCTTCCGCGATTATGCGCATAATCGCCTAACCAGGCGCAAAAGCGAATCCTTGTAGAGGGGACCCAACCCTCTGCTCAATGCAGAAATCTACCTTAAAGCATCCCTGACAGATGGTTCTCCAGCTGCCTCTTGAAGGCCTCTTGTGTGGGAGAGTCCACCACCTCCCCACGTAATCGGTTCCATTGTCATATTGCTCTAACAGTCAGGAAGTTTTTCCTGATGTCCAGCTGGAATCTGGCTTCCTGTAACATGAGCCCATTATTCTTTGTCCTGCATTCTGGGTTGATCAAGAAGAGATCCTGGCCCTCCTCTGTGTGACAACCTTTCATGCATTTGAAGAGCGCTATCATGTCTCCTCTCAAACTTCTCTTCTCCAGGCTAAACATGCCCAGTTCTTTCAGTCTCTCCTCATAGGGCTTTGTTTCCAGACCCTTGGTCATCCTTGTTGCCCTCCTCTGAGCACGCTCCAGCTTGTCTGCATCCTTCTTGAAGTGTGGTGCCCAGAACTTGACGTAAAACTCAAGATGGGGCCTAACCAGTGCCGAATAGAGGGGAACCAGTACCTCGCACGATTTGGAAGCTATACTTCTATTAATGCAGCCCAAAATAGCATTTGCTTTTTTTGCAGCCACATCACACTGTTGGCTCCTATTCAGCTTGTGATCTACAACAATTCCAAGTTCCTTCTCGCTTGTCGTATTGCTGAGCCAAGTATCCCCCGTCTTGTAACTGTGCATTTGGTTTCTTTTTCCTAGGTGTAGAACTTGGCATCTATCCCTATTAAATTTCATTCTGTTGTTTTCAGCCCAGCGCTCCAGTCTATCAAGGTCACTTTGGAGTTTGTTTCTGATTGGAGTGTCCTATTTTTAAGATATTTACTCTGTCTGTATCAATGTTTATTTATTGAATACAATTTTGTAATTGAATACAATTATTTATTGAATACACACACACACACACACACACACACCCCTCCCCATTTTCTTTTGTTAGTTCTTTGGCAAAGTCGTTGCTTCAGTTCTATGTCTACCTGTTCACATCTCCTCCTTTGCCTGCCAGCTGGGCCCCACTCCTCAGCCAAAGTGACCCTGCTTACTCCACATCAAAGACTGCAATGAACTAGTGGCGTCTTTATCCAGCCATCTTCAGAGTACTTGTCATCAATGGCTAGTTTCCAAAAAACTCTAAAAAGCTGCTGGACCTCAGCATTCCCAAGTCCTGTCCTTTAATCCCAGAGCTGGCTACCTGCTCACAAAGGAAACACATTCTGTACATTCTCAGAGGCATTGCCTGTTGCTGCTTGAGAGCTGAGCCCTAGCATGGAAAACAGGGAGCTAAAGCCCATGGCAAAGAGGGTCCTGTTGGTGGTAGACCCCCTCTCTGTGTCACGGAAATGGGCGCCCAGCCCAGCCTTTTTTCCTGACGCGCCATTTTCCTACATGTGGGAGTCATTTGTTGTATGGAAGCAAGCATTCATTCATTCAACCTTGTGAGGCCCTGCCTGCAGTCTTCAAGTGGAGCAGCGCAGAGGCTCAACATCTCAGGGAGAACGGGGGTTCAGAGAGACAGTATGGCAAAAATGTTTCCTTGAATCATTGATAGCAAGATGGTGCTGAAGGCAAAGAAGGCGGAAAAGTCATGCTATGGCTCAATCCTGCCACCACCTGCGTCATTTCTGTCTTCCGTATCAGTTATAGCCATTTTCAACTGTTCCTTGAATGGTGAAATGTTCCAGGAGCTGCTCTGTTGGGCTTAGTTCTCTTTGATGAAAAAAGCACTAGTTTTTGCACCATTTATTTTAGCCTGTTAACCCATCAAAGGCTATTGTGGCGTCCGAACACAGAAGCAGAGCATTTTGGAAGCAATCCAACACTCATACAGCAGGCAGCAACTCCACCAAACCTGCAAGGCTGCAGCCTAGTTTTAGTTAACAGAAATGAAAACTCTTTGCAAGCTCTCTGTGCCGCCCTCCAAATACAAACAACAAAACCTGGCTCCCAATTCTTTCTCAGGAGGCTGTCACCTTCCGAAGGCTGGCGAGAGATTCTAGGTAGTAAAATCTTCTGCTATTAAGGGACAATAATAGTCATTTGTCAAACCCATGACACCCATCAGGAGGCATTTTCAGCAAAACACATTGAGTTTGCACAGAATTGAAAGCTGAAACAGATAATATGACAGGATATGAAATGAAAGTGGCCTTCTGAAGCTGCAGCTGCTAGGATGGGTTCATCAGACAATTTCCAGCTCTGCACAGAAATGTCCAGCAACAGAACAGAGGTGTAAATCTCAGTGTGAAGGACCGGACACGGGGTCATGGTGGCACCTTGGCAGGCACAAGGCTAACTCTTCACCAGGAGATTGGGGGTGATAGAAATCTGAGCCACAGATCAATGTCTGGGTCAGGATCAGATCACCACTGTCAAATAGCAGCTGTTGCATATTTCAGAAGTGGCAAAAGCCACAACCTTCCACTCATTCCCTGATTGACAGAATCGCTTGAATGCTTGGAAACCATTCTAAGCTGCTGATTTTTGGAATGGCTGCCAGCATTGTGATTGTCCTAACCAACCTGCCTCCAGGAAAGTGATTTGCCACCTCTAGGCTTAAGCAACCTTATGGAACCACACCAGGAGATGGTGAGCTATGCTGAGATCTATTTTCAAGACCCAATACCATGTCAAAGCCAAGGCAAACATACGTGGCTTCCAAATGGCCAGGCAAGAGGAGGCCAACCCCATTGGGCAGAGCAATGGGGTATTCTTCCGTCTGAAGTGGAACACACTGCACTCTAGGAGTTTGGGGACAGGAAGGCCTAGTGGGAGGAAACCAATGAAGAGTCACCTTAGGATGCATTCCTATCAGGATGGCCATTAGCCATCCAAACGGGAAGCTTATAGCCATCCAGTGCAGAGCAGGAGAAGTGGCGAAGGCGATCTTTGCTTCCATGCTCCTCCCACTCTGCACTTTGGCCAGACGGGCTTTTTGCTTGTCTAGCTGGGACTTTGGGGAGCGGGAGGAAGGGAGGCTGTGGAGGCCTGGGAGTAGGGCATAAGCTGGCCACCCCAGTCCTCTCCCCTCCCCCCGAATGCCCCCTTTCTGTCCTCTCTGAGGTTGCTTTTGCGACCTTGGAGAGGCAGCTGGCGCAGTTCTCTCTGCAAGGGGCTAGGGGCTCAGATTCTTGGCTCCAAGGTTGGAGCGCTGTCTCTGACCTTGGATCCAGGAATCCAAAATATCCAGTGGCCCCCAGACTCTGTCCAGGGGCCGTAAGATTGCTCCCTAGTCAATCCCAGGACTTAGCTCAGCGGAAGAGCACACGCCTTGCATAAAGATGGTCCCAGGTGGGGGAGGGAGAGAATTGGCTGGTTTGAGTCCCAAGATGGCCCAGGGTACAATCTGATGCAAGTTTAGGCAGAAAAGGGTCCTAGATCTCCTAGCGTTCCCCAGCCAGCCACCACAGGAGTTCTAGGACATTTGTCTCTCAAAAAATGCACAAGATTGCACCCTAAATGGAAACCCTGTCCAACACCAGACGATGGGGTTCAAGAAGAGACTGCCGATGCCTCGCGCCCTGCTTGTTTGTGTCCAGAGGTCTGGCCTAGCATAGGCTGACCAGATAAAATCCAGGTCAGGGCTCATGTCACTTTAACAGTTGTAGAGAAAAGGGGATTTCAGCCAGTGTCATTTGTATGCAATTAGTTCCTGGTGAAATTCCTTCTTCATCACAATGGTTCAAGGTGCAGGCACTATACTAGAGTGACCATATACACAAGAAGGCAGGGCCCCTGCAACTTTAACTGTTGTGATGAAGAGGGAATTTCACCAGGAACTAATTGCATACAAATGACACTGGCTGAAATTCCCTTTTCTCTACAACTGTTAAAGTTATATGAGCTGGATTTTATCTGGTCACCCTAGCCTAGTAGGCTCTGGGTCTGATCTAGCAGGGCAGTTTGCCTCTTCTTCCACCTGCTGCTCCACTCCATTCTAGAGATGTTTCTGTCAGTTCCTCCGAGCTCTCCTGGGTGCCCCACATCACGGCCTCCTCTACTGTACAGTTGTAATCCCACCCTTGTCTTGTGGCACACAGTTCAGCTGCCCACATGCAGCCAACTGGGAATATTCTTTGGCTGTGCATTCTCACTCCACCGTGACTGGGATATGCCTCCACCACACACCTGCCTTCTGACACAAGCAGGGTTAGCAAATTGACAAGTCCCAGAACATATCTAGGGCAACATTCAACCGGGCAGGCCCTTAAGAAGGCAACACACACACACAATTTGACAACATGATTACTGGGCACATGGCCACTTGCCTCAAGTGGCAAACTCATACTGCAAAAATAAGAATTCTGGGCCACCCAGAACTTACCTCAGCTGGCTATCCCTTGACTCTCTGCTCATTCTGGGAATCAGCCACACAGGAGAGCAGAGTGGAATCATCTGGCGGCAGTGCGCTGTCTCCCCACCGCCACCCACATTAGTTCCTCAAAATAAGATAGAACACTTAACGCACCCGGCACAAAGCGCTGTCGTTAATTCCTCCGTTCCTCTCTCTCTCTCTCTCTCTCTGTGTCTCTGAGCAAGGTGATTGCAAAACGCTTCTCCGTTATCTGCCCAACTCTGTCTCCAGGAAGGAAGGAACTCTGCGGCTGGCACTCTCACTCACACACACGGCTTGCAGAGCTGTGAGAGGCAGCCCCTGCCTCAACTTCCCCAACCCTCATGCTTTTATAGGGGCCTTCCATGGCACCACCGATGTGACAACCTCATCACTTTGGCTACCCCATGCTGGGACTGCTCAGAAAGTGTAAGAAGGGAGACCACCCCATGGAGTCTCTTCAGGAGGTGGCAAACGCAGCTGGCTGGGCCTGACTGTCCAGCCCAGCCCAGCCAGCCCAGCCCATCTCAATAGGACTTAAAGCCTGCCCTCTTTGTACGGAAGGGGTCACAAACCGTTCTCATAATAATGATGGATTCTGGGAAGTCAATAAGAGACTTTCTTGAGAAAATAGGTTCAAAACTGGCTGTTGGCTCTCTGAGAGCCCTGCTGCTGTTGGTGTGATGCCCTAAAAGGTTTACAAATATCTAAATAGCTCAGGGGAAGAGTCAGTCACAGAATGTTGAACAGGAGCGCAGCTGCTGCAAGGAAAACGGGAAATTGGTTGGGCTCTGCGTGTGTGTGCGCTATGCGCGCCTATGCACACCCCTATGCACGTGCAGCTTCCCAAAGGGTGGTGAGATCAGGGACAGGGTACAATCCACCATTTCCCCTGAATTTAGCATCTTTAAATGATTTATAACAATTTTAAAAATATAACTATTTTTTTTAAAAAAACTTGAGTTCATTATTGAAAAGATCCAAAACTTTTAGATGGTTCCTGCTCTGGATTCAGATGTAGGAATGCCCCAGTGGTGAGACTGGAGGGACCTTGGCACTTCTGTTTATTCTGCAGTCCTGTGGTCCAATTCCCCCCCCTCCCCCCCCGGCCAAAATGGTTCATATTCTTCAAAACCCAGAATAGCCTGAATAGGTCAGAGCCGGGGACCAATTTGACCAAAGCCCCATTCAGTGAATGGGAGAGCAGGACCTATGGATGTGGACTCTATGCACAGCTTCAGGACAATGTATGGAAGGGGCAGGACTATCATGCATGAACATCCCCCCCCCCCATCTGAACAAGACTAATTTCTTGGCAGCTTGCATTTCCTTCGTGGCTCTGTCACCATACAGATGGCCACCTGAGCTGTATGTTTACTTCACTGGAATGGAGAGCAATTGTGAAAACAGGCAAATTGCACAATCCCACACCACTTTTCTGACATAGGATGGTGTCACTTCCTGTACAAATGAGTTGCTTGTTATGGAATTATGTGCTGTGATGAGCTTACTAAAGGCAGGAAAGGTTTCCATCAGGTTTGGCTTAAAGAGAAAAGCAGCTAGTCCTCATTGCTGCCTTCTTCATGTCTGATTGGAGGGCTGACTTCCCTTTCTTTTTGCAAGCAGTTCTTTCCTTTTTATTTATTATGAAATATTTATTCTAGTTTACCAGTTTGTACACACAGTGCTGAAGGCAGCTCACACCAATTTAAAACCACATACAATTATTATTATTAATAATAATAATAATAATAATAATAATAATTATTATTATTATTATTATTATATCCTGCCTTTTTTCCTCTTACAAGGAGCCCAAGGTGGCTTGCATGCTCCTCCTCCTCTCCATTTTTATCCTTACAACAACCCTGCGAGGTAGGTTAGGCTAAGAGCCAGTGACTGGCACAAAGCCTCGTAGTGAGCATCATGCCCTGAGTAAGGACAACTTTTTGTATTCCGCTCCATATCTAGATAGATTCTGGGGTGGGGTATAATAAAAGATACAAAACGGGATAAAAGAATAAAATACCTACTTTTTTTTTTTTTTTTAAAGGAAACAGAATTTTGATAAAACCATGGCGTGTCACTCAAGGAAGGCTTTCTGCGATAAAGATGTTTTCAGGAGGTGCCAGAAACAGCACAATGTTGCGCCTGCCTGGCCTTCAAAGGCAGGGAGTTCCATAGGAACTGATGATCTCACTGACTGGGCAGGTTGGCGAGGCAGATGGCATTGTTTCCCAGGTATTCTGGTCCCAAGTTGTTTAGGGTTTTGTACACTAATACTAAAACCTCAAATCTGGCCCAGTAGCAAATAGGCAGCCAATGCAGTTCCTTCAGCAAAGGAGTTGCATGCTGAAAAGGGGCAGCTCCTGACAACAACTGAGCTGCTGCGTTCTGCACTAGCTTTAGCTTCTGGAGCAGCCTTAAGGGCAGCCTCGTATAGAGTGCATAGCAGTATTCCAGTGTTGAGGATACTAGTGTCTGTCCCACTGTGGCCATGCTATCCCTGTCCAGGAGAAACTGCAGCTGGTGAACCAGCTGAAGCTGGTAAAAGGCACTCTGAACCATTTGGGCCTCCAGTGACACTGATGATCTCGGAGTACCCCCAGACTATGAACTGTCTAAATGCCTGGAAAGCCCCGGGATGGGTGTGCGATAGCATGGCATCGATTATACAACACAACAGCAATCACACACACACCCTAGGGCTTTCCACTGAAGCTGTGGAGAAAAAAAGGCAGAGTCTTATCCCGACCTTTTTCTCTGAAGCGAGGCGAAGACGCGCAAGATGGCATCAAGATAGCCCCAAAGCCTCTCTCTGCAGTGACAGGAGGCTTGGCCAGGCGGATGGCAACCCGTATTGGTCGCTGTCCATCTGGGCAGAGGACAGGAGACATGACTGGTGCTGGAAATTCCACGCTTTCCCTGCAGTGCAAAATTAGCCGCTGCCTCCTCACAGCAGCGAAAGTGTGGGTGTTTGGGTTATCGTGGCAGCAACCCGCCACTGTAAAGACAGACCTCTGCTCTTTCAAGGGGAGTGTAAACCCATCCAAATCAGGCAATAAGTGTATCTCCTGGAATCGGGAGTCACTCACCCGCAGAATTTCCATCTTGCCAGGATTCAGCTTCAGTTTATTGGCCCTCATCCAGCCCATCACTGAGTCTAGGTACTGATCCAGTACTTGCACAGCCTCATCTGATTCAGATGTCACAAGGAGATAGAGCTGCATGTCATCAGCATACTGATGGCCCTTGGATGCAAATCTGCTAATGACCGCTCCCAGCAGCTTCCTAGAGATGTTGAACAATATTAGAGACAAGATGGTACCCTGCGGAACCCCATAGCTCAATTGCCAAGAGGCTGAGAAATAATCACCTAATGTTACTCTCTGAAATTGGCCCCGTATACCCATCCCACTGAGTTGATCCAGGAGGATACCATGGTTGATGGTATCAAAAGCTGCCGAGAGATCAAGCAGAATTAACATGATTACACTCCCCCTGTCCCTCTCTTGATAAAGGTCATCCATCAAGGCAGCCAAGGCAGTTTCAGTCCTGTTACCAAATTGAAACTCAGACTGAAATGGGTCTAGATAATCAGTATCCTCCAAGAGTGCCTGTATTTTCTCTGCCATGACCCTCTCAAGTACCTTCCCTAGGAGAGGGGTATTTGCGACTGGGTGGTTGTTGTCAAATACCATTGGGTCCAGAGTGGGCTTCTTCAGGATAACCACACTACTGTCTCCTTAAGACAGCAGGAGTCACTCCTTCCCAGAGGGAGGCATTTACCATTCCCTGGACCCACCCATTCATCCCCCTTCTGCAAGCTTTTATTAGCCAGGAGGGGCAGGGATTAAGAAGGCATGTGGTTGGTCACACTGCTGCAGGGACCTTGCCTACGTTATCATGCTGCAGCAGCTGGAACTGATCCCACAAAATCAGGCAGATGGTATTATCGGACAACTTGAATATGTTGGAAAGAGCACATAAAAAAGAGCTGGCAAAGTGGACCCTGGGGGAAGGAGTTCCACATTCTGTACGCTGTACCACCACCAAGTAGATCCTGTCCTATGTTCCTGCCAATCATGCAAGAGAGCTTCTCCTGCTGACTTTAGGGGTCAGGAAAGATCATATGGAGAAGATGGTCCTTTAAGTGTCCTGATCCCAAGTTGTTTAAGGCTTTAGAGGTAATAACCAGCACTTTAAATTACATCTGGAAATGAACTGGAAACTAGTGAAAGTGATCTAAAAGTGGAGCAATAGGGCTCCAAAGGATGGCTTCCAGTTCATTCTTGTACAGTTGCATTTTTAACCAGCTGAAGTTTCCAAATGCACTTTAAAGGAAGCCCCATGTACAGTAATTCAGTAACTAAAACATTTGTGGCTGTTGCAAGGCCTTTTCCTAGTCTTGCACAATTTCCACTTATATTTAGGAATATAATTAACATTGTAGCTTGGCTGTCAAGGAGCTGATCTTGGTCAAAACAAGGCACTTTCCAGAACATCACGGCTTCTTTGCAAGGTCCATAAATTAAGATGGCTTTGTTAAACTTTTATCAGATTAGGCTGCTACCTAGTCAGAGATAGCCTTGCAATAGTTATTCATACCTTGGTAACCTTCCATTTGGATTCATGCAGTGCATTATATGTGGGGCTACCTTTGTAAACAGTCCGAAAACTTCAACTTGCCCCAAACAAGGCAACTAGATTGTTAATGGGACTGGCTGATATGATCCTATTATGCCACTACTTTGCCACCTGCACTGACTTTCAGTCCATCTAGGGTGACCAGATAAAATCCAAGTCAGGGCTCATGTAACTTTAACAGTTGTAGAGAAAAGGGAATTTCAGTCAGTGTCATTTGTATGCAATTAGTTCCTGGTGAAATTCCCTCTTCATCACAACAGTTAAAGTTGCAGAGGCCCTGCCTTCTTGTGTATATGGTCACTCTAGTATAGTGCCTGCACCTTTAACCGTTGTGATGAAGAGGGAATTTCACCAGGGACTAATTGCATACAAATGACACCAGCTTAAATTCCCTTTTCTCTACAACTGTTAAAGTTACATGAGCCCTGTCCTCCTTTTCATATGGTCAGCCTAGCGTTAGCGTCCAGAGGTCACCTATTCTGTGCAGAATAATAAAGTTGCAGGCACTATACTAGAGTGACCATATACAAAAGAAGGCAGGGCCCCTGCAACTTTAACTGGTGCGATGAAGAGGGAATTTCACCAGGAACTAATTGCATACAAACGACACTGGCTGAAATTCCCTTTTCTCTACAACTGTTAAAGTGACATGAGCCCTGACCTGGATTTTATCTGGTCAGCCTATGCTAGGCCAGACCTCTGGACACAAACAAGCAGGGCGCGAGGCATCGGCAGTCTCTTCTTGAACCCCATCGTCTGGTGTTGGACAGGGTTTCCATTTAGGGTGCAATCTTGTGCATTTTTTGAGAGACAAATGTCCTAGAACTCCTGTGGTGGCTGGCTGGGGAACGCTAGGAGATCTAGGACCCTTTTCTGCCTAAACTTGCATCAGATTGTACCCTGGGCCATCTTGGGACTCAAACCAGCCAATTCTCTCCCTCCCCCTCCAGATTTCTGTTTTCTTTTCCAACTGACACTCAACATTCCTAGAGGCCACTGAGCATGCCCAGTCCTCATTGGGCTGTTTGGTGTTTTGTTTTGTTTTGTTTTAAAAAAATGCTGAATACCTGGAGATTCAGCTGAGCATATTCATTGATATCTGTTTGTTACATGAGCCATGGCCTGGATTTTATCTGGTCACCCTATTCTGGGCCCAGTTCAAAATGTTGGTTTTCACATTTGAAGCCTAACTTGGGGTCAGGCTAACTGAAGGAGAGTCTCCTCCACTATTAACCTACCTAGACTCTAAGGTGGCCCCACGAAATGAGGCGAGGCAGGTGGCGATGTCCTGCCTGTGGAATGCTCTCCCCAGAGAGACGTGTCTGGTGCCTGCATTGTGGTCTTTTCAGACCCAGGTGAAGAACTTTTTATTTCCCCTGGCATTTTAGGAACTCTTTCTAGTGGTTTAAGATAATTATACTTCTTTATCCTTGCTACTAGTGTTAATTTTTGTTTTATTGGCTGGCTTTACACATAATGCTAACCCATGGCAAAGATTGTTGAAAACTGGGTTACTAAGTTGTGTGAACCAACTTGTGCTAACAATCCATAGTTTGTTAAGCATGAAAAATAAACCCAGAAAGAGAAACCACAATTTGTTGTTGGGTTGTGAGCTCTTGGCTGTTTTTATCATGGGTTGTCATTACATGTGAATTCAGAACCAGGGATTGTTCATGGATTGTTTTGTCAGGGCTACAGAGGCGGCAGGCAACAGTGGTCCCTCAAAAAGCAGCCACTCTACATGCCAGTTCTACACGACTACAAAGGGATTTATGGTACAGGAAGGAGTGGGAGAAGGAGGATGGAAACAAACAATTCAGGAATTGAGAAAACCAAACAAACCCCATGCAGGCAAACAAACCATGGGTTAGCATTATGTGCAAACCAGGTCATTGTATGCTGGGGTTGGTTTTGTCAGATTTTTATCCAATGTGTTTTGTTGTCATTGTTTTATTGTAAACCTAAAAAGACAGTGAAGAGCTCCAATTTTTTCCTCTCCAAACTGGGGGATAATGTGGCCCAAGTGAATATACTAGTATTGTTAATTTTTGTCTTGGCTTTGTGGCTCAACCAGGAGACAAGAGCACGCATGACTTGGCTGAGGTTTTACGGTCAAATCTGCTTAGAGCACCCAATCCCCAGAATAAATGACATGCAGGCAAGCTTCAGTCGACCAGATACACCAGCATAAAGACAAAATGTTACCTAAGAATACAAGATCAAGCAAGCCGCGCCAGAAAGCAAGAAAACAGCAGGGACGGGGAAAGAGGACAATGAGATTAACCCTGATTATGTTGTTCATGCTGAGAAGATGGAAGGCATGGTTTTGCCAGGTCCCTCTTAGCTTCCAGTCACGATTCAAGGGGCTAACAGAGTAAACACCTGCTTGTAAGTCCTTAGGTGTGAACTACGTAGTTCCTGAGGTTTAGCAATATTTATTTGGTAAAGCTTATTTTAATGAAATGTCTGAAGATCTGGGATGTTCGTCCTACAGAGCATTTTGCTTTAATCTAGGAAGGTCAGCAGCCAGACAGCTAGGTGATCCATAATTAACACTATTGCTTCAAAAAACAAAACAAAACAGTGCAGATGGAACTGAAAACAATAAAGTCAAAGGACAGCATCAAGTGAACAGACTTGCATGTGTCAATCACGCCTCACAAAGAGAATCCCCTCTAAAAAATGCTGCTTTTTTTATGGAGTTGGCTCGTGTATTCAGGTGGAAATCATGTAGTGCCCAGTATTCTACAAAAGAGAAGTCAAAGGATGGACATGCATGTGTGAATTGTGCCCTAGTTGGAGCTTCAAGAGTTCGTTGTTCCTTTTATCGTCATTACTTTAATTTATATCTTGCTTTCCCACACAATGTTCTCAAAGCAGCTCACAAAGAGAGTCATCAGATGGGGGGGGATTGTGTTTACTTTACCACGTGACCCATTCAGTGGCCGTTTTTATCACGCCACTTTTCCTGCACTTAGCAGGAAATGATGTCACATTCCGTTTCTTAAAAAATGATTTAAAGGGATCTATTTTGTGATGGAAAGAAGGCAAGAAGGAGCGGGAGAGACATGGGAGGCAGATGTTGTCGTCCAAAGGACCCGTGAACATCCGTAAGTGAGGAGCAACGAGCGTGAGATAAAACGCTCATCTGATGATGCTCAAGGACAGCAATACGAAAACAAGAATGCATATCAGCTCATCGATTGCAACAATAACAACCCAAACAATTCACTTTACTAATCTCAAGATTACAACTTTTTAAATCAATTGCAAAATAGGCATTATCAACCACTAAAACACAATTGATATTATTTATCAGCAATGCATTAAGCCCTAATCAAATATAGTAAACTTCTCCAATGCATGGAGGCATTAACAGACACTCAACCAAGAACCAGCCCCATGCCTGAATGCCACATGCAGGAAATGACAACCAGATTTCTTGCAACCTGCTGCAGCTTATCCATCCCATGCCTCGCTCTCACTCTGGGGCAGTTCTTAAAGGCTCCAGCAGAGGTGGGTGGGTCTCTTCCCCTTCCCCTGTGCGCTGGATGTTTCTGCTGCTTCTGGTGGCTGCAGAGACATGCTGGGCCACTGTGGAAGCCAGGTGTTTTCAATTTCCTCAAGGCAGCATGAGCCCTGGGGCAGAGGCAACTCACCTCTCCCTTGTCTGGCGCTCTCGCTCTGGTGTAGTTCTTAAAGCTCCAGCAGAGACAAGGGGGTGACGTTTGGTCTCTTCCCCTGTGCTCTGGATATTCCTGCTGCGTCTGTGGTGATAATCAGGGAGGGGGATTTTAACGAAACTTGGCAAGAAGAAGCAGAAGATCTGGCAGATGAGTAGGAGGTGGTGGTGGCATGATCTCTGCTTTGAGCATCCTTGGGCAACTGCCAAGGACCCAGCACCCTGGCAGCTTCCACCGCTGTGTCTGCCCAGCACAGAGCGCAAGACCAGAGCAAACATTAGTTTGCTCTGGTCCTGCACTCTGCGCACAGCCAGGTGTAAGGATATCAGAAGAGCCTGGCTGGATCGGACCAAAGGCCCATCTAGTCCAGCACAGTGGCCCACCAGCTGGATATGAGTGCAGCAGCTCCACCCTCCTGCAGGGTCTGGGGCATCATAGGAAATCTTATCATAGAATCATAGAATCACAGAATGGTAGAGTTGGAAGGGGCCTATAAGGCCATTGAGTCCAACCCCCTGCTCAATGCAGGAATCCACCTTAAAGCATCCCTGACAGATGGTTCTCCAGCTGCCTCTTGAAGGCCTCTAATGTGGGAGAGCCCACCACCTCCCTAGGTAATTGGCTCTATTGTTGTATTGCTCCAACAGTCAGGAAGTTTTTCCTGATGTCCAGCCAGAATCTGGCTTCCTGTAACTTGAGCCCATTATTCCGCGTCCTGCACTCTGGGTTGATCGAGAAAAGATCCTGGCCCTCCTCTGTGTGACAACCTTTCAAGTATATGAAGAGTAATATCATCTCTCCCCTCAGTCTTCTCTTCACCAGGCGAAACATGCCCAGTCAATCTCTCCTCATAGGGCTTTGTTTCCAGACCCCTGATCATCCTCATCGCCCTCCTCTGAACATGCTCCAGCTTGTCTGCATCCTTCTTGAAGTGTGGTACCCAGAACTGGATGCAATATTCAATGGTGGCTAGACCTCCCCTGCACCCCCATGTTTGCCTGCCCAAGTGCTGCTTGGAACACTGCCACTGCTGCCCAGTGCACCCACTGCTGCCCACTAGCCGAGGAGGAGGCCCTGTGGCACACACGTTGCCAGGCTCCCTTGCGGTTCTCTGGCCAGCTTTGGTTGATGGCTGGCCAGCTACCAGCTTTTTACTCTCTCTCCAGAATCAGGGGAACAGACACCACCTGGCAGTGCTTCAGTCACCATGTTGACTAGAGACAGATCTTTTTCTAGGCCCCCTCCACAAGGATGCGCTTTTGCGCCCGGTTCGGGGATTATGCGCATTTTCGCGGAGGCGCATTTACGCCTAATCCCTCTGCACGGGAGGCGGCGAGAGGCGGCGAAGCACATTAATTGATGTCCAAAAAGCGCTTTAGAAGACGTTAATGCGCATAATCGCTTGTTCACACGGCGAAAATGCGCTTTAAAGGCCGGAGAAAAATAAAAGTCGCTATTTAACGCGCATTCGAAAATGCGCATTATCGGGGAGATAACGCGCCTGTACGCCCGTTTTGCGCTCCGCTGGTGTGGAGGTAAAATTTATAATGAGCCTTCAAGGCTCATTAAACGTCTCGTGTGGAGGAGGCCCTAGCCTGCAAAGTTCTATCTTGGAAACTGTTCCCTACAGGGCCAACTGTCTCTTGGGTTGTTCCTCCACTCCAAGTGAGTCCGTAGGGCTTTGCCAGCCGATTCATGGCAGTAGTGAGGATTTCATAAACCAGATCTTTAAAAAGTAGGGAGGGCAACCTGGAAACCCTTTGCTTCACTAGTCTAGATTCTCTGTAATACATGAATGATAATTCCAGATGGAAATGCTAATATGGAAAGAAGTAGCCTTGCTAAACAAACTCACCACAATCCATATAAACTCTTGCTGCAGGGGCTAGAAAGACCCTCTCACACGTTCAAGTAATGGGATTGTGGGCTGTGGCCATCCCCCCTCCCCATTCATACGCTCAGTCTACATGAGGAAGGGCTCTATGGCTGGACTGATCGACCACTTGAAGAGTAGGGCTGTGCACGGACCCCCTGATCCGATCTGGATCCCGATCTGGTAGGTCCGGATCAGGTCCAATCCAACCCATGTCAGATCGGGCCCAATCTGATCCACCTTGGATCTGGATCCAGATCTGCTCTGGGTCTGTGCAGAGCCCTCCCTCCTGCTCTTCCCGTTCCCTCCCTCCCTCCCTCCCTCCCTCCCTCCCCCCAATCGCCCTGCTTACCTGCAGCCTCCTCCGCGTCGTCCTGCCTCCTCGATGTCGGCCAGCCACTTTCCCGCTTGTGCCGGGTGATGATGTCACCTGCCACAGCCGGCAAATGCAGCGCTCTAGCCGGTCGCGGCGGGTGACGTCATCACCCAGCGTGAGTGGGAAAGCGGCTGGCCGACATCGAGGACGCAGGAAGATGGGGGACGACACATAGGAGGCTGCAGGTAAGCAGGGCGATTGGGGGGAGGGGGGAGAGAGCGGGGAGAGCGGGAGGGAGGGCTCTGCACAGACCCGGAATGGATCTGGATCGTGGATCTGATCCAGCCCGATCTGCTCCAGATTCGGGGTCCGGATCTGGTCACAGCCCTATTGAAGAGGGATCCTGCTCCAATCAGGCTCTCCCTTTCTAGGGAGGTTTTCTATCTGTGTGGAGCTCCTCCTCCCATGCCCGGACTGAGTCACCCACGACCCACCTCACACATTCTTTGAACCTGTGTGTGTGTGTGTGGAGTTGTCTGAACTCCATGCTACAACCTACTCAATTGATGGAAAAATAAGGTAAAATCTATCATCTATCTATCTATCTATTTATCTATCTATCTATTTATCTAAACTAGTCAATTTAAACTATGTCTTTGATGCAGGGCTAAATCCATCCTATGCATATAAATCCCACAATCAGAACAAATTTTATGTCCTAACATATTTATTAAGCTGACCAGAATTTCTTCCAAATGCCAAATTGACACATTCCAAAACCTCTTACAATGCAATCGTATGCATGATAACTTAGAAGTAAACCCCCCCCCCCCCAATTGACTGGATAAATGCATGTTAGCTTAGATTTCTCAATGCCCTAAACAACCATGCCCTAGAACTGCCTAGAGGAGTCGTGACCCAATTTTCCATTTAAATATAAATTACATGTGAAAATACTATGATCACCGTTCCAATTGGGTAGACAACACTCCATCTCACACTAGGTCCTAATTGGTGCCACCCAGGACCAAGTGTGAGATGTGAACATTTCCTAACCAACTGGAACAGTGACCATAGTACTATCAAATTTTATTTATAAATAAGTGGAAAAATGCCAATCCAATCCCACACAGTCACATTTGACTTCAAAAGGGTCAACTTCTCTAAATTGAGGGGGCTGGTAAAAAGGAAATTGAAAGGGGTGTCAAGAGGGTTGGATCTCTCCAAAATGCTTGGAGGTTATTCAAAACCACAATAATAGAAGCTCAGCTAGAATGTATACCACAGGTCAGGAAGAGTAGTGCTTAGTCCAAGAGGTCATCTGCATGGCTAATGAGCAATGTCAAGGAAGCTATTAGAGAGAAGAAGGCTTCCTTCAGAAAATGGAAGACTTGCCCAAATGAGAAGAACCAAAAGGAACACAAATGTGCAGAAAAGGAAATGCAAGCAGACAATAAGACATGCAAAAAAAGCTTTTTGAAGAGCACATCACTAACAGCATGAAGGCTAACAATAAAGAATTCTTTAACTATATCAGAAGCAGCTAGGGAAGCAGTTGGACCACTGGATGACAATGTAGTTAAGGGAGTACTAAAGGAGGACAAGGAGATTGCAGAGAAGCTGAATGAATTATTTTCATCTGTTTTCATTGCAGAAATTGTAGGGCAGATACCTGTGCTTGAACTGATGTTTTCAGGAAGAGGTTTGAGAAACTCAGGCAAAGACAGGTTGCTTACCTGTAACTGTAGTTCTTCGAGTGGTCATCTGTGCAGGCACACATTATGGGCTCTGTGCATGCGCAGGGCCTCAATTCGGGAAACTTCTAGAGCTGCAAGACATTTAGACAGGAACCCCTCCCCAACCATCCATTGCACATGTCCATCGGGTTCCCACCTGGCTCCTCAGTTCACTTGAGACCATGTCGGCCCCGAGGCTGAGGACCAGAGGTATACCTCGGTATGGAAGATTTCTCAACACCGAAGTGGGGATGGGGGGGGGGTTGTGTGACTGCACAGATGACCACTCAAAGAACTACAATTACAGGTAAGCAACCTGTCTTTCATCTTCGTGGACTCTGTGCATCACACATTATGGACGAATAAAAAGCTGACTTATCGGAGGTGGGTAGGTGGCAACAGAATTAATGGAGAACAGACAAAAGTACTGCTCTGCCGAATGCGCAGTCCACTCTCGAGCGAAGATCGAACCTGTAGTGTGAAGTGAACGTCTATGGCGTAGCCCAAGTGGCGGCTCGACAAAGCTCTTGGAGCGGAATGCCCCTTCCGAAGGCTGCTGATGTGGAAACGGCTCTGGTGGAGTGCGCTGTAACCGAGACAGGTAAGTCAAGGTGCGCTAGGTTGTAGGCAAGTTTTATAGTTTCCACAATCCATTTAGAGAATTGTTGGGTTGAGAAAGGGCATCCCTTCTTGGGACCCGCATATGACAGAAATAGTCTTGGTGACTGTCTAAACGGTTGTGTCCTAGATCTCTAGAAAAGGAGAGCCCGCCTGACGTCAAGTGTGTGGAGAGACTTTTCGAGATTCGAGGAGGGATTCTGAAAGAAAGCCAGGAGGATCACGCCTTGGTTGATGTGGAAGTCTGAGAGGACCTTCAGCAAGAAAGATGGATCAGTACAGAGGACCGCTTTGTCGGCGTGGAAAAGAAGGTACGGCGGGTCAACTCAGAGGGCACAGAGTTCAGATGCCCTTCTGGCCGTGGTAATGGCGATGAGGAAGGCTACCTTGAATGAGAGGAGATGGATGTCTGCCGTGGCCATAGGTTCAAATGGTTTAGTTGTCAATGCTGCTAATAACACAGAGACTCCACTAAGGGGTAAAATTACGGATAGGTGGCAGCAGGTTTTTGAGGCCTCTCATAAATTGGTGGACAACTGAATGAGTGAAGACCGTAAAGCCTTGTTTGGAGAGATGTGAGACCGAGATTGCTGCAAGGTAGATCTGGATTGAGGAGAATTTTAGGCCAACCTGGTAGAGAAAGTGTAAGAATTGCAGGATTACAGGAAGTGGGGTATGCAATGGTTGGAGTCCAGCCTGGGCAGCGAAGGCCATAAAACATTGTCACTTTCTAGCATAGGATTTTTGTGTGGATGGGTGACATGGCGCTGTCAAGACTGTGCGGATATTGTCTGGGAACTGTATCAGGTTGTGGGAGAAGGAATCTTCCAGGCCGTGAGGCTGAGTTTTGGTATGTCGGGGTGAACTGTGCTTCCGTTGTCTTTGAATAGTAGATTGGGCAGGGTGGAAGGCGGAGAAAAGTCCCCTGAGCTAACCTGAGTAGTGGCGCAAACCATGGTTGGCGAAGCCACCAGGGGGTGACGAGTATGCCGTCTGCGCCATCTGACCTGAGTTTCACAATGACCCTGGGAAGCAGGGGAAAGGGAGGAAACAGGTAAGAGAATTCTCTGTTCCAGGAGCAGAGGAACGCGTCACCCAGCGAGGTCCTGCCCTGCCGGATTAGGAGCAGAAACAGTGGAGAACTGTCGTCTCAGAGGAGGCGAACAGGTCTATGGTCGGTGACCCCCAGCGGTTGAAGATGAGGTGAAGGGCCTTTCTGTGGAGCTGCCACTCGTGAGTGTCAGAAAACGTCCTGTTAAGAGATTGTCTTTCCCCGCGATATGGGCTGTGGACAGAGTAACGTCGTGCTGTATCACCCACTTGAAGATCTGGATAGTGAGAGAGATCAGATCGAGAGAGTGCGTACCGCCCTGTTTGTTGATGTGCCATAGTGTCAACGTATTGTCGATCAGTATAAGGACTCTTTGGCCACAAAGTGTGTATTGGAAAGAATGGAGAGTCTTCTGTATTGCCAGAAGTTCGAGGAAGTTGATGTGGGAGGTTGACTCTGTGGACGACCATGTGCCTTGTACAGTCAACGTTCCGACGTGGGCTCTCCAACCGGAGAGGGAGGCATCCAATGTCAGTGTAGCTGTAGGCTCAATGGCACCTAGTGGAAGGCCACGTGGCGACGATGAGTCCACCAACGTAGTGACTGAAGCATGGCAGGAGGGAGAGAAAGTATAGTCCTGTGTGTATTGTCGGTTCTGTTGAAGGCTTGGATGAACCAATTCTGTAGAATCCGCATTTTGAGGCGGGCCCATTGGACAACATGGACTGTAGCTGACATGAGGCCCAGGAGGTGTTGAATGGCAAACGCTGAGGTCCAAGGTCTGTGGACGAGGCGCACGGCCATGGCTGCGAGGGTGGAGGCGCGGGGGCGCGGGAGGTAAGCTTTCCCATGTACGGCATATAGGACGATACCGATAAAGGGGATGACTTGAGTTGGTGTATGGCATGATTTGTCGTGATTTATGCCGAGTCTGAGACTCTGTAAGAGTGAGCAGACCATTGCGGTCGCAGTTGCCGCTGCCGACTGAGACGGTGTTGTGATGAGCCAGTCATCGAGGTAAGGGTAGACCTCGACGCCAAGAGTGCGGAGATGGACGCAGACTACCGCCATGCATTTGGTGAACACTCTTGGTGCTGTAGCAAGGCCGAATGGAAGAACCTTGAATTCGAAATGGTTGGTGCCTATGGCGAACTGTAGATATTTGTAGTGGGAAGGATGGATGCAATGTGGGAGTAGGCATCCTTGAGGTTGACTGTAGTGAACATGCACCTTTTTGGAGTAATGGAAGGAGATTTGACAGCGTCACCATCTGGAATTTGCGGGTGATAAATTTGTTGAGATTTCGGAGGTCTAGGAGGTGTCGAAGGCCTCCATCGCTCTTCAGCACCATGAAGTAACAGGAATAGAACCCTTGATAAGCATGAGAGGCCCTTTGTATTGCTCCCTTGGCCAAGAGAGATGTGGTCTCGGTGTGGAGAATGCTTGATAGAGGGGTGATACTCACGGTGCCGAAGGGAGGAAGACTGTCGAATTCAATCTGGTATCCCTGCATGACTATGTGGAGTACCCAGGAATCTGAGTTGATGTATGCCCAGGTGGAAAGGTAAGGGGCAAGGATATTGCTGAATAGAGGTTGGGTGATGGATGGGTCACAGGTGGTGCTTGGCGTGGGCCCCGGATGAGGGTGGGCGGTTGGGGCGAAAGTGACCGGTGTTGTCTGACTGTCTGTTGTAGGCTGGTGCCTGGTAGCGAAAAATATGATCCTGCCGTTGGCGAGGTTGGAATGGAAATGGCTGTCTATAGAAACAGCGCTGCTTGTAAGTGTGGGGTGGTGGCTGTTGGCCTTGACTGATCCCCATCTTTTTCGCATTTGTTCTTGCTTTCTGGATATTGTCCATGGCCTCTTCCGTTTTCGAGTTAAAGAGGCCTTCGCCGTCAAATGGAAGATCCTCGATCCGGGAGCGAGCTTCAGGTGTGAGCTCAGCAGAGTGGAGCCAAGCATGTTGCCTGAGGGCTATGTCTGTGACCATGGAGTAGGCCGTGCAGACAGTTTGATGACGAGCAGTATTGATTTGTCGACGGGAGCCGTATGCACCTTTAGACTGGGATGACTCCACAATTATGGAGTTTGGCTTGGGATGAGTGAATAGGAACTTGGCCCCTTTTTTCTGAACCTGGTAGAGGGATTCTAGTCGTCTTGGGGTATGGGTGCATCGTAGCTGGTGTGGTCGAGGACTGCTGAACTGTTCGAAGTAGAGTAGGTAGGTATGGAACTGAGACAGGAGCAGTAGCTTTGGTATAAACCGCATCGAAGACAGGGTCTTGGAGGCGTTCCGTAGGCTGCTGGGACTCTATCCCAAGAGCCTGTGTGAGGCGAAGGATTTGGTCAGTAAACTGAGCCATGTCCTCAGATGGTGAGGTACATTCTGGTGGGAGGACCACATCATCCGGCGAGGAAGCAGAAGGCTGTGCTGAGGAGTAAGAGGAAGAATCCGACTGGTAGTCTTCGCTGACTGAGCTGATGATTCTTGACGTCGAGGACTTTTGACGCAGAAGTCTGACTGTATCAGTGTCGGTGGTACAGCCATCGAGGAGTCGTGGCTAAAGCTGGAGAAGGCGGCCTCGAGCACGGCGGTTCGATGTGTGTGACTACCGTCAGTTGAGGTGTAGATTGAGGCGACTGATAAGGTGGTGGAGCTACCTTGGTGTATCTCTCGCCCTCCCAGACCACATCGGCATCATAGTAGCGTTGTTGCTGACTGTGTGGGATGGACCAGCTGGAGTCGGTGTCCCAATCACGGACTGGAGAACGAGACCTGTTGCGAGTTTGGCGAGGAGGTGGTCTTTGTCTAGCTGAGGTAATTGATTGAATGGAGTCAGGGGACTCTCGACGACGCAGTGAAACCCTCGGTGAGGGCTGAGTCTGTGGTCTGGGTACAATGACGGGCGAATGGTCCCGTATCTCACCTTCTGACAGCGAGGCAGGTCTCGGTGTGGACTTCAGTGTCGAGCAAGAGCACCCCGGCAGTGGCGGAATTGGAGGGGTTGGGCATGTTGGTGCCAGCGAAGGCGGTGGAGGCCGTGCCTGTGACAACTCCTTAGGCTTGGAGCTGTCCTTTTTTCTCTGCTTTTTATGCTTCTCTGAGATGCTAGCAACAGCACATTTTGAGAGCTTTTTTGCAGTGGTCACCGTGGAGGAGAGAAGGCTGAGTCGATGGCCCTGGCGTGGCTGGGCTGAGAGGGTACATTGGCATAGAAATTGGCTTGCTCCCTGTTCCCCGGTGGAAGCGGGGGTACGGCTTCTAGTGCCTTCTTCCACATGTCCGCCTTAAGGCGATCCGACCTCTTGTGTTGTGTTTGCTTTGAGCAGCTCTGGCAGTGGGCGCAACTTTCCACAATGTGGGTCTTGCCGAGGCAAAAGAGACACAACGAATGTCCGTCCAGTGGCGGTAGCTTATTCCTGCACTGAACGCACTTGCGGAATGGTGCTTTAAGTGCCATAGGAGGCTGAGTGAAGGAGAAAGCGAAAGTAAAGGAAGATTGGACTAGAAACTATATATAAGAGTTAACTAAACTATTCTTGTTTTGTTGTTTTGTTTTAGGAACAAGAAGAAGAAGAAAAAAGAAGAGAGGAGAAACAGTAAAAAAAGGTGAGTCTCACAGCAGTGGAATACGTGGCTCAAAGAGCAAGAAGTTCCCCCAAGGCTACTGGTAGAACAGTTGA
Source organism: Anniella stebbinsi (assembly GCA_029215795.1). Taxonomy (NCBI): domain Eukaryota; kingdom Metazoa; phylum Chordata; class Lepidosauria; order Squamata; family Anniellidae; genus Anniella; species Anniella stebbinsi. The sequence continues at coordinate 95,335,361 of JARDYH010000007.1, forward strand.
AAGAGAACTGAGGAGCCGGGCGGGAACCCGATGGATATGCGCAATGGATGATGGGGGAGGGGCTCCCGCATCAATGTCTCGCAGCTCTAGAAGTTTCCTGAATTGAGGCCCTGCACATGCGCAGAGCCCATAATGTGTGATGCACAGAGACTATGAAATAGTGGTGACAAGAGATGAAGTGCTTGACCTTATTTACAAATTGAAAGCTCAAAACATAAGAACTGCAAAAAAGAATCCAAGCAACTACCAACTGTTCAGCTTGACATCCATACATGGAAATGTCCTAGAACAAATAATTTTGGAGTCAGTCTGTGAGCATTTAGGAAAAAATACTGTGATTGCAAAGAGTCATCATGCATTTTTCAAGAACAAGTCATTTCAGACTAACCTTATTTCCTTTTTATATAAGGTTACTAACTGATAGAACAAGAGAATACAGTGGATGCAGTATATCTTGGTTTCAACAAGGCTTTCACAACCCCCCCCCCCCCCCATGATATTCTTGATAGCAAGCTAATACAATTTGGGCTAGACAATGTTGTTTTTAGAGTGGCCAGGTGTAAAAGAGGGCTCCTGCACCCTTAATAGTTGTGTTGCAGGGGAATTTCAGCAGCTGGAACTTGAGAGGCAGGTTGAAATTCTTTCTTCTGCACAACTATTAAAGGTACAGGAGCCCATCCTCCTTTTACACCTGGGCACACTTTTTAAGTGGTAGAATGGGCTCTATATAGATTATAGAGGTATTCATTTTAATGGGAAGAATATCAATTTTATACATTCTTAAAATGTTTTGAAGTTTTAGGCTGCAGCCCTCAATATGTTTTATTTCTGAGGAGACATGTATGAGATTGCTCTATTATTTAAGTTGTACTTAGAAGATTGTACTTATTTTATTTATACTGATACTTATTTTGAGAAATATGTATTTTTTTTGTATGTATGCATGCAAATATATATTTCACATTATATATTACTAAGATTTTCTTCATATAAAGTTATTGCTTTAGGAATAAACATTGCCCTGTCAAAGTAAAAGTCCCTGAGGAAGGGAATGTGCTTCAAATGTTTGAATGTTAGCTTTTTAAAACCATATTTGATGAACTTTTTAACTTTGCTGCATCCTTGGAAAGAAAATGGCATTTTCACAGAAAATGGCATTTTCACCGGCATTGGTATTGAGATGTCCTAGCTGGAGGGCTTTTTCTTTCAACGACTTTCCTTTCCTTTCAGGCTTGGGGTTGATTTGCCATGGAAACGAAACCCAGAGATCCAAGAAAGGGAGGACAGAAGGTAGACTGGGGTTACTGGAAGACTGATGGATAATTTACTACAGCAGATTGTAAAAGATTGCTGACTGACTCCTAATTGTTTAACAACAGCAACAGCAAAAAGACTTCTTCTTTTCTAAATTAGGATGTTGAAATCTTTGATCTCAAGTGCAAATTTGTACAGGGTCCATACAGACCATCCCAAGCCCTCTGCAGTCATACAGTATCCATGAGTGGTTATGTGTGAAAGGGCTTCTGAAACACACCGGTTAGCCCCACTCCTGACAGGCTACCATCCTCAGTCTGAAGGGGGACCAGGGCTGCCTCCATGGGGATTAGAACCCTGACCCACCTGCATTCTTGTCCCCATGGAGGGAGTCCCACATGTGCCTATCCAAACAAGCATGGCCTTCTGTTTAGATTGATGCAGGTGGTGGTGGGGAACTTGCATGCCAAGGTGGTGGGGCTAGCTTGTCCATTCTCAAAAGCCCCTTCACATGCTCCCCTTTCTGCCACCGGTTACCTTTTTGCGTACATCTCTGCCCCAGAGATTTTGTACCTGGATTCCATTGATATACTTTGGGATTCTAGTAAAAAAAAAAAAAAGATCGTGCAAGCCCTAAGTTTGCCTACACCTGCTTTAGCAGAGGAGTCCCCTTGATTATGGGCTGTGGGGCTGATGCAACACCAATGCTATAATAAGTTGAGACTTTTATTTAGCACAAGTGAATATTATACTATTGTATTATGCTGTTGGGATGATGGAGAGTTGGCCTAACAAAAAGCCGTGTAAAAGTGCTTTAAATAAAGAAGGCACAGTTCTTAATTGGCCTGCAAGATTTCTTCTCCTATCCCTAAGATTGAAACAGACGACAAGCTGAGCCAAATGCCATATGCCCCCTCTCCCAGAAAAAAACCCATTTCCTCCCCTTTAATTGCATCCAGTCTGAGGCAAGAGTTCTGTGTAACCTAAAGCTCTCATGCTTTACCTTATAATCTTCCTTCCTGATAAAAGTGTTGTTTTACTGTCTTTGTACTTTTTTTGTGGTTAGTTTTTAAATGTGTAATGTTCCATTTTTGTAGTAGTTGTATGCATTTACCACTTATCCATTCTTTTCAACTTATAGTTGAGCTTGTTAAAGAATAGTAAAAGAGAGGATTTTTTACTAACTCAGATGAGCCATATAGGGTTGTTACTCTGTGTTTTGAAGGAGGGTGTAGATGGGTGGGATTTATTCACTGGCTGGAGGATGATCTGTCTAAAATCGTGCTCATGGATAATGTAAGACACACACACCTGTTACAGCCCCACTAACCCTAACATTTACTTAGGGTGACCAACTCTCAGGATTTCCCTGGATTTGTCCTGGTTTTTGTTCTATCCTTGGTGTCAGGGGGGATTTTCTGTAATTTTCTATAATGTCCTGGAATGATACACTTTCCCCTTTAAGGAAAGGGGGGAATAACTTTCTTTCTGGAGGCATGTCATTTTCCCCACTGCTCCAATCAGGGCCTTAAAGAGGAAAACATTGTCATTCCTGGACATTATAGAAAAGGTCCCGAATCAAGTAGTGGGGGGGGGTGGTGGTGGTGGCAGGAATGACACACTTTCCCCTCCTCCGTTCCAATCAGGGCCTCCGGAAAATGCATCATTTCCCCCCCACACACACACACACACACTGGGTATCCTCTTTTTTGGTTTCCCATATATGGTTACCCTACACTGTACTTCAGAGTATTCACCCTTGTTCACATTCCCATTATAGTTCTTCTACTGGGAAAGATTCATCTCCACACACGCATTCTCCTGAGCTGCTCCTTGGGGGAATATTATGAAACCCAACAGTCTAAAGGTGGCAAGGTTGGCTTTAAAAAGTCAGAAGATGTTAAACAATAATGAAGTTTGGTTTTAGGAGTTCTACCTAGGGAAATAGTAATCAGCATTTAGTAATATTTGAGGGTGGGGGGATAATATTCCAGTGTCTCTTAGAATCTCAGCGTTAACAGGAAAGCAGAAACGAGGAACCTGTGGGATGGATTAGGCCCACAATGCCTCCTCATCTGCCCAGTTAAACCCTGGTGGAGGCCCATAGCTGGATCGCTGCCCTTTTTTCTGTGGAGGCAGAAAACAGAGCGATGTAGCCATGGAGGGAGAGGAGACTGTGCAGAGTGATATTTTTAGTGGAACAGTGGGGTCCCTATGGATTAATCCTTACGATGGACCATGACTCAAGTGGACCAGTTGGATTCACCCTGACCAGGGTGTGTGTGAGAGATGGGTAGGGGTAGAGGAAGACACATGGAGATGCCTCATACTGCGTCGGACCCTTGATCCCTTCCCTGACCTACTTGCCGATGCTAGAACTGAACCTGGGATCTTTTGCATCCAGAGCAGGTGCTCTCCTACTGAGCCAATCAGTACACACACTTATTCCTCAATATATGCAAAAAGCACCCGCAAGCTACCGTGAATGAGAAATCACAATAAATGGCCTATGTAGAAGGGCTCATGTCTGAATGGGCAGCTTCTATCAGAACTCTTGCAGCAGCTGCAACATTCTGGCCCATCTGAAGCTTCTTGAATTTAAGGGCAGCTCCACATAAAGCAAATTGCAGTAATTTAACACAGAGGTGACAATGACTACAGCTAGATCCAATTCCTCCAGGAAAGGATGTTGCTGGTGTATAAGACAGTGATGGTAAAAAGCACACCTGGTCACCACAGTTACTTGGACATTGAGACGTCCCTCCCAAACTGCAAATGTGCTGCTTCAGGTGGGATGCAACCTTATGCATAACAGTCTGAAGACCTTATGTGGGATCATCAGAACTCCCAGCCAACGGGACTTCTGTGTTGTCTAGTTTCAGCGTCATGGCATTTCACCCCAACATGTAGATGTTGGACGGCATGGGGATAGAATGGGACCCTGCAGAATAAAGGCCAAGGGAGCAGTTTCCCAGAAGCACCTTCTGAAGCCAGCCAGCCAGCCAGGAGCAAAGCCACCAGCGCATATCCCTCCACTTCCCATCTCAGCCGGCTGTCCCAGAAGGGTACCATCGTTGGTAGGAGCCAAAAGCTGTTGGAAGAATAACCAGAATAACCAACAAGCAGGTACTCCCTCCGTCCCACCCTCACCGCACTGTTCTCTTCTGGTGAAGGTCACCTTGACTACTCCCTGGTTCAAACCTCAGAGTCCCTATTATTTTGAGGGCAACACCATGTGTGTGTGTGTGTGTGTGTGTGTGTGAGAGAGAGAGAGAGAGAGAGAGAGTGAGTGAGTGTGAGCCTGAGCAGTCTCTCAGGGTTTGTTTAGTTTTTTCATGCTGATAAACAGCCAAAAGGAGGCTTCGCATTCCAGCGGGGGAATGGCCTGGGTGGACCCTTTCCTCTGGAGATGTTTGTTCAAAATTACCCTCTTCCACTTGCTTTTCTCCCCACAGGGAAAAGATACAGCGACCTTGCATGTCCCCCCCCCCCCCCCCATGGATGGAAAGGCACCTTGAGGGAAGGGGTTGTGAATTTCAGAGGAAGAATAGCAAGAGGGGAAGGGTTAAGCACACACACACCTCGCACATCATTCTTCTGCTCCTGGTTTATAGGTTCCACTAATGGTTTTCATTTTTTTTAAAACAACAACAACAACAACATTGGGAAACAATGTGCACATATCTTGTGTATCGTTTGTTTAGCCCAGAGAGTCTGGGAGAATGTCATTGCGTGTATAGACAGTCTTCCTCAGATTTCCTTCCACATGCCTAAGAATTTCCCTTTGTGGAACAAACTTAACCTCCAAACTTAACAATAAAAAGCTTGTCAGAAGAGGTTATAGGTCTTAAATATGAAAACGACAACAAAAAAAGGCCCCGTGTGACCCTCACCACAACTGAGCAGCTAAGCCTGCCTGCTTGTTCTTTGAGGAGGCAGGGTGTGCAGTGCACAACGGTGTGGGAAGAAAGCATCACACATCAGGGCTGGAGCACAGCCTTTACTCAGAACACATTTCGGAGTCACATACCGGGGGGGGGGGGGGGGAAGTGCAGCCTGACGGAAATTGGCAGAAGCATCCTGCTGCTACCGGTGTGTGGTTGCCTGAGAACCCCCCCCCCCCCCCGTCCTTTGGAACAGTTGAAGTGGCAGGAGCTATACTGGAATGACCAGATACAAAAGAGGGCAGGGCTCCTGCAGCTTCAACTGTTGTGAGGAAGAAGGAATTTCACCAGGTGCTGCATGCCTACGAATGTCACCTGCTGAAGTTCCCTTTTCTATTCAACTGTTAAAGAGACAGGAGCGCTGTCCTTTCCATAGGGTCACCCTACAGCCTCAAATGGAAAGTGGCACTGGGTGTGGGTGGATGTGCAGATATTCCGGTGAGGCTCTACCAGGTGTTGAGATGATTTCATCTTTCTCCAGGAAGCCTCCCAAGGATTGCTGGAAAGAAGAAACAAACCAACAATGGCAGATCCCACACTTCTGGAAATATCAACCCCCGCCGTTTATTCAAAATCACTCCATCTTGAGATGAAATGCAGAGATTCCTTGGTAGGTGGGAGCAGAAGTTGAGAGAAACTGGGCAGTTTTTATATTGACAAAGCTGGAGATAATTTCAGATGCTGAATTAGGTTAAAAAAAATAGCTGAGTGGAAGCCAAATTGGCCAGTTTTACTCGGATGGAGGGGTTGGGGAGTGGGTCTTGCCACCTCAGGCCACAAAATGATTCAGGCCAGCTCTGCCCCCTCTACCCTAACCCAACAGTAAAGGCCCTTCTTCAGTGGGTAGGAAACCACCTCCCCCTAGCTTTGGGATCCATTGCTTGGGTCATTCTCACTGAGAAGAGAAGGCGGGGATCAAGGGTCTCCAGTGGCTGGAGGGGGGCTTTCAGAGTCTAAACTGTCCTGTCCTGCCCCCCCCCCCACACCTCCTACCCTGCTGGCTTTGCTGGCTGAGTCCCTGCAAAGCCTGGGCAGCCTCCACATGGACTCAAAACTAGGGCCGTGCACATACATGCGACTTGCCTCGGAGGTCGTTTCGGAGATTCGCCCCCGCCTCCACTGAAGCGACTTGGCCTTGCAGGTTCCTGGGTGCCGGCCATGCGGTGGCAGTGGGAGGTGAGTGGGGAGGATGAAGAGGGAGAGGGAGGGGTGTGTGACTCCAATGGACTCACAGCCAGCCTTATGCCGGCTTTCCCGGGCAGGCAGAGGGGAGAGCCCAGCACCACTCCGAATTGGCCCAAGGCACTCCGAGGCTTCGGTACCGAACTGCTTCAGCCTTGGAGCGCCTTGGGCTGACCTGGCACCGGCTCGGATCCAGGCCGAGGCAGGCCACTCAGTTTTGGGGATTCGGGCCTAGCGGTGCACAGCCCTACTGAAGACCTTGCTGGAGTTTAGTGTCAGCTCTGTAGGGCAACAAGGCTTCTACTCCAGACAAAATCTCCAAATTCTCCTCTGCAAAATATAATGTTGAATATTCTATTTATGTTCATTGTTACAGCATATATGGCCAAACAAGTAAATCTTAGTTACACCAATATTTAAATATTTCAGAATATTTTGCCCTTTTGAGATTTGTGATGACTATTTAAGCATATTTGATAGTCACTACATACCATTGCATTGTCAAGCCAATGCTTCACAGACCAAAACAAAGGCATTCTGTCTTGTGTACCTGGAACACCCTTTATTCTCACACTAAGGATGCTTCCAGAAGGAGGGCTCCTGGTGCTACCACTCAGAAGGCCTTGGGCGGCTATTCTGTCTAAGTTTCCTTCATGGATTTTCTGTGGCAAGAAGAAAGATGGAAGAGGAGGTGGGAAACAGGGGAAGGTCATGAGCGGAAGGCAGCTTCATCTAGGGTGACCAACTGCCAGGAATTCCCTGGATTTGTCCTGGTTTGTGTTCCATCCTGGGTGTCAGGGGGTATTTTCTGTAATTTTCTATAATGTCCTAGAATTACATGATTTCTCCTTTAAGGTTATCATTCCCCCTGCTCCCATCAGGGCTTTAAAGGGGAAAGTGTGTCATTGCTGGACATTAAAGAAAATGTTCCGATTGGAGGAGAGGAGGGGAAAGAATGCTTTCCGGGGCCTCCGGAAAGCGCATCATTCCCCCCTGCCGTTGGACATCCTCTATTTTAGTTTCCCAAATATGGTCACCCTAGCCTCATCTGGATCCCCCCGTAATACCCTGTGAATGAGTCAGGACAACGGCGTCATTAAAGCCTTGTCTGGAATCACCCAAGGATCAGTGGCTGACTCCCCCGCTCATGCTCCATGCCCCATGTTATGCTCTTTTCTGCCTGAGGTGCATTGTACTCATTTTCTCTGCAACAGCCTGCCTGCCTTGGCTTCCGTAACAGAGTGTGTTAGCAAACTGCCCGTAAGACTTCCTCTTTTTCATCTTCTTTTCTTTTCTAAAGTGTTTGATCTCACAAACTATTCTATACTTCTAGAATAACTACAACTCAAACATATTTAGCAATGTTTGCTAGGGCCATATTAAATAGCTGTGAAACTAAAGACCATTGCATGTCAAACAGGAGAGGTGGAAGAAATGCTGGTGCATATGATGTGTCCGTCAGCTTGTAATTGCATTCATGGCAGTAGTAGACCTGTCCCTCGCCCCGTCCCCCCCGTCCCCCGTCCCCTTCCCCTGCACAGACACTGCATTTCTAAAGGCCCAGGCTGTGGGGCTGAAAACTGAAAAATGGCAGTGGCTACACACTAGCAAAGAACATTTTATAAAGTTCCATTTCTTCCCAAAAGACAAAATGGGGACACTGATGTATCAGCTGAAGTACCAGAATATCAGGACTGTGTCTGGTACATAGGGATAATCAGGAGATATGTATTTATTTATCGCTGCAAACAACTTGCAATAATATGTAGTGTTTGATAGCACAGTGGTCAGAACAATCAAGCAATGAGCAGGGGGTTGGATTCGATGATCTCTGAGGTCCCTTCCAACTCTATGAGTCTATGAGATGCCAATTAGCCTCAAGCACCTGCATTGTCATGGATACATTTTGCATTTAAAATTCCACACTGCGTAGAAAATAGGAATTAATCCAATTTTTTGAATATTAATTTCAAGTCTTGCACATCCCCTTATCCCTCTGGGGCCTCTGAACTTTATCTTTGCTAATATCAGATAATTCACCATTGACTGGACAGAGATGAGTCAGTGTTGTAACTACGCATCTGGGTTTAGAAAGGTGATGCAATTTCTTGTAGCTTGTTACAGGAAAAACAAGTCTTTTTTTTTCTTGTAACTATGGTGACGTGCATTGTCCATTGCTGTGGGAAGAAGCTTTAAGGGACCAGACCCGAGCGTGAGGCGGATTGAAAGAAAACAACAACAACTACCCTCCCTGCTCCTCCCTCTTCCTCGGTTTCAGACCACGGAGACAAACAATTTCGCTTAGACAGATTCCACAACCCAGCTCTTCCCAAAGAAGACTGACGGATGGTTTTCCAGGGGTGGGTATGGCAGTGCAGGGCCTCTTCACCCTGGGCGCTTTTCTAAAGCAAGGGGCTTCTGCTCTTACTAAAGCAAGCATGATGATTCAAGATGAAACTTAAGCAAAAAAATGAATTCAAAATGTAATGGAACTCTATTATAAAACCAGTAATTGGCAATTAGAAGGCTCAAATTGATACTAATAGGTTAAAGAGCAATAAAACTGCAGTTGGCCTCAGCCAGCAAAGACACAAGTCATTTGCAGAAATGCCCACATTTTTGAGTCGGTGGATAGTACATCTGGAACTTTGGGAGAGTGTGGGCACTCTCACAAAATGGCTGCCATGGTGGGCATGACCAATCACAAAACACCCATTCCATATAGGCAAACTGGTGAGACTAAAAGGAAAGTAATATGCCCAAGAACCTAATTAGAAAGCAGAGGTTGGGCCTGAGCACCAAAATACAGAAACACATTTTTGAACCCAAAGATTGCTGAAAGTTGTTTTAGATGTACGTTGTTTTTGTATGTTTTTCTGTTTTTACATTTTTATGTCATTTTTTTATGTTTTAATCTTTTGTAAACCACCCAGAGAGCTTTAGCTATGGGGCAGCATAGAAATAATAATAATAATAATAATAATAATAATAATAATCCGTTAGTCACATCAGTCATTGGCATCACATTAAAAAATCTATGCAGAAAACCTTCAGAATCTGGGCCTACCAAAATACACCCACACCAACATCCAGAAAGCAGACATAATTAAAACATGCTCAACAGTCAGGAAATTCCTGAATCAGTAAAAGGCACCTTACTCGGCAAAGCCTGTCATGTTCATCTAGAAAAACCGCCACGGGCAAGAAAAGAGAGATGATGATATGATGATGATGATGATGATGATGATGATAATAATAATAATAATAATTGCACTGGAGGGCAGCCCTTTGCTTTCCAGCCTCTCAATTAAAAGCATTTTTAAAATTATTAAATTTTTTAAAAAATAAAATAAAACCCAGGAGGGGCAGGGAGCCTGGCGGGCACCAAGAGAGCTGTATGCTGGCACACATTGGTGCCCAACGGGCAGCACGTTGGAAACCCCATCTGTGATGTTCTATGAAAAGTGAATGAGCGTAACGGCTTGGAATGGTGCTGGCTGCCTTTCTCATGGGGACAGAGAACAATCCCAAGGCAGAGAGAGCAGCTTCTGAGCATCCAGAAAATAATACACTGATTATTAGGAGTCCACATGGGTTTGTCAGGAATAGACAGCGCCGTGGAAGACACCATCAAGAGTCAAAAGGATCTTGATCGGCTGAAATGAAACTAACAAAATGAAATTCAACAGAGACAAATGTAAAGTCTGGCATTTAGGTATAAAATTTAAAGATGGAGGAGACTTGGCTTGGCAACAGTGCACGTGAAAAGGTTCTAGGTGTTTTAGTGGATCAAAAGCTGAACATAAGCCAGCAGTTGGATGGATCTACTAAGAAAGCTAATGCAATCTTGGGCTATATTAACTGATGTATAGTGTCCAGATCACAGAAGTAATAGTTCCGCTCTATTTTGTGTTAGGCCACATTTGGAGTTTTGGAGACCCCATTTTAAAAAGAGCATTGACAGGTTTGAGGGCCTCCAGAGAAAAGCAACCAGCATGGTGAGGGGTCTGGAGGAACAGTTGAAGGAGCTGGGTAGGTTTAGCCTAGAGAAGATTAAGGGGAGACATGAAATCGGCCTTCCAATATCGGAAAAGTGTAAGATGGAGCTGACTTACTCTCTGGCTGCCTCTACAAGAGCGATTTAAAGCTCTTTCAAGGCGCATTACCGATTTTCCCTCTACAAGAGAGGAGTGCAAATGAGGAGTACAGGCGCTTTTTATCTCCTATTATGCACATTTTTGAATTTGCATTAAATAGCAAGTTTTATTTACTGCAGGAGTAAGAGCGCCTATGTCCATGTAAACAATTGCTATTCAAGCGCATTAACGATCAGAGTGGGCGGACTGTGGTAGTGATGTCATGCATAGAACTGCCCCTTCGTTGGGAAAACCTCCCACTTTTTCGTTTAGTTTTATTTCCTGTCTCCTCCTGGCAACTTCCTCCTTGTTCTCCGTCTCTCTGGATGGAAGCTCCAGGAAGAGGAGACCTAACGCAAACTGAAAATAAAGTTTCTTTTAAGTACCCTGATGGAATGTTTTTTACATGGAGACACGGGGCCAGATGGAGGTGGTTTCATGAGAAGCAAAGGGGGTAGGAAGGATGTGCGGATGTGCGCATAATTAGTGATCAGCTTAGACATATCGTCCCCTCGCTTCTTGCTGGGTTCCTGACATGAGCTGTGTGTGTGTGTGTGTGTGTGCCTGTGTGTGTTTTACAATGGTTGAGCTCGCTGGGAAGAGGAGGGGGAAGGAATGAAGCAGCATCCCCCTGTCTGTTTTGGTGTGCATGTGTGCGAGGCACATTCCCATTTACTCCTGAGCAGTTCACTTGAAATGGCAATCAGGCGAAGGGGGCGGGGGAGAGAGACAGCCCTGACTAAAAATAAGTTTTCAAAGGGTGCTTGAGGAGGAAACTTATGAGGCACATTCCCATTTACTACTGAGCAGTGTTGAGGGAAGCAACAAGTGCTGACTGCGCTTGAGTAAGCAATAAAGTCCAGTAAAATCCCAGCAGCAGAAGAAATACTCACACAGTAAGCTGTGTATAATACAAGTCCTTTACTTGGTGTTCCAATATAAAATATATACAAGGCACAACTGGTTCCTCCAGATATATACAGGTATTTCCATATGGCTATAGCGTAGCCCAGTCCTTCATAAATCTCTCATAAACTCCATTCTCTGTCCAACATAACTCCAGCCTGACCCACCACACAGCCATTAAAATTAAAGCTGTCTTTATACATTTCTGGACCCTAGCTCAGCACAGATCAATTACCTTATCCTAGCAGAAACATAACCACTATCAGATTGACCTTTACATTCTGTCTAGAAAAAACATTCTCTCCTTGCTTATTGAATTCAGCTGGCTTGTTCAGTCCTTCTGGACACTAAAACTTTTGTCCAATCAACTTAGACTTTGATTTTCCCCAACACCCCTTCAAAATTGAAGATCTAAGTTGTTTAAATCTGTCCTTCCTCACCTAGCACCTCAAAACCTAACATTTCAGTTAATTTGGTATGCTGGTATACTGTCAATGGCTTAGTAAATACATCTGCCACATTTTCCTTTGATTCACAGTATATTAACTTGATCAAACCATTTTCCACATATCGCTTCACATTTAAATACTTAATAGCAACATGTTTCATCCTTGCTCTGAACATATGAGCATTAGCCAAAGCAATACATGATTGTGAGTCATTGTAAACCCTCACAGGCAAATTACAAACAATTTTCACATCCTTTAACAATTGAATAAAAAAATCTAATTCTCCACACACTGTAGATAAAGATGCATATTCTGCTTCACAGGTAGATGTGGCTATGCTGTCTTGCTTCTTACATTTCCAAAATATCAGTGACTTTTCAAGTAGAATAGCCATTCCACTTGTGGACTTCCAGTCTTTGGGATTTCCTGCCCAGTCACTGTCCACAAAGCATTCTAAGAACTTGGTTTCAGAAGATGACAGTGTTAGACAAAGATCTAAAGTACCTTTCAAATATCTTAACAGTCTCTTTATACCTAACCAGGCAGCAACAGTTGGCTTTACAACTTGCTGGCTCAGAATGCCCACGCTGCAAGCAATATCAGCACGAGTCCACTGGCTTATGTATAATAAACTCCCAATAACAGACTGATATAACTCTGGGTCATTGAAAACTTCCCCTTCCAAGTTGGATCTGAAATCTGTTAACATTGAACTCTGCACACTATTACAATCAAGCATTCCACATGACTCCAGCAGATTCACAATTTTCTGCTTTTGACTTAGGAAATATTTTCCATTCCTCTTTGTAATTTGCAATCCCAAATAATTACTCACTGGACGGTCTTCCCAAATCGTCCAGTGGCGGCAGAGTGTGAGGCTGCCTCTACAAGAGAGGTTTAATGCTCTTTCAAGGCGCTTAAAAAAAATTACCTCTACAAGAACGGAGCACAAATCGGGCGCAGAGGCGCGTTATCTCTCCGATTATGCGCATTATCGAATGCGCATTAAACAGCGAGTTTTATTTTGCTCCGGCCGTTAAAGCGCATTTTGCCTATGTGAACAAGCGCTTATGCGCATTAACTACTTGTAAAGCGCATTTTGGTCATCCCTTAATGCGCTTCGCCGCCTCTCGCCACCTTTCGTGCAGAGGTAATAGGCGTAAATGCGCTTCAGCGATTATGCGCATAATCGCCTAACCAGGCGCAAAAGCGAATCCTTGTAGAGGGGACCTGAGACTGTGCACGGTTACCCTGCGCAAGAAGGCTATTGTTTATAGCTGGGGTTACCCGGTTTTTTTGAGATTTAAGTGGCTGGGGAAACAACACAGAATTACATCATGTGAGCAAGGGATGGAATTGTTGGAGAAGCTGGGCTTGATTGATGAAACTGCAGATGGAGGAACCGATGTGGAGGAAGGTGCAGCAGGAGGAAGTAGTCAGCGAACGAATTTGGCTTAAAAGGGATGAAAGAAGAGACTTTAAGGGAGGGGAGGGTCTACCGTTACTCCGGAATCATGAGGTTGCTTCCCCCCCCCCCGAAGAGTTCTAAAATAATTTGGGACCATTGCCCAGGAGGGTCTGGTGAGGAGGGGGGAGAAGTTTGGGGTAAGTGTGGGGGGGAGGGAGAGGGAGGGGGGGATATACGTAACACAGGGGGAGACCAATGTAGAGTATTATGTTTGGGATGATGGAAAATAAATTAAGAGTTGCAACTTTAAATGTTAAAGGGCTGGGAACTGTTATAAAAAGGAAGAGAATAGAAGTGTTGTTAAAAAAAGGGAAAGCAGATGTTATATTTTTGCAAGAAACTCATCAATCGAAATAAGGTTTAAATGAGCTTAGGATGAGGGATGTGGGTGTTTATGAGAAGGCATTTGGCACTTCTAAAGCAAGAGGTGTAGCGATATTAATTTCAAAAAAATGTGGTATTAATATACAAAAAGTGAAAAAGGATAATTCTGGAAGATTTTTGATAATTTTTTGTACAATGGGGGAGGAGGAATATATATTGATTAATGTATATGCACCAAATGGGAAACAGATGGAATTTTATGATGAAGTCTTTAATGCTGTGGGAGATATGGGGAAAATGAATATTGTGATGGCAGGTGACTTTAATGTGGTGATAGATAAAGGAAAGGATAAAGATAATATTTTGAGAGATTATAAAGGGGGTGGTAAAACGGGTTTAAGTAAATTGATGGTTGAAAAAGAATTATTGGATGTTTGGAGAATATTAAAAGGTGAAGAAAGGAAATATACTTTTTACTCACTGAAGTATAAGAGTTATTCTAGGATAGATTTTATTTTTGTGTCAAAGAATTTGATTTCTAAGATTATAGAATGTGATATAGGAGTTATTAAAGTCATGGACCACGCATTAATGACTATGGATATTAAAATGAAGAAGGAGTATAGAGAAGCAAAGAGATGGAGAATGGATACAAGGATTTTAAATTATAAAAGTATAGTTGAAAAAATGAAAAAAGAAATTCAGATAATATGGGATATTAATGAAACAGAGCGAAAGTCTCATGGGATAGTATGGGACATGATGAAGGCAGTTGTGAGAGGGCTGTGTATTAGGGAATCGTGTACTTTAAGAAGACAACAAGAAGTACAAAATAAAAAGATAGAAAAGGAGATAAGGGAATTAGAAGAGCAATTAACAAAGGATAGACGCCTTTACGCTCAGCTTCAAGCTAAAAAGAAGGAATTAGAGAAAGAGGATTTAGAATGGGTACAAAAGGAATTGCTATATTTGAAAAGGGATTTTTTTGAATATAGTAATAAAAATTCTAGGATGTTGGCCAGGTCCACTCAATCGAAAAAGGCAAAGAATATGATAGGGACAATTAAAGATAAAACAGGAAGACGTTGTAATTCAATGAAAGATAAATTAAATATTTTTTAGGAATTTTATAAGGAATTATATGCATCAGATATGGGTCCACAGGTAAGAGTAGTGGAGTATGTTGAGAGGAATTGGAAAATAAGATTACAGGGTAAAGATAGGGATTATATGGAAGGTTTGGTTACAGAAAAGGAAATAGAAGGAATTATTGATAAATTAAAAGGAGGGAAATCTCCGGGGGTAGATGGGTTGGGGTCGGAATATTATAAGTTTTTTAGAGATATATTGATACCAAAATTGAAAATATTGTTTAATAGTATAATAGAGGGAGGGAAGACCCCACCATCGTGGGATCATTCCTTGATTATATTAATCCCGAAACCAGACAAGGATCTGACGGACCCAGCTTCTTATAGACCAATATCTCTAATAAATCAAGACTCAATTTTTTTACAGCAATAATGGCAAAAAGAATGAGTACTTTTATAAATAAATATATTAGAAAAGATCAATGTGGATTTATTTCAGAAAGGCAAATGCCTAATTTAATTGGGAGAGTGTTGAACATAATTAATGTTATTAAAAAAAGGACTATAAAAGCAGGGTTGTTAGCATTAGATATTTTAAAGCCTTTGATTGTGTGGAATGGCCAGCATTAAAAACAATTATAAAAATATTTGGGTTTGGAGATAAATTTATAGGAGTGATTGATCAGTTGTATAGAAATAATAAAGCAGAAATAATGGTTAATGATGGCTTAACGCAACAGATCACCTTGGCCTGGGGTACTAGGCAAGGGTGCCCACTTTCTCCGATTTTATTTGCAATAATTATATAAATTTTGGCGAATGTTATAAGGGAAGATGTAAGATTGAAGGGGATAGGAGGGAAAGAAAAGGTAAAGATTAATATGTTTGCGGATGATACATTATTGACTATAGAAGAACCTTTGGAGAGTGGGGAGGTGATTAAGAGACATTTGAGAGAATTTGGGGAAATTACTGGATTACAAGTTAATTGGGGGAAGTCTGAAATGATGTTATTCAATTATAATAAGAAGGAAATGGAGGAGTGTAACATAAAATTAGATCTTAAGATTAAAAATATAGTGCGTTATTTAGGAGTTAATATTGCAAAAGATTTAGATAGGTTAGAAGAAATTAATTTTAACAGTTTAAAAAAACAGATAGGGGAAAAATTAGAGGCTTATAGAAAATTAAAGCATTAATGGTTTGGTAGAATAGCGGTTATTAAAATGAAGATATTGCCTAAGATTAATTTTTTGTTTAGAATGTTACAAATTAAAATACTGGAAGTACAGTTAAAGAGTTGGCAAAATATGATAAATGTTTATTGTAATGGAGATAAAAAAGCAAGGATTAATAAAGGCTTATGGTATAAGATACAAAAGAAAGGAGGGTTGGGACTGCCAAATATAAAGATGTATTATATTGCTAATCAATTAAGACATGTTATAAATAGTATATTAGGGGAAGATGATTTGGAATGGTTAGAGACGCAAACAGGAGAACTAGAATTAAAATTGCAAAATATTTTCTTTACTAAAATACCAAAGAAAGATCTAAAGGGACTCTTAAAAAATATTTTAGAGATTTGGGAGAAGGTTAAAGGAAAGTTAATACCAGGAAACTCTCCTCTTACTCCAGTTGTAGTAATGGAAAACTTCCCAAGGAATTTAAAAAGAGAGTTGGAAGGGGGATTGAGGGGTCAGAAAATTATTAAATTGAGAGATTGGCTGAAAAGAATGAGTAATAAGGAGCAAATAGGAGAGATATTAAGAGGACAAAAGTTAGCTTGGTTCAAATGTATACAATTGGAACAATGGACACAGGATTGGAAAAAAAGAATAAGGATTGTAGAGATAATACAAGATTTGAAGAATTAATTGAATCAAGAGAAAAGAAAGGGGAAAATAAAAATAAAAGAGGTTTGATTAGTGAAATATATAAAATTTTGATAGAGGATGGTGACCATCGAGATTCTCTTAGAATGATTTGGGAAGATGATTTAAAGGAACAAATTAATGAATATAACTGGGGGAAGATTTGGGATGCAAGAATGTTAAAGTTATTGTCGGTTAGGATTAAAAAGAATTATTATAAAGTAGTATGGAGATGGTATTTAATGCCAGTAAGATTTCATCAGATTGATAAAAAAAATCTAAGAATTGCTGGAGGGGTTGTCAGGAGGTTGGAACATACTTTCATATGTGGTGGAGTTGTGAATATGTACAAAAATTTTGGGAAAGGGTGTTTAAAGAAATAAGTGAAATAACGGGAATAAATGTGGAAGTAAGTCCAAAGTTGGCTTTATTATCAATATGGGGCAAGGGAATTGGGAATACACGCATGAAGGAATTGATTAACAACCTCCTGGCACCTGTTAGATTAATGATAGCTAAGAATTGGAAAGTGCAAGGGAATTATACAATAGAAGAATGGTATAAAGAAAAATGGGATATGGCGCTTAATGATAAGTTAACGTGTAATCTGAAAGTAAAGAGGAGTTTATGCAGGAAGAATGATTTTGATAATATATGGAGTCCATTTTTGGAATTTGTATTAAGGAAGGGGAAAGGACACTCACCTTTAAAAGATTCTTTACAATTTTGGAAAGATGTATAATATAAATGAATAAACGGAGGTCTCCTGGGGGAGGGGAGCATGGGGGTATTGAAGGGTTGTTAGTTATGTAATGTATCTATGTTGTGTTTATGTTGTACTTTAGTTGAAATAAATAATAATAATAAAAAAAGAATACTCACACTCAGTTAGCTGTGTATAATACAAGTCCTTTACCTGGTGTTCCAATATAAAATATATACAAGGCACAACTGGTTCCTCCAGATATATACAGGTATTTTCATATGGCTATAGCGTAGCCCAACCCTTCATAAATCTCTCATAAACTCCAGTCTCCGTCCAACATAACTCCAGCCTGACCCACCACACAGCCATTAAAATTAAAGCTGTCTTTATACATTTCTGGACCCTAGCTCAGCACAGATCAATTACCTTATCCTAGCAGAAACATTACCACTATCAGATTGACCTTTACATTCTGTCTAGAAAAAACATTCTCTCCTTGCTTATTGAATTCAGCTGGACATTAAAACTTTTGTCCAATCAACTTAGACTTTGATTTTCCCCTCGCTTCTTGCTGGGTTCCTGACATGAGCTGTGTGTGTGTGTGCCTGTGTGTGTTTTACAATGGTTGAGCTCGCTGGGAAGAGGAGGGGGAAGGAACGAAGCAGCATCCCCCTGTCTGTTTTGGTGTGCGTGTGTGCGAGGCACATTCCCATTTACTCCTGAGCAGTTCACTTGAAATGGCAATCGGGCGAAGGGGGCGGGGGAGAGAGACAACCCTGACTAAAAATAAGTTTTCAAAGGGTACTTGAAGGGGAAACTTATGAGACACATTCCCATTTACTACTGAGCAGTTCTGGGAGGGGGGACAACTTTAGCTGGCGATCGGGCGAGAGGGGAGGGGAGAAAGGTAGCCGAACAGGTTAACCAGGTCATTACTGGCAGGTAACCCAGGTAACCAAAGGTGGGAGATTCTGGTGGGCGGGGAGAATACAGGGAGGGAACCTGTTTGGGAAGTTCCTCCGGGACAAAGTGCATTACTTTCAGCAACATTTGCATGCGATTCTCCACATGTAAACAACTTTTAAATCACCTTGCATAGAGCCCATCCTGCGCTTCGACAGCTCTTGTGTGTAGGTATTAGGCGTAAACGCGATTGTCAGGAGATAAGCATAATAGGAGAATCGGTCGTCAAAGCGAACTGTTGTAGAGGGGACATCTGTTGCTCCAGAGGGCAGGACTAGAACCAGTGGGCAGAAGTTGCAGGGAAGCAGATTTTGGCTAAACATGAGGAGAAACGGCCTAACAGGGAGGGCTGCTTGGCAGTGGAGAAGATTCTGTCTCAGGAGGCAGTGGATTCTCCTTCTCTCGAGGCGTGTGAGCAGAGGCTGGAGGGCCACCTGTCAGGGATGCTGCAGCTGCATCCTGCATGTCAGAGCCTGCATTGAGCAGGGGGTTGGTTGGACTTGATGATCTCCAAGGTTCTTTCCAATTCTATGATTCTATTAGTCTTGATTGATTTGGCCAGCAGAACCACCAGAACCTTGAGGTTTAGTGTGGGCAAAGGCAGAGCAGATGGTCTCCCTTGAGGCAAGCAACTTGCTGCCCAGCGTTGACAGCCTTTCCACAATACTGTCTCATTCCTCACTTGGTGCTGTTGAACAGGAGGCCACCAACTGGTCCTCTGCCAGCTCTGGCTGGTCAGGAAAAACAGCAGGAAGTGCCGGCATAGCATTTTCAGTACCAGGACACCATGTTGGGTGTGGGTGTGTGGCAGCGGCAGGGGGGGACATGATCCCGCACTGTCTTCCATGCACTGATTATGTCTAGCATTGCCATCTGCACAGGGCTAAAATGATGGCAGAAAGTTAGTGCTCTTTTGGAGGCAAAGAGGGAGGAAGAGAAATGGTTGCCTGGCCCTATCCACCACCACCACCACCACCTCTTCCTCAGAGCAAGCACAGAAATAGCGATGCAGAGCTTGGTCTCCTGCTTCTCCAAGGAGAGTCTCCAAAAGCCCCATGGCCTGAATGGGCTTTCTCTTGCTGGATGGAGTGGTACAAGGCTTCCTCTGCCAGAAGGGCTGTTGTTCCTCTGTAGGCAATGCTCCCTGCAACAATGGTCCAGCCCATGCAGGTTCCTGTAGGACAGACCATGAAGATGATGCTAAATCGGCCTTTTCCATCCAGGTGGGCTTCAGAGGTTATGGGCTACAGCTCATCGCCCTCAGCCAGTGCGGCCCATGGACAGAGATGGTGGAAGTTGTTGACCCAAAATCGGGTGCTTGGGGGACAGGTTGGGAAATGCTGTGCAATACATCAGCTAGATGTGTCAGGTGAGGGAGTTCCCCTCCCTACAAAACAGGAAAAAGGAAAACAAAACTGTCCAATATGTTTGGATTGATGTCACTCAATTTCTTAAATAATGTAAATACTATTACAAAATAAGTGCCAAGTGCTTGTCAATCATACCTGTGATGTTGCACTAACGAGCTAGAGGACCAGGAGGCAGGAGCACGTTGTCAGAATCGCACCAGCACCTGGCTCTTATCTCCAAAAGTAGAAGGTCTAGAAACCTATTCATTTGAAAGAAAGTAAAGGAAGGTCTTGAAATAGGGTTACGAGGGCCCCCCACCCCAGGCCCTGTTCCTGTGGCTGCAGCCTTAGAGCTCCATCACACCAGCGATCTATCACACTCTTACTATGCCTGGTATGTGTTTTTGCAGTGCAGTACTCACATGACGTCGTCCCTGTCCTGCGCTCATATCACCCCTTCCCCTCCCTTTTCCATCTCCTTTTGGAGCGGGGAAAGTCTGTCCCCCCCCTTCCATGCGTAATAAAGCCCCTCCCATGTATTGCTGTCCTTGCGCGATATCGGGCCATCCCGGTTTTTGTTGGGTGTGTGTGTGTTGAAGGGCAGTCTTGCTGACAAAAGAGGAGGGTGGGGCGGTTCTCTGCTCAACCATGAAGGGGGAGGGAGAAAGGGCACCCAAACACCCGCAGAGAAGGTGAGCGAGGCTGCTGCCTGCGCCCAGGACTTGGGCTGCCTCTACAAGAGAGGTTTAAAGCTCTTTCAAGGCGCTTAAAAAATTTTACCTCTACAAGGACGGAGCGCAAATCGGGCGTAGAGGCGCGCTATCCCTCCGATTATGCACATTATCGAATGCGCGTTAAATAGCGAGTTTTATTTTGCGGCGGGATGTGAAGCCGGTGCGCCCTGCCTCCCGAGTGCTGCTGCTGCTGCTGCTGCTGGCTCCCCCGCTCGGCTCCTGGCTCCGCTCCTACCGGGCTCCTGCTGACCTCTCGCTCTCGCTCTCTGTCTTCCAGCTCCCTTTTCCCTTTTTCTTGCCCTGTTCCACCCCCCTTGCTCCATTTCATTCAATCGCCCCGTCAGTTCCATCGCTCTCCAGCATAACAACTCGCAGGGACCTGCCTTAAAGACCTACCTCCCCCCTCCCCCCTCCCCTCTCCCTGCCTGCCTCTCGTGCAGAGGTATTAGGCGTAAATGCGCTTCAGCGATGATGCGCATAATCGCCTAACCAGGCGCAAAAGTGAATCCCTGTAGAGGGGACCTTGGTCCCATTCAACTCTATGGTTCTTACTCCTGAGAAGGCATGTCTAGGTCTCCTGACCAGAACAATGTTGGCTTTCCTTTGCCATGCCAACATTGACCACAAACTTCTCCAAAAACTAATTGTAATACTTTCTCTTCACTTATCTTCTTTTTGTTTTGTTTTACTGCAGTTCTGTTTTACTGTAATTCAGCAGTTCAAGGCTACCCTACTATTGTATTTGCGCAGTTAATTAACAGCAGGAGGAAGGAGAACGTAGGGGGCAGGGTGGGAGTTTTCGCCGGCGTGGTAGCGATATAGGTGAAAAGGTACATGAGTGCAACAATGTACAGACATGAGGGTGCCCAGCACTCGACTTGCTAAGGAAATGGAGGGGAAAACTGTGGACGCAAACTGGGGGGGGAAAGTAGGTGTGATGGAGCCCTTAGGGTTTACTAAGGTCGAAATGGTTTTGCTGACAACCAAAGTTAATGTAACTTTGGAACAAGGAAGGCTGGGCACTTTTCTGTTTCTGAACAAAGATGGAATGTTGATGCAAAGGAAGAACAGCTGGGAAGTGTGTGTGTGTGTGTGTGTGTGGTAACTGTGTGGTAACTGTGTGGCAACTGTGCATAAGCGGGAACCTCCAAAGAAGAAGTGCGTCTTTTCCATCATTGCAGCATACCAAAAGTCCACGTGGCTTTTGGCAGCAAGAGACACATGGGTGAAACATCAGATCAGAAGCTCCCCACAAGACACACACACAACCTTCTTCACACTACATTTCCCCATCTATACAGCATTGGTTAGCCTGTGACAACAGTTCATTTCACTTCATGTCATGTCAACCTCCAATTTGTTTAAACATTGCTTGGTATGTTAAAAGGTAACCCTTAATTAGGCCAGGCCAGGCCTTTAGGGCTCCATCACACCAGCGTTTTATCACACTTTCGTCCTGCCGTTTACCATTTTGCCCTGCACGTCATCGTCCCTGTCCGGCAGTCATCTCACCTCTTCCCCCCCCCCCATTTTCCGTGTTTTTCTAGGTTGGGGAAAGTGCGGTATTTTCCCCCCACATAAGATCAAATTGCTTTTCCATCCCTGTGTATTGCCATCCTCATGCTATGTCAGAACTCCTGCTTTTGTGTGTGTGGGGTGTTCATTGAAGTTTGGTCTTGCTGATGAAAGAGGAGGGCAGGGTCAGTTCTCCTCCAGTGTGCTGGGGGCGCGTGCTGAGTTGGTCGAACAAACAGACTTGTGCTGAGTCAGTTGAATGGACTTCCGCTGCTCCAACCCCACTCTCTTTGCTCTCTCATCCACCTGTTTCAACTTCCGAGCCAATAAAATCCTAAATCGCTAAAACACTAGACCACAAAACCAGAGCAAGTGGGGAGGGGTTGCCCACGTCCATCACAATGTCCATAAACCATAAGAACCAATGAACTGGAGGGGGAAGGAGAAGGAGCAGGGTGGGGTGAGCGCAATAGCGGGACAGCAGAAGCACGAGCCAGCACAGGTGAAAAGGTAAACAAGGCAAAATAGTGCAACAATGCACGCACGTGAAAGTGGCCAGTGCTTGACGTGCTAATGAAATGGAGGTGGCAATCGCGGATGCATACCAGTCTTGGTTTAGTAACTGTGGCCAGATCTACACCAAGCAGGATATAACACTTTGAAAGTGGTTTGAAAATGTTATATGGAATGCATCATGGGCCCCAAGAGTTGTCAACGCACTTCAATAGCGTTATAAAGCAGTAGTGTAGATCCTGTCTATGGCAAAAATAGCAGATGTGTTGCTGCAAAAAGATGGAACTTGCAGTTCCCTAAGGGGGGGGGCTATCTTCATGGTGCTGAGTTGGTGCAATGTTTCCCCAAAACCCCACATTTTTGCTCCTGCGGGGGTGTGCCACATAATCCCCGTGTCAAGGAACGAGTGCAGGGTTTACGGTGGTCATCCGCCACTCCCCCGTCCCTCCTTGAGACTAGGGCGTAGAGGAGGAGGAGGTGGTGGTGGCAGCAGCAGCAGCTCGGGGTGGGGGAAAGAAAATTTACTTTAGGAGGAGGCGGCAACAGCTTGGGGGAAGAAAATAAACGCTTCTCCCCATGGCAAGGCGACGAGGGGCGTTCCGGTGTCCATTCCACTTGCAGGCCCACCCCTGCCTGGGCATACGGCGACAAATTAGGGGTTGCCATCTGCTGGGAATACCCCTGGAGCAGTTCCGGAGCGGCTCCAGAGCAAGGACAGACCGGCGGAAGAGCTGGGCTGCCCTCGCTCTGACTGGAAAAGTCAGGTTAAGTCCCCGACTTTTCAGCCACACACCTTTGGCTCTTTGCCCCAGGGTGGCTTTGAATCTGCAGCTGCGTAATCTAACCCCTGAGCCGTCTAACTCCAGGGCGAAGAAGATGTCAAGACAGCCCCAGTGATCCGTGATGGCCCCATGGTTGTGGCTGATACATCCTGGAAGCCCTTAGAACCATGAAAGCAATGGTTGGGTTCACACATAATGGCCAAACCATGGATTGCCCTTTTGTACCTGAGCCTCCAGCCTGTATGCTCCTCCCTTGAAAACATAGTTACTTTGGGCAGATAAAACCTCTGAAGCAGCTTCAGGGCCCGTTCCCTGGCAAGATTCCCTTGCATGTCCTTCCTGCTCTTGCCCACTAGATGCTGCTGCTAGCCCACTCTGTCAAGGGGGCTCTGGCAGAACCGGAGCAGAAAGGAGGAGGAGGGGCCGTGAGCACGCAGTTCCTCCCCCTTACGCCAGCATAGCAAGATGGGAACTAGATGTTTGGCAGCACCCACTAAATCCCCAGTCCTGTACTGGGGTGGTGAGGGCTGTAGGGCAGGAATGGCAATCATGTGTCTGTGTGCTAAATCCTTCTCCGGCGTGGAACCCTAACTCAAGATGAAGGATGTCCCCCACAGGTGCTATGAGGCCCCACCATCAGATTAGCACCAAAATAATAGGCAAAACAGAGGAAAAGAGGCGAAATGGGTGCAGGACAGGGATGACGTCATGTGAGTCTTGCACTGCAAAACCAGATACCCGGGGTGGCAAAAGTGAGTCAAACCGCTGGTGTGATGGAGCTCCGAGTAAACATGAGCATAAAGCAAGAACTAGAAATACGTGCAGAGCCAATAACTCCATCACAGGATCTTACCCACAGATTACACATCAAATTACAGAACATATAACATTCATATATGTAACATATTATAAAGAATTAGGCATTTCTAAAATGGCAAAATTTTCCTAGCCTGTTTTTAGAAGACAGGCTGTGAAAATATACTCATTTTACAGACGAAGTAATTGCTTTCTGTAAGTGTAACACAGGCAAAAGGTTGAATACACAGACCCAAAGGTAGTAATATGGTAGGCACTCCATGAGAAGCTCTACAACATATTACAGAACCCACAAATAAACAAAGAACAATCGTACGAATGGCTCAGGAAGGGTGAGCTATTTTCCAGAAACAGAAGGATTCCTAATAGCTATACAGGATCAAGTTATAGCCACCAAGAATTACCAAAAATACATAATAGAAGATAACAGTGTAACAACAGACCTATGCAGGAAATGCCATCAGTTCCAAGAAACAACAGGAGCATGTAAAATTCTGGCAGGAATGGACTTTAGAGACAGACACAATACAGTTGCTAATTCACCAACAACTGGCCATCAAATTCAAGCTTATCAAACAACCTACACCATACTATACATACTCACCCGAAACAATCTTGGAAAATGTAGATCATAAAATATACTGGGACAGAACAGTTCATACCCACAAGACAATACCCTGCAACCGACCAGACATAATGGTCATAGACAAAAAAGAAAAACACACATACCTCATTGACATAGCAATACCAAATGACAAAAAAGTTGTTGAAAAGGAAGAAGAAAAAAGAGACAAATATACACCACTGGCCATGGAAGTCAAAGAACTATGGCAACAGGAAAAAGTCACAATTATTCCGTTAAGTCACATTAGTCACCGGCATCACATCAAAAAACTATACAGAAAACCTTCAGAAACTGGGCCTGCTAAGATACATCCCCACCAACATTCAGAAAGCAGTCATACTTAAAACATGCTCAATTGTCAGGAAATTCCTGAATCTGTAACGGACAGCATGACTTGGCAAGGCCTGTCATGTCCCTCTAGAAAAACCGTCAGGAGCGAGAAAGAGATGAAATAATAATAATAATAATAATAAATAATAATAATAATAATAATAATAATAATGTTTTTTGCACCCGTTTCAAAATCCCACCCTGTCCTTCTTTCGGCCAGCGCCACTCCTCTGAAACGCTCCCTCCAGCTCCAGCTGACCCTCTCCCACAGCTGTGGCCCCCAATGGGCTGGGAAATCGGATCTCAGAGCTAGAAAAGCCGGGGAAATTGGCTGTGGAGGGAGCGAGGGTTTGCAGAGGGAAAGAAGCAGGTGGGGTGGATTTTGCACCCCTCCTTCCTGCTGCTTCTCCCCTAGAAGTCCCCCCTGACCCCACTTTGCAGGTTGGAGGCAAAGGCGGGGTTGGGAAGGGAATGCACCCGTATGGGTTTACCTCAGGACAGATTCACCCCACTGCCCGCCTGCAGGCCGGCCTGGGGAAGAGGGAGGGAAAGGCAGAAGAGGAGCGCAGACGCCGCCTCTGCGCTTCCTCCCCCTTTCCTCGCCCACCATCTCTTTGCATGTGGGGTGGGGTGTGTGTGTGAGTGTTGTTTTTTTGCAGAGAGATCGATTTCCTGAGCTGCTGCGTGTTGTTCCTTGCGCGGGAGCTTGTCTTCTGCCTCAGCTTGTTTGTTTGGCTTAGAGCGCGCGACTTCAGAGAGCCGTGGGAGCTTTCGCCAGTGGGAGCTGCTGTGTACACACAGAGGTGGCTGAGAGAAGCGGGGTGGGGGTGGGGCGTCATTGCTGAGGGCCTCCAGCCATTCATTGTCCTCAAGGAGGAGGAACTGAGCTCCTTCTGGTACCAGGGGAGGAGTGGAAGGGAGACACCATTTGCCATGCCAGGTAACCATTGCGTGTCTGCCTCCTCCCAGGGTGACATCCAGGCGCCAGCAGGGGTGCCCCGTCCATCATAAGTGAACTAGGCAGTTGCCCAGGGCACCTAGTTAAGTGGGACGCCACATTCCAGGGGGTGGGGAGGAATACAAAATAAATTAATAAATAAATACGTGACCAAGGCTGTGGAGGTGAGTGAGGAACTGACTGGTTATGGTGGGACTAAATTAGGCTGACTGCCCACCCACTTTTGGGACCTGGTCCTCTCTCAGGTGATGCAGGATGTCATAGAATCATCTAGGGCTGCCTCTACAAGAGCGATTTAAAGCTCTTTCAAGGCGCATTTAAAAATTTACCTCTACAACAAGAGCGATTTTAGCTCCTTTTATTCGCATTTTCACATTCGCTTTAAATAGCGAGGTTTTTTTTCCTCCGGAGTTACGCTGCCTTATCCTACGGGCGGGGAAGGGGGGAGGGAGGCAAGGAAAGCGGGGAGAGGGGCGTTGAAAACTTTTCTTTTGCTGCCTAGGAAAGGGGTGAACACGGGAGGCGGAATATCCAAATGCCCAGGAGGAGAGAGGGCGCCCGGCCCCGAATCCCTTCGTGGGGGGGGGGGGGGGAGGCTGTACCTACCAGTTCCTCCCAATCCGGGCTGCTGCAGCGGTGGGCTTGGCAGGCGGAAAGTCCTCCGCGTTGCTCCATCGCCGCAGAAAGGCGCCCACCCCTTGCCACTCCCCTCGCCAACTCCTGCAAGCGCCCGCGCCGCTCTCTTTCCCGCCCTTCCTCCCGAGGAGGAGGAGGAGGGAGAAGGGAAGAGGGAAGGAAGGCCACGCTCAGCCGCCGCTGCTGCCACGGCGCTCGCAGAGATGTGTGTAGGTATTAGGCGTAAACGCGCGTGCAAGGTAATTCGCATAATTGAGGAATCGGGCGTCAATGCGACTGCTTGTAGAGGGGACCTAGGTCATTGGTTCCATTGTTGTACTGCTCTAACAGTCAGGAAGTTTCTCCTGATGTCCAGCCGGGATCTGGCTTCCTGTAACTTGAGCCCATTATTCCACGTCCTGCACTCTGGGTTGATCTAGACGAGATCCTGGCCCTCCTCTGTGTGACAACCTTTCGAGTATTTGAAGAGTGCTATCATGTCTTCCCTCAGTCTTGTCTTCTCCAAGCGAAACATGCCCAGTTCTTTCAGTCTCTCCTCACAGGGCTTTGTTTCCAGACCCCTGATCATCCTTGTTGCTCCAGTTGGAAGCAGGGAGTGAGTGGCTCCCCCAGCCCTGAGTCACTTCCTTTGCTCTTGGAGGGCCATCCATTAGGGTGATCCAGGCTGTTTTGGTATCAAACCCAAGTAAACCCAAATTGAAATGGATCCAGATAATACGTGCCATCCAAACCAAAGGTAAATCAACTAGAGGATATCATTCAGAAAAATGGTTCCACTGGCAAAGAACAGATCTGAAACTGGCATCCCTCCTTTCCACCCCCCAAAAAGCACTTTAGGTGGATTCAGTGGCGCCTTGTCGGTGGTGAGGGAGACCCTCTCCTTTCCAGGCCTTGAGAATCTGATTCATTAGAAGGTCCCCTGCTTCATATCAGATAGTTTTGTGGTTGCATGGACAGATTGTGCCCGGGGCTTGCGAGTCTCATTAAGAAAAGTTTATGGCTGTGTTAAACTGATTCCATATGGTTGCTGTGGGAGCTCGGTGGCTTGTGACCAGGGAGGCTGGACTGCAGAGGCCCCCAATTGCCCCTGTCAGCTGGGCGTGAGGGATGGAAAAACTATCCAAACAGAAAGAACACGTTGGGTTGTATTGCACCCTTTTAACCACATGTAATCTGTCCAAAGAACATTTATTATTGGGGGGATTCAAGGTACAATAAATACATCTTGTAAGAACGGCCAGAACTCGGGAGCAATGCAAGGAAGTTGCGCCATGCCTTCGAGAGGTGGTCTGAGGCGACATGTGGCATGGGGCACTGGCTTGCACACTGAGCACAGGCAAAGCACATGCACACGCTTTCCGTGGCCCCCCAGTCCCAACACAGGCATGTACACATACTCACACAGAGAGACACACATATCAGTGTGATCCTGGTTTTCAAAGGCTCTCCCTGCTTGGGTGGGAAGGGCAGAACTCTCTCCACCCCCCAGCAGGGTGAGATCGCCAAGTGTTCTAGTAGCCTAGGAGGAGCCCCATTGAGATCCCGGTGAGTTGTGATGGCAGCCTGCCGTCTCCATAAGCAATGGCTGTACACGCATGTCACATGTACAGCCATCTGGCCGTGTCTGTGTGTAATTTATAGGCAAGCTACTTAATTCTGAATCCCTCTAGTATGTGTGTGTGCAAGAGAGAGAGACAGAGAGAGAGAGATCACAGTGCTTTTGAAATGCAACACCCAACAGGTCCCTTGCCAGTCAATTGCCTCCAGTGGGATTTCTCCAGATCATTCGGGGGCTTAACAGGGAATTAGCTGAAAGCCCCTGCCCTGGTGAGGTTTGGGAGGCTGTGGGGGTCTGTCGCAGGAGATGCCACCAAAGAGAGGCATGGCTCGGAAGCACTGCAGGGGTCGAGACAGTCAAAGTCACCATGGCATGCTCCCCTTGAAGAGTCCTGGGAGTGTGGCTGGGTGGGAGCCCCCCCCCCCCAGTTGCAGAGATGGAGCTCTGGCAATAGGAGCCACTGTCCTCAAGCAAAGTGCCTTCCAGGTGAGCATGGCAGCACTGAGGCAGGCCCAGCCCTGGACACTGGAAACAACAAAACAGGTAAAAGGTGGGCTTCTTCGCAAGGAATCCCCATCCATGAGGAATAGGGAACGCCATTCCACCTCAGAGCCCCGTCCCCCAGCTCTCACTAGTGTCTGACCTGTGGCAGGATGGTACCAGAGGCTTTCTGGTTATGGTACCCAGAAATTGGAACAGCCGCCTTTGGGAGTATGCCTGCTCCATCGCTGCTCATTTTGAGGCGAGTAACCAATTGGGTTTTATTTTAAATTATTGCTCCTTCAGGTCTTTCTTTTCGACATCTGTTCTTACTGTTTGAATGTTTAAGTGGCCTTGAAGTGCTTCCAGGCTGAGGGCTCCTGACAGTAAGCTGCAGGAGCCCGGCTCTCTGTTGTATCTGGTCACTCTAGTATAGCTCCTGGAACTTTAACTGTTGTAGAATCATAGAATAATAGAATAGTAGAGTCAGAAGGGGCCCTCAAGGCCATTGAGTCCAACCCCCTGCTCAATGCAGGAATCTACCCTAAAGCATCCCTGACAGATGGTTGTCCAGCTGCCTCTTGAAAGCCTCTAACGTTAGGGTGACCATATGAAAAGGAGGACAGGGCTCCTGTATCTTTAACAGTTTCATAGAAAATGGAATTCCTGCAGGTGTCATTTGTATATATGCAACACCTGGTGGAATTTCCTCATCATCACAAAGTTAAAGCTGCAGAAGCCCTGACCTCTTTTGTACATGGTCAAGAGGACAGGGCCTCTGCAGCTTTAACTGTTGTGATGAAGAGGGAATTTCACCAGGTTCTGTATGCATACAAATGACACCTGCTGAAATTTCCTGTCCTTTGCAACTGTTAAAGATACAGGAGCCCTGTCCTCCTTTTCATATGGTCACCCTATCTAACGTGGGAGAGCCCATGACCTCCCTAGGTAATTGCTTCCATTGTCATATTGCTCTAACAGTCTGGGTGTAGACCAAGTGAATAGGTTCCTCTGTTCAGGGAAAGAGCAGCTGCCATTTAATCCTCATCAGGGAGAGATCACATCATTTCAACGAGATTACAAAGAACCACTCAGTTCAGAATACCAGTTCAAGAGTGTGTCCTGCAGTATCGTGCCTGAACTGGATCTGCCCCAGGATGGTTCCTCCTCAGATGAGGATCCAGCCTGAAGACCCTATGGGCCAGACTAGCCCCTCTGATTCCAGCAGTCATCCAGACACCTCCAGCATCCCAGGAGAGGCCACACCAGGCTCAACTGCAGAAGAGTGTCAGGGAGGATATTATAGAATCTCGAATCATAGAATAGTAGAGTTGGAAGGGGCCTATAAGGCCTTTGACTCCAACCTCTGCTCAACACAGGAATCCACCTTAAAGCATCCCTGACAGATGGTTGTCCAGCTGCCTCTTGAAGGCTTCTAGTGTGGGAGAGCCCACCACCTCTCTTGGTCATTGGTTCCATTGTCAAACTGCTCTTACAGTTGGGAAGTTTTTCCTGATGTCCAGCCAGAATCTGGCTTCCTGTAACTTGAGCCCATTATTCCGTGTCCTGCACTCTGGGTTGATCGAGAAGAGATCCTGGCCCTCCTCTGTGTGACAACCTTTCAAGTATTTGAAGAGTGCTATCGTGTCTCCCCTCAATCTTCTCTTCTCCAGGCTAAACATGCCTAGTTTTTTCAATCTCTCCTCACAGGGCTTTGTTTACAGACCCCTGATCATCCTCGTTGCCCTCCTCTGAAGAAGGGATTTCACCAGGTGGTGCATGCATACAAACGGCACCCCCTGAAATTCCCTTTTGTATACAACTGGTAAAGATACAGGAGGAGCCCTGTCCTCCTTTCCATAGGGTCACCCTAGTGTGTGAAAGAGACAGAGACACAGAGAGAGGCAGAAGGAATGCCCTTCCATTTGGATTTTCTGCCTCAGGTGGCAATGTCTCTTGGGCTGGTTCTTTCTTATCCAGCACTCTTTTCTGTCGAAATAAAGAGCTGCACTCTGCTGAAAGCACAAGCCAAGCCCTACCCGCTGTTTTAAAGGCAGGAAAAGTAACAATGTACCAGGTGTGCCTCTGCTTATCGGTCTAAAGCGAGGTGTCACCAACCATTTTTCTGAACCTGCCAGGTAATGAAAGCAGGCAGGCTGCTGCGGCAGGTACTTTGGTGATGTGATCGCAAATGAGGAATTGCAAAAAGGTCTGGCAGGGAAGTGTGAGGAGAGGAAGGGGAGCACACCTCGAGGTGCCTGAACCCATTGCAATCACCCGAGTGGCCCTGGTTGTGCACACCCAGGAGGCGGCTGAAATGAGCTCCCATTTGGTACGAAAGCACATAGGAGCAGCTCTGCAGGATCAGGTCAGAGGCCTCTGGCTAATCCAGCCTCTCGTTTCCCACAGTGGCCAACCAGTTGACCCACTGGGAAGCCCACAAGCAGGACAGGACAGGAGGCAGAACAAGAGCCTCTCCTGCTGCTGCTCCCCAGCCAGTGGTCTTGAGAAGGACCCCTGCATCTGATCTTGAAGGGAAAATGCAGCCGACACAATCACAGAGAGCTTTGCCCCTTCAAGCACTTCCCTTTCTCAAGCCTGTGGCCGTCATCACATCTTGTGGCTGTGAATACCAGGAATGAATTGGGCATTATGTGATGAAACACGATCTTTCCTTTGTCTGGAATCTGCTGCCACCCTCAGTTCTAATATGGTGAGAGAAAGAGGAAAGTGTCTCCCTGTCCATACCTGGATTAAATGTAGGGACCTCTGTCTGCCACCCATAGCAAAGGTATACCAACCTTTTGATCATATGGATGGCCTCTTTCTGCCCCCTTCTGAGCTCCTCTATCTATCTATCTATCTATCTATCTATCTATCTAATCTGAATGAGATGGATCAACCAGAACTGCACACAGTTGTTCAAATGCAGCCACACCATTACATAGTTTCCACCCCTTTCCTAATAATTCCCAGGATGGAATTTGCCTTTTTCAAAGCTGCCAATACGTTGATTGAGCTGTTCAGCTGCCAAGACCTAATTGGTCACCTCCAGTTCAGACCAGATCACTTCATATGAAGTTGGGATTCTTTTTTGCCCCAGTGTGCATCACCATACACTTACTGACATTGAACACTGCATTTGCACTTTGGTTACCCATTTACTCACTTTGGAGAATCCCTTTTGGAGCTCTTCACAGTCTGCTTTGGTTGCCAACTGGAGTAATTTGCTTGCAGGCATGACCACCTATATGCATGACCAACTCTGTGCACACCCCTAGTTCCAGATCATTTATGAAGAAAAGTTAAATATCATCAGTCTCCACAAAGATCCTTGGGGGAGGGGCACGGCTTACTTACTCCAATTGCAGGAACTGCCTATTGATCTCCAACCTCTGCTTCTTGTTCTTTAACCAGGGATTGATCACAAGGCTGCTAAGTTTACTTTCTATATGAGGTATTTATTGTGCACTTAACTCATGGTAGTTTGCGAGTACTTTACATGATGTCATTGTCTCCCAGAGCCTCTCCTGTACTTTGCAACAATTATAGTTTTGTTGTTTTTTCCCTCTAATGGAGAAAGTCTAGTGTTTTTGTGAATGGTGGCATGAAACCCTGGTGTATTTGTGCAATTCTGCTATACCACAGCACCACTTAGTGGTTGTCTAATGGAACATATAAAAAGGCAGAAAAAGAAAGACCTTGGGGGGGGGGGGGAAACACATGTAAAGGAGACAATCTTCATCCCACAATGAAAACGGAAGCAGAAGCCTTGGTAAAATGGTGAGTTAAAAGCCTCACGTAGTGAAGAATTTTGTCAAAAGCATTTTGGAACTCCAAAGCTATAATGTGCGTGTGTGTGTGGGATCATGTGGCCCATGCGCTCCATGTGTTCCCAGTTCTTTTTGTGCCCCCCCCCCCCCCCATCATCTTAGTCATGTAACCGTCGCACTCCTGAATTTTGGCAACATGCAACGGCTAGAAAACAGCCTCATTTTTCATTGAATACAAGGTGCTTGGTCAGTGTGCACCTTGTTTCCATGCACGATTGTGCTCCCTGGGGGCTTCTGGGAGAGTGATTTTGCATTATAGCAGTTGTGTGCCTTGTTTTCAAAGGAAAATGGGCTTTCTTTCATGCTGCCAAATTGCCACCAAAATTGAGCAGAAATTTGGTGGCAGCGATTTTGGCAGCAGTGGTGTGTGTGTGCAGCCCTTGGGGAGGGGGTGGAAATTGGCTCACGGGCCCTATGAGGTTGCCCACCCCTCAGACCACCCCTATCTGCATGCCTGTTGACATTCTGAAGCTCCAAAATGTTGGTGAGGCAGGATGTCCCTTTGAAGATGCCAGGTTCTTTCTTAGCGAGCTTTGCTCCTCTAAATGCTGAATCATTCTTATATCTTTTGTAATGTTTTCCACCAACTTCCTATCCTGGGTCAAATATTCAGCTAGCTGCCCTTTAATTCCTTGCTCCCTGGGATCCTCCTTGAACCCAGGACAGAGGGCACCTTTTGTTTGTGTGTTTGTTTCATAGAATCATAGCATAGTAGAGTTGGAAGGGGCCTCTAAGGCCCTCGAGTCCAACCCCCTGATCAATTCAAGAATCCACCTTAAAGTATACCTGACCGATGGTTGTCCAGCTGCCTCTTGAAGGCCTCTAATGCTTGTTGAGTCACATTCCCTCCAGGATCATTGTCAGGGCGGGCCTTCCCTGGGGGAGGGCTGAGTGCGAAAGGGGACTGACCTGGGAATGTTCCTCCACCCTCTTGGAGAGACTGAGCATACATAGCTCCAGCAATGGGCTTCTTGTGCCGCATCATCATGCCACTGCCAGATGACGCTTTTGCAAGAGCAGCACGAAGCCATGGCTTTTGGCCCGTTGTTCCTGACCTACAGTTCTCCTGCGGTTGGTGTGCACAAGCAAAGGTGCCCATTTTCAATGCCACGTTCACTCTGCACCTTGCAGATTGTCAATATTTACAGGAAACTAGGATACTGCTCTATGAAAGTAGTATGAAAGCAGTATATAAAAGGCAGGAGCCACACTACTGCTTTATAGTGGTATTGAAGTGCACTGACAACTGTTGGGGCCCATTGACACTTACCATATACAGCTTTCATAGGGTTATATCCTGCTTGGTGTGACTCCTGCCTTTTATATACCGCTTTCATAGTGCTATATCCTGCTTGGTGTAGATAATAATAATAATAATAATAATAATAATAATAATAATAATAATAATATATTTATTTATTACCCGCCTCTTCCTCCGGATCGAGGCGGGGAACAACATCATCATGTTCTGGCCATAGTGAACAGTGCCAGAAGTGCAATTGGTTTTATCTCAGACTTGCATCAACAAACATCTCCAGACAAAGTGGCAAAGTCTATTTATTGGACTGAGAGAAATATCTGGTGATTATTGACTCACATTCCACAGTTGCAAGAGGAGGCCTGTTAGCATTTTAAGACAACCCACTTTGGAAAATGGAGTAGAAATATTTTCCTTCCCCAAAGAAGCCTTGATAATGCTGCGATTACTGTTGGAACAGGAAGGGAAGCAGGTATGTTTTAAGGGAAAATACAAAGGCTGAAAAGAGCATATCTTATCAGAGCATAAATGACCATCTGGGGTCAAAACTTGTATAGAATGTTGCTGACTTTTTTTTGACTGCAAGGAATAAACAGGTAAAAAAATCACTTGATGAGTTGGGGACAAGATCTAAGCGTGTCAACAATGCTGGATATTTTTTGTTGTGTAGTAGTACACAAGAAAATTGTTGTAAAGTAATGTCAAGATGGGACCCAGCACCACAAAACTTCACAAGATTAATATAAATGTAGGCAACAGTTGTTGAAAAAGCAAATCAAGCATTACATTAAAAAAAACTGTGGCAAAAGTCGGAAAAGACAAGGACGCTGTGAACACCAATAAAAGATGCAATTGAAAGAATAAAGCAAACACAAATTAGAGTCATTTTTGTTTTTCTTGATATACAAAGAAGATACCTGTACATATAGGCTGCAATCCTATACTCGCTTACCTGTGAGTAAGCTCCACTGAATTCAATGGGACTCTGTACTGAATAGACATGTATAAGATTGTGCAGTTTATATTGTTTATGTTTGTAGTTGTTAGACTTTGTTATGTAAAATATTGGAGACACATTAAAGTTTCTGTAATTGTTGAGTGGGAATCACCGTTGCATCAATTTTTGTATTGCTACTATGGCAAATCTTACTGGTTACGCAAACGTTTAAGAAGGCCAACAGAAGCACAATCAAATTCTACAGAACTGGGATTTTTTTTTGGCATACTAGAGTGCAGTCTTCAGAAGAAATAAGATACTTATTGAAAGGTTGTAAATCTATATCTTAGCTATATGGAATTAATAGGACTTGTAAAGAAAAGAGATGTCAAATCATTCTTTATTTGTAATTACATTTTAAAAGAAATCAAGCAAAATTGAGATGATGATGGTGATGGTGATGAACTGTCAAGAGTTGCACTCACACTTGGGGTTCTGTTCATAATGCCTTTGCCTAGTGGGAAAAGCTAATGCAGCTGAATGGGATATAAATGGTTCCATTTGCGGCAAGTGTAAGCAGCTTTCAATGGGTGCTTTCGGCCCCCCACCTGCTCTTAAGGGTTGCAGCTCAGAGCCATGACCTCCTGTCTCCCCTACCTATGCCCCCCCACTGCCCCACCCCATGCATTTCTTGGTAATGTCATACATCCAGCAAACCATTTTGGTGGCTGCATAGATGGGGGTAGAGGGTTACGCCCATGTTTTTAAGCATCTCATTGGACAGATACACATGAGGGAAATGTCTTGCGCATGGTTGCTCTGGGGGTCTGCGGCAGGACATGACTGCTTGTGCTGTGCTTCCAGGCAAAACTTTTATGGCACCACGCTTCATTCGCAGAATTTTTCAGGGGGTCCAGATGATACCATATTAAATTCATAACTCTCCCGTTTTTTCCCACCACTTCTGTTGTCTTTTTTTTTTGGTATCAGAAAATGTGTTAAGGAAGAAAATGCAGAAAAGCTGCAGAATGCTTCCCCCCCCCCCCCCGGTTGGTTGAAGGAGCCCTTGTGTCTGGAAGTGCCCCCATCTCTCTGACAGGTTGTCCAGGGAACTTTCCTTATAGTCAGGGCAGTGAGTCTGTGAGAGAACAGAAAAGCTGCTAAACATGGCAGGAGATTTGGCTTCCAAATAGCCTCAGACTTCATTTAAGAAAACCAAAGCAACTTTCTAGTTCTTAGGGTTGAAAAAAACTGCTT
This sequence comes from Anniella stebbinsi, assembly GCA_029215795.1. Lineage (NCBI taxonomy): Eukaryota > Metazoa > Chordata > Lepidosauria > Squamata > Anniellidae > Anniella > Anniella stebbinsi. The sequence continues at coordinate 95,371,239 of JARDYH010000007.1, forward strand.
GAAAATTTGTGAGCAGAATGCTTGATGAAGCCAGAGCTTCAAGGGGCTACAGAATAAGGTTTCCACCAGCCAGAGAAATGCCCGGGGGATGGGGGGGTAGGGGTGAGGTGAGAAGAAGATCTGCAGAGCTCCAAGGTGAGAGGAAGCAAAATTAATTATGAAAAATAATAATAAATGTTGCAGAATCATTTTTCAAAGCAAGATACATTGAGCACATATGTTTGCTTGGTATAGTTTATACAGATTGCAGAATCCATCTTTCGTTGTAGCAGAATATGGACCATTTAGATGCAGGTGTGTTACTTTCCTTGGGTGCAGAATTCATTCCTTCTCATGCCAAAACTGGAGCTTCTTGGCAGATCTTCTTTTCTCTCCTTCGCTAACTGCGTCTTTATGAATATTTCACTGTGGTGACACCAAGCAGTAACCCCAAAGGCAGCTGTAATCGATGCTTTGTAAGATGGCAAATTGTTCCTGACAAAACATTGGAAACCATTTAGAAAAGGATGAATAAAACATGCGGAAGCCACATGCCAATTAGACATTTGGCGACGCAAGAGTTCTTGAAAGCGATTCATCCCCCAAAGTCTGCTTCTGGTTCTTGTCAAAACCCCTTGCTCTTCACCACCTCTCAGAGTGCACCCTCTCTCCCCCCCCCCACTAGCGTTCCTCTGTATTTTGACAGCTCTTTCACATGGTGATGATGGCATCTTAATGAGAGCAGGCAGAGTCTTCCAGATCATTCAGGTAAAAGGCAAGCTTCCAGCCATCAAGAGGAGTTTGAATCAAATGCACCATGAGGTGGCTGACAGGCAGCAGGCTGCATAACTAGAGCTGCCTGCCAGCCCTCCTGCCATAGGGCAGTTGATGCATCATCAACCCAACAACGCCTGTCCTTCCTTTGACGCTGCCCTTTGCCACCCACCCACAGAGCAGTGAGCAGTTCTGCACGGCCAGCTCACTACGGCACTGCTAGCGGGACTCTCCCTTCACCAGGACACTTCAGGTCCCCTGACTGATTCTGCAGGGTTGAACTAGGGGCATGAAAAGCCCATCTGGTTGGGACCCTTTGAAAATGCAGGTAGGAGAGTTTCCGGGAGCAGCAAAATGCCGCCTTGCTAAGGCTTCAGGTAATTGACTGGAGAAGATCACAAGAGGACGATCCTCTGTTGCTGTGAGATTTAGGGGTTTTGAGGCTGCGTGGTGCAAAAGATACTGAGGAAGAAGCAGGGACTGTTGGTGCTGCCAGGAGCTCTGCCAAGGCCCATCACAAGCCTTTTGTGAGCTGAGGCCTAACTTGATTGCCCATTTGATCAAAGCCAGAGTTCAGTGCAGAAAGGGATGGAGGAGAGAATATCCAAATTACTAACAGTTGGCGTATTCAGACAGAGGTTTTCCTCCCATGATTCACCACCTTCTTCCTGTTCTGGATTCTTTTCAGGATTTAAATGGGGTCTTTATACAGCTGTTTCCCCCCTTCTTTTTATGCATAACACTATATGCTGTTTACAAGGGTGGGTGGAGCTTGGCAGGATGTTATCGGCTGTCCATCCGGATACTGTTCTGGCATCTCTGGGGCATTTCCAGTTGACAAGACTGGTGGTCTAGAGTGCCTGGTTGAAATTTGGAGGTTTCCTGGGTGATTGACCCAATTGCTCCTAGATTTCCTCCTTTTACATGTGGGAAGGGTCCTTTGCCTTGGTATACTGAGGAGCTGAGCTCAATGAAAAAAGAAATAAGATGACTGGAGCGCAAAAAGGCAGAGGACTAGGGCCAAATCTGATCAAACACAGGCTATCTTGGTCTCAGAGAGAAACTGTGGTCACTGCTCATCTTAAGGAAGCAGTTGTGACTGAGACCCCTTTGCAAAAACCTTCTGACACTTGGGATCTAAGGGCCAAAATGGACATTACTTTAAATCTGTATCTAGTAGCTACTTTTTAAAAACAACAACTCTAGAGTAGGTACAGAGTGCCCCAATTTGGATCTGGAGTCTAGTATGAGAGATTGGGGGCTTTTAAGGTTAGAACTAGAGCCTCTGTGCCTGCTCTAGAATAAAAATGAGGGGAAAATATGTAGCTGCAAGATACAGATTTAAAGTAATGTCTGTTTTGGCCCAAATTTCCCACAGAGGCAAGGTGGTACAAAATGTAGGGGATGTGGGAAGAAACAAAGTCCAAAGAAATTTTTGGACCAGATTGCAGTCATGAGCTTTACAGTTTTATACTGTAAAACTGCCATTGCAGTCATGTGGTTTACAGTTTTAGTCTCAAAATGAAGCTATGCAACCTGAATGAATTAGTCATTGGTAGGTGTGGCAGGTGTCAGATTACACCTAGTGATGCATTCTGGGTGAGAGAGGTGATAGTTGTTCTAGCTGTGTCTGTAAAAGTTTGCAGCCTGGCTCAGTTGAAATTGCTGGTGTTAACTGTTCAAGCTCATCATGGCTTGGAAACGGACTGAATCTGTGCTTGACTCCACATCTGTGCATCAGTACAATAAGATCTTTGACAGAGATCTTCTGCAGGTGCCTCCGCCATTATCTGAGGAGTGGCAGATGACTAGCGGGGAAAGGGCCCTTTCAGTGGTGGCACTCGGTTATGGAAAGCCCTTCACAGGGAGGCTCACTTACTCAGTTGTCCTCCTGGCCAGGCAAAGACCATTTAATTTTCCCAGGGCTTTTAATTATCTAAATGAATCTAGCTTTTTCTGCTGGCGGTGTTACTATTCTTTTAGATTTCACTGCAAAAATCTCTAAAATTAAAACAATCAATATTTTTATTTACTTATTGAAACATTTATATCCTGCTTTTCTGGTGCAGCAGCAGCAGCGCTGAGGGCGACTTACAACATGCACACCTGGAAGCTGCAAACTCTGGCCAGGAAATCTGCCCTTCTAATTCCAGACCTGTGAGACCTGGAAGTGGATGGTGCAGAGGGAAAGGCAATCTGTACATGCTCTGAGTCACTTTCATCATTTGTACTTCACATGTCTTAGGGCTGAGGCTTGGAGACATTAAAAAGAGCTTCCAGGTCTGAGCTGTGCCTCGAATGAGCCAAATTCATAGGAAGCAGCATCAGAGAAGTAAATCACAAGGAACCAAACTCCCGTCCTCCAGTGTTCCCGGTAGTTGTTTTCCACGGCCTCTTCCACTCACCTCTAAAAATCAGCACTGGGGAAGATTAAGAACCAATGCTCTAACCGCCTCTACTTGCCAGGGTCAGTCCCTGTGTGCTGCCATCTCTCCCTGGTATCTCTCTCTCTCTCTCTCTCATTTGGAAAACGCTCCTCAAAATGTTGTTCGTCTGAGGTCCTAGCAGCCCGAGGTGGAAGAGACCATTTCCTGCCACTGCTACACTGTGCCCCTTGCCCATCATGCCCTCCACTTCACAGCCTCTCTCCCGCCGCCTGCCGCCTGCCGCCTGCCGCCTGCCGCCTGCCGCCTGCCGCCTGCCGCCTGCCCAGTCCCCTCCCTTTGCCGCCACTGCATTGGCTCTACGGAGAGTTGTGTGGCAGGAAGAAGTGATTGTGGGGCTCCTGTGAGATCCCCATGGTTTGCTTCTGCAGCCATGCAGCTTTTCAGAGATCCAACATGGCGGTGGCAAAAGGGGGGGGCGACGTGGGAAACAGAAGGCGGGGGGCTGCTGTAGAGAGCCACGCCAGCTGTTCTCTCACTGGTGGGCCAGTATCACAATATTCCACCCCTCTCCCTCTGCCACCTGGTGCGACCGCCTCACCCTGCTTCATGGGAGGGCCACCCCTGCCTCCTAGAGTTGTCCTTGTTGAGGGTGCAGGTCCTTTACCTTCAGAATTTCCAAGGCTTAATTCTTGGCATGAGGAAGCCCACCAGTACAGCCCCCCTCCTTTTCCTGGGGCTCAGGCAGGTATTATTTTCCTTGTTAGTTTTTGAAAGTGAAATAGTGCTATTGAAATAAGGAGGAGGAGGAGGAGGAGGAGGAGGAGGAGGAGGAGGAAGAAAGCAGTAATTGAAGTCTTCCCTTCCCCTGCAGGGTCAGAAACTGACATTTGGGCAATTAGGAGAGGCCATTCAAGGGACAATGAAGAGGTGACTCATCACTGAATCCCCCTTGTGCTCATCAGAATGGACTGAATCAACAAGGTGGAAACTTTTAGTTTCTGTTGCTGGGAGCCTTTGCTGAATTGGACTTACTTGTAAGTAAATATCTTATAGGAGGATCTTGAGAATGGGAATGGGTATTGCTTAGGCTGACCATATGAAAAGGAGGACAGGGCTCATGTAACTTTAACAGTTGTAGAGAAAAGGGAATTTCAGCCAGTGTCATTTGTAGGCAATTAGTTCCTGGTGAAATTCCCTCTTCATCACATAGTTAAAGTGGCAGGGGCCCTGCCTTCTTTTGTATATGGTCACTCTGGTATAGTGCCTGCAACTTTAACTGTTGTGATGAAGAGGGAATTTCATCAGGAACTAATTGCCTACAAATGACACTAGCTGAAATTCCCTTTTCTCTACAACTGTTAAAGTGACATGAGCCCTGTCCTACTTTTCATATGGTCAGCCTAGTATTGCTGGGTAATATATAGCTATGCGTGGTGGAACCTTTGCTTTAATTCCACTTCCAGCTACTTGCAGGAAACAGATGCCTCAGCGACTCTCCTGTGGAAGCAACGCTCCTCTTTCTGTTGGGCTGCTCTGGAAAAGGTGGCGTTTCCGTGCCACGTGGTGGCAGCAACCTCCGCCTCCCCATGCCTTCAGCCCCAGCAGGAGAGAAGCGAAATAGCTGTGATTTTCACAGCTGAGGCTGAACCATGCTGTGAAATTTCCAGGTCCAAAGCATAAGCATTAGGGAGGTTTCTGACCTGCTCTCTCTGGGGAATTATCCTGGCTAATGTGTGAGATGCGGCAGATGAGAGAGGTGGAAGAGAGGCATTCATTTCGGAGAGAGAGGCTTCTCTCAAAAGGGCAGCGACCAAGAAAACGCTGCAGCGCGCCAAGGCAGGGGCTGCCTGTCTGTGAGTGCCTTTCAGATCAAAGGCATGGTAGACACACCACCCGCCATTCCTGAACCAGAAGGGACAGCTTCAGTTTATGCCAGCAGCAAAGCCCTAACTCTGCCCCATCTAGGGTGACCAGATAAAAGCCAGGTCAGGGCTCATGTCACTTTAACAGTTGTAGAGAAAAGGGAATTTCAGCCAGTGTCATTTGTATGCAATTAGTTCCTGGTGAAATTCCCTCTTCATCACAACAGTTAAAGTTGCAGGGGCCCTGCCTTCTTTTGTATATGGTCACTCTAGTATAGTGCCTGCACCTTTAACTGTTGTGATGAAGAGGGAATTTCACCAGGAACTAATTGCATACAAATGGCACTGGCTGAAATTCCCTTTTCTCTACAAAAGTTACATGAGCCCTGGCCTGGATTTTATCTGGTCAGCCTACCCAAGCATCTATAGCAACACCCACCCGATATGGCTTGGCTTGCCAATGGTGCCACCCTTGTGAGGGCAAGGAGCCCTTTGCTGAGGAGGAGGCAAGCAGCAACGGAAGCCACAACTTCACATGCACAGAAACCACCACACCCTCATGATCTCCTCAAGAGCTTGGTGGGGGAAGAGCACTGAGATAGGAAACAGGACGTGATACTGCTTTGATAACTCCATGGAAAACAGCATATACATTCAAGCAACAAAGGAAAGAAAGAAAGAAAGAAAGAAAGAAAGAAAGAAAGGGCTGAGTCCTGTTGGGAGGAACATGGTGCTAAGGCCAAATTCATCTTTGGATGTCTGGCCTGCAACAATTATGTCAGCTGCAAAAGGAGAAGAAAAAAGAGAAGCAGGCAGGCCGAAACACCACAGCTCACAGAACAGCTTCCAAACGACACAGCCAGAGAGAAGCAGGACACATTATGAGCCTTCACCATCCCCAGTGGTCCAGACTGCCAGTCTGCTCCTGCTAGGCCCAGAGAAACACCGGATTCTGCAAGCTCCAGAACAGCCATGATAGACCAGGATGGATGACGTCAGACCGTGGCCGGTTCGGCTCTGCGCAGGCTCCTTGGAACTATTGCTGAATCGTAGTGACAGCCAACGCACGACCTTGGCATCTGGACTGATGATAAGGACACAGAAAACATCCTACCTACTGGGATGCTGAAAGAGCAACAACAGGCATCCCTGAAGAAGATGAAACACTTGGGCTGTTTGGGAAGAAGACGCTGCTATGGAATGTGCTTATGAAGCCATGGAAAGATAGCGAAAGAAGCACGGCTGACCTTCTCCCTAGAACCATCTGGTCCCATTTCAGATCAATCAGAAATGGGCCATTTCTTAGTGGGCTTGTTTTGGCAATGTCACTTTGCCACTGGTTCCCTCAAAACTGCAGAGTGGGAGCAAGAAATCTCCGCAGCAGGAGGGAGCGGGGGCTTTCCGGCCAGGGCCAGCAGTCATCCAGCTCCTTGAGCCTGCCCCCTGCCCTCTGCCTTTCCCGCGCATCCCCCGACCAACCCTGGGCCCCGACCAGCCCCCGGAATGATGTTTAGGATGTTTGAAACTAACACTAGCTACAGGAAGCTAAGGTTAGAAATGGCAGGCTTAGGATTCTTGCTTTGATTACTTGCCAATACCCTTTCTTAAACCACTGATATTGGTTTCTAAGTACTTACGTTGCAATATTTTCTGAATGAAGATAATATTATTGAAGCATTCTGTATCAATCAATACATTTCAGTTACAAACCTGAGTTTGGTTATGCTTTATCCCCTGAGGCATTGGGTTCCAAAAGCTGCAAATTCAAATCTAGATGAGAGTACCAGATTAATACCAGCTACGGAATTAGGCATTTACACCGGGATTGAGGGAGCTGTAGATAAAAGCACAGCCTATGGAGCACAGAGGTTTAGCATGCATGAGGCCTGGGAGGCACCTCCCACCCTGAGATACATCTGAGGGACTCCCGGAACTAAGAGGGAATGTTATTGTCATGTGTACCACAAGGCCAGAGGCCTTGTAGATTGTAAATTGATGCATTAGAAATAGTGTTAGAAAGTCAATGTCTCTGGAAGCTTATCTCTGTCAGAGTTTCCCATGGGAGTTGCTTGCTGCGTTCTCTGTCTTGAAGTTGCTAGTTTCTCTGGGAACTTAGGAGTGTTTTGATAAGGTGGAGGCCACTCTTTGAGGGTGTCACTCACATTGTAGCATCATCAAAAGGGGGTTGAACTGTACCACTCTGTTGGCATATGGGCATGGTTTATAGGTTAGAGGATTGTTTGTCAAGTGGCTTTGCATAGGCCTTAGTATATAATAGCTGAGCAAGGCTGAAGCCTTGCTAGAGATCATCTTTCCACGCAAGGCCTGAAACCCCTCTTGTTTGGATTCTACCTGTTTTGGGATTTTGGAAGCACTCTGCACATGCTCTCTCGCTTGCTATTTGGACTCTGGATTTCTAAGGATTAGTGCCATGGAAAGTATTGTGAGGCTTTTCATAGACTTGAACTTGCGTTTGCTGTGGATAATGTGGTTGTTCCCAGACTTAGGTGGCAGTGAGCTCCTCCGGAGCTAGTGTTCCGTGCAGGGGAGTGTCCTGGGCCTGAGGCCTTCCCTTCACTGTGATCATGCTTACCGTGGTCAGCTCAGAGTTCGACAGATTGAGTTTTGAAGGTGCATGATGATCTGTCTCTGCCTGGCTCAAGGCAGCCTTTGGCCTTGAGCACTTCCCTTCCCTGGTCAGCTCAGCATTTGGCAGGCTGGGAGTGACTATTGAATTTCTTCTCTGCTCAGCTCTGGTGGCTCAGAGCATAAGTGTTTTCCCCTCCCTGGGATCTTGTTTAGGTTCTGGCCATGTCCCCTGAGGAGTCAGCGTATGCGGCGTCTGGAGAAGCTCAAATAGGTTAGTGGCTAACCCCCCCCTCACCCCCACGGCGTGATTGCCTGAAAGATTGTATCAAGAATGGGGCCTAAAGCCTTCTCCACAACGTTCAGCTTTAAGTACCTTTGGAGAATTGTAACCATTACGCTGTGGCCGTGTGATTTCTTCAATAAAAAGAAGCCTCTCCGATGTGTGTGCCTCATGTCAGTTTGCCAGCACATGTGAATGCCGGAGGGAACAGGCTGGCTCACGACAGTATGATCTCTAGCCACAAAAGCTGCTGCTGTGTCCAGTTCTCCTACAGCCTGCAACAGATTCCTGTAAGCTGGAGTTCCACCAAATTCAAAAAGGAATTGCAGCTGCTTCCAGAGACATTGGCTGAATTCGGACGACACGATAAGCAACTGGTGTGTGTGTGTGTGTGTGTGTGAAACAATCGTCAGTTGTATTGACTATCGCGTAGTCCGAATGCTGCCATAGCCAACTCAGCGCTGATCCTAATCCACATCACAGTTGGTTATTTATTACCATGTTGTGTGGGGAGTGCCCCCTAGAAGAACAACTGTAAAGTTGATTATTACCCCACCATTGACTATCGTGTTGTCCGAATTCAGCCATTGACTTTCTAACACTATTTCTAATGCATCAACTTTTACAATCCACAAGGCCTCTGGCCTTGTGGTACACATGACAGTTATGTGGATCAGTTGCACCATCTAGTTCATTCTCTGGCTCTCATTCCCTTTTGCCTCACCACTGCTTACCCACCCAGCCTTGACTTGCTCCCCATGTTCCTCTGGTTGCTTGCCACTGGCTGCTGGCTCTTGCCCCAGGATAGAGGCGGGGTTCTCCACCACTTCAGGCAGCCTGACTGCATGATTGATTGAGCACACCAGCAGTGACAGACAGGCTTATGAGGACGCTGCCCCCTCCCCCTCCCTGGAGCTCAAGGGGCCAGTGGGGGGGAGATGCAGGCCCTGATGCCTAGAGAGCCCCTGGCCCGTTGAGAGCCCCCTTCTGAGGAGAGCGGAGGGGGGGGGAGGTGTGCGTGTCCCTGCCTGCTTGAAAGAAAGAAAGACAGAAGAGCAGAGTTGCCAGCCTCCTCTCCTAGCTGGGCCCCTGTGCCCATGAATGCTGCCTGGCAGACAGCAGAAGAGCAGGCATAGCTCTGGTACTTCCCCATGCTGGGGACAGCTTCACTTGTCACATCCCCGTTTGTCAAGCAGCCTCCAAGGATACGGGAGGGAACAAGGAGTTCATGGTCCACATGAGATCTCCGAGATTCACAGCGGTCGCTGGTGCTTGCGCTGCTCCGTGTGGCCAGGTTCTTATCCTGCAGGAAGCAGGTGCTCCGCAGCGCCCACAGGTGGAGTGGATGGCCTGCTGTTCGCCAAAGGGACTGTGCTTCTCTCAGTAGCCTTCGCCAGGGCACAGTGAGCGTTCACCTGCAGGCGAGTTCCCGGGGTCAACAGGGTCTCCATTTCTGCCCAGCACCTGCTTACATCCCCAGGTTTTTCAAGTTATTGGACGTGGCACAGCTTTTTGCAAATCACAAGACACTGACATTTTGTATGGCCAATTTTATTGAAAGAACCCCAAACCCCAAACCAAAGCTGCTTGAACATTAAAAGATGGTTCCCAAAACAATTGAAGACCTTAACTATGTTTCTTCTGAAACAATCGCTGCTTTGCCCACCAATAAGTGCATCGATGGATGATGATCTCGTGGCACAACAGCAACATTTCCTGTGAGGGTTGAAGACTGTAACGGGCCCGTCCTCGTGCTTTTTATACCATCCTAAGAACAAGAAAAAGATGTTTGGGGGGGGGGGGAAGCGATTCTGCCCATACAAAGCTGTCATGGAAATTTCCCCCCAGGCTTGTACTGCTAAATGGAAAGTATGAATTGCCCTCTTAAGACGTGTCACCCGAAAGTAATTCACATAATAATAAAATGGCCCATAATTGATCTTAATGAGCATCCTGCTGTTGAATTAAAGCCGTTCAGCCTGGAGAAAGGGGAGATGGAGATGGGAGCGAGACCTGCCTATTATGACAGTGGATTATGGAAGGCAAGTGGCTTCCCAGGGTGGCACTCTATGTGGCGCCACGGATTTCCTGCTGGGAGAGAGGAATGGCTGAACCAAGGCTTGTGGGGAATGGACAGTGCTCCCTCCCCATGGCCCTTCTTCCATAGGGGCCTGGCTAGGCTGGTGTTGCTCTTAGCAACCATAGGGGGGAGGGAAGAAATGGTTTTTTAATTTTTTTAAAAAAAAATAAAGCCAAATCAAACCATACTTTTAAAAACAAACGGTCAGCTTGGTAAGGTGCAAAGTTTAATAAGCAAGCATTTGGTGGAGGGAATGATGTTTCAAAGCTTGCCTTCATTTCATCATTGTATACATGAAAAGGCCACCAGGCGCTTTATCTCTCAGTGATGCCAAGCATCTGGAGTTCTGGAACACCTCAGAGGACATACAATGTGGCCAGAGATCAGAGGAGCTGCATTGTCCTTTGATGGCTCTCTGGGCCTCCCAAGCCAGGCTGCCCCTTGCAACTTAGTGATGGCAGTGCGTGAGACAACTGAGGGCCATGCAGGTGTGTGCGCACACATTAGGACAATGGCAAGGTCTGAAAGGGGCAGTCCCATGGCCAGAGGGAAACGCATGTCTTTGTAGCAGCCCAGCTCAAGGTACCAGCCTGCCTGGAACTGCAGGCCGATGGCAGGGGAAGGCAAGCCCCTCAGAGCGTGGCCATTCTTTGTCTTTGTATGCCAGCGTTTTGCTTCCCAATGTAATTATTATGCCCCATTAATGAAGGATGAATCTGAGAATTGTGATTGCTCTCAGTTTCCTGTTTTTCCAAGCTTAAATTCACTTCATCCCAAACTTTGAGAATTTTTCCAGTTTTAAGTATGGTTTGTCCTGAACTGTAAGATTTTGTTTTTTTTAAAACAAGTTTGCATGAAAATGCATACATATTTTTGTGGTCATTTCTCCTAAGATGTGCATTTTTGCATGCAATTTTGCCATATATAGCAAAGTTCCTAATATAATGCATTTTCAATCCTATTTTCACCAGTATTTTTGTGTGCATTACCTCCTAATATACACATTTTTGAATGCATTTTTATTGGAGAACTCCACTGCAAAATTCGGAGAAGTGAAAATTCCAAAGGATAACTGACTTTTGGTTTCCATATTGATTCAAAAGTGTGAAATTAGGTATGCTTGCATTGCAATGGGAACTGAACTAACGTCTCCTACACCTCTACCTCCAATATAGGCCAGGTATGACCATGCTTTTTATAGAGCCATCACCTGGTACTTTGTGGTGATCTGAATGACAACCTACAGGGCAGCGAGGAATAATGACAGGCTGTTCCATACCTCTTCACCCCACATCCTTTCACCCAGGCAGCTGTCCTCACAAAAGGAATAAAGAGGGAGGGCTGAGCCCAGGACATGAGAGAGAGAGGGGGGAGGGGGGAGAGAGCGAGGGGGAGAGGGGGAGAGGGGGAGAGAGACGCTCTGTAACTGGGTGCTTTTGCTTCCTTCCTTCCTTGCTTATTCATTTATTTATACATTTCTATCTCACCATTCGACTTCAAACCAAGTCCTTAAGGTTGTTAAAATAATAAGAGTAAAACAAATTCAAATCAAAGAACAAGTTAAAACATTGCATAACAACGAAAACTAGCCATTGAAACAGCAATAGGGACGCGCCCCCCCCCCCCCCCCACAAACGGCGCTGCATCATCCAGGGGCAGACAGCATCAGACAACGAAGACTCACATCAAAATGGTTGGCGACCCCGACTAGACCAACTCCAATGAGACCAAGAGTAAGAAGCAGCCAGTGACGTCTACCCAGCCCAGTGATGTGCCTACCACATCAGACAGACAGACAGACAGGCATTGGGAGGGTGCTCCCAAATGATTCTGCCTGTCCATGGGATTCAGCCAGAGAGGGTCTATTCAATGTCATTTGCACATTTGACAGGAAAGAGGGAAAGGCCCTTGTTGGTTGCAAGCAGCACCTTGGATGTGGAGCCCTCAACAATCCGGACCGGTCTCTGGAGTCTTCTTTGTTAATTTGATGTTGCCTGCCCTTGGATGATGCAGCGGTGTTTGTGGGGGTGTCCCTATTGCTGTATAAATATTTGTTGTTGTTTGTGATGTTTTAAGTTGTTCTTTGTTTTGAATTTGTTTTCAGTGTCTGGCTGCAACAATGGAAGCTCAATCCAGGCAAGACTAAGGCCTCCTCCACACGGGGCGTTTAATGAGCCTTGAAGGCTCATTATAAATTTTACCTACACACGAGCGGAGCGCAAAACGGGCGTACAGGCGCGTTATCTCCCCGATAATGCGCATTTTCGAACGCGCGTTAAATAGCGACTTTTATTTTGCTCCGGCCGTTAAAGCGCATTTTCGCTGTGTGAACAAGCGATTATGCGCATTAACTACCTGGAAAGCGCTTTTTGGGCATCTTTTAATGCGCTTCGCCGCTTCCCGCCGCCTCCCGTGCAGAGGGATTGTGAGTAAATGCGCCTCCGCGATAATGCGCATAATCGCGGAACCAGGCGCAAAGGCGCATTCTTGTGGAGGGGGCCTAAGATGCGTTAGTAGTGAGTGGGTGGTTCTTCTGGCTGGATGGAGGGTACTCAGCTTGTTCTGGGTGGGGTTGCACTCCCATTGAAGGAGCAGGTTCATAGCTTGGGGTTTTTCCTGGATCCACCTCTATCACTTGAGGCTCAGGTGGCCTTGGGGGCTTGGAGTGCCTTCTAACAGCTTTGGCTGGTGGCTCAGCTACGTCCCTATCTGGACAGGGATAACCTGGTTTCAGTAAACTAGGTAGATTACTGAAATGCGCTCTACATGTGGCTGCCCTTGAAGACTATTCAGAAACCGCAGCTTGTGCAAAATGTGGCAGCCAGATTAATAACTGGGATCAGAAGGTCTGAGCATATAAGACCAATTCTGGCCTGCGTGCATTGGCTGCCTGTATGTTTCCGAGTCCAATTCAAGGTGCTGGTTTTAAGCTATAAAACCTTACATGGCTTGGGACTGCAATACCTGACAGAACGCCTCTCCCGGCATGAACCTGTCCAGACACTATGATTAACATCTGCGGCCTTCCTCTGGGTGCCTCCTTTGAGAGAAGCTCAGAGGGAGAGGACCTTTTTCAGTGGTGGCCCCCCAGCTATGGAATGAGCTCACCATTCAGGCCCGCCAGGCTCCAACACTGTCATAATTTGGCTCTTGATTAAGACTGCCCTCTACTCCCAGGCATTTAATGGCATATGATAGGGCATTTATGAAAGTTGTCTAAACAGGTCTAGTATTTTAAAGCAACTGTTTTTAGATGTCTAAATTGTTTAAAGTTTAGTATGTTTACATTTTTATGCTGTATTTTATATCTTATGCATTATTAGAAACCGCCCAGACAGCTTTGGCTATTGGGCAGTACAGAGATGATGATGATGATGATGATGATGATATACTAAGAGATTTGTCTGGGGGCAAATTGGTGAACATGGGCAGCACATTGGAGACCCCAGGTCTACAGAGTGTCTTGTAATTGTGGACCAAGGCATTTTGCTACCTGAGACAAAGATCAAGGTAGTCTCCCCGCACCCCATTCCACATGTAGAAGCTGATTGGACTGACAGCTAAATCTTACTTCAAAATTAGGGAGAGGGTAGTGACCTCCCTCAAGCTTGAGGGCAGCAGGCTGGCTTAGGGGCACCCAGCATGCAAAACGGCACACTCTCTCTCCTCTGGGATCTTGTTGCCACTCCCCAGCATCTGCTGCCTGAGGTGCCCGCCTCCTTTCACCTAACACCAGGGCCGGCCCTGCTGAGGGAGACATTTCAGAAGGCACTGAGAAATATCCAGTTTTAAACTGAGCTGGGGCTGGGGTGGAGGTAAGATTTTGAAAGAAGATTTGGGGTTTCCAAGAATTGGGGGGAAACTTTGAAGTCAATTTTGCCTAAGTTAGCAATGGTGATTCATTCACTACCTCTGAATTATCAGCAAAAATACTTGGGATTCCTCAAAGATTGGTAATTCTCCTGTAGCTAATTGCAAACATTTAAATAAACAAATATATGAATGATTCTGCACCAAAGATCTGAGCATCCCTCAAGCCTGGTAGGGAAGCTGTTCTCGTTTTGTCCCTCTTGCCAACGCTGAAGCCACAAAGCCACAGCTACAAATTCCGCTTTCTTTAACCAATTTAGGAAGAGCTGGTGGTGATCTCAACGGAGCTGGGGCATAGACTTGATAAAATTGGTGACGGAGGAGGAAAGCCCCGGCTGCCGTACATGGGTGCCAGCACCTTCCACAGCCAGCTTAGTGGCAGAGACTAGACTGAAGGGAAGACTCCTTAATTTCTCTTGTCAGCAGACTCTGGTGAAATTAATTGGAATTTGCTGACAACAAACCATCCTAGTCAGGCAACAATAGGAGCAGTGATAAATAAGTGTTCTTAGCATCCAGTTACCAGTGGTGTAAGGCCTGCCACAGTTGCGCTGGCAAAATGGATTAGGTGTCTCAGCGGCTGATTTATAGCCTTTCAGCTGTGAAAAGGAGAGCGGCTGGGCCCAGGCACAGTTTTCAGCCTGAGTGAAGTTTCCTGCCCTGAAACCAAGGCGGAGGAGGCCATGGCAAGTCCCAGCTCAAGGCTTATGAGAGTGGTGCTATGGCAAGAGGAGCCGGCACCATGTGCGCCACCAACAGCGATGCTGTTGGGGACACCTGGAGGCAGCCAGTGGGCCCTGCCCTGGGACCGGGAAGAAGGCTTTCAGTGGGACAACAGTAATCACTTCCAGCTAGGCCTGAGACCCAGCCCCTCTCATTCCAGAACGTAATCGCCAGGTCAGTGGAACTGCAGCAGGAGCCCCTCTCCCCGCCCAGTCCTTCGGGCCCCCTCCCATTCCTGTGGTAAGACGGGACAAAAGAGGAAACAGGAAGTCGGCCTCAAAAGGTGTGCAGAGAGCTTCCTGGACAGGCACTCAGTGCCTCAAGCAAGGAAGAGAAGTCCACCTGCTTGTTTCATGGGTTCAAAATGGCACCTTACAGCTCGTTCCTTTTTGTGCTGCTTTCACAACCCAGGATATCAGGCTTGCTGCTGCAGCACCAGATTCAGCCGGTGCGTGGGGTGGGAGGGGAATGGAAGCAACTCCAAGAGCTGATCTGCTTCTGTATCTGAAGGGAAGATCATGTATTCAGCACGGTGCTGTTGGTGTGTGTGTGTCGGGTGGGGGGGGAGGAGAGGGGATGCACAGAACAGGCTTAATCCTGTTAAAGGAGAGCAAAAAACGATGCAGATAAAGGCCTGCTGGATCTCGCCGCAGCCCAAAGAGAACTCCGTGCAGAAAGCTCTTCTGTCTGCTAAGATTAATGTGTATCTATTTCAATTGGGTTCCATTATCTCACAGTTTGTGCAGGTCAAGAAGCAGGGAGACATCATTGTCTGGGAAGAGAAACATAATCCTTTGGAAATTGAAAATATAGATCATAGTTTCCGGGGGGAGGAAAGGGGTGACAAAGTATGTGGGGGAATTCTCCTGGCCCCCAAAGGTTTTCTGGGTGCATTTTTTTTATTCCGAGTGCCTCTAGAGATGCCCCTGCCGTCTGGTACTCTTCCTCAGGTGGTCCATGGGCTGGCTGCAGGCTCACTCTTTCCTTCCTCACTTCCAGTGTCCGGAGGAAGGAAAGACAGAAGCAGGCAAAGGGACCTGGGCAGGGAGCTGTCCAGCAGTTGGAAGCCATTTGATTCTGGGGGGCTGTCTAAATGGCATCTTTGCCCCGCAGTGGTTGTGAATTGGTGCTGCATCGGTTATATGACGCAGCTGCCTATTCTCTGCTACCACCACAGAGCAGACACAAAGATGTGCATTGGAAAAGTTGGGGACTTTCCTGCCAGAGCGAGGTCAGCACGGCTGTTCCGTCATCTGTCCTCGCTCTGGCGCTGCACCGGGGGTGTTCCGGGGTGGAAAGCGACCTCTCATTGGTCACCGGAAGCTGGGCAAGGGGGAGGGGTGGGCCCAGCGAGCCAAATGGGTGCCAGAAAGCCTGCGCTGCCTCCTGCATTGGGATTACACAACACCACCCCACTGCAGCGAAAGCGCGGGTTATTTTTCCTAAAGTTGGGGCAAACCAGAGCCATCAAGGCAGCCTCCAGGTAGCCCCATCATAATTGTACCTTTGAGTGAAATTTAACTGGAAGCTACTTTGACTGCCAAGCTTTGCAGAGGAGCAGGCTAGCAGGCCAGCGATCAACCAACCAACCGACAGTCAACCTCTTCTTGGCCATGTCTTTGTCACCTATTTCTTCACCTCCTGTTCCCTGAGAGGCCTGCTCTTGCCCTGGGCACTGGCACCCCACTTTGTGCTTCTGCTAGCCACTGCCTGCCTGCCTGCCATTGGCCATTCCCTCACTGCAAGCCGGGCTCCTCAGAACCATAGCCAAGACCTCTGGCCCCTAAACTCTACCAGAACAGGAGAGCTGGCCTTTGCTCCCTGCACCCCCAAATCCCTTCACACCACAACCATCCATCCTCCCTTGCAAGACTGAACTGGCCCTCGGCAGATGGATGCTAAATCAAATGCCCTCCCCAAGCCTAAGGAGTTGGCCACTGCCCATCTCCTAAGCCAGGATGCCTTATGGATAAAATCCCACCCACGGATGCTTCTCCAACCTTTTATAAACTTCCAGGAAATGAGATTCCACAGCTTCCAGGACAGCTTGTTTGCTTGCTGAACTTCTCTTACCAGGGCCAAAGCAACAGGGCATCCAAAGTGCGTGTGTGTGTGTGCGTGCGTGTATAGTGGAGTGGTGGTGCACAGACTCAGCCTCTTCAGGGGTAAGTCTGGTCACATTGTCCAGAATGTACATTCAAATCTGTAGCACTTTCTATGTTGCAATCGTCTCGCTCAGAAGTGCCTCATTGGAGATGAGATCGGCTCTGGGAAAAAGGAGCTTTAAACAGGGCCCATTGCACCCCTCCTACCCCTCCACCCCCACCAAACGAGGTTTCTTCCCACCTTCATAGCACGTTGGAGAGATGCACCTATATTGATTCAAATGCTGCTTTACACAATTGACGTCTTCCTCCTCCATGCTTCAGGCAGAATGTTGGTCTCTTTCAAAAAAGAAAAAGTGCTGCTTACTCTTTTTCTGTTAGACACTTTTTGCATTGTGGAAAAAGAGTCTCTCTCCCCCCCCATCCCCGGCTGTAAAAATCTCCCATCTTGTTTTTTGCCAAGCTCCTGTTTGGCTTACATTTTGCAGAGTGAAGTGCCTTCCTCTCCCCCTGCCACTCTTTGGATCTGCAGATGCTCTGATTTCTTGTCTGTTTCTCTTTTCAAAAGTTTCTTCCTAGATAGTGGAAATTTCCTAATCTCTCACCCTCCCTCATGCACAGTCTGACCTGCCCTGGACCTTTCCAAAGGAAGCACTACCTTGCATTCATTCAGTTTAAGGTTTGTTCATTGCTTTAAAAAACAAAATAAAAGCCAGTTTTAAAAGGGCTGCAAAACCACTGCAGGGTGATGGGTTGGTGATGTCAGCAGGTGCTAGCCAATCAGTGCTGAGTACTGCCAGTTTCTGCTGTTGCAGAATAGAGCTTACTGACTCAGGCAGGAATTGGTTCTTCTATACATGATACAGCTTGTGCCCTTCCAGAGCAATCTGAACAACTCAGACCATGCCTGTCTGTCTGCTCCTTCTGCTTTTCAAAGTCCCACATTTTCTCCACTCTCTGCCAGGTTTCCAGCAGCTCTGTACAACCCTGAGAGATTTTGGCAGCTATTTAAAACTCTGAAGTTCAGATTCAAGTTTGGGGAAAATGAATGTGAAGCATTGTGTGACCTTAAGAGTATAGTCAGTTAAGTGCTGGCGAACTTTAGTGAGCAAACAATTCAGCTAAGCGCAAAGCTGATGTGGAAAGCTCTTGGGAAGCAATTTGAACTGACAGAGTGAGGGTGCGTGATGGATCTCTCACCGCATCTGGAACTGTGCTCCATCAAGAATTGGCTTGCAGCAGGACAGAGAGGCGGCTGCTCAGTCGTGTCTGGGACAAGACTGTTCTAATAATGGGAAGTGTGGAAAGATGGTGGCCAAGCATTCATACACAGACAGCCCATAATAATCCCAAGGTCCAAGAGTATTTTCATTATGCTCTGAGTGCAACAGAAAAGGCGTGGCAGATTCCAAAAGGAAAATGATCCATGTGTGCCAGGCTAAAGCAATAAGGAAGCAGGCCTCATCCGTGACTGACCAGCTGCTACTGTTCTGCTTACCCCACAGGACAGTCTGGATGGGCCCTGGCTCTGTCCCCCAACATTTCACGTCACCCTGTGGTTCACTAGGACAGGACAAATACACCAGTGTGGGACCCCCTCTAGAAGGATTCGCTTTGGCGCCTGGCTGCCCGATTATGCGCATATTCGCAGAAGCGCATTGACTCCTAATACCTCTGTACGAGAGGCGGCGAAGCGCATTACGGGACGACCGAAACGTGCTTTAAACTTGTTGACATGCAGAGAATCGCATGTTTACACGGCGGTAAGGCGCTTTAACTGCCGCCGCAAATTAAAACTTGCGGTTTAACGTGCATTTGATAATGCGCATAATCGGAAGTTTAAAGCGCCTCAGATCCCAATTTGCGATCCTCTCTTGTAGGGGTAAAAATTTTAATCAGCCTTGAAAGAGCTTTAAACCGCTCTTGTAGAGGCAGCCTGGTTAAGAACGCTTCTTTGAGGCTAAGATGGCATAGCAGTTTGGAGTGTCAGCTTAGGACCTGTGAGACCCGAGTTCAAATCCTGCTTAGCCATGGAGCTGATTGGATGACCCAGGGCCTGTTAGTCTAACCTACCCTACAGGCCTGTTGTGACACTAAAATGTGTGTGTGTGTGTATGTAGAACCCTGTATGCCATTCATAGCTCCTTGGAGGAAGGGTCAGATGGTAAAAGAACCCAAGGAAGTTGACCTCTGCCTGTACGTAATTGAGGTCTCACCCTTTGTAAGGCCTTCCAGCACCACTTACTGAACGAAACTGGTTGCAAGGCACTTGACAACCAGACGCCTTCCTGCCTGGAGCCTGTTTGGATCTTGAAAGGAACTTGGCTGTGGCTGCACACAGCCGGCCTCTGAGGACTTGTGTGTTCTTGAAGTCGACCAACGCTGAGTTTGCAAGGGGGGGGGATGACCACGTGGGGGCAAGATGGGTGGAATTCACAGCCTCTTGTCAGGGACCTCAGTACAGTGGTGCACAAAGAGAGTGCTGGCTGCAACAGTCGTATCTGAGGCTGTGGGGGGTGTGTGTGAGAGGGGAGGAAAGCTGGTTCTTTCAGGGAGTCTAGATAAGAGACAAGCCATAAAGCAGCCTGCAAAGAGCTCTGTCCAGCCATCTTGAAGGCTTCAGCCAAAGAAACACCAGCAGAGCTGAGCAGGGCCAGGGTTGACTGGGCCTGGGCTCCAGAGCCTTTGTGCGTGGGCGCGCGCGCGTGCAAGAGCTCAGCTGTGGACGCTTGGAAGCAATAGCAGCGAGGGTCTTCCTAGCAAGGAGCGAATGCATCAAGCACTGGTGAGTGAAGGGACCGTTCTTGTTGTTGCACCCAGTGGTGGGTCCCCTCAGCACGGGGCAGATACTGGGGAGGCTCTGCCAGCCCCTCTTTACCGTGGGCCCAGCTGCTGTCCAGTGACTCTCACTACCTCGGCCCCCCCTCCCCCCCACCCCGCAGGAAGAACCCTTTCCTCGACTGCCCCGCAGGAAGAACCCTTTCCTCGACTGCCACAGCTGACATTGCTGCCGCAGAGCAGCCCCCGCCCCTGCCCCCCATGACACCTGCTCCACCTGTCCATTCGTAAATATGGAGGTGATCAGAGCAGCCCCGTCCCCCCGAGCCTACAGGGCTCCCCCTCCCGTGAGGAAAGTGGCCGCCGCATCCCGGGGGAAAGAGCAAGACCGTCCTGCGGGCAGCTGGAGTGCCTCTTGGGCGCTTGATTGGCAGGCAGATTGCTTTCCCCGGCCTGTGCTGCGCCCGACGTAAGTGGCGAGAGAGTGGCTCTGTCGATTCTCTCCCCTCTTGCATTCACTCCGGCTGGTGGTTTATCACTGTGATGAGACAGTAATAGCCTGCGCCTTTGTGCTCGTGATTGCAGCGGAGAGTTACGGCCTGATCTGGGCTCTCTCGCGGGGAGGCTGCAGACGGAGTTCCGCGCGGGGAGAACATGAAAGGCAGCCATCATCTCCGGCTGCCCCTGAGAGGGATGCGCCGCGTCCTGCTCGCCCAGCGCTCTCTCTCTCTCTCTCTCTCTCTCTCGCTCTCTCTGTCTGTGTCATCTGGGAACCAATTTGCAGGTCAATGGACATTGGCACAAGGAGCAGCTCTTCTGTTACTGGTTTGTTCCCACATCCCAAAAGTATTATGCAGGGAACATCCCAGAATAATTTAAGTTGAAATCTGAACCGAAATGATGTTTGGAAAATAATTAGGTGACTTGTAAAATTATTAATTAATCTTTTCATTGGAGCATTTATAATTATAGATGCTGGTACACATCGACATCTAGCCCCCCCCCTCCCAAGATTCCTAGTCATTCAGTTTTTTTAGAAAAGCAAGTTCCCAGCCCTTGCAGAATCTGAGATACAAGGCAAAACCTTCAGGCACCATTTTGCCCAAACATTTTGCTCCTGCCTCGCAGTGTCTTAGCCAATAAATGAGTCCCAGTGCTGGGGAAAAGGCAGGATATAAATAAATATAATAATAATAATAATAATAATAATAATAATAATGACAATAGTCATAGGAATGATTGACATGCCCACTGTCTGGAGAAAGAACTTCCTGAGTGATTTTAAAGCCATTTTTGCGTCATCCCTCCTAGAAAGTGATTAATGCCCCATAGAAAACAATTCAGAAATCCAGGACTTTAGTGACGCTGTGATAGGGCAATAGAGTGTTTACCCCATAACAAAAGGAAGCAGAAAAGGTGCCTTATTTCATTCCAAAAAACGTTTTATTTCACTGCTCAGTTATCAAACAAAAACAAATCTCCCTGCCAAGGCCAATGCAGACAAAGGCCACCAGGCCCATATTGCAGCAGGGGGATATGTTGTGGCCGGACGTGTGTAGGTCATGCTAGCCCTGCAGTGTTGTTGGTCCAATTTTTCTGGGAGGAGTGGAAGTTAGAGGGACGTGTGGCAATCCCACAGTGCCATTCAGTGTTGTTATCCAGTCTCCTGCTGAGTGGGGGATTTTTTTTTAGCGAAATGCAGAACGGTAGTGATGACTGTGAAGCTGGCTGTAGCAGCAGTGCAATTCATGAAGGGCTGGGTGGAGGGACCAGAGCCAGGGAAAGAAAGGAGGTGGGAAAAACATTTGCCTGAACAACAGGCCTGTCTGTTGATAGACAAGTCCACCTCTACTGAGAAACAACAGTGGAACAGGTCAGCTATACAAATTTTTGAGGCCAGGTCTACCCAGCTCAGTAGTTCCTGACAATCACTAGATATACCAGAAATGGGCAACCAATTCTCTGATGCTAGTTAGATATGTATATCTCCCCAACACCCACTTCAGGAAGAAAAAAACCCCTTCAGATGCCCATGTTAGGGGGTTCCCCCCTTAAAAGCAACATGTGACAATTAACACTGCATTTTGGGGTGGGGGTGATGTTCCTTGGCATTAAAATGAAAATGCAAAGTTTGACACCTTTGTACAGTGTGCATGTGTGAAAATTTGTTTCTGCTTTAGAAATGAATTCCCAGGCAAGATCTGGCCTGTATGTCTCATATATTTTCCCCATCATGAAGACGCCTCTATAAATGTTGATGGAACTTAGTCAGTGTTTCTGGGAGGTGGGATTTCTACCTCAGTGTTCAGTTCACTATTAGGACAGAAAGATGGATGGGGAAGGAGGGGGTTCATGGCGGGCTAATCTCTTGTGTCACGGACCTGCTATTCTGGCAACTAGACCTGGATGCTTCATTCTTTACACCACCGTGCCCAGAAGAAACAGGTGATGGTTGCTCCCTACCCCCCCCCCCGGCTCAGGTGTACAGAAGGGGTAGAAATTTCTTCAAACGTACCAAATTTTGCACTTTTGACCCAATACTGAAACTCAGTTTGCATCTCTCCAAATTTTGTAATGGAGGTCATCAGTCAAAAAATGTGTGTAAAAATATGTATGTTTGGGGGAACATGCAGACAAAAATGTGTATTTTAGTGAAAATATTAAAATACATAATTACATTAGGAAAATTGTTGCACAACAGATGTATATTAGGTAAAATAGCATACACAAATATTAGAGGAATGGCACACAAAAATGTGTCTGAATTTTCAGGCAAACATTTTTTAAAAATCTCTAGGTTTGGGACAAATCAAATTTAAGTTTGGGGAAATTCTCAAAGAATTTAAGATTAGAAAAATGAGAAACTGAGAGGGAAAAAAAAACCTGACAGGTTCATCTACGTTCAGTCGGTGGCCCAGCTAGACCCCTATCTGGACAGGGATAACCTGGCTTCAGTTGTCTATGCTCTGGTAATCTCCAAATTGAATTATTGCAATGTGCTCTACATGGGGCTGCCTTTGAAGACGGTTCAGAAGCTGAAGCTTGTGCAAAATGCAGCGGCCAGATTGATAATAGAAACCAGAAGGTTCGAGCATATAAGACCTACTCTGGCCCGCTTGCATTGGCTGCCTATACATTTCTGAAGGAATGCCTCTCCCAATATGAACCTACCCGTATACTACTATTCACATCTAAGGTCCTCCTCCGATTGCCTACTCTGAGGGAAGCATGGAGAACGGCAACAAGGGAGAGGGCCTTTTCAGTGGTGGCCCCCCAATTATGGAATGATCTCCCCGACAAGGCTCGCCTGGCACCAACATTGTTATCTTTTTGGTGCCAGGATAAGACTTTCCTCTTCTCCCAGGCATTTAACAGCATATGGTGAGGGTTTTGTTGTTGTTGTTTGACCCAGAATAGTTGTTTTAAATGATACTGTATTTATAACTTGTTTTTATGCTTTTTATGCTTTTAAATTTTGTATATTGTTTTTTTTAATGCTCAATGT
Source organism: Anniella stebbinsi (assembly GCA_029215795.1). NCBI lineage: Eukaryota > Metazoa > Chordata > Lepidosauria > Squamata > Anniellidae > Anniella > Anniella stebbinsi. The sequence continues at coordinate 95,394,171 of JARDYH010000007.1, forward strand.
TTTAATTTTTGTAAACCGCCCAGAGAGCTTAGGCTATGGGGCGGTATATAAATGGAAATAATAATAATAATATTAATAATAATAATAATAATAATAATATAATATCCATCTTTGCTCAGGTGTCCAGCAATGAAACTCACCTGAGGGTGGGCACTACTAGTTCTAACTCAACAGAGGTCCAGGGACATAAAGGGGCCAATAGGTTGGCAAGTGGCCCTATAATGCTGCCAGGGGATAACATTTTTGCAGTATTTAAACAAATGTGATTTCGTATTGGGGTACATTCAAAACATCAACCTCTCATAGTAGATTTAAATGTGATACTGAACATACATGAACAAGTTACCAGCTTTCCATGCAGAGGTTAAATAAAACCAGGTTGCTATATATACTGTGTAAGCAGGCTAGGAAACAGTGACACAGGTGAGCACCATGCTGCATGTTACGAGCAGTGGCTAAAGATCCAATTTAAATGTGAAGCCAGATATGTGGAATGCTCCAGGGTTAGTTGCTGTGTGTGACTCCCACTGTCATGCTTAAATCAGTTTTGGGTTTCTGGGCAAGGACAACTATTGCAAATACTGAAGTGCTGTGCAAATGCTGGATGCATTAATACCACAGGCACCTCATATAGAGCTCCATCACACAAGCGATTTGTTGCACTCTTGCCATGCCTGGTATATGTTTTTGCAGCACGGTACTCACATGATGTTGTCCCTGTCCTGCGTTCATCTTGCCTCTTGCTCTCCATTTTCCATCTTATTTTGGAGCCAGGAAAATCTGGTTTTTTCCCCTCCGTGCGCAATAAAGCTGCTCCTTCCTCCCATGTATTGCTGTCCTTGCATGATATCAGACCACCCCATTTTTTGTTGGGGGCATGTGTGTTGAAGGGTGGTCTTGCTGACAAAAGAGGAGGGTGGGGCAGTTCTCTGCTCCACTGCTGAACCATGAAAGGTGAGGGAGAGAGGCGCCCGAACACCCCATGGAGAAGGTGAGCAAGGTTGCTGCCACCTGTGGTTGTTAACTCTATGGTTGTTACTCCTAAGTAGGCATGTCTAGGATTCCTGACCAGAACCATGTTGGCTTCCCCTTGCCATGTCAACATTGACCACAAACTTCTCCAAAAACTAATTGTAATACTTTCTCTTCACTTCTCTTGTTTAATATGATCTTAGGGGAAAGTATAGAGTGTTTTACCATAATTGTGCAATATTGTATTTGGCAGGGAAAAAATTATATATATTTCCTGCCAAATACAATAGTACAGCAGCCTGAAACTGCACAATTATGGTAAAACAACCCTAAGATCATATTAAACAAGATAACTGAAGAGAAAGTATTACAATATATATAAGTTAACGGCAGGGGGAAGGAGAATGTAGGGGGCGTGCCAGCATAGTAGCAATACAGGTGAAAAGATACATGAGTGCAACAACACCCAGATGTGAAAGTGCCCAGTGCTTGATTTGCTAAGGAAACGAAGGGGGAAATTGCAGATGCAAACTGGGGGGGGGGGGGGGAAGTAGGTGTGATGGAGCCTGTAGTCTATATGTTTTTAGTCTCCCCCCCCCCCCCCCCAAATTTGGAAATACATTTGTTGCTGGGATAACAAACTGCTCTCTGCGGAGATGGGTACCATATTTAGGGTGCTTTAATCTAGAATGATTTCATGCTTTTATACAGGAAGCCTTTTTACCTTAAATCCTGAAATAGGAAGCCTTAATTCTATCAGGGTTTCTCAACTGAACTTGCATAAGGGAGGCCTCACTAGAGAAAACCAACCTCCAGCTGACATACAGATTTCTTCTCTCCACAGGCGTTTTTTCTGCCCCCAAACAAACAGTAACATTAGATGTGAATAAGACCTATCCCATTGAGCCACAATGGCATTTTAAATTCTGGTCAGTTTGTTTTCATTTGGGCTCCTTGGCAATTAGCATGAATGAAAAAATGCTACCCTCACCCCTAAATAATTCCACAGGGTAAGCATCTGCCCCATTTTCAGCAGGGGTTTCCACTGCTCATCGGCTGCCCTGGCTCCTCATTGAAATTCTGCTAGCATCCTCCTGAGCAAAGCTGGTTAATTCAACTGTAAGCTGAATTTTGGAAGGTCGCAGCCTCAGAAGCTTAGTGCTGGAGTCCCTTAGCACTGCTCTGAAGACACAGCATTATGAGCTGGAAGCCATTAAAAAACAATTCTGCGAAAGTCTTGCTGGGGCACGTATGATCCAAAGAGGAAGTAGCAGGCAGGTCTTTGCAGAGATCCCCAAATTTAGAGGGAGCAGATAAGGCTGCTCATTAAATGATACATAGAAGCAGAGTTGGCTGTGATTCATGGGCCTTGGGCAGGAAGATGTGCCCAGTCCTGCCTGCACTGTGCCACGGGGGTGAGTGGAGCCTGGCTCATTTCTCCATGCTTCTTAGAACAAGGGTGCGGAAGCAGCTAGTGGTCAGGCTTGCAGCAGATGATCCAGAGGAGGAAGTCACAGCCTGGGGAAAAGGATTCAGTCCTGGCAGGTTTTGAGGGTGGTGTTGATATGCAAAATCAGGGGCTGGTTTCCAGAGAGAGCCACTAGAGCTCAGCTTCTGCTCTAGTAGTCCAGATATGGTAGCTGTGATGATCAGACCTCTTCCCCATGGTGTGTGTGTGGGGGGGGGGGGGGAGGAGTTTCAGGCTATCAATCAGAATCAGATTCTGAAGCTGAAAAAACAGGACTAGAAACGTCCCAGCTTACACAGGAAGTGGAGGAGGTGATTCTCCCAGGCTCTTCACCCGTCAGGGTCCAGGATGAATCTTCACCAGACCTTAGCAGTGAAAATATTAAGAACTCGCAGCCTGTGGGAATTCAGGAATCCTCAGAGGGGGAAGGGACCAGAATTGGCTGATCCCAGAGTCTGCCGCAGATTCAAATGGGCGGAGCTAAAAGTAGGCGAGAGCCGATCAGCTCCGCTAGCCTCTCACCAAAGGCTTCTCCAACAGAATCCATCTTGAAGTGAAAGGGACTTAGGGAAAAGAACTTCCCTTTTGTTGAAAGGACAGTTGTCTCTCCTAGTTATCCAACTTTAGCCTTGAGGAAAAGTTCCTAGTGTTTAAGCTCTCTTCAGGTGCGAAGAGATGTTTATTGGCTGAATAAAGCTTTGTGGATCATTTGGTAGACCTTTTTATTGTCTCTCAAGGCAGCTGGAAGGCTTGGAAATACAACAGTACTTAAGCTTGGGTACTGAGTGGAAGTGCACTTCATTTCCCTTCATTTGCCTCTCAAGGTAAATACTTGTAACTTTACACGCTCTTTTGAACCTGTCACTGAAATTGTGTCTTGAGCCTGAGCACCTAGGGGGTGCTCCAGTTTAACTCTGCAACAAATCATCCTGCCCATCCCTGGCAATTTATAACCTAATCTTCTAAAAACATTCATGGTATCTACATCAGGGCCATCTGATGATGTTGATTGGTGGGAGATTCGGGACAGATAAAAGGAAGTACTTCTTCACACAGCACATAGCTAATCTATGAAATTCACTTCCATATGATGTGGTGATGGCCACCAATCTGGATGTCTTTAAAAGGGGGCTGGATAAATCCCTGGGGGAGAAGGCAATCAATGGCTATGTGCTCCCTCCAGAACCAGAGGCAGTGTGCTTATGAACACCAGTTGCTGGGGAACATGGGTGGGAAGGTGCGGTTGCACTTGTGTTGTAAAAATCTGAACAGATCTGTAATTTTCACCCCAAAACACGTCCATTTCCCCTGACACGCATCCTACATGTGTTTGCTGACACGCACACCCAAACCATCCACTCACAGCACCCCAAATCCCCATTCCCCACTGCCTGTCCTTTGTATCCATTTCTGCAAAAGTCAAGCTGCTTGCAAGAGATTTGGCGGCGCAAGAACTAGGAGCTTGTCAATATCACCATTGCTCCTTCTTCTCCAGGTCAGACTCCATTGTACACAGTCAGAGAGGAACGTAGACTACTTGACTTAGAGGAACCAGGAGTGTGACTCATCCAGATGTGACTGTGGCACACCTGGAGAGGAACAAAATGACCATATAAGGGAATGATAGAAGTAGAGAGACGTTGCAAAGCATCTCTGGGTACAAGTAAAATCGCACATGGCAATGCAATGCCACATCTGGCCACTACTCGGGACTACTTGAGAGTAAAATAGGGTTAGCCAAATGATGTCACTGGGGCTATAAACCAATGGGATGAGGGCTGATGACGTGTAACATTTGGAGTATAAAAGCATTGTTTGAACCTTGGTGTGGTGTGACTCTGGAAAGCAGCATTAGTGTCCAGTGGTCACCTATTCTACGCATAATAATAAATCAGTTTCCAAAGCTTCAGGAGGTCTTTTGTCCAGTGTTTCATAACTGGATTTTGGCACACTTGGGAATAGCATAATTTATGCAACACTTGTTTCCTGCCTGTGGCTTTCCTGTGGGCCACTGTGTGACTAGAAGGCTGGATTAGGTGGACCTTGGTCTGATCCAGCGTGGCTTTTCTTAAAGTCTAATAGGTGGACACCATCTCCCATCAATCAGCACAGTACACTTGGTATGGATCTAGGTGCACAAAATGGCACCTTCCCAAACAAAAGGAAAAACAACCCTGAGTTTCTTCATTGTAGGGCTTATCAATATGCTAATTGCCCACTGTGAGACTCTTCCCCTGCCATCCATGCATGATTCATAATTATACTTCTGCTGTAATTAAACATAATGATAGAGATATTCTCTTGCCCTTCTATGTCCTCATAACAGAGGCTACCCAGGCCTCTCTTTCTGCGCCCCAGGGTGGATTTGCCCAACCTGCCATTCTGAAGACAACCTCTTCACCCCATCGTTTGCACCGCTCTTTTGTCCTTTCCAAGCGTGCTTTGTTCATGGAGAACAAAGGATGGAGGAGGCCCACTGGCCACAGAACCAGCACAATGCTCACATCCAAGTTCTGCCTCCTCACCCTCCCACCCCGCCCACCTGACTTCCCAAACCAGAATGGACCAAAGGAAATATTTTTATTTCAAAGGAAAGTTTATTGGGAGGTGGGGGAGGTGGGGGGAAAATAGAAATGGAGAATGTATGTTGCTTTTTGGTATTTGTTAGCGCTTCAGGTAATACAGCAGTTTTTGAATAAGGAGTCCCTTCCCTCAACCAGACTTCCACAGCTGTATTCCAGATCACAATGGGCCATAAAAGGAGGTTTTAAAAAAGGGGGAGATGGACAGGAAAGAGAAACACATCGTAAATACAATTGTTCATTGAAATTGAAATGTGCCCAGGGAGGGAGGGAGAAGGTGTTAATTGCCGTACTTTTTCCTTTCTTCTCTCCCCTGCTGGAAAGAAGCTCCTCACGAACAAGCTGCCTTTGCTGGAGCTCTGGGCAACTAGAGGGAGGATATGGCCAAGGTTCAACCCAGAGACCCCTTCAAAAGGTCCAGAAGAGAGGAAGGGGCGGCTCCTTCTCCCCACTTCCTTCCTCACTTCCTTGGGGGCAATTCTGAAATCCTCTTGGCTACAGTAAGGGCTTGCAGAGCAGCTGGGAGGGAGTCAAAGCTCCTGCCTCCCCTCTCCAGAATGCACTCCAGGTGAATGCCCAGCTTTGTCACTGGATCTTTGAGCCAGGGAAATTGGTGGAATCTCTTGTCCAGAGGAGTTCTGACCTCACTTGTTTGTCGTTTGACTGCAGGCCCTGCCTTTTCCTCATTCCTGTCTTCTTCATCTCTCTGCCAGTGCTCAGGCTTCGGGTCATACCTGAATCTGTGACGGTACATCAGTGCATTGGTCCTTCTGCTCCGCTACTGTCTGAGGCAGGAGTTCCCCTGGGTCTCAGCAGACATCCCCTTCTCAGCTGTGCTGACTATGTTCCTTTGAAGCGGAGAAGCCAAGGACTGAATCTGGGACCTTTTGCATGCAAAATAGATGCTCTAGGCCAGGTGTGACTGGAAATGAGATCTCCGATGTTTTGGACTTCAGCTCCAAGCTGACAGAGGCTTCCGGGAATTGAAGTCCAAAACATCTGAAGATCAACCCCCTACCCCTGCTCTAGGTTAACAGTGAATGGCAGGAAACCTTCAGAAATGATCCTCAGAACTCGGAAGGAACTTCCCTTGCTAATCCCAGCTGGACAGAATATCACCTGCACTTTTGGATGAACTGCTTTGCTTAATGACCTTAGGACATGAGCATCCTCAGGATTTTTTCTGGGGCAAAGTTGTACAACGCTATATAATTTTAGGTCACATACTTAGCACACACCACCAAAACTCACCTGTGCATTTTCTGGGTGTGTGTTTGTTGCTCAGCTTCACATTCCATGACATATAAAAGCCTGCACAAAGTGGCAGAAAATCCTGGGAATTTGAGAGCACTAATGCAGTATTTATTCAAGCTTCACACAAGAGGCATCATGAGCTTCAGCATATCTTTTTTTGGAATGTGGGATATAACAAAAAAACACAGAACAAGGAAAAACCATGGACAAACTCCGTACATATTAAGAATGTATCGGATATTATCATAACAGCCATAAAGACTGTTCTCTTCTGGTGGGCATATCCAGTGGAATTTTAGAATGTTTTAAGGATGTTTTTAGGATGTTTTAGGATGTTTTAATGCAGTTTTAATAATATGTGTCATGTTTTAATCAGTTTTATGTATTTTATCATATTGTTGTTCCCCGCCTCGATCCAGATGGAGAGGTGGGTAAGAAATATATTATTATTATTATTATTATTATTATTATTATTATTATTATTGACAATATCACACGTGTTTTTAGGAAAAGGATCCCATGTTCTATAATTATTTCCTTCATTTTGGGAATATTAGTGTAGATAAGTCCCCCTTCCCCCCGAAAAATGTGTATAACAACACTGGGCTACTTTGCTAGCAGGTGTAACCCACACTTTCTCAGCCACAGTCCTACCTCCTGCAGGATGGGTAGAATAAGGATGGGCTTTATCAGCATGTATTGTCAGAATAGTTTTTAAATGTTTACAAACGATTTTTTAAAAATAATAATCAAAATTTAGAAATAAGACCTGAGTTAAAAGATCACGACTGTTGTCTGTTTTGCTCCCTTTTGTTTTTGAGTAGACAGACACACTACTGTGGAATCACAGCATCCTGGATTTCGGGATGTTTTATGGTGCAACAACCACTTTTCAACAGGGAATGCCCCCCCCCCCCCCCCAAGAACCTAGATATGAACTAGGAGATTCCTTTTTCGGACAGTGAGTGTGTCAGCCATTGCAAGGACTTCATCATTGGCTAAGAACAGTGAGAGCTTCCTCAGATGGGCGTTTTATCACACGCTCGCTACTGCCCACTTACGGATGTGTACGCATCCTTTAGACATCATCATCCGCCCCCTGTGCACCTCCCCTCCTTCTGTTCATTTTTCCGTAGTAAAATAGACCGCTTTTAATCTGACTTTGTTTTTAAAATGGAATGTGACACAATCTCCTGCTGTATGCAGGAAAAGCGGCGCGATACAAACAGCCTCTGAATGGGCCACGTGGTGTTTGTTTATTTCCTCTTTCCCCTCCAGGAAGAATGAGATAGTGTGGTGATGATGCTCTGAAAGGACAGAGTAGGGCTTCTTCCTCACAAAACAAATTGGCAGAATACTGGCTGCACGCTTTGCAGGCTCCTGCAAGGCAACCAGCTGCCTTCCAGAGTTTGGACTGCAACTCTCACAATCCCTAACCATTGGTTATGCTGGATGGGGCTTATGGGAGTTGTAGTCCAAAACAGCTGGAGGGCACCATTTTGCCTACCCTGACCTGGGGTTATGGTTCCTCAGGAGGGGGGTAACTTGCCTCTCTTGGCCTGCTGTGCCCATACATGTTGGGGTGATTTGTGCTCTTTTCAGGAGTTTATGGGCAGCATCCAACGGGTGCAACTGGTAACTTAAATTGTGCTGTGCTGGCATTTCCTGGTGAAATTGGCATGCCAGCTAACACTATTGGTACTGTGTCAAAGTTGTTTACATAGTGCAACATCATTTCCATTAGCAGTTCCACCCTGTTGGATCCTGCCCTATGAGGGCCACCTTGCATAATGCAAGCTTGCTGAGCCACACAGCAAAGCAGTGATGGACAGTTTTGCTCCATTCAAGGGAACATGTTCTAAATAAATAAGCAAGTCAATGAGGAGAGGCCCTGGTATGCAGTGTACTTTTCCAAGATCCTCCCCAAGAAAAGAGCACAGTTAATTAAAATCCTTTTCTCCAACAAGCAGAGTAATGGATTGGTTTGTGTTAATAAGATTAAGACGTTTTTACAACCTGGCAGGTGTATGTCAATACAGCAAGAGATAATTCTCAATGAGACCAGTGGACGATGCACCAAAACCTTTGGGCCAGGCTGTTACTTGCTGACCCATGGGAAGATAACCCAAATGCTCTGGTTGGCAAGAGGAGTAACACAAGAGGAGTAGCGCTGCCAAGATGGAACTCTCCCTCCTGGAGGTTGAATGTGTCCGGCTTATGTCTCCTGTACGTCCACCTGAAAGATTTAAAAAGGGTATCCAATGCAACATTCACCGTCATGAGGGTCTCAGCGCTTCAAAACAGCCAACTTCCTAGCCATGTTTGCTGTGAATTTAAGTGTGGAAATGTGAGGGCAAGTCTCGGTGCAAATGTATGCAAATCCAGGAGGGATGTCAGATACTACACAATTCCACAGCTTCCCTAAAAGCCCTCAAGTTATCAGTGACATAAAAATATTGTGCCTTTTTCTGAAACTCCCCATCTGTCATGCTAGGACTTTGAACTTAGCAATGAATGTGGGGAAAATATTTAGCTCAAACGGCAGAATGTTTTGTTTGGTGAATTCCTACTGTGAGGGCTGAGCGCCATGTGAGGGCGGCTGCAAAGCCAAGGCAGGATCTGAGGCTTTATTGTGGGTTTGCACAACAGCACTTGGTGTGCCAGCAGCAGGCAGCCCTTCCTGAATGGGCCTGGCTTGGCAGCTGTTCGCCATGCCCGGGTGACATCGCATTTAGACCATTCCAATGGGCGCCACGTGGGGCTACCCCGGAAGAGTGTCCAGAAGCTTCAGTTGCTGCAAACTGATATTGGGACCAAACGACACCTGTCCTGAACGACCTGCACTGGTTGCCAATTGCTTTCTGGGTGTAAATCAAGGTGTTGGTTTCAACCTTTAAGAAATAAGAAAATCAGAAGAGCCCTGCTGGATTGGACTAAGGGTTTATCAGTATTCTGTTCCCACAGAGGCCAACCAGCTGTTGACTAGGAACCCCCAAGCAGGGCACAGTGCAACTGCACCCTACTGCCCATGTTCCCCAGCAACTTTAAAGCCTAAGCAGCTAAGGGATTGCCTGTCTCACTATGACCCTGTTTGAGTACTAAGATCTGCAAGGGAGGCCCCATTGAGGGCCCCATTACCTACAGAGATCCCTGTGTCAGGCACATGAGAAAAAAGGCTTTCTCCTGCATTGCCCCAAAATGATGGAATGTGCTCCCTCTAGAATTCCAATGGGCCCTCACTCTCTTGGCCTTTAGGAAGGGTATGAAGAAATTGCCATCTTTTCCATTTGACCTTTGAAAATGTGCATTTTAATGTTCTTGTTTTTATTGTTGCAAGGTTTTATTGTCGTCAATGGTTGTACACCACATTGATGGCTTTTTAGCAGACAAGGGGATATAAGAGCTCTGGTTACCAGAGTCCCTGGAATGGGGCTTCCTTATATCCATCCTGTCATGCCCTCACTAGAGGAATCCTCCTCAGTCAGAGGAGGATGTAGAGTAGGGTGAACAGATAAAATCCAAGTCAGGGCTCATGTAACTTTAACAGTTGTAGAGAAAAGGGAATTTCAGCCAGTGTCATTTGTATGCAATTAGTTCCTGGTGATATTCCCTCTTCATCACAACTGTTAAAGTTGCAGGGGCCCTGCCTTCTCTTGCATATGGTCACTCTAGTATAGTGCCTGCAACTTTAACTGTTGTGATGAAGAGGGAATTTCACCAGGAACTAATTGCATACAAATGACACTGGCTGAAATTCCCTTTTCTCTACAACTGTTAAAGTGACATGAGCCCTGACCTGGATTTTATATAGTCAGCCTAATGTAGAGCCTCCAGAAACCAGGGAGACACCACATCAGTTACTAGTACCAGACCAGGAGGAGCCTGGGCCTTCAGGGGAGAGGGCTCCAGGTCCTTCCCTGACAGTGGGAGGGGACTTTGACTCTGAGCAGATGCTGAGCAACCCCCTGACCCCCAGTAGTCCTCCTGTAAGAAGGAGTGCTTGCTTGCAAAGATGGTCTCCTCAAAGCAACTCCTCTTGAGTAGGGCTCTGGCCAGAGAGCTCGAAAGGCAGCAGCTGAGCCTAGGTGGGGCTCAGCAGGCTCTGTGAGTAAAAAAGCCAGCAGTCAGAGCTTGCTGGTTGCTGGAAACAGGGTCTCACCAGCTTCTCCTGATCCTGTCTTGTGCTTGAACCCCTGTGCTAGAATGGTGGACCTCCTTCTTGACTCTGTTACTGGATTGTGCATGTATTGGACTGCCTAATGGAGCTTTGACCCTTTGCTTATTTGACCATCCTGCTTTGCCTGAACTCCCTTGAATAGAAACCTGTCTGGTGGAATATTGGCCTGAGTTATTACTTGGCCCTGTGGTCAGCCCTATAACTGAGACTGCTATAGCCAACACAGGAGAACCCTCCTGCACCATGTTCACAGGTAGATCACAGACAGTACAGATGAGGTGAAAGCTTAGATCTACTTGATGGCACCAATAAAAATAAGTGTGGCCTGTTGCCTTGCACATCTTTGTGTTGTGCTCTCATGAACTCCAATCGGCAGAGTCTCATTCATAGCCTTGCCATCTTACAATACTTTTTGTTTTTTAAACTCATCCCTCTTCTCAGGTGCAGCCAGGTGAAGCGAGGAGCAGGAGAAGACTGGTGGAGGAGATGGAAACAAGCAGTCCTTTCATATCCTTTGCCAAGAGCAGGTGTGGCACCTGCAGGAAACCGATGTGACAGTGAACAGAGTTTGTATTGGAATTGTTTTAGACACCCATCAAACATAAGGGGATGGTGGGAAGATGTTCCATCAAATAGGGAAAGGACTATCAGAAGCAGGGCCAGTTCTCAAACTGAACTGTTCCCTGAGAAGTACAAGAGATGCCACCTCAGACTTTATATACATTTGTCCCATAATGCCAATTCCCTGAAATATGGGTTAATTCTAAAAGGATTTCCCCCCCCCCCCCCCAGCTAACCAAGAACTGTCCCACATATCATTTTATTTGGTGATGCTAGCCATTTTCCCCTTACCTCAATTTTCCAATAATAATAATAATAATAATAATAATAATAATAATAATATAAAAATGGATGTATGGTCTCTTCTAAATGAGTGTTTTATTGCATGCTTGTGACTGGCCATTCATGGAAGTTTTGGGGTCCATTATATGCTGTTGTGAACGACCAGGATGTCTCCTGCAGTATCCCTTGGAAATCTCGGTATGAAAAGAACCACTTTTAAAGTAGTAATAGCTGGGGAAAGGTGGGATCTTCCACCACTAGATAGTGCTGTCTTAAAAGAAGTGAAAAGAGGGGAAATATTCAATTCAAAGCATGTGGTTGCCCTTCTCCACCAGTGTAATGCAGCCCATAACAATCATGCCAAGGAACGAGGAAACAAAAGCCCTGGGTAAGCGACACAATTTCCTTTAATGTAGAGATGCTTTATGAGGTCCATGGGAGACGAGCCAATTCTTATTTGTATGGATATCTTAGGCCAAACAAAGACAAGATGACCTCACTTAGAAATTTCTTTTCAGATGTTTCTGTTTGCAACCCTAGGCATTCTAGCTGTCAACTCCCCCAAGCATTGCCTCTTTTAGAGCAAGTTCTTATTGGGATTTTTTTTTGTAATAAAAAAAAAATGACTGTAGGATTGCTGTAAGCTAGGGATGAGCAAGTTATGGCACTCTTCTGTTGGCCTAAAAACTACCATCAGCCTTAGCGAGCATAGCCAATGGTGAATGATGATGGGAGTTGTAGTCCAACATCTGCTTACTCCTGCTTTAAGTTCTTTGCCCCCAAACAAATTCAAATCAACATTAAAATAATGTTTTTTTTTTGCTTTTTTAAAAGCAATTTCTGTTATACCAGACATGGTTCATTGAGTGAGATGGGAAGCATCATACCTCCGTGGTGTGAGGTCCAACCAGGTGCTGCCTACAGGTGAGAGAGTTCTGGTGGTGGACAAACCACCTCTTGACACCATTCGCCTTCCCACTGCCATGCCAGGACATACCCCAAAACGGTGCTGTCAGGGTTTTGAACCACTGCAGGTCTTGAGTGGATGGCATGGGGTGTGTCAGGGGAGATCAGTGGGTGCAACACTAACTAACCCCCAGCCAAAAGAACCACCCCCAACCTTTCCTTCCCCAGTCAGTCAGGGAGGGCCATGTGTTACTCCCCAACTTCTGTATCTCTTTTGGGTCAGGCTTGCTCAGTAATGTGAGGAACTAGGACAGACTACTCCAGCCTGGGAGTTGTAGTCCAACACAGCTAATGGACACCGGGTGGGGGAAGGCTGATCTAGGATATAAGACTAGAAGAGAAGGTTGAGGGGAGACATGAGAGCACTCTTCAAACCTTTGGAAGGTTGTCACACAAAGGAGGGCCAGGATCTCTTCTCCATCATCCCAGAGTGCAGGATGCGGAATAATGGGCTCAAGTTACAGGAAGCCAGATTTTGGCTGGACATCAGGAAAAACTTCTTGCTAAAGCAGTACGACAATGGAACCAATGACCTAGGGAGGTTGTGGGCTCTCCCACCCTAGAGGCATTCAAGAGGCAGCTGGACAGCTGTCTGCTTTAAGGTGGATTCCTGCATTGAGCAGGAGGTTGGAATTGATGGCCCCTTCCAGCTCAACTTTTGACAACAGTGTGAGGTGATGGAGCGGTTCCCTTGGTGCTAAAGCAGGGGCAATGGAACCTGCAGCCCTCCAATTGTTGCTCAACTACAACTCCCATCATCCCATAATAGGAGATATAGTTTCTCAACATGTGGAGGGCCACAGGTTCCCCACTTCTTTTATACTAAGTGTTGAAAGTAGCCTTGTAACAACATATCTCCCCCTCACACAATCTAGAGAGGTAGCAAAAACACCTATACACACACACACACACACACACACACACACACACGGCCAGCCTTTGGCCCAGTCCAGCCCACCCTCTGCAGAAAGGGATGGGTCCGGTGCCTTGGCACTGCCAACCATCGTCTGCTGAGCTGTGGCACTGGAAGAACGTCTCTGCATGGTGCTGGGGCGGCCGACCCCCAGTATGTTATTTTTTTCAAATGAGAAGATTGCCATGGCAACTCACATTGCAGCCAAACACCTGAGAATGGGAGCTGGAAGTGAAACTTGTCACTCATCATCCAACAATGTTAATCTGTTGGATTTACATAGTAATTAATGTCAAGAGGCAATCTACAATTCCAGCAATCAGTGCCTCACTCCCAGTGCCCCACAGCCTGGTGCTGAGGGGGAGGCACTGAATTAACCCCTGGAGGGGGGGATTCTCACTGAAACAGAGAGAGGAGAGTGGGGGGGGGGGAGAGATCCGTCTTCTTGCAGGCCAGCCTTTTTTTGTCATTAGCCCAGCACTTTGGAAAGGGAGGCAGGTATGTGGAGGAACATGTTGAACACACTGATTTCCTTGTCATTGGGACCCATGATGCTCCATAGGCCCCTCTTCCAGACCCCCAAGTGGGAAGCAAACATATATCTGAAGACAAGACATGACCTTATCCTGAATCAGACTATTGGTTTATTTTGCCATTGATTTCTGAAAAGTATATTTCGTGGCTTCACCTGAGTCAGCTAATTTCATCAGCGTGGAGGATTAAGGAGTTAAGCCTTATGGAAACTGAGAGCTCTAAGGTGGGTGAAGGGAGTAAAAAGTGAACTTCCAGTCCAGGGAGGGGAGAATCAGAGAGACCCGGCCAGTCCCTGGCGCCTGTATTGCCAAGGATCACAGCTGCTGGGTCACGGACTCCTAGCTGCATCCGCCTCTCCTCTGCAAAACTGGCTCAGTTCGGACGACACATTAGGCAACGGAGGAGGGGGGAACAATCATCAGTTGTGTTGCTTATTGTGTCGTCTGGAGGGCAGCACACAATGCACACACAACTGACAGTACATTAATCAGGCACCTTAAACAACAGAGTGAAACAACAGTCTTGCACTTTGTTTAGCCCAAAGCCCCGTTGTTTAAAGTGTCGCCCGAATTCAGCCCCCCCTCTCTCCGTGGACTATTCCGTCTTGGAATAGAGTTCTGCTGCCAGCAGAACTCACGGTGCATGCTGGGATACGGCTGGGGGACACACGGAGGAGAGCTGCAACCAAAATGGCCTCTGCAAGTTCCTTGCAGCCGGGGTGTTTGCTGGTGCCGAGCAGCGCCGGCTGCAGTGTGTCGTCCGTGGAGCTCCTCCTGCCTAACGCACGGTCCGTTGCTGAATATGTCATCCGAACTGAGCCAGTGTCCCAAACAAGCTTCTTCAGAGGAGGAAAAGCAATTCCTATGAGCCAACAGATGGTGGATCCATTTGCAAATGCCTTGTAGAGACACCTACTTTCTCAGGGCCCCCCTTCCAAGGTGCTGAGAGATCCGTCCAGGGTGTGTCCGTGTCCATCACACTGTTCATTTGCGTGTCCGTTTTCTACAGGCCCATCTCAACCCAAGCAGCAATTATTCGTGCTTCGTTCCCAAACAAAGCAAGCTCCTCCAGTCGGCTGCAACGGTGTGGTTTTGTCTTGTCAGTTGGCAGCTGTTTCAGAGGGTTTGTGTCATCCTTGGCTTTAATGTGTTGAATTGGCAGGGAAGCCCTATCCATCTTCCATTCATACACTTGCCTTGCTGTGTGGTGCATATCATGCGTTAAAACAAGGATAAATCATCCCCCAGCCTGGTGGGGGCCCAGACCCAAATTTTCCTAAGTATGCCCAGCTCAAATGTCCTTGAGACTACGTGGGCCATGGTTTTTGCTCATGCTCAGAGACTACCTCGCTGATTGACTCCTGCTCCAGTTGCTGCAATAGACGTTAACTCTGTCTGTTCCCTACTTGACCTCAACCCTGTGTCCGTGTTTATGTTTTAGGTTATGCAGGTCATGGCCTCCCTAAGTTGCCATCGACACTCCAAGTGCCATCCTAGGCAGGTTGTCCTCTGACATCAAGTGCTGCTGAGGTCCATGGGACATTCTCTCAGGTAAGCGTTACAGGATTGCAGGGCCTGGGCCATTTTGCTACCTCAGATTGACCCGACTTTGCTGCCAACGAATGCTGCACATACTGACATTCTGAAACATCTATCGTTACAGCCTTAAGCTCTTCATTACTAATCCAGAGCAATCTCTCTCCCTGCTGCCCTGTTTGGTACTCACACTCACCAATGCAGAACAGAATTACTGTGTTGCTCTTTGCCTTTAGTCTTGTATTAAGAAGGTGGGAAAATTGCAACCTTAACCACACAACCTGATTGCAATAGGAGGAGGATTAAAGGATGTGTTACTGTTCTATTGTATAAATTCTCTTAATTTTAATGCCAGCTTGGCAGTAATTGCTATTGAAGATGTAGGGTATGCTTTGGATAAACTAATTATTAACTAACTATTGATCAATCTATGGGGTTAGATCCAGGATCTGACTTCTGAAATAGGAATGGCTTTGCTCCCGCAAGGTCCCCTCCATCTGATTTTTGGGGATCCCCCTCACCCTCCACATCTCACCCCATTCAGCAAGGTCTCCTGACTCTCTGTGTAGCATTTTCAGGAGACCGGAGGGGCTGCCCTGGGAAGGAGGGGGCAGGGAGGTCCATGTTCACCAGTGTGGATCCAACCCATTTTAAGGAGTAACTAGCCTCTGTTTGGTAATTCTGGGCATTTCCCTAAAATGAAGAAAAAACCAACCAACCCATGTGTTGTGAATGTGAAGTCTTTCAAAAGCCCCAAGTTCACACTCTTGATCTATCAAGTAGGGAATGTCCACAGGCACACTTAGGTTACAAAGCCAGGTGCCTTTCCTGGACTTGGAGATGCCCACAAGGGTGCTGAGGTTAAAGCGGTAGGACAAGGAGCCTGGGCAGAGACGGGCTGGGTGGCTGCTGCTGCTGCAGAGCACATTCATCACCAATGTCAAGAATCCTCAACCTCATCTGCTCAGCCTTTGAAGTCCTTTTCCTCTTCCTTGTTGGATGGGTGGTGGTGGTGGTGGTGGTGGTGGGAATCTTACAGCGCAATGTGTGTACGTGTGTGTGTAGGCACTAATTGATTTCTTACATATTAATATGTCAATCACTGGGTTTTTAAAATAACTCATAAGTAAGCTTGACATTCCTGTTAATTAAATAGCCATCCTGATTCTAATCTGCTGAAAATTAATCACCTGGGGAATTAAAAGGTATCAGGAGACGATACTTCATTATTACGAGTGCTGTGTATGTCCGGCGCATGGGGTGACAAAGCGCTCCTTCTCGGGAGCCAGAATGTAAATAGGACCTTCATCTTTTCCCCGTCACTTCATTTGCATTGCTGCTCCTGTCGCTGGTTTACTTCGTCCTCTTACACACTCTCCACTTCCCTGAGCAGTGAGAAATCCCTGGGGCAGACAGCGCTTACCAGGGCTGGGGTTCCTTCGCAAGGAGACGCCACTGGGGTCTGATGGTGGTTTTGGAATATGTTTGGGCTTTATTTGCAAACATACATGCTGAGCACAGGTGGAGAGAAGCAGTTTAAGGACTCCTGCAACCAGCAGACCCACGGCCCCATAGCGGAGCCCCCAACACAGGGCCCTTTTCCCGTTAGTTCCCCTTCTTCCTCTGACTCCCCTGGTTGTCAGACTGCACATGACATCAGCCATAACTTTGTAAATGACACTTTGGAAGGAAGAGCAGCTGCTTGGGAGAGGAACGGCCACAAAAGAGTCAACAGTCAACAGAGATCTCTCTTCCTTTCTCCTGCACCTTCGAAACTGTACTTTCTCACAGTGTCCTTGTAGCGTGACTTTTCTGTTTGCTATGATGCACCACATTGTTTCTCCCATCTGTCAGTGGTGGCTTTGGTTCGGGGTGTTCCTAGGGGCGGGTCCCAGTGCAGCATGAGCTCAGGAACGCAGGCCATTGGGCAGGGGGCCATCCAGATTTATTGTTCCAACCCCACAGCAGTAATGCTGTGGGGTTTTGGGGGGGGGGGAAAGCAGCTGTAAAGTAGTGGGCTCTCCCATCCTAGAGGCCTTCAAGAGGCAGCTGGACAACCACCTGTCAGGGATGCTTTAAGGTGGATTCCTGCATTGAGCAGAGGGTTGGACTCGATGGCCTTATAGGCCCCTTCCAACTCTACTATTCTATGATTTGATGAAAGCGTTGTCATGAAGGCAGGGGCCTGGTGTTCTGGTTCTGAGGCAATACACACAATCTCTTAGACAATCTGGGCGCTGGATGCCATCTCATGTCACTGTCAAAAGATTTAAAGAGCATTTCATAGACTACCACAATTCCGAGTAAATCTATTAGCAGCAGCAGCAGCAGCAGTCAAAGCAAAACAAACAAAGAAAGAAAAAACCCAGAGAGAGAGAGACAAAAAGAAAGCCCTGTAATCAGAGTCAATTCAAAGTCCCCCGGGGGCCTCTGGGAATGCAGTGCTGACAAGTCATCAGCTGGTTGATGAGCCAAGGGGCTAATTAGAGATGGGGCTGGCAAATGGGCCAGGCTGACCAGCAGGTGGCAGCATCGGACCACCTTCTCAGGGACATCACCAGCAGCAGCCCTTTGGTTCTGGATTTCCCTCTCAAGGCACCGCAGTGGGGGAAACTCAAGAGCAAGGAGGTATCGGGGCGCTTCCAGACGGAGGATTTTGAAGATGCTAACCCAAGAATTAGTGTCTTTGACATCCGATGAATCAAGCTAACCTAAACATTTATTTATTTATTTATTTATTTATTTATTTATTTATTAAAACATTTGTATCCCGCCCTATATCATTAAGATCTCAGGGTGGCGTACAGATAAAATCAATTCAATAATGCTAAGCTATTCTCTTCTATTCACATGTATCAAGCCAAACTATACCCTGCAAAGCTAAACGAAGCTATTAATGGGATTTTAACTAGGAGATCCTATTAATTATACCAAGCAAAGGTTTCTTGGTTTAGCAATCTCAATAGCTTAAATGAGCAGGATTCACAAAATTGTCAAGCTGGGAAACCTTTGCTTTGGTTTAGCTTAGTTAGATTCAGAGGACCGCAAAGCATGTAAAGCAAGGGCTGGCAACTTGTGGCCCTCCAGATCCTTCAGCCTACCACACCTTTCTTCCCTCACCATTTCCTATGATGGGGGCTGAAGGCCCAAACAGCAGGTGTTTTGCTGTAACATATGCTGTAAAGGGCTTTGCAATCTTGTGAATCATTTAGGCCAGGTTAGCTGAACTCATGGGATCATGAATAATAAACCATAGGGGAGGGTCCATAGCTCAGTGTGACAGAGCACATGCATTGTAGGTAGAAGGTCCCAGGTTTGATCCCTGGCTCCTCCAGGTAGGGTGAGGAATCCTGCCTGAAGCCCTGGAGAGCCACGGCTGCTGCCAGTCAGTGCCAACAAAGCTAGGCTAGATGGACCAAGGGTCTGGCTCAACTTAAGGCAGCTTCCAATGTAAGCCAAAGTTTTAGTGATTTTGAGACCTTACAAATTCAGCTAAGCTATTCATGGGAAGAGCTAATCCTTTGAGATTCCATTAATTAAATTAAATCATGGAATCATAGAATAGTAAAGTTGGAAGGGACCTATAAGGCCATCGAGTCCAACCCCCTGCTCAATCTACCTTAAAGCATCCCTGACAGATGGTTTTCCAGCTGCCTCTTGAATGCCTCTAATGTGGGAGAGCCCACGACATCCCTGGGTCATTGGTTCCATTGTTGTAGTGTTCATTGAAGTTTTTCCTGATGTCTGGCTTCCTGTAACTTGAGCCCATCATTCTGTGTCCTGCATTCTGGGTTGATTGAGAAGAGATCCTGGCCCTCCTCTGTGTGACAACCTTTCAAGTATGTGAAGAGTGCTATCATGTCTCCCCTCAGTCTTCTGTTCTCAAGGCTAAACATGCCCAGTTCTTTCAGTCTCTCCTCATAGGGCTTCAGTTTAGCAACATTGTGGTCTTATGATTTGAACCAGGAGATTTAGTCTAGTGCCTATGAAGTTGCTAATTATGATCACAGAGTTGATCTAAGCTGCTCCTAAGATCACATAATTAGGAATGGTTCGCACAACACACTATAATGCTTAGCTCAAAATGCTTAAGCACCGTAGCTTAGCATGTTATCTGAACAGGATCACTGTGATCTTGTGAGTTGCTGAGCTAAGCTTATATCTGTGATTTTAATTGCATTTAGCTGTTGATGCTGCTCCCTTTTATAGAAGGTTTGCCATTCATTTTGGCCTTCAATTTCATTGTAGTTATTTTTCAGTTTGTGTTGGGAGCTGCTCTGGAAGTGTTTGTATTGAAGAGCAGGATATTAAATACCTAAATAAATAAAAGGAAACAAACAAACCATGCCCAAGAGAGACATAATGTGAAACTGTTATCAGGAGAGCCAGAAATAAAGTGCTCTGTTCTGCCGCTGTTGTAGCAAGAGCTTAGCTTTGTTGGGCACTGGTGAGTCTTGGATTACAGGACATTGATGGGGTTTTTTCAAGGTTTGGGGCAAGCCAGGTTTCCCAGGTTGGAAGAGGAATTGGGCAGCACCACAGGGAGCTTGGATTGGGGCTGTAGATGCAGAAGGTGAGGCGAAGCAGCAAATGGTACTCCTCACTCCGAAGTAAAGGTGCATAATACCCGAAGTCAGGCACATTCTTTTGACACATGACACAGAAAATTACAACAAGCACTTCTCCACATCCTTGACAATAAAAATACAATAATAGCAAATTAAATAACTAACAATCTGCTGCCCTTTCATGACATCCAAAATCTGCTGCCTGAGGCAGCTGCTTTGCTCTGCCTAATGGGGCTGGCAGCCAGACAAGCTTGAGTGCATTCTGCTCCAACAAGCAGCAGATCATGACTGAGCTTTAAGTAGGGGTTTTGCCTTTATTTAAGCTAGTTAACCTCCACACTGATTAAGAGCTTTTCTCTTAAAAGGGGCCTTGTCTGTTTTAGCATAATGGTGTCTTCATGGCTGGAATCCTCAGAGTCCAAAGGTGGCAATGCAACCTTCTTTGCAGGCCTCCTCTGGCAGGCCTGGTTGCCACCTGAAGTGGGGGCCCACTGCCTCCACCTCTCGCCCTTCCGATCTGCCAGAGCCTGTTCTTCTCGGCACGCGTATGTGCGTGCGCCTCAACAGCTTGCCTGCTTGCCCACCTGTGTACGGATGCGCACACGCCTCCCCAGCGCCTTGCCTGTAAAATGTTTTTGCCTTCAGGGGCTGTGCAGAATCTGCACGTTGGGCAAAGTATCGCAACAGATCCCAGGACTTCTGGACCTCTCATGAGACTTTGCCTGACCTTGTGCCGACGCCACACAGCTCCCGAGGGTGGAAACACTGCATGGGCAGCGCACTGGGTGGCATGCTCACATGCACGCACAATGGACAGTAAGCCGGGGAGGAAGGGAGGCGCGGCATGCAAGGAAGTGAGTGGGCAGCTGCTTCTTGGCCTGCCATGCAGGCGGCCAATAGGAACAAAAAGACTCTTTGGAGAGGCAGAATGGTGCTCTTCCCATACTCCACCGCCTGTCATGCCCACTTCCTCTCGCTTCATGGTAGGGCCGGCCCTGTCCTCTGGACGCGGGAGACCCAAAACCCTTTAGGGTCCGAAACACGCTGGATTTTGGTTTTTAAATAAACCACATCCTTTGTTCTACCTCTTTGCCTTTGCCTTTTTTGACATCTCTATTGGGAGTTTTAATAATTGGTGCTAAGATTTCCCCCAGTCTTATAGCTACCCAGCAGTAGCTTGTCCTCTATGCCCCCCCCAGCCCAAAACATCTCGCAGGCTACTCCTGTGTTCCAATTGCAAATCTGCAGGTGATGGTATAAGTAGAAATAAACCAATCAGGTTGAGGGATTGCCAAATATATGCATCCAGAAAAGACTTACACACAAACCTAAACTACAGCATGGATTTGGGTTGCCTCTGGCATTGACCATGACAGGAGGAAAGGGGCTCCTGGTGGACCTGTGGTATGTTTGAAATGTTGTTTTGAAAATGGCAGTGAGACCCTGACATGCAAGGCGATGGGTGCAGAGAACTTTGGAGAGCCCCCCCCTTTCGTTTTTGCTGTAGGAGAAGGTAGTGCCTCTTCTTAGCTCAGGTTGCTCACCTACCTCCACAACGATGCCGTTTAATTTGCTGGCTCAGTGCACATGCCCTGCTGTAGAACGTGCGCGGGAGGAGCGAATCAGCGAACAAAACCTGGCAATCTCCTTTCCAAGGGAGGATGAGGGACCCAACGGGGAGTGGCTCTGTTAATGCCAGCGTGGGCCAGAGAGCTAATCCTTGTGTTATCATCCATGTAATACAATTAGCACTGTATTATGCAGGTCTTCATGGTGTCCAGGTAAGCACATGCAAGCACCAGGAGCTGTTGCTCTCGCGTAATGAGAGAGAGAGCAGCCAGTGATGGCTTTTCATAATTGACAGCCACTGGAGAATTCCGAGGAGACGGTGCCGTTCTTTCTGCTAATTGTTTTAACAGGAGGAGATCGCTTCTATACTTAGTTTCCAAAAAGTACTATTGGTGGGGGTGGGGCGTGTGTAGGGGGGGGTGTCATTTAATCAAATGAAAACGGGAAAAGAATTTGAAGAGACGGATGCTTGCAGTAACACAGGGATTCAGCTTCCCATGCAGGTTTCCTCTCTGGCCAATGCAGCCTTCTAGCTTCCCCTGTGGTACATGTAGGTCTTTTGCGTCCCACTGCTACTTCTGGTCAAAGAAGTATTTCAACTTTGCAGATCACTGTTTGCATCCCAGAGGCAACAGTGCCTTGTCTCTGTCACACAGAGCGATGCTCTCTCTCTGGTGCAAGAGATGTGAGGACAAGAACCGCTCCAGTCAAGACCAAACCCACATTGGCCCGGCTCCAAGACTGCACCTGAGCAGAAGCTCTTTCCAAGCAGGGCGTGTGGCAGCTGGGCTGCCCCGTCACCTGCTTCATGGCCCTGAATGGGCAGCCCCATTTCTGACTGCAGGAAGACATCACTGGGTGATGTTCCTTCCCCTGCAGACTGATCTGAGTGCTGCTGGCTGGGGGCTTCCCTGGGCCTTGAGCAGCTGCTGAGCTAAGTGCCTCAGTAGTCCAGGGA
Source organism: Anniella stebbinsi (assembly GCA_029215795.1). Classification (NCBI taxonomy): domain Eukaryota; kingdom Metazoa; phylum Chordata; class Lepidosauria; order Squamata; family Anniellidae; genus Anniella; species Anniella stebbinsi. The sequence continues at coordinate 95,416,510 of JARDYH010000007.1, forward strand.
TGGAGCTAATTCTGCAATGACTCTGGCTCGAGGGTCAAGTTCTGCCTGGCAGATTCCCTGCTGCTCTTCTGGCCACTTCCCTAGGGTGACCAGATAAAATCCAGGTCAGGGCTCATGTAACTTTAACAGTTGTAGAGAAAAGGGAATTTCAGCCAGTGTCATTTGTATGCAATTAGTTCCTGGTGAAATTCCCTCTTCATCACAACAGTTAAAGGTGCAGGCACTATACTAGAGTGACCAGATGCAAAAGAAGGCAGGGCTCCTGCAACTTTAACTGTTGTGATGAAGAAGGAATATCACCGGGAACTAATTGCCTACAAATGACACTGGCTGAAATTCCCTTTTCTCTACAACTGTTAAAGTGACATGAGCCCTGACCTGGATTATATCTGGTCACCATAGGCCCTTCCCTCTTTTTGTTCTCAAACAGAATTGCCGCTTAATCCATCTGGCTTTGGGCAGCAGGGAACAGCTTCTCCAACCTTTCTCCTCCTCCAATTGCATGCTGCATGTTGCGTGTTTTCTCTAACGGGTGATAGGAAGGGAGTTTTGCCTGTCGGTCACAACTCTCAGCAACCTGAATTCAGGGTTGCGCCTCTTGCATGTTAGGCTAAGCGGACTTCTATTCTGCACCCAGGCCAGCCTGTATCCCCAGCAGCTGAACGGTGTGGGGCCTGGGCAGGCACTTTTTGTAATGGAGCAATTTGGTCTCCTCCTGCCAGGAGATGTGCCTGGCAGTGGCCCTCTGCATTCAGTTAAGCATTGTGCCCAGACACATTTGGGCTAGAGGCTTGCTTGACAGTGAAGCTGTGCTGTTCCTGACGCTGGTTCCTTTGTGAATGCTCCTCTTCTGTGCTTGTGTGGAACTGTGGCTATGGAGGTAGACTCCGCCCTGGCCAGGCTCTCAGCTGTGGCCCACCTGCCCAAGATTCACCTTCCTCGCACAGGTGACAAGGAAATGTGTCATGCCGACTCTCCTCTCATCTGGTGGCAATACATGGCTCACATGAGGATGACTCCATGCATTTTTTATTCTGGACTCACAACCTTGAGTGTCTGAATAGAGAGAAATATTTCTCCATCATTCATAATGTTAGATCCTGGGATTACTGAATTAACTCTGTTGGTAGTAGGTGCAGGACTGGGGAAAAGAAGTACTTTTCCATGCCATGGCATCATTAACCCATGGAACTCATTGCCACAAGATGTGGTGGTGGCCAATAGTTTTGATGGCTTTGAAGAAGGACTGGACAAATTCATTGAGGACAGATTGAGTGGTTTTTCTCAGCCATGACAGTTAAATGGAGCTTCCATTTTGGGTGGGGGAAGGGAGAGTCTATCAGTGAGTGTTAGATGCTATTGGAAAACAACCCCTCACCATGAAGCCCCACCTTGGAGCACCCAAAAGCACCTGGCTGTTGCCATAGTTCGTCTTTGAGTTGGGCATTGCTTCCTTCCTGATGAACCTTTGATCTGATCCAGCTGGGCAATGCTTGTCGTCTTTGGGCCGGTTCCTGTTTAGGTGTGTGTGTGTGTGTGTGTGTGTGTGTGTGTGTGTAAGGATGCTTAACCCTTTATCCTCAAAGTCCCCCCCTCCTTTTCTCCTTGCTGAGGTGCAGACATGTGGATCTGCACTTTTTCCCGTGTGGAAAAGCAGCTGGGGCTTTTGTTGTTGTTGAAAAGGGAATGCAAAGGGTAAAGCCCCCCTCCCCCCCTGTACCTCACTGCTGCCTTCATCAGAATGGGGAGGAAGTGACACAGAGCTCTGTGCAAAGTGTCGCTTGGCCCCAGGCATCACGGAGAAGCTGCCCTTCTGGGCCCCAAGCAAAGACGAAAGAGAGGCCAATTTGCATTCTTCATAGGCATTCTAATCAGCTTCCCTATAGATTTCCATATGGCAGTCAGGTTCTGAACGGAGGAGTGCTTTTCCGTTGGGAACGGGCCAGCCAGCGATTGATCAAAAATGCAGGCGCATACGAACCTCCAGGCAGCATGTAGGTGCCGTTAAATCTCGCATGAGATTAAAAAAGGCAGAGCAGTATTACTGAGCATGCTATAAATTACAATTTTAAACTGCCCCTGGGGAATAAGGGAACCATTTGGAGAGACTCCACTGCAGTGCTGGATCTCTGGGAACATCTGTGCAGGTGAACCGCAGTGGTCATCTTTCATTGACTTCGCATCTGCTTCTTTTGTTAGCACAAATTCAATTACTTGCACCCTTCTGGGGTCTTGTACTTTGCCAGCCTGAGGGACTGGCTGAGCAGAAGGAGGCTGGGATGGGCGGTTTGGCCAGGCTGCAGAGAATAAAGCTCAATGCATTGAGCAGGGGGTTGGACTGGATGGCCTTATAGGCCCCTTCCAACTCTACTATTCTATGCTTCTATGGAACCTGTTTTCAGTGCCAGTCCTGAAGCTGGGAAAAGAGTCCTCAAGAACAGAGCCCTTCTGCATGATTGTAAGCAGAATACACTGGGAAGTTCTCCTGCAAAATGCCTGCCCTGTGCTATCCTTGCCACCTAGTCTTTTTGGTGGTAGCCCCTGCCTTGGGATCAGCTCCCCAGCACTGGGTGAGTGATCTAGGAGCAAGTGCTTAAGGCCTTTCTTTTTAGGCAGGCTTTTTATGACTCGTGTTTTGGTGGTTGTTTACATGCTGCCTCTGCTTGTAATTTTATTTGTAACATTAAAATATTTTAAGAGTGGTGCTGTCAGGGCTGGATCTCAGGGCTGAAGTTCTGGGGTCCATATTGCGGGGCTCCCCAAATTACCCCCCCCCCCAGGGAGTGGTAGGTCATGGGGCTCAAAGGGCCTGATCCTGCTCAGGCAGCACCCTTTCTCCGCCCCCCCCCCTTTTAATAAACACATTTTATAGTCAGAGGTGGCTGCCCAGGCATGCAGCTGGCTACAGATGCTCAGTTTATTTTTTATTTTTTGAAAAATATATTACCCTTTCCTACAACAACATGGTGTTTATTCCCAAGTAAACGTGTCTAGCATCAGGGCAGCAGAAACAAGCTCCATTTTATTGCTGTAGTCATGTTGTTGCTGTGATTTAAGTGAGATTAAGATGTGAAAATGTACAAGGCCAAAGTATTCCTCCTCTTCCTCTAATCAGGGGAGGAAACCAGTCTTTTGTTTGGTTTTGTTTGCTCCCATGTGTCAGGAATGGCGATGTGGGGTGTGTGGAGGGTGTGGAGGAGAAGATAAATTAGTTACGTTCTTCATTACTGAAGGAAGGCCCATGGCAATCTAACCCACCCACCTCAATAAGACCATTACATCCAGGGTCTAAAATTACCTACTTGCACTGCTGTGTTTAATTGTGCCCAGCTCTAGGAATCTGATTGAAAAGTGGACTAAAACAACACTAAGAAATAAAGCTTAAATGAGGCTTGCCCAGGTCCCAGGAGGACGTCCCAGTGTCTGGTGCCCTTTGTTACATGGCAGCAGAACAGGAATAAGCTAACCTGGTTTCAAACTAACAGCTCAACTCAGTTTTATGTTCCTGCAGGTAAAAGTACCTGCTTAGACAATCATTATACAGTGCTCATATGAAGCCCACAAGCCGCCTACCTGCCTGCCTTCCTGTGAGAGCTTTCCGAGTTCATTCACCAATCTTCTCTAGCTATGGTGACCAGATACAAAAGAGGGCAGGGCTCCTGCAGTTTTAACTGTTGTGATGAAGAGGGAATTTCACTGGGTGCTATATGCATACAAAGGACACCTGCTGAAATTCCCTTTTCTATATAACTGTTAAAGATACAGGAGCCCTGTCCTTCTTTCCATAGGGTCAGCCTACATTCCACCCGCAGAGGCATCTTCAGAGGAGAAGCCAGAACCATTGGAGCCAGTTGGCCCCTCAGAACAGCCTGGCATTAGCCAAGATCGTCTAGGGCCTCAGGGGTGAGGCCTTTGAATTGGCTTCCTAGAGAAGCCCAGAGTTCAGCTTCAGAAGCAAAGATGCTGGGCCACCACCTAGCCCCTGAGAATGCTGGTGCCTTCAACTCCATGACAGGATGGTCACCATGCTCGCCTACTCAAGAGGATTACTCATGAGTTGGGCTCTCCACATGAGAAGGACACCTGACAAGCCTCTGATGTACTGGGTGGGTTCTGGTAGCTTAAGCTATATCAGCTTTCACTGGTAACTTGAGAACTCCTGGGAACAATGCCTGTGCCAGGTCCAGTATCTGCTGCTTTGCTTCCTGTGACTTGTTCTGTGATGGATGCTCTGTGCTACTGACCCTTGGACTGTTTCTGGACCCTGCTTCTGAACCAAGGAACGTACCTGACAGATGTACTGTGCTTGACCTTCTGCTTGTTACCTTGACCACTCTTGCTGTTGCCTGGTCCCCACTGCCTGGCTGACTGCATGGATTTTTGACCCCTTCTGCCTTAGCCTAACCCTCATTGGAATGAAGCCTGTCTGCTTCACCATCTGCTTGCCGAGCTGACTATTTGATTGCCTAGTTCTCCGTATGTGCTTGCAAAGAGCCAGGACTCAGACCTCCATCAGACGAGCGTTTTATTGCACGCTCCTTACTGGGCAATCATGGATTTTCGCGGGTCCCTCTCACGACATCATCTGCCTCCTGTGTGCTTGCCGCCCCTTCTAGCCTTCTTTGCGCCACAAAAAACAAAAACACCCCAGTAAGTCCGACTTATTTTTAAAGCGGGAAGTTGCCGCTATCTCCTGCTTTGTGCAGGAGAAACTGCGCGATCAAAATGGCCCACTGAATGGGCCACGTGCATGTTGTTTACTTCCTCTTTCAAAAGAGGAAGTAATGAGGGACAAACACACGGGCGGAGAAGTGATGATAAACAAACACGATCCTCTCCTGTGTGATGACACTCTCAGTCTACAGCAGGACAACTAGTTCCCTGCATGCTCAGCTGGATCAGACCCATTGGTCTGGGCTCTCCCACCCCTCCGGCAGCAGCCCTCTTTCCAGATACGAGCTCACGAGGCAATGCCACTCTTGGCATGTTCAGAGTAATTTCCTTTTGCTTGTTTTTTCTCTTGGGAAGACTGCCATGAGGTTTCATTTCTCATTCCCCCATCCTGAAAAAATGAGAAGCAGATTAAATGAAGTTCAAGAGAAGAGCAATGATTTCAACAACCAGGGAGGGGGTGTACGATGAGGCACACTTTCTCCGTGCATTATATTCTACCAATTAATTATTTAGTTACATGCTGTCTATTATGATGAGAGATAATTAGAGGTAATTAGCTGAAAAAATTAAAGGTGGGAAAGCTGCCAGTTGGTTATGAAAGCAGAGGTTCTGTGGACAACCAGGAGGAGCCGTATGTTCAGCTTCTTTGCTGCGATGTGGACGGTATCATCTGAACAGGGCTACCTCGCAGGGCTTTGGTCGGGATGGGGCTCTGCCAGGTTCACCTCAGACCCTACTCATCCATGGAACAGAGTCCTCTAGAAACTGTGATCTTACTTCCAGGTTGCTGAGATGTCCCCCACTGGTTCTTGCATGGCTCTGATTCATTTCAATGGGATTCACTCAGGAAACTTCCTGATGGATCTGGATGCTGCAGGTCTGTTAATGTCACGATGGCAATCCTAATGTTTTGGTTGCCTGAACTCAGCCTTGAAGCTCAGTGGCCTTTAGAGTAGCCATATGAAATGGAGGACAGGGCTCATGTATCTTTAACAGTTGTATAGAAAAGGGAATTGCTGCAGGTATCATTTTTATGAATGCAGCACCTGGTGAAATTCCCTCTTCTAAAGAGCACACAACTGTAGTTGTATTGGGTAACGTCCCAATTGGAAACAATTATACAAGGTGAATTTACACAAATACGCAAAAGCTGATAAGCTAAACAATTACTATACATCTGACAGTGGAATACAGCAAATACAAATAAAATTACAATTGTTTAATGAAGGTGTAAAGTTGAAAAGTAACAGGGTTTTTTTACAAGTCAGATAAGGTGCAAGCACCAAGCAAAGTTTCTAGATAAAACACCAAACAAATTTTCAAGGTTACAGGAATCTGGTTATTTGTCCTGTTTCGCCGTATATTTTGGCTTCTTCAGAAAAATAATTCCATTATCTGTATCCATGCTCGTTAAAAAGGTGCTGAGTCCTAACACATACAGAATGTTTTTGATTTTCTTTCGATGCTCTTTGAAAATAATGATTCAATATTAAATGGCATTCAGTGTGTACTATGTATATGTTCATTTGGGTTTTGTTTTGTTTTACAGATAATGGAATTGTTTTTCTGGAGAAGCCAAAATATACGGTGAAACAGGACAAATAACCGGATTCCTGTAACCTTGAAACTTTGCTTGGTGTTTGCACCTTATCTGACTTGTAAAAAACCTGTTATTTTTCAACTTTACACCTTCGCTAAGTGATTGTACTTTATTTGTGCTTGTTGTATTCCGCTGACTGTTTAACACACATGTCGGATGTATAGTAATTGTTTAGCTTATCAGCTTTTGCGTATTTGTAGAAATTCGCCTTGTACAATTATCTCCAATTGGGGCATCGCCCAATACAATTACAGTGGTGTGCTCTTTAGCATTGGTTTGTTTTGGTTCTATTCAACTGTTGCCCTCCCTGGCTTGAAATTCCCTCTTCATCAACAGTTAAAGCTGCTAAAGTAGAGCTAGCGTGACCAGATACAAAAGAGGGCAGGGCTCCTGCAGCTTTAACTGTTGTGTTAACTTTTCTATACAACTGTTAAAGATACAGGAGCCTTGTGCTCCTTTCCATTTGGTCACCCTGCCTTTGACAGTTTGGCCTCTGACAATTTGGCCTCTCTCAGGCTGGCATGATCTTTTGGCGAGGATAACATTGGATAACTGCAGGTGATGGATACAAGTGTCTGGGGCAAATCCCACCCACCCCCATCCACCGTGCAGGGAGCAGTGCTGGAGGCACTCGCAACAGGACCCGTGCAGTCTCCCATTCCTGTGCTCAAAAGCTGCTATTGTGGGAGTAATGGCTGTGGCGTGTGCTTGTAGATACAATTGATATATGTAGAAAATATCACTTGCCACAGAGAGAGGGTCTGCAGAGGTCAACTCCATTAAATCTGCCGGAATGGGTACATTTGACACACAAAAATGGTTGTAACTCAAAGGCACTGCATGAATAACACAGCCTTTCAAGCCAGCCCCACTAGTGAAATATACGACTGACGTATCGCCTTCAGCCCTCAGACACAATCTGAAATCAATGCCTGCCGCTAGCTGGAGAATGGAAAGCGACGCCCAGGAAACATCAAGGCGAAATCCATCTCCCTTTAAACAAAGCACAGGCCCAGGACCCCCTGGGCTGCCCCGCCTCTGGGAAGCAAATGCCAGCCCTCTCCACCAGGAGTGTTTGAACTTGCCATTGATTCCTGCTCCCCAGCCATGGCCGCACATCATTAAAAATAATAGAAACACCAGACCTCACAAAAGGCCTGACGGATTTTCATCCTGTGGCTAAGTAAGTGTTCCTGTGAGTTGTGCTTTGGGTTGGTGGGAGGGGAGGGGATGGGGGGCAGTGTGAATTCCCTGAAACCTGCTGTTAATGGGAGGCATCAGACACCCAACCCTCTTGACTGTGTGTCCTCCCCATCTAGGGCCTCTTAGACGAATGCCCAAGCCGTGATGACAAAGGGAAGGCTGTAAGAACGACCTTCTCCCTCCTTTCCAGCTAGAGGGATCCCCAGCCATTGTCTAAATACTTGTCAGAAGCTGTCAGCATTGGCCTTTCCGTGCCTCCCACCCAAGAAAAAGAGAAAAAAAAGTCTCTCTCTATGTCAGGCAAAGTACACATTGCACTTCATCACATAGTGTGTAGTGGAGGATTAGCCTGTTATTTACTCTAGTGTAATTCAGGTCAGCACCACCACGCACTGGGGAGGGAGGATTAAACTGCCCCCACTGCTCCCCTCCCCTGAAATCCCCTTACTGGGGGGATGGTTTAAAAGGTTTGGGGAAAGCCTCCATTGATGCCAATGGAGACTATTTTGTTTTTAAAGCTGCCCCACCTGGGATTAGGGTGGGGGGGGAGGTTTAATCTTCCTCTCCCAGAGCATGGTGGTCCTTATCTGAGTCAGGGCCTGCATGCTTACACTAGAGTAAATAAAAAGCTCGCCTATACGACTGGCATAATGTGTAGGTTGGCTCTTAAGCTGGAGTCTACACACACTTACCTGGGGTCCCCTCTACAAGGATTCGCTTTTGCGCCTGGTTAGGCAATTATGCGCATAATTGCAGAAGCGCATTTACGCCTAATCCCTCTGCACGAGAGACGGCAAGAGGCGGCGAAGTGCATTAACAGATGTCCAAAATGCGCTTTACAAGTAGTTAATGCGCATAAGCGCTTATTCACACAGTCAAAATGCGCTTTAACGGACGGATCAAAATAAAACTCGCGATTTAACGCACATTCGATAATGCGCATAATCGGGGAGATAACGCGCCTCTACGCCCGATTTGCGCTCCATTCTTGTAGAGGTAATTTTTTAATGCGCCTTGAAAGAGCTTTAAATGCCTCTTGTAGAGGCACCCTGGGACTTTACTTCTGACTACACACGTGCAGGATCAGACTGTGTATCTGCTAAGTGATCCTGGCTGTGTGTCCCTTCTTGGTGCTTCTCACCAGCCTGTCGTTCCCTGTCACTTTAAAGACTTCACAGCCATCTGATGCCCCTGAGATGGGAAGGAACCCAGCCATAGGGAGTGTGATGGTGGGTGCAGAGGAACTGCTTGGCCCCTGGGTGAATAAAGTGCTGCACTCAAAAGGCCTTTGCTCTAACTCCTCTGATGTTCTTAACTGGGACATTAGGAAATAAATAAATGGAAATGAACTTTTGTTTTAGCAAAATGTGCCCTAATCTAGGCAAGATCTAGTGTGGGTTCATGTGAAAATTCCTGTTTACCTTTGGTAGGTAATTGCCCTTTCTGAGCAGGCTTCTTCAAAACTCCTCGCAATGTGTTGGGAGTTGCAGGAGGATCTTACTGTGCCACTTTTGAAATTCCATCTCCTGAATTAGGGCACAGTGATTGCTCAGAACAGCGAATAAGGTGTTGAATCCCACATTTTCAAGGCCAGGGGAAATAATGGACTTGTTATCGTGGCTGTGAAATGGATCATAATTAACCAGCAGGCAGAGAGGGTGTCTTACTCTGAGGGGATGCAGCAAGAGGTGCACACTGCAAGCATTTATCCGTTTTATATGTTGGGCAGTCATTATGGTCCGGTGGGGATGCGGAAACTTCTGTTAGCTGCTCTGACAGAACTGCACTTTCTAGGAAGAGGGAATGACCGTTAAGGATCTAGGTTGTAGCCCCTTGACACCTCGGAGGAGGGAAAGGAAAGAAAGCATTGGAGCAAAGCAGGAAGAGCCAAGACCGTTGAAGCAAAACGTTCTGATAACAAGCCCAAAGGGGGTGGGGTGTCGTAAAAAGTCAGGCCTGGCCATCCCCATCTTCTGGCATCCCTCACTGAAGACTCCCCAGCCAACTGGTGGGGAGAGCTGCTTAATTTCTAAAAGGTGCCAGGCTGAAACCAGGCTTACCCACCAAAATCTCACAACCTCAGTTGTATGGAGGTTATGCAGTGGTGGGAGAAATCCATGAAAAACTAAGCTGTATTTTATTTTTTAAAAGTAGGAACTAAAGAAACAAATTACCCGTGTTGTTTTGCTCCCCTCTCTCAGCATTTGACACTGAGAGGTATACTGCCCCTGAATTATTATTGTTATTGCTATTATTATTATTATTATTATTAATTTAAATCCCACCTTTTCCCCAGAGCTGTGACTCAAGGTGGTTTACAAGAATAAAACATGTACAACATATAAATATAAATTTACAAAAGTTAAAATAGAATTAAAACTGCAGTAAAACTAAAAACATTAAAAATAATTAAAAATAGTAACAGATTAAAAAAAAAAAGTCCAATACAGTAACACACGTCCAGAGTAGTTCCAAAAGCCTGCCAGAATAAAAAAAGTTTTTGCCTGCCTCCGAAAGCGTAGCACAGGGAGTTCCAGAGTTTTGGAGCAGCCACCAAGAAGGCCCTCTTCCGCGTACCCATCAGGCGTGCCTGGGATGTTGGTGAGACTGAATGAAAGGCCACCCCCGAAGATCTCAAAGCTTGGGCAGGCTCATATGGGAGAATATGGACTTTCAGATAACCTGGACCCGAGCCGTATGGTGGTTCTGTTTAGCTATCATGTAGGGTGACCAGATTTTGGAAACCAAAATCCAGGTCCAAAATGGCCGCCCTAAGGGGGTGTGCTCACCAACATGTCTGCTTCCCAGGGGGCGGGTCCAGCCCCAAGGGGCGTGCCCACCCAAACATAGCCTTGGTCACATGTCTGATTTACAGCACACAATTAAGACAAACCTGTTCTACATAACAACTTAATATTAAAATCACTGAATTAAAGAAGAAGTGAGACATTCAATATATCTGGAATTAACTTCACTCACTCCTACTTTTGTAGCTTTTGCTGTACTTTGAAGCTTTTGCTATATTATGTGTGGTACAGTCTCCCCCCTCCTTTAAATAACCTTTCTTACCGTAAATCCTTCACCTTTCCTAACATTTAACACCATTTCCCCATCACCTGTCTCGTATCCATACTCACAGATTCAGCATACTGCTACCACTGAACAAATGAAGCACTTGACAAGTGCAGAAAAATCTAGTACAACAAACTAGCAACCTAACATTCAGAAAAAGTATAAAATATATTATCCTGCAAACATAAGCTATGGAACAAAATGGACTCAAGGCTTGTGGCAGACATTTATCACTAGCACCTCCTAGCTTGTTTCAACTTCTGGTTTATCAATGAGAAACTAATTTTAAAAAATTGTCATTATACCTCTGGTTCATTAGCCATGTAAACAAGACCTTAGGAATACAAAGAAAGGCCAGAACAGATGCCCATTATCACAATGCTTGACAAGGATCTTTCCCTCCTTTTATCCAAATATCTCCTGAATTTGCACTGCCTCAGTGTGCAGAGAACAGAAATCCCAATCATGGACCCAAAAAACCCTGCCAAACGAAACCTCTGAAATAAGTCCCATTGATTTCAATAAAACTTACTCCCAGATAAATGAATATAGGATTGTTCACCTTACTCTGTCAATTGCAAGCCCCACCTGTCAAGGAGAACTATGCACTCACAGAATCTGGCCTCGTGGATCATGCAACCACCAGGTGCTCTCCAGAAAGATGCTTTCAGAGCCTAGGAGATTCAGACACACTCAAGCCAAGCCATGCTATGCACTCATTTATTACCTTGCTTGGACAGAACATTTCTGGGACAAGTCAATACTTTGCAATCAACCAGACATGACAGTCAAAGGCCTCCTCCACACGAGACGTTTAATGAGCCTTAAAGGCTCATTATAAATTTTACCTCCACACCAGCGGAGCGCAAAACGGGCATACAGGCGCGTTATCTCCCCGATAATGCGCATTTTCGAATGCGCGTTAAATAGCGACTTTTATTTTTCTCCGGCCGTTAAAGCGCATTTTCGCGGTGTGAACAAGCGATTATGTGCGTTAACGTCTTCTAAAGCGCTTTTTGGACATGAATTAATGTGCTTCGCCGCCTCTCGCCGCCTCCCGTGCAGAGGGATTAGGCGTAAATGCGCCTCCGCGATAATGCGCATAATCCCGGAACCGGGCGCAAAAGCGCATCCTTGTGGAGGGGGCCAAAAACAACAAAGAAAAAACACACCTACCTCAATGACATAGCAATACATAATGACAAAAATGTTGCAGAAAAGGAAGAGGAAAAGAGAGAAAAATATACACCACTGGCTATGGAAGTTAAAGAACTATGGTAACAGGAAAACGTTGCAATTATTCAATTAGTTAGAGTGATTATATGGAAATGAGAACAGGACTCCTGTATCTTTAAGAGCTGTATTGAAAAGGGAATTTCAGCAAGTGTCATTTGTATGCATGTAGCACCCTAACCCTAACCAGTACCTCACACAATTTGAAAGCTACACTTCTATTAATGCAGCCCAAAATAGTGTTTGCTTATTTTGCAGCCCCGTCACACTGTTAGCTCATATTCAGCTTGTGATCTACAACAATTCCAAGAACCTTCTCGCTTGTCGTATTGCAACCTAGGGAGTTCGGAAACTCAAGGTAGAGGCAAGGTGCTGGTAGTGGATGGCGCTCTTCCTTTCTCTGCTCTGCAGTTTCTGGGGGTTGTCTCTATGTGTTTGGGACTTGGGACCCACCACCACCACAGGAAGACACGAGAGTAGGCTAGGAAACCCTACACAAAATGCCACTTCTCCAGACATTACAATGCATAGCAGGGAGAGATACACAAAGAGCATTAGAAGCCATATCACTCACACACGACCAGGATCTAACATGCCTAGGTTACTTGGAAAATTACCTTCCGCCCAGATTATTTAATCTTTTAGAGGCAACAAATGCACATCCCCCACTCCCCCTCACCTGTCTTTTCCCATACTTTTCTCTTCCTCTGCTGGAGAAAATTTGCCCCACCTTACACAATTGGGCTTTTTAAAAAAGCTCTCATTAGCACCAATGGATATTCCCCCCTAAACTTAATTGCCACTCAGGGGTATTTTGGGGAGGACAGGGAGAGGTAACCCTCCCCTCCCCAACTGTGGCTCTTCTCCCAGAAATTCCCAACTACACCAGTAACGAAACATCAGAAAAACCTTTCATTGACACCAATGGCCACTCAGGGCTCCTCCAGAAAATAGATTTGGTACTCAGGCACTAAAGGAGGCAGCGGCAGCACTCCTGGGGTGACGGCGGCGGTGCTCCTCATGCTGCGGTGGCGGCGGCAGCGCTCCTGGGGCGGCGATGGCAGCACTCCTCGTGCTGTGGCGGCGGCGCTCGACCTCTGCCGCCTCTTCCGCACGCGCTCTGGACTCCTTGGGTCTTGTCGCTGTGGCACCAAACCCCGATGAGCCTGGAGCATGCGCAGAGGCCTGATTCCAGAAGTGACGAAATTGGCTTTCTCCCTCCTCTTCCGTGTGGCCTCCGGCCTCCTTGAGGTTTGTCGCAATGGAGAGCAAGCCAACCGTTTCCCCGGAGGTTTCCCCCCAGGGCCTGGTTGGCCCGGATCGCCCCAGTTTTCCTGGTTAGGAACGGGAAACCCCGGGCGATCTGGTCATCCTATATGGCCAATAGCCAGAAATGGACATTAGAAGCTTTGTACCAGCTGACGCTTGGTTAAGCATGATTGACTGAAAATGGGTGCTGGTTAATCTAGAAACAGTATAACTAAAACAGTAATCCTGTGCCCCCGAGACAGAGTCAGGGGAGGGAGAGGCTAGTTTGGATTCTTGGATCTGAGGTCAGAGGCAGTGCTCTGACCTCAGACATAGGAGTCTGAGCTCCTCTCTGGCTTCTCCTTGCAGCCAGCACGGAGAGAACCATGCCAACTGCCTCTCCAAGGTCACAAAGGGAAAGGATGCGTGCCAGTGGGCAGGGAGGGGAGGGCTTACACCATATCCCAAGGCCTCCCCAACCTCCTCCCCTCCCCCCTCCCCTGACTCTTGAGCTAGATGGGCAAAAAACCCTATCTAGCTAAACTGCAGAGTGGGAGGCACAGCGGAGGCAAAGATTTCCTCTGCCTTGCCGCCCACTCTGCCATGGATACTTGTAGGCCTCCAAGTTCAGAGGCGTATGAGTTTCAAGGGCGGATCAATAAGATGACACCCCAAGGGTTCTTTCAGATGGGGGGGGTCCTAGTTCTAACAATCCAAAGTCATTGTGCATTTCTTCCATCTTTTTCTTAGACAATGGATTTTGTATAATAAGGCAAAAGACAGAAAAAAACTGGGAAAACACAGGAGGTTTATCAGTGGAAGATGATGATGTCTGGACCCCACATAAAATTTTATGGATGAGGACGGATGATGGGGCAGGGAAACCCTCATCTGGAAGCACCTGGAGGCTGGTGCCCTGTCACAGCTTTACCATCAGAATCAGGGCAAGGAGAATTCAAATTTGTTCTTTTCGAAAAGATTTTTGTTTTGACAGCTGAAAATAAATGGACATCAAAAGCTCATTTAGGCATCGGGAAAAGTCAGTCTATTTGGGAACGCTTTGCTCCCTTCTTCCTTGCCATCCCTCCTGGGATTCCCTCTGCATCTTCTGAATTTTCTCAAACACTGGAGAAGAATCACAAGAGAGTCCAAGGCACCAAGGAAGACCGGCCTGCCTGGAGCGAACACAGGGCCACTTTTCAGAGCTTGTCTTCTGTCCCCACGGCATCTTGGGGAAAGCTCTTTCCCACACATTTTCATATTTGTAAAAGAACGTTGCAGAAACAACAAGAACCATTCAATAAATACTACAACCCCATTGAATTGTATTCCTCAAGGATCCATCAAAGGTTTTCCTTGATTCTGCCATGGTGCTGGGTAATGTCCTCCCACCTCAACCCATCATGACCCCTGTTTGCAACCAAGCCTGGAGGATGTATCTAGGGCCATAATTAGCTCTGCACCTGGAGTGACCCTGGCTGTTGCCCTGACAAACTACACAGGTGAACTCCTAGCTATGTGGGATGTGGCCCTCTACCAGCACTACTCCAACATAGGGAAGGGGCTTTTGCTTGGAGGGCTGCACTGGCACCCAGAAAGCATGTTGGGAGCCACACACCAGTACGGGTGGGTGGGGCCACCCCTTCTCTCTGGCTGGGTTCGGACAAACAATTACCAATGGTTGTTAATGCCTTCAACTGTCAGTGGAGCGCTCAACTGTTGGTAATTGTGTTGTTTGTTGGGCAAAATCCACGCCACGGTTGACAATTTCACCAAAACTGCCCATGGAGAAAAACAACTGGCTGCAGATTTCTTTGCCCTCAGTACAAACTGAAATCTGTTTTACACCCAGCAGGTGCTGAACCAACGATGACCGCACAATGGCTCTTGCACCCCATCTTAAAACGACAACAAACTACAGACCTTTGGGCTTCAACACCATACCCAGTTTTTTTCCTCCCCCCCTCCCCCAATCCAGCCTGAAGAAGCAGTCTGGAGAACTCAAAAACTTCATCACTACTTTGTGACATTTTATTTTATCCTAATTAAAGTGTTGCCCCACTTTGGCTTTGCAATTTTGTTCCTAGTGGGTCAAGATGTGTTGTCTTGCTCACAGTTTCACATCAAGAGTAGGGCCAGATTTTACACTCCCATTTCACGCAGCATGAATTGTGGAATAATTTTATAAATAATAAATTAAATGAACAGAGTTAAAATATTTGTAGATGAAAGACAAGTACAAAGTCATACACACGCATTAACATATGGGAAAACCAAAAAATACAGGAACAATAAAAGAAATCAAGCAGTTAAGATATATCTCTGAGGAGAAGATAAATCCATCAAGGATCCATCCCAAAAGCAAAGGATCCACCAGGCCTCTGTAACCCCACAGTTCTTTCCTCTGCTACTGCTACCTCTGCCGCCTCTCTTCTCTTCCGGCTCTCTCCTCCTCCTCCTCCCCCTCCTCCTCCCCAGCTCACATTCCCCCTACCCACTCAGATTCCTTTGCAGGCAGGCCTTCTTCCTTAGTCTGCGTTGGATACACACACACAGACGCACGGACTTCAGAAATAATCTGCCAGCTAAGTGCACTTTAAAGAATCCATGTGCAGGCCAAGGGGAGAATGCAAAGCAGACCTTTCTAAAATGAACAGTTTGGGACACCCTCCGGTACAAGTGGGAATTTAATCGAACCGTCAGTGGGACAAGGAGGCGGGAGGAGACCCTGCTTAATGTTGTTGGATTGGGTTTCTTTTCCAGCATTAGCTATTATGCTCTGAGTAGCAAAGGAGCAGTGCTCTAATCCAGTCATTACAACGGTTCTTAAAAAGAGATTACGGGATTTAGTTTGTCAATGGATTTCATAACTGCTCAGCCTAATTGGGATATGCTCTCTTGGTAAGAGCCTTATTGTCTCTGAGAGCAGTCTCACTCCTCTTGCACCAAGGCCCTCTGGTAGAGCCACAGGCAAAAGGCAAGAGAGCTTAAACCCAGCCAGGAATTGTGTTGGCAAAGCAGCCAGCCAGACCCCAAACCCAGAGCCAGCCTCAGATTTGGGCAGGAGGGGGGAGAAGCTCTCGCTAAGAGATGGCTAGTGAGCCCTTGTTCCGTTTTGATCCTAGGCACCGCAAAAGCCCACCGTGCCTTGGATAACTGACAGGGAGCTTTCTGATAGCCCCAGCCAGGTCCCAAACACCCGAGAGGGTCCAGGACAACGGCCGCTAAGCTTTCAGGCAGCACGTCTTGGTCCAGTTGTCTATGAAACCTGAGTGCTGCTCCTGCTCATGTGGATGGAAGGTCAAGCAGGCGTGTGTGTGTGTGTGTGTGTGTATGCGTCACAACATGCGTTAGCAGAGGGCATGGCAGCTGGCGTCAAGGGTGGGCCTCTCAATGCTCCCTGGCGTGGCCCCTGGCAAACGCCCAAACCATTTCTCTAAGCCAAACAGCAATTGTTGTCTTTTTAAACAATCACTATAGAAAGTGAGGTTACTTAGGGCTGTACTAGACATAATGTTAAGCACATGAACGAATGCATGCATTTAGACTGTCCCCATCCCAACAGCGGCTGACTGGGCTGAACAGCTTTGGGGGCGGGGGCTTCCATTGGGACCATGGTATGGGGAAAAGCGTTAACCCCCCTCCTTGGGCATCACAGGCCTGATCCCCCCAGGGCTATTATTTAGGGGAGAAACCTAGACATATTAAATCCATTCACACATTTAACGGCCCATCTAGTTTGGCCTTTAATCTATGTGCAGGGTTGTGCAGTCTGAGCTTGAAAGGATGCCTGCGTTCATTTCAAAAATGCAAGTTTCTAGTTCTCTAGCCAGTGACTGTGGGGAGAGGAGGCAGGCAACAAAAAGACAGTTTGATTGTTTGTTAAAGCCTGTTATAAGATGCTGCTGCATGGGAACCACCTCTGTGATGGGTGAGCTGTCTAAGCAAAGAGGGTTGAGATGTCAGTTGTGCTGACGGTTGACAAGGCCGCTCCATCATATTCATTGGCCACCCTGCTTTTTTATAGCCAGCAGGTACTGAATGTATATCCATCTTGCAAAATGCTTTTGTCAGAAAATCCAGAAGAGGCATTACGAGGTTAGAGCGAGAGGAATTGGTAAGGGTCAGGCCACGAGAAAGAAACACTAGCTTTTTATTAACCATAGAAAGGAGTTAAAGTCTGAAACTCATCCCCCGTCCCCTTATTATTATGGGTTTTGTATCCCCCAAAGAACAAAGGAAATGGCATCTTTCCAGGAAAGGAGCTAGAGCAGAAAATGCCTGCCTGCTTCTGATTTAATCCCCCTCCCTTTAAATATTGATTCTTCTTTTTTTAATCAAGGAGGGGAAAGAAAAAGAGAGAGAGAGAGAGAGAGAGAGAGAGAAGGGGTGAGTGGGTGGGGGAAGCCTTTTTCCCTGAAAAAGTGAGAGCCAGTGTGGAGGAAAGACGTGTTGAATTTCTAATCAAGGTGAAGTTAAATCTGCCTCTACTAGAGAAGACCACTTGAGCTATTTTCTCTTGAGTTCAAAAAGACAATCTAACAAAGTGGAGGGGAATAGACTATTGGAGCTTGGTGAGAAAACAAGGCTATTAAATTAAAGCTACTTCCAGGTATTTGCCTGCTTCTCATTTGGATTTGGCATCGGATGTAGGTGTCATTTATTTTTAGAAAACAAGGCCCCAACATCTGGGCCATAGCTCAATGGTGGGGCACGTACTTTGTATACACAGGGCCCCATGTTCAGTCACTGCATATCCAGGGAAGGCCGGGAATGGCCTGGAGAGACATGGCCAGCCCCTGTATCCCTCCGTGGCCCTCCAGATGTGCTTGAACCATAACTCCCACAATCCCTGACCATTGGCTGGGGCAGGGGGGCGTTGGAGTGTGAGAACAACTGGAGGGCGACAGTCCCCTGCCCCCTTTCTCCACTGAGCTCGATCTGACTTGTTGGGTGTCCCTTAAGCTGACCATATGAAAAGGAGGACAGGGCTCATGTAAATTTAACAGTTGTAGAGAAAAGGGAATTTCAGCCAGTGTCATTTGTATGCAATTAGTTCCTGGTGAAATTCCCTCTTAGTTACAACTGTTCAAGTTGCAGGGGCCCTGCCTTCTTTTGTATATGTCACTCTAGTATAGTGCATGCACCTTTAACTGTAGTGATGAAGAGGGAATTTCACCAGGAACTAATTGCATACAAATGACACTGGCTGAAATTCTCTTTTCTCTACAACTGTTAAAGTTACATGAGCCCTGTCCTCCTTTTCATATGGTCAGCCTAGTGTCCCTGGCTGTCCTTGGGCTGCAATGCCAGTCCTGTTGGAGCATCCTGAGAAGGCCACTCTCGCCCCGCCAGAAAGCCCACGGGCAGCTCATGAAGGCAGCCCTCGCATCTCACCTGACTTCCCGTCCCCCACCCCTGAGCAGCTGGGATTCAGGCATACAGCTGTGGAGGGATAGGGATAGATCCTGGGACACGGGATGTCTTGGCCCACACACTGTCATCCCAAAGCCAGATTCCTGATATGACTTCAAACAGCAGAAATCTATTGTTACATCAACCACCATGGTTATTATTATACTCTCATGCATCCCCCTCCATACAATTGGAAAGAAAAAGACCATCATACAAAAAGATAACAACTGAAACAAAGAAAACTATCATGCAATTTTAATCACTTCTATTTCAATTTGCGTTCTCCCCCCACCCCCCTGTCCCACCTTGGAAAAAGGATGTAGCAGTTATTTGAGTTCCCCTTGTTTTGAGTGAAGGATGGGTGGGTGGGCATTGGTGCCTCTGACAGAACACTCGGTCCAAACATTTCTGTCCACATGGACAGAAAAGACACATTCCACTGGCCGCCCTGGAGTTGGCCGTTGCAGTCCAGAGGGTCCAGCTTCCTCTCTACTGAGAATGATGAGGCTGTGGAAGAGAGGGATGTATGAGAATTCTGATTTTGTTCGCATCCTGTGAATATGCCTCACAATCCTAAATGTGAGAACGCTTTTTCCCAAGAAATGTTATGAAATTCCCAGATATGCAATTGTGTTAGGAAAATGTGTATTTTTTTTTAAACGTGCATTTTGATAGGAACATTATTAAATAATATGCATGTTCACATTTTAGTCAAAAGGCTAAAGACACACAGAAATGCACAGGCTTCCCTTTCAGGTGAGCTGGTCTTGTGGGCCAAATAATTGGTCCATGGGCCGAAGGTTCCCCAGCCCTGCTTTGGGGGAGCAAAACCTGGCAACCAGGGCCTTCACTGTCAAGTAGTCCAGCAGGGCACCATTACTGGATACCTCAGATGCAAAATGCTCTTGGTGAAACATGCCCTTTACAGTGTCAGTGTCGGATGTCAGGTGCTTCATAAAAAAATCACTAGGCTGGCCTAGTGAATTGTGAGTTGAAGGCTTGGCAATTGTTGTGAGAAAGACTGTCTCTGGTCCCCTCCACAAGGATTCACTTTTGCGCCCGGTTAGGCGATTATGCACACTATCGCTGAAGCGCCTTTACGCCTAATACCTCTGCACGAGAGGCGGCGACAAAAGGCGCTTCCCTCCCCTCCCCTTCCCTCCCTGCCGCTCCCCAGCTGGCTGGCTGGTAGGCTGTGGGCAGCAGGCGAGCGCTCCTCCTCCTCGCCTTCCTTTACCCCCTCTTCTTCCTCCTCCTCCTCCTGCCGGGCCCCCCGCCGCGGGTGCCGAGCAGGAGGCGCCCCTCTTGCGGGGAAGGAGTCGCAGGTGGGCGGGCGCGGCTGCTTCGTCTCTGGGCGCCCGCCCGCCCGCCTGCGACTCCTTCCCTGCAAGCGCCTTTTGACAGCCTGATCCCCTCAGCAGGAGCCGGAGGACAGTAGAGAGAGAGGGGTGCGTGAGAGCTACTGGACGCTGCCAGGCATCTTTGGCTGCCTTGGAAATGTGGCTGCTTTCGTGACTGGAGGGAAACTGGCTGGTGACTGGGGGCTGAGGCGGTGGAGGAGGAGATGCAAACGGCAATACCACTCGAGAGGGGATGGGAAGCTGCTGCCGCCGCCGCTCCTCGCGAGTCGCGGCGGGCTCGAGCTGCCGAACTGTCCCTTCCGCTCGCCGGAGCAGCAGCCCCCTCCTCATGCTGCTCCGGCGAGCGGAAGGGACAGTTCGGCAGCTCGAGCCTGCCGCGACTCGTGAGGAGTGGCGGCGGCGGCAGCAGCTTCCCATCAAAATGCGCTTTAATGGATGGAGCAAAAAACCCTCGCTATTTAACGCGCATTCGATAATGCGCACAATCGGGGAGATAACGCGCCTCTACGCCCCATTTGCGCTCCGCTGGTGTAGAGGTAAATTTTTTAATGAGACTTCAAAGAGCATTAAACCTCTCTTGTAGAGGCACCCTCTGTTCGGTGCTTATCTGTAGTTGCTAGCCCAGGCCTTGAGTTGGTGAGTTTCCTTGAGAACAAAAGAATGTTTGGAAAAGGTGGAGGCAGTCTTGCAAGCTGTCTCTCACATAGTGTCGTCATCAAGAGGAGGTTGAACTGTGCCGCCTTGTTGGCACATGAGTTTGGATTACAGGCCTGAAGCCCTGTCTGTCAAAGTAGCTAAGATTTAGCCAGCCTCCATCCTATATAGCTACGAGCAAAGGGGAGGTTCTTTGCTAGAAATTATCTGTTTGCTGTTTGCCTGTCATCTGTTCTATGCTTGCCAAGAAACTCGTGTTTAGGATTCTATCTGGTCTGGAGATGTTGGATGCACTCTGTACATGTTCTGTTGCTATTTGGTAGGGTGACCAGATCACCCGGGGTTTCCCGGTCCTAACTGGGAAAACTGGGGCGATCCGGGCCGACCGGGGGGCAGCAGGGACAAACAGGGGAAATGATGCCCGTGCGGAAGAGGCGGGAGAGGGCTGATTATGGGCTCGTGCCGCCGCCTCCACCGCCAGACTCGTGCTGCTGCTGCAGGGCTTGTACCAGAGGCTGCGAGGAAGAGGGCCGATTCCAGAAATGATGAAATCGGCCCTCTCCCGCCTCTTCTGTGTGGCCTCTGGCCTCCTCAGGGTTTGTCGCGATGGCGATGAGCCCCGAGGATCCTGGATGCCCGCGCGGAAGAGGCAGGGGAGGCCGATTACATCACTTCCGGAATCGGCCCTCTTCCTCGCAGCCTCTGGCACGAGCCCTGCAGTGCCACCTGTGGTGGCAGTGCGAGCCCGGCCGTGGCAGAGGACCCGGTAGGTCCGGGCTGGGTTTTTTGGGGGGTGAGTGGCTTGCTGGGGGGGGGTTGTTTTGGGTGGGGAGGTGGCGGGGGGGGACACCAGGATTTTGGTTTCCAAAATCTGGTCACCCTATATTTGGTCTTGGAACTTCTAAGAACTATGCCATGAAAAGTGCTCTGTGTCTTTTCATAGATTTGGACTTGCAGATTACTGTTCTGGATTCGTGTTCTATAGCCTGTTTTTCCCTGCATGGAGCCAAAGTACGGGCACAGGGGAACTCAGAGGCTGATCGTTGCTGTTCTGGAATTGTGTGTGTGTGTGACCTGCGAGAGAACCTTCCTCCGAGCCAAAGCTATGAGCAGGGAAGGCTTCCTAGGTCGAAGAGGTTCGTCCCCTGACATCTTGCTTACGTGATCAGCTCAGTGTTCCCTGACAGGCTGAGTTTGATTTGGTTCAAGATCATCTTGTCTACTGTCAGACCTCATGCACTCTTGTGCTGGGGTTTCTCCTTTGAGTTTCCCCGTGTTCCTGATGAGTCAGTGTGTGTGGTCACTCCTGACCTCAAGGGACTGGGGCTAACTCTAAATGTCTCCCCCTGAGTGAGTTGCTGTTTGCATTAATAGGGTGACCATATGAAAAGGAGGACAGGGCTCCTGTAACTTTAACAGTTGCAGAGAAAGGGGAATTTCAGCCGGCATCATTTGTATGCAATTCGTACCTGGTGAAATTCCCTCTTCATTACAACAGTTAAAGTAGCAGGGGCCCTGCCTTCTTTTGTATCTGGTCACTCTAGTATAGTGCCTGCAACTTTAATTATTGTGATGAAGAGGGAATTTCACCAGGTACTAATTGCATAGAAATGATGCCGGCTGACATCCCCTTTTCTCTGCAACTGTTAAAGTTACATGAGCCCTGTCCTCCTTTTCATATGGTCAGCCTATGCATTAAGCCGTTGTACCTGAAAGCTATCTGGTCCGTCTTCAGCTTCAAGTGTGTGTATGCAGAAATGAAACCATTATGCCTTGAATTCCATGTGATTTTTACAATAAAAGAAGTCTCACTGTTGGAGTGTGTCAGTTTGCCTAAAGGTTGTGAGCAGAAGCCTGGGGTGAGCTTGCGTCACGACAGTCAGCCCAGGCCTCCAAAGTGCCACCTCCGCTTCCCCTTCACTAGGGCTCCACAGGCACCATGTTCAGTCCTTGCCATCATTTTAATCTTTCTTGCTTATTGCAAGTCAAGATCCACCATTGGCCAAGTTGGGGGTGAGTGAGCGAGCAAGCCAGCAGCGTCTTTGCCGGCTTGTCCCTCTGTCAGGTGGGTGTATTTGAGACTCAGATACAGATTCTCATTGGTTTCTCTCACTCGGCTGCTTTATCGATTTCTCCTCATTCTCTTCATTACTAGTCATATCACAGTTTAGAAGCCGTTAGGAGAAATTTACAAATAGAAAAAAAGAACGGCGGAAAGAAAAATCCCTTCAGGAGGAGAATGCCCATGACAGACCTCTGCAAAGGTGGGCAAGGAAGTCTCTCTGTTCAGCCTAAACTTCTCCACTGCATGTGAGTGAGGTGACAATTCCTGGTGCTGGAAGGAGCCCCACCGCCCTCTATTCCAACTCCCCCATCTCCCTCCCTCCCCCCACCCCACCGTAGCCCCAGGCCAGACATTCCCATAGCAGTGTCAAGGTCTCCAAGCAAGAAACTTTGGTAGGAGGCTGAAGCTGGTCTGTGGGTGCCCAGGTTTCAGGGTCTTTGACAGGCACAGAAAGGGGCAGGAGCCTGCAGCAGGTGCCTCTGTGACTGGCAGGCAGCCTGAGGCCGGGCCACAGATGCATCCTCAGAACTTGGCCTTCTGGCCTTGCCTGGGCAACTGGGGAATAGAGGAGGACCATCCTGCTTGATGGATGGGCAACATGGTTCATGGCTGTCCTATCTCGTCCTACACTCAAGGTAGCACTCAGTCACAAAGTCACAACCCAGGAGTGGATTGGAATATCTGGATTCAGCTGCAGAATGTTTTGGAAACTCTGGGATAAAGCAATTCTTGCCCAATAGAAAAACCTCTGACCTGTGGTACTTTTAGATAGAAAGTTTCTTGCAGGTACAGGTATGGTTGCTCCTTTTTTGTTTTGTTTTATTTTTTAAAGCCAGATTCATAATGTGCCTTCCACACTGCAGAATTTTAGTGAATTCTTTTTTCCCTTTTTTTTGCACCATAACCCACAATTTCCTGCCCACATGTGTGGGTGAAGCAAGATGAAGGGAGCAATCGCTGCCTTTTCGTCTCTCCTTTCTTTCTGTTTTTGTCCCTCTGCTGGCAATTTCTTCCTCTCACTTCTTTGTGCCTGTAGTGGCCGTGCGCACATGGAGGGATGCAACAGCAGTAAGCCATTGGTTTACTCTCCTCGCCCCAAAACGGAGCTGAGCTCTTTATTCCTTTTACTGATGGCACTTCCAGTCTAGATTTTTAGGTTTGGAATCATCCTGCCTCATTCGCAGAATTTCAGTGTGTGTGTGTGTGTGTGTGGGGGGGGGTGGCTTTCCAGACAATGTCTTCTGTTTTTCTTTCCACAAAGAGAGAACAGTTGCACTGTGCCTTTTTGACTGGTAGCGCTAGGAGCCATCCCTCTGGGAGCACCTGAAACTGCGCATATATAACAGAACACCCACCCCCACACACAAGCATTTCCCTTCACATTACACTGTTCCCAGGAGGAAAGCAGAAGCATTTCATTTGAAATAAATGACAAAATTTACTGCAATTTGAAATGACAAAATTATGGAATGCTTATCATTCACTGTGCAGGTATAATAGAGTTGGGCAAACACTCTTTTAAAGAATAAAAATATATAGAAAAGGCACATCCATGTGGAAAGGTTATAAATGTAGCCAAAGCAAAAGATGTCATAATGGCTGGCTTCCATTTTGCATGCTCCCTAAATCCTCCATCAAAGCACTCTGCAATTTGGGACGTATCATCAGCCACAAGATCTCTTACAGCATAGATACTAGAAATAAAAATGTCACAGCTATAGAGAAACGCTCCCACAGTGTGTTCTTGGAACAACCCCCTCAGTAACATCACAGCACATGTCATAGACATCCCCAACAGCAAAATGTCGGAAAGTTGCGACATGGAACATCCACACTTTGTTGATGTTTATACTATTATTATTGCCTTGAAAAATTAACGGGCTTTCCATGTAACGAGAAAAGACAGGAGAACTGGGAGGATGGTCATGTCATGTGGAAGCCCCATAGGCCCAAGAACAATGCATGCCAACAGCACTTCGGAAGCCCCATCTAGAAGCCCTCCTGGATTGCTGAATCTGGGATGGGTTCAATTTGATCCAGGCCCTGTCTTCATGGTGCTGAGTTGGCACCACCTCCCTCCAAAACCCCGCGGTTTCACTCACCCACGGTGGTGTCGGGTAATCCTGATGCCAAGGAGGAATGCGGGGTTTCAGCAGTCATCCAGGATTGACCCCAGAGTAGGGTGACCAGATCGCCCGGGGTTTCCCGGTCCTAACAGGGAAAACTGGGGCAATCCGGGCCGACCGGGGGGCAGCGGGGACAAACAGGGGAAACGATGCCCGCGCGGAAGAGGCAGGAGAGGGCCGATTATGGGCTTGTGCCGCTGCCTCCACCACCGGGCTCGTGGAGCCGCCGCCGCTGGGCTTGCGCTGCTGCCGTCGCCGCCAGGCTCGCACCGCCGCTACCACTGGGCTCGCACCGCCGCTACCGCTGGGCTCGCGCCGCCGCCACCGCCAGGCTGCCACCACTGCCGGGCTGGCGCCGCCAACGGCAACGTTGCAGGGCTCATGCCAGAGGCTGCGAGGAAGAGGGCCGATTCCGGAAATGATGAAATCGGCCCTCTCCCGCCTCTTCTGTGTGGCCTCTGGCCTCCTCAGGGTTTGTTGCGATGGCGACGAGCCCCAAGGAGCCCGGATGCCCGCGCGGAAGAGGCAGGGTAGGCCGATTACATCACTTCCGGAATTGGCCCTCTTCCTCGCAGCCTATGGCACAAGCCCTGCAGTGCCGCCGGTGGCAGTGGCGTGAGCCCGGCGGCGGCAGAAGACCCGGTAGGTCCGGGCTGGGTTTTTGGGGGGGTGAGTGGCTTGTTGAGGGGGTTGTTTTGGGTGGAGGGGTGGTGGTGGTGGGGAAACCGGGATTTTGGTTTCCAAAATCTGGCCACCCTACCCCAGAGTGAAATCAGATGGCGGAAGAGCCATACTGACCTCGTTCCCAATGAAAAAGTCGGGGTACGTCCCCAACGTTTTCAGTGCACAGCTTCACAGGAAAGCCCCATGGTGGCTGCGAAGCTGCACCTGCATCATATAACTGATGCAGCGCAGATTCACAGCTGCCATAGGGCTTTCCCCGTGTGTAACCAGCTCCCCAGTCTGGGCTCTGGAATAGTCTACAATGGCCTCCTTGCACGTGAGATGAGACTGTAGCCATGCTCCAACCCTCTGACATGTGACATCTGCAAATAGGAGCACTCCTGTGTACATAGAGGGAGGGGGCTAGAGGCAATATCCAGCAGCCCAGCATTGTGGCTTGGCATGCAGCACCACAATCACAACTATACCACAAGCACAACCACAAAGCAAACGAAAAGTGCACCCACGCAGGTGGCACCAGACAAGAAAAGTGCTGAGGCGCAGGACCACGCAGTGAATCCATGGCAGAGAACTCTTAATCAGAAGAGTGAGAACTAATGGGACATCCCCTGATCATATACAGAGTGCTTCCCTTTACCCCAGAGCAATTGTAGCCTTGCCTTGTAGACAGGCCTGGGGATTTTTCTCAGATGAATTCACTCATTTCCAATTGCAATCTCCTTTCGTGGTTGCAAGAGAAAACCCTCCTCTCTCTCTCTCTCTCTCTCTCTCTCTCTCTCTCTCTCTCTCTGTCCACCACCCTCCCCTAGACATTCAGGTAACCTGTCAGCTGCCTGGTGGCAATGACATTATGAGCCCCAAACACCAAAGAAATAAACTCTCGCCCAGTATTTAAAATAAATAAGAGGAACCGCTTGGCTTTCGGTAATGTTGCCTTGCCAGGCAAGACTGACAGGCCGTGGAATGGGTTTTCGCCTCCCCCCTCCCTCCCCTTTTCATGACAGTCCAAACGAAACTGTCCATCAACTATGCTTAATGGAAACTGCATCTGAGGCTGTTGCTTTCGCAATCCTCGGAACGGGAATTCAGGCCTAAAGAGAGAATATGCTAATAACAGTGATGGCTATGGAGGGAGACCTCTCACTTTGGATGGCGGAAGGCCAGGCGAGATGGAGGCTATTTGGCATCTGAAGTGGAAAATCCAAATACCACCCCTTACACACACACACACACACACACACACACGAAAGTGGCACACAGTCCACCCCAGGGAGCTTTCCTCTGCAACCCCAATTAAATGAATGAGAGGGCCCTGCTTTCATTTCAATGGGTTTGATGCAATGTGGAAGACACACCCTCCTGGTGATGGGTTTGTCCAGACACTGGCACTGATCCTGGCACCCACCCAGGAAAGCAGCCCCTGACAGATAGGACTGCTTCTGGGAAGAGATTTTTTCCTCTCTCCTCTTTTTTTTAACAGTAGAAGAACCATTTCCTTGATCTCCTACAGACATCTAGAACTGGACAGTACCAGACAATTAGTGACTCCACCCCCTGGTTCAAGGCAGAATCTGCTACACAGTAACTAGGGAACTGTCTTCATGATGATGCATTGGTGCCATGAGCCCCCCAAACTCTGCACTTTTGCTCCTAAAGGTTGTCCCCATGCTAAGGAGTGAGCACAGGGAGCCACCACTGCACCCGTGCACCGCCGTGCCCATGCACCACTGTGCAAGGGCATGATGGCGCTGTGCATCTGCGCGCCCCTCTACATGTTTTTTTAAAAACCTTTTAAAAACCTTTTTTAACCTTTTCTTTTCACTTTTCCGTGCCGGAGAAGCGCAGAGGCATTCCAGCGATCATTCAGCTCACTGGCCAGCCTCCTCCCCGCTGTCCAGGCAGATGGCAACCAATCAGGGGTTGCCATCTGCCCATCCAGCCCCCCTGCCGCAATTCCAGAGCATCGACAGATGGCAGATGTGCTGTCGTTGCCTCACTGCATTGGAAAAGTCGGGGTAAGTCCCCAACTTTTATTATTTCAGATCTTTGGAGGACAGCGCTGGGATGGCTGTGCAATGGCTTCTGCATCATATTAACAACACCGCGCCACTGCGGAGCCACCCCGGGGCTTTCCTCTTGTATAGACAGCTTCCAAAATACTACTACTTTTACCCCTAAACAAAAATTGACCCTTGCCAGGCCCACAAGTGCCTCTGGATTCCAGATGACTCTGCATCCATTGAAATTCTGGGCAAAATCCACACAACAGCGGGGATGGGGGGAAGCGACGACCCTCAATACGATCCCGAATCAGGATCTTCTGTCTAAGTGATTTGTGATGTATTAATGTTCTGCTGCCCCCTCCAGCAGACAGGGGTGATGGTTGGTATTCTCCAAAATTGGCTTTGTGTACCAGGCATGCTCTGCCCTTTCTCCAGTGCCAAATTTGTGACATGGTAAGCTCTAGACCCTGGCTGTTTTGCTGCACTGTAATTGCTCTCCTTTCTTATTGTCTGTTTAGTCAGCACAATGGAGCTTTTTCAACTTGAAATGTGCCATGCTAAATACAGGAGGAGAGTCCGCTTGCCAAACTAAGGAACCCACACGAGAGCATTTCAAGTCAAGAAGAGACTGACTGCATTCCCACAACAGCACTTTCAATAGCCAAGGCCCAAGAGCTCATTCAGATTCAGGAGGGCTTCAGACTTATTTCCCTCAAACCGTAGGTTCCCTGTGCTGCACCGGAAGCCATGCTTAAAAGCGACTGGAACTTCAAAAGCACTTTGGGGCCATGAGCTTGCCAATCGCTAGCCCATGGGAGGCGGGAGATAGAGAACACGACCACCGTGCCAACGCTGTTCCGCAGGCCTTTCCCGCCCAGCAAAGGCAATAACAGCAGCATCTTGAAGAAACTTTTGGTCTCATCCTTGACTGATTCCTCCGGTCATCCTGAAACTCATCCCCTCCCCACTGGAAGGCTTCCCTCTAACCCCCTCCTTCCCCTCCCTAGCACTTAGCTCTGGAATTGCAAGTCCATGGCCCTAGCTGATCTCGGGAGAGCAGCAAGATCACATTCCCTCCCTTCACCTAGCCACTGAATGCATGTGCTGAGTTGCTGACCGTGTCGGCTGTGCAGATACTCCCTTGTCTCAGCTGTGCCTCCTCCATTGACCGCAAGCAGCTTCTTCCATTGACCCTGAAGAGAAAATATCTTATCTCATTTAATAGCCTTGCCTCCATGTGCTGTTAGAAATGGTCTCACCTCCTTGGGATAATTGTGCACCTGTGTGCACACACACCTGTAGGATGGGTAGTGGTTTCCTACCTGAGGCTGCGTCCAAGACTAGTAACCAGATGTGGGTTGGCAGGCAGAAGGGAAATCACTGTCTAGTGGCTCATGCTGGGCTCCCACAGGGGTACAAGGTCCAGCTGCTGCTACTTCTTTTCTGGCTTTTCTCAACATAGTTCCCTGGCCGGAAAATTCAAGGTGATTGTAATCTACCTCAGAAGACTGTTGCAAGAGTGAATGCAATATTGACTCTTACTATAGCTTTGTGGTGTAGGTCACAATCACCCTAGAATCATAGAATAGTAGAGTTGGAAGGTGCCTTAAAGCCATCGAGTCCAACCCCCTGCTCAATGCAGGAATCTACCTTAAAGCATCCCTGGCAGATGGTTGTCCAGCTGCCTCTTTAATGCCTCTAATGTGGGAGAGCCCACCACCTCCCTAGGTCATTGGCTCCATTGTCGAATTGCTCTAATGGTCAGGAAGTTTTTCATGATGTCCAGATGGAATCTGTTTTCCTGTAACTTGAGCCCATTATTCCGTGTCCTGCACCCTGGGTTGATCGAGAAGAGATCCTGGCCCTCCTTTGTGTTTTTCCTGAATTTTCCAGCTGGGGAACTATATCGAGAAAAGTGAGCTGGATTTTTGTGGACTGAAGGCACCCTGTAAATGTAGTGGGAGAGTAGTAATGTCCTTGTGTGGCTTCCCAGTAGGTTCATAAGCACAGCAAGACTTGACCTCAGGCCTCCCAGCTCCATCTGTCTTACACTCTCAACTACTGGATACGTTACTATTTAACCTGGAAACACATACATTCAATGGTTTTGCAGCTCATGCCTCCCTCATTTTAAGATTCCCTTAAGGTTGTCCAGATATAATAGAGGTTGTTTGTTTGCGCCATCATTTCATGGCAATGAAGGGCTTGGAGGCAACTGTGGATTCTTCTTTGTATATAACCATGGGCCTCTTTTGTAAGTGGTAGAAGAAATATTGGTCCATTTTGGAAAATGGGCACATTCGCCTGCTCAAGCCCCTCAAAAGGAATAGGAGCTGGCATGGCTTGCCCAGTCCTTGAGTGCAGAAAATAACAGTGAAGAGAGTATGCTCTGAACATGAGCAGAGTGCATTTCCCCCCTAGCTGAGCTACCAAGGCTAGCTTACTGCACATTTGGGACAGGGGTCCTCACCACTCACTGAGAGCAGCATCAAGGGGATATTTGCATGTGTGAATGAGCAACTGCACATCAAGCATCAGAGAGGGAGCTTATCATTGAATCAAACACAATGCATTTTTTGTGGGACCCTTTCACATTCATTATTATTATTATTATTAATAATAATAATAATAGCATTTATATACCACCCCATAGTCGAAGCTCTCTGGGCAGTTTACAAAGACTAAAAACACTGAGCATTAAAAACCAATATACAAAATTTAAAAACCATAAAAAGCATAAAAACAGAGTACAAATACAATATCCATTTAAAACAGCTATTCTGGCACAAAAGAAAAAGGAAAAAAACCCTCAGCATATGCTGTTAAATGCCTGGGAGAAGAGAAAAGTCTTGACCTGGCACTGAAAAGATAACCATGTTGGCGCCAGGTAAGCCTTGTCGGGGAGATCGTTCCATAATTGGGGGGCCACCACTGAAAAGACCCTCTCCCTTGTTGCCATCTTCCAAGCTTCCCTCGGAGTAAGCACCCGGAAGAGGACCTTAGATGTTGAGCGTAGTGTATGGGTAGGTTCATGTCGGGAGAGGCGTTCCGCCAGGTATTGTGGTCCCAAGCCATGTAAGGCTTTATAGGCTAGAACCAGTACTTTGAATTGGGCTCAGAAACGTACAGGCAGCCAATGCAAGCAGGCCAGAGTCTGTCTTATATGTTCAAACCTTCTGGTTCCTGTTATCAATCTGGCCATTGCATTTTGCACAATCTGCAGCTTCTGAACTGTCTTCAAAGGAAGCCCCACATAGAGCACATTGCAGTAATCCAACCTGGAGATTGCCAGAGCATAGACAACTGAAGCCAGGTTAACCCTGTCCAGATAGGGGCATAGCTGGGCCACCAACCAAAGTTGATAGAAGGCACTCCATGCCACTGAGGCCACCTGAGCCTCAAGAGACAGGGATTGTTCTAGGAGAACCCTCAAGCTATGAACCTGCTCCTTCAGGGAGAGTGCAACCCCATCCAGAACAGGTTGAACACCCTCCATCCGGTCAGAAGAACCACCCACTAACAGCATCTCAGTCTTGTCTGGATTGAGTTTCAGTTTGTTAGCTCTCATCCAGTCCATTATCACAGCCAGGCAATGGTTCAGCACATCCACAGCCTCACCTGATGAAAATGAAAAGGAGAAATAGAGTTGTGTGTCATCAGCGTACTGATAACAATGCACTCCAAAACTCTTGATGACCATACCCAACGGTTTCAAGTAAATGTTGAACAGCATGGGGGACAAAACTGAATCCTGCAGAACCCCATACTGGAGAATCCACGGGGCCGAGCAATGTTCCCCAAGCATAGGCTGACAAGATAAAATCCAGGTCAGGGCTCATGTAACTTTAACAGTTGTAGAGAAAAGGGAATTTCATCCAGTGTCATTTGTATGCAATTAGTTCCTGGTAAAATTCCCTCTTCATCACAACAGTTAAAGTTGCAGGCACTATACTAGAGTGACCATATACAAAAGAAGGCAGGACCCCTGCACCTTTAACTGTTGTGACGATGAGGGAATTTCACCAGGAACTAATTGCATACAAATGACACTGGCTGAAATTCCCTTTTCTCTACAACAGTTAAAGTTACATGAGCCCTGACCTGGATTTTATCTGGTCACCCTACCCAAGCACCACCTTCTGGAGCCAACCCGCCAAGTAGGAGCAGAACCATTGCAATGCAGTGCCTCCCACTCCCAACTCAGTCAGTCGTCCCAGAAGGACACCATGGTTGATGGTATCGGAAGCCGCTGATAAATCGAGAATCAACAGGGGCCCCCTCCACAAGAATGCGCCTTTGCGCCTGGTTCCGCGATTATGCGCATTATCGCGGAGGCGCATTTACTCACAATCCCTCTGCATGGGAGGCGGCGAGAAGCGGCGAAGCGCATTAAAAGATGCCCAAAAAGCGCTTTCCAGGTAGTTAATGCGCATAATCGCTTGTTCACACAGCGAAAATGCGCTTTAACGGCCGGAGCAAAATAAAAGTCGCTATTTAACGCGCGTTCGAAAATGCGCATTATCGGGGAGATAACGCGCCTGTACGCCCGTTTTGCGCTCCGCTCGTGTGTAGGTAAAATTTATAATGAGCCTTCAAGGCTCATTAAACGCCCCGTGTGGAGGAGGCCAGGGTCACACTCCCCCTGTCTTTCTCCCGACATAGGTCATCAAAGAAGGCTGTTTCCATGCCAAAGCCAGGCCTGAGGCAGTGAGGCAGAGAACATGTGTTGTCCATCCTTGTACGAATGGGGACAGGCTTTCTGGGTCACAGAGCAGGGTCTCCAGGTATCTGTGAGTTCTGGCGTTTCTGCGGTTAACTCGGCCCCTGTGTGACGGCAAAAGGATTCTTTGAGTCCCAATGGTGGGGAAAACCCCTAGATCACCACGGAAGGGTGCCATGCCCCATGAATAAAGAGGTTCTTCTGCCAGGCTGAGTGCTCAGTGCGTGGCTTGCTCAGGGGCTCAGTGGATGGCACAACTATGGTAGCTCTTTGGGCCGGCAGCGATGAGGGTGCACTCCTTGATGCTATTGCGCTTCCCAGTCGGCAGGCTGAGAGAAGAGGCTCAGCGTGCCTCATGGTGAGTCTGGCCCTGGATACCACAGCAATTCTCTCTCTGCCTCTGTTGCCAGGAGACGGTGTCCTTGTTTTCCCATTTAAGGCACCTTGGCTCAAACTGTTTCCCATTTCGTTTTGCCTGGGAAAGGATAGCTAAGCCGAGGGTTGGGTGACCAGGGCAAAACCGTACAGAAGCTTCCACCATAGAATCTCCATTGGCATGGACAAGGGAGTAGTACCCACCAGCTGTTCTGGACCATGGGAGGTCACAAATGGCCAACCTCATGTCATCAAGCATCCCCATACGCTGCACACCAACTGAGGGTTGTTCAGAGGCCTTAGAAGTAAAGAACACTCTAAGGATGCACAGTCCACTGGACGGACATCAGCCTGTCCTCTGGCAGTAGGGGGTGACATCGGCATGACATTTCCCAAACTTATGCCATAAATATGGGGAAGAACTCCCAAGGAAGCATGGTAACACTAGAGTCCTTGAATGAGGATCAGGCCTGCAATTATCTGAAAGCAGGATTAAAACACAGGTCCCATACTTCTATATTATTCAGAAGTGCCCTGCTCATGGCCAAGATCCTTCTATAATGTCTACTCAGATGTAAGCTCCATTCGTAAAAGGTCCACTCCTTTCTGATGCTGAACCCTGATTGCAGGTTCCACCTATTTTATTTATTTCTGGGGTGAGGAGAAGGTTAGCAATGAATAGCCATTCAATCCCTTGAATGGCTTCTCAACATTCCCCCACTGCCAGTTTCTCTTCCTGCAGGGGTGGTAGTGGTAGAAAGTGTGCCCAGAGCACCCAAAGACCCAGCCTAGCCCTCACCCCAGGATCTTTGCAATACCCAGCTTCTCCTTCTGTACATCCAGGCAGGCAGGTGCGCCCACCCCCACCCCCACCGGCTAGATCTACACTATTGTTTCAAGCAGTACTGAAGTGCCCTGATAAATGGTTCAGCACAAGCCACGTTCCATATACTACTTTCAAAGCTGTCTTCACGACGTTGGGTTTGCACCACTTCCCTCCGAAACCCTGCAGTTCCCCTCCCCCGGGGTGGCATTGGGAGTGAGCGTGGGGTTCCCTGCAGTCATCTGGGTACTGGAGCTGTCCCCCGCCCTCTTCCCCCACCAGAGACCACACCCGGATGGGTCCCAGATTGGCCCCGGAGCGATGTCAGATGGCATAAGATGTCAGGGTAAGTCTCCAACTTTTTCAATCCACAGCTTCACGGGAAAGCTCCACAGTGGCTGTGAAGCGGCACCTGCATCGTCTGATGCAGCACAGATCTGCAACCACTGCGGGGCTTTCCCTGTGTATATAGACAGGTCCTCAATGAGTCTGTCCTGCTTTCCTTGCATTCCACACAAAATTGCGGGGCTGAGCAAGCAGGTTTCAGCAGCTCTATATCAATGACAGCCTCACGGCTCCATGCGTGATATTGCTTATTACCATGTACATGCCCTATTAGCGGGGGAACAAATTAGATTAACCTAATGTAGTACATCATTATTTAACACCGTTTCAGTTCCTGCTGCTCACAAGCCACCTTTTAATAATCCAAAAGCTGTGCTTGCCCTGCCAAGTGGATTCTTCATTCGAAGAATGAAGCGAAACATTCGGGTGGGGGGTGGGAAGAAGGGGTGCTCTTGGAGCATTTCTAAGATCAAAGTCTTATTGTGCTGTGACAAAACATTGCAGACTCCAGTGTGTTCCTGACATAAGCCTGAGCTCCAAGTGCAGGCAGGGAATGGGGTGGGACAGTGGGCTGGGCTGGCATTTCCCATAACCATCTGAATCCCTGTAGGAGAATTCCCTACTGAGTAATTGCAAAACCCTTTGGTGCATCCAAGCCAAGTTGTAATGTTATTAACTTAGCCAGGCGGAAGCTACCAGGAGGGAGGAAAAAAAAGCAATCATGACTCTTTTCTCTAAAAATGGAGCCGGGGGATAATTGAGTTGAATGGAACGGAACTGCAGTGTTTCCACTGTCTGAAAAAGGTGAGGAGGAGGAGGAGGAGGAGGAGGAGGAGGAGGAGGAGGAGACCGCCTCGATCTTTCTATGTCGATTTATCTTTGGGTGACTCCAATAAATTAAATACAAGGGGAAGTTACTGAAAGGGACCATGGTGGCATTTTAAACATGTTCAAAAACCCAAATCCACATTATCTCTGTCCCAAAACAGTCCACATAGCCAGCAATAACAAAAAAGAGGGTTTTGAATAAAAATATTATATTAAAATACTGCACTATTTTTGGAAATTCTCTCTTGGAAAGTGAGCTGATCTTCTGCCTTAGCTCCTGCATTAATATTCCCACTTTTCAAACTTATATAAAAAAGAAAAAAGAAAAGAAAAAATTATGAGGCTACATAGAAGTGGCATTTTTACAGGATAGGGCTTTAAAAGGCAACAGTCAAGAAACAGCCAAGAAAAAGAATACTGGGCTATATAGAGTTAAGCCACTGCAAATACTCTTGAGCTGAAGATAAATAACTCCTTATATGCAACAGGTTATCATAGTGGAATATTATACATGTCTACTCAGAAGTAAGCTCCCTTGAGTTTCATGGGATTTACTATCAGGTAAGTGGATATAGGATGGCCCCCTCAAGGTGGAAGTGCCATGCCTCATTCACTCTCTTTTTATGGGGCATCCACATGACGAGTCACCTCTGCCCTCCTGGAGCTTCTTTGGGCTCTTCTCAGACCCTAAATAAATCTGAACTTTGGGGGAAAAAATGGGACAGTGGCGCAACCTTTGCACTGCAAGTGCAGCTTATTTCTAAATGATACTCTTGTGTCTTTCAAAGAAGCACAGTTTCAATGCTAGCAATAACGTATTGGGCAGGTAAACCTCTCTAACCATTTGGTACATCTTCACTATTAACTTTCCAGTCATATCACAATTCTATTTTTTTATTATTTTTAAATTAGCACTAAAATATATCTTTGGATATATTTTAAAAATATTAAAATATTGATGCAATAGTGCTTAGCTGATAGTGTGTTTTAGCACTAATTAAAGAAATGATAAAAAAAAACCACCTTGCTGGCGGTGTTGTCATTTGAGCAATGCGCTTGTGTTTTCCCATTATAAATATCCAATCTAAAACATTGTTGATCTAAAACATACTTTCCCAAGTTTAAATCTCCCCCCCCCCAATGATGACAGAAATTGTGCAACCAAACGTTAATAAATAACCACTATAGTGCAAACTAAATCAATGCAATAAATAAACCAACAGATAGGAAAGGGTTAGGAAGCCGCTTCACCACTCCAGGCTGCATTTTGTAGACAGAAAACAAGCAAAATAAAAACAAAATAAAGCATGCACAGTGAACTAAGCAGCATGTTCTGTCTGTCCTCACTGGGCATAGTGTTATTTGCTTTCTTGCCTCCGAGTCTTTGCATTTGGAACACCTTTAACTTTCCATCTGTAGACCTGTCAGCAGCTGATCAGGCCTGTCTACAATCATGCATCAATCGGTTGTTCTTGGGAAGAATTTCTAATCTTGCTTTGGGCCAGTTCTTCCTCAGGCCTGATTTTCTGCAGCCATCCTGAGTTGTAGCCTGGAAGGCTGGACCTTGCATTGCATTTCCTCTAGGGACGGCGGGGGAGGGGGGGAATGAATTCCTTCAGTTCACTTTCAGTTATCACTCTTGCAAACCAAAATGTCAAAATTTGCATTTCTCTGAATTTTGCAGTGGAGTTTTCCAGTCAAAATATGTATATAAATCTTTAACATTCTGTTGTCCTTCTTTATCATATATTGATAACAATGCTATCCTAGGACATATCTCAAGCTTTACATCTGTTATTCTTATCACTGCTTCAAATACTTTTAACCAAAGTATCTGTACATATTTACAAGTCCACCACATATGGAAATAGGTTCCCACTTCTTGACAGCCTCTCCAACACAACTTTGAATGTTTCTTATCAATTTGATTTAATTTCACCAGCGTTAAATACCACCTCCATATTATTTTATAATAATTTTCTTTTATTCTTACTGACATGGTTTTCAAAGTATGCAAATCCCATATTTCCCCCCATTTTTTATCATTAATTTGTTCTTCCAAATCTTCTTCCCATAATGCTTTCAAATGATCATGTTTCTCCTCCCCTTCCATCAACAATTTATAAATTTCACTTACTACTCCTCTAATATTTTTATTTATATCCTCCTCTTCTCTCATAATAATCATCCTTTCAAATTTTGTATAATTTCGTAACTCTTTATTTTTTTATTTAATCCACCATTGTTCTAATTGCATAACTTTGAACCAAGCCAATTTCCTCCCTCTCAAAAATTCTTCTATTTGTTCTTTAGTACTCATCTTTTCTCACCAATCTTTTATTTTAATAATTCTCTGTTCTTTAAACACTGTTTCTAACTCCTTCTTTAAATTTACTGGAAAATTTTCCAGCAACACCACTGGATTCACTGGAGAAATATCTGGTAATAATTTATCTTTATATTTTTGCCAAACTTCAATAATATTTCTTAACATGGGATTTTCTGTTCTTTCCATCATCTCCTTTTTTAATTTGATAAAAAATATATTTTCTAACTTCCATTCTAATTCCTGTCTATCCATCTCTAACCAATTTACTACACTTGGTCTAACAATCCCTTCTATTACATATCTTAATTGATACCAATTCCCTTTATTTATCCTCACTTTCTTACTACCATTACAAAAAATATTTATTATAACTTGCCATTTCTTTAACTGTGTCTCTGTTATCTTAATTGGTAACATTCTAAACAAAAAGTTAAACTTAGGTAATATTTTCATTTTAATAATCGCTATTCTACCAAACCATGATAATTTAATCTTTTTATATTCTTCTAATTTTTTCTTAACTTCCTTATCTAATCTATTAAAATTCTCCTCTTCTAACTTATCCAAATTATTTGTAATATTTACACCCAAGTACTTAATCAAATTCTTTACCTTAACTATATTTTTTACTAAACTCATTCTCCTGTTCTTTTGTATAGTTAAATAACATTGTTTCTGATTTATTCCAATTAACTTGTAAACCTGATATCTCTCCAAACTCTTTCAAATATGATTTTATTTTCCCCATATTTTCTACTGGATTCTCAATTGATACCAAGGTATCATCTGCAAACAAACGTATCTTAATTTTTTCTTTATTACCTATCCCAACCATACTTTTATCCTCTCTAATTACATTAGCTAAAAGTTCTATAACTATTGCAAACAGAATCGGGGAAAGGGGGCAACCTTGTCTAGTTCCTCGGGCTAAGGATATTTGTTGTGTTACCCCATCATTTACCATTACTACTGCGCTATTTCGCGAATAAAGTTGATCAATCACACCTTTGAATCTTACCCCAAAACCCATCTTTTTATTATTGTTTTTAAAGCTGGCCATTCCACACAATCAAAGGCTTTAAAAATATCCAAAGCTATCAAGCCCGCCTTCATTTTTTAAAAAATTATATTTATCATATTCAATGCTCTTCCAATCAAATTTGGCATTTGCCTCCCTACTATAAATCCACATTGATCTTTTTAAATATATTTATACATAAAAGTATTCATTCTTTTCGCCATTATCTCTGTAAAGATCTTAGCATCTTGATTTATTAAAGAAATAGGTCTATATGAACCCGGGTCTGTTAACTTTTTATCTGTTTTTGGAATTAATACTATCAAGGATTGTCCCCATGATGGTGGGATCTTATCACCTTCTAATGTCTTATTATACAACACTTTCAATTTTGGTACCAATAATTTCTTAATTTTTTTATAATATTCTGGTCCCAACCCATCCATTCCTGGGGATTTCCCCCCCCCCCTTCAATTTATTAATAAATTCTTCTATTTCTTTCTTTGACACCCATTAAATCTATATCTATATCATTTAACTTAATCTTTACATATTTCTCCATATATTGTTCAATCCTCTCCTGAGACCTACCTCCTGCAGTATATAATTCCTGATAAAACTCCTGAAATATTTCCAATTTATCTTTCATTATATTACTACACTTCCCTAATTAATTTCTAATTACTCCAATTAAATTATTTGTTTTCTTTGATTGTGTGGATCTGGCCAGCATCTTAGAGTTTTTATTACTATATTCAAAGTATTCTCTTTTCAAATATATCAAATTTCTCTGGGCTTCTTCCAGGTCCTCTTTCTCCAATTCTTTTTTTTTTTTTGCTTGTAGTTGTGCAAAAATCTACTTATCTTTATACCTTATAAATTTCATTTCCAAGTCTTTAATTTCCTCTTCCAAATGTTTTCTGCATTTTTCTTGTTGTCTTCTCAAATTACAATTCTCTCTAATACAAATCCCTCTTGTTACAGCTTTCATTGTATCCCATAATATAGACTGATTAGTAAAACATTTTCCATTAATTTCCCATATACTTTGTATTTCTTTTTCCATTTTTTCCATTATACTTTTATAGTTAAATATTTTTGGAATTTAATCTCCATCTTTTTGCTTCCTTATAATTTTTAAAAATTTAATAACTACATTCACCAATGCGTGATCTGTGACCTTTATAAGTCCTATATCACTCTTTATTATTTTAGAAATCAAATTTCTTGATACAAAAACATGATCAATCCTAGAATAAGTCTTATACTTTGCAGAGTAAAAAGTAAATTTATTTTCATCTCCATTCATTACTCTCCACACATCTATCAATTAGTTTTCATTCATGATCTTACTCAAGCCTGTAATAGCATTACGTCTTCCATCTATCATGGGGTTAGACTTATCTTTTTGTTTATTTAATACCATGTTAAAATCCCCCGCTATTATTATATTCCCCTTTTGAATTTCCTCCATTTCCACTGTAATTATTTATTTATTTATTTATTTATTACATTTGTATACCGCCCCATAGCCGAAGCTCTCTGGGCGGTTTACATAGGATTAAAAACAATTAAAAACAATATACAAAAATTAAAACAGCAAAAACATACAACATACACACAATCTGTACATTTAAAAACTACTACAACACTTCAAAAAAGCTACAAAAACAAAACAAAACAAACCAAACCCAGGCTCCTCAGATATTGCCAAATGCCTGAGAAAAGAGGAAAGTCTTGACCTGGCGCCGAAAAGATAACAACGTTGGCGCCAGGCGGGCCTCGTCAGGGAGATCATTCCATAATGATTTGATATATTTGAAAAGAGAATACTTTGAATATAGTAATAAAAACTCTAATATAGCTGGGGACTGTGTTAGCGAGCAGGTGAGGAAAAGTGGGCAGGGTCGTGGTGGAGTAGCTGTAGTCTACAAAGACAATCTTAACCTGACCAGACTTTCTGTCCGGAAATTGAATCACATCAAGTGTGTGTACCTGAGTCTGAAGACCAGGGATAGACTAGGGATTCTCTTAGTGTACCAGTCACCCCACTGTCTATCAGACACCCTGGCCGAGCTCATAGAACTGGTCTCGGAGCTGGTGTTGGATTCACCCAGGCTTTTGGTCCTGGGTGACTTCAACATCCCATTTGTGACCGGTTTGTCAGGTGCAGCTCGGGAGTTCATGGCATCCATGACAAACATGGGCCTATCCCAACTAATCTCTGGACCCACACACTCAGCAGGTCACACCCTTGATGCTGTTTTCAGTTCAGAACAGATGGATCTGTGGGTGGAGGTGATAAATACCTCTGCATTGTCATGGACAGACCGTTTTCTGGTCAGGTTTCGGGGTGGTGGACCTCTTAAGATGGTCCGCCCTCGAAGGCTGATGTATCCTCTTGGATTCTGGAAAGCCTTAGAGGGTTCTATGGCTGGTATTGTTGACAATCTTGTAGAAGCCCTGGTCTGTAGATGGAATCAAGTCCTTACTAGAGCTATCGACATAATTGCCCCCAAACGTCCTCTTCGACCCACTTCCAATTGGGCACCCTGGTATACAGAAGATCTCAGGGAGTTGAAGCGGGAAGGACGATGACTGGAGTGCCGATGGCGGAAAACTCAACTTATATCCGACAAGTCATGACATAGAGAACATCTTTGTTCCTATGGGGTGGCAATACATGCAGCAAAGAAAGCTTTTTTCTCTGCACGCATTACGTCTGCGAATCCGCGTCCATCAGAACTGTTCAGGGTGATGAGGGGTCTAACCTAGACACTTTCCCCCCTGAACCCAGTTTCAGAGCCTTCGGTAATTCGCTGTGATGCGTTTAATGATAATTTCACAGATAAAATCTCTTGGATAAGAGCCAAATAAGATCCTGTCGTTATAACAGAAGCTGACATTGAAGTGTTCAGCAACTCTGCGAGTAGGATTATACTGGATCAGTTTCAGCTGGTGAGTACCGAGGACGTGGACAAGCTGCATGGATGAGTAAGGAAGACAACTTGTCCTCTTGCTCCCTGTCCTTCTTGGCTGGTCGCCCAGGGAGGAGATGCAGTTAGACTACAACTACAACATATTATTAATGCATCTCTCAGGGAGGGGAGACTTCCACCTTGTTTAAAAGAAGCGGTGGTATGGCTGCTTCTAAAAAAGCCCTCCCTGGACCTTAATAATTACAGACCAGTATCAAATCTTCAGTTTTTGGGCAAGGTGATCGAGAGGACAGTTGTCTTCCAACTCCAAGGAGTCTTGGATGATACAGATTTTCTAGACCCATTTCAAACCGGCTTCAATGCGGGATATGTTGAGACAGCTATGGTCGCCTTAGTGGATGATCTCCGCATGAGTATTGACAGGGGGAGTGTGTCCCTGCTGGTACTTTTATATCTCTAAGCGGCTTTCAATACCATTGACCACAGTATCCTTCTGGAATACCTGAGGGGTTTGGGAATTGGGGGCACTGTGCTCCAGTGGTTCCGGTCCTACCTCTCAGGTAGGTTCCAGATGGTGATGCTTGGGGATAGCTGCTCCTCAAAAAAGGAGCTGTTGTGTGGTGTACCACAAGGCTCTATCATATCCCCAATGCTCTTTA
Organism: Anniella stebbinsi; assembly: GCA_029215795.1. Taxonomy (NCBI): domain Eukaryota; kingdom Metazoa; phylum Chordata; class Lepidosauria; order Squamata; family Anniellidae; genus Anniella; species Anniella stebbinsi. The sequence goes on from JARDYH010000007.1 coordinate 95,457,884, forward strand.
ACATCTACATGAAACCGCTGGGAGAGATCATCCGGAGGCATGGGCCAGGGTGCTATCAGTATGCCAATGACATCCAAATATATTTCTCTATGCCTTCGGTTACAGCATCAGCTAAGGATAGTGTGTCTCCTCTGAATGAATGCTTGGAGGAAAAACAAACTGAAGCTGAATCCAGACAAGATGGAGGTGCTTCCTGTCAACGGCTCTGACCTGGGTTTGGAGGTGTGTCAACCAGTTTTGGATGGTGCTACACTCCCCCTGAAAGACTGTGTTCGCAGCTTGGGGGTGTTCCTGGATCCGTCACTCCAAATGACAGCCCAGATAGATGCAACAGCCAGGAGTGCCTACTATCAGCTTTGGCTGTTGTGCCAGCTGTGCCCTTCCCTGGAGTTGGAAGACTTAAAGACAGTAGTACACATGCTGGTGACTTTGAGGCTCGACTTCTGTAATGTGCTGTACATAGGGCTACCATTGTACCTAGTTTGGAAACTTCACTTAGTTCAAAATATGGCAGCCAGATTGGTCACTGGTACACCTAGGGGTGACCATATTACACCAACTTTAAAATCACTTCACTGGCTGCCAATTAGTTTCCGTTTGAAGTACAAAGTGTTGGTCATTGCCTTTAAAGCCCTACATGGTTTGGGTCCAAGTTACCTGTGGGATCGCCTTCTCCCATACAATCCGCCCCCCACACTCAGGTCCTCTGGGGAGAACTCACTTCAGCCAGCCAAAGCTAGGCTGACAACTGTTACCCAGAGGACCTTTTCTTCTGTCACCCCCAGACTCTGGAATGGCCTACCGGAGGAGATTCGTCAATTTAACACTCTCTCTGAGGGGGAATCCACACAGTCCTTTGGAACGTTTTAAATTGTATTTTAAAACGTTCCAAATAGGTGCATTCTAAAACGTCTTAGGCCACATTACTGAGTACTCACATTACAGGAGAAACAGTCTTCTGTCTTTAAAGCGGTGTGTGCGGTCACATGCTGTTCTACCCTGTCTTTTCCTCTTTCGTTTTTCAATGAATTTAGGGCAAGGCATTGTGGGGGTTGTAATTCAGTTACACACTTCCTTCTTAGTTCCTCTGTCATTCCCTAGCGAGTATAGGGCTAAGAATTGTGGGTGTTGTAGTTCACTGGTCCACTTCCTGTTTCTTCCCCACCAATCAACTGCTCAGCATTTGGGCACCAGTAAAGGAAGCACTGCCCCCATGAAGCACAAACGGTAAGGAAGAACACATTATTTTACTTAAAACGATTTATTAAAAGTGAAACCGTTGTATATAACTGAAGGGAGTTTTAAAAAACCTCAGATATACAACGTTATAGGGAGTGCGTCATGTGGCCCAAAGAGTTTTCATAACCCTTATAAAACGTCAAAAAACTCATGTGTAGATCCGCCCTGAGTTTAAGGCAGCTATAAAAACTAGCCTCGTCCAGTAGGCCTACCCAGATGAACTTTAAACCAAGAATTTTAAAATGTGTTGATTGTTTTATATGCTCTTTTAATTAATTTATGTATTTGATATATATTGTTATTGTACTAATGTTGTTCCCTGCCTTGATCCAAAGGGAGAGGCTGGTAAGAAATAAATAGTAATAATAATAATAATAATAATAATAATAATAACTATTATATTGGTGGCAGGAGGCATATTTTTAAGGGCATCAGTGAAGCAGCTGTGAGAAATCGGAGATGTGCACACCTGGACCTCTTGCAGATTTACTGTGGATTGCATAGGGCTGCTGGCCCGGAGTCCACGTCCTAACCTGGCAGCTTTCCCCCCTCTGCCATACCAGTCTGGGGATTAATCCATTCCCCCAACTTTTCACAGTTCCTTGTTATATTGCTGCAGTCCTGACGGGCTCTCAGCCTGACCTTAGATTGCCTTCCTGGCTTTTCAAATCCCAAAACATTGCTGGTGTTGACTTGCTGCCTGCAATGACTCCTTGTCAATCAGGCCTAGTTGGATGCCTCTCCTGCCTTTGATTCCTGCCCTCCGTTGCCTCTTTTCTCGCCCTACATCAACAACCTTCTGTTCACAAACCCAATGACCTGGCAACCAGAACCATTCCAAAAGACTCTCCTTGGCCATTAGCCAATGTACATCTCGATGCTTGTCATGTCAGCCATGACCTGACCTCTGGCTATTCTCTCAATCAGATCCCTCGCAGATGCAACACAGGGCATGTTGTATGCAGGAAATGACCCCTCCTCTTGGAGCAGCAAAAATGTTTATTTTCAGGTACTTTGTGTTCTTGCTACCTGCCCAATAATAAATGGGACTGTAACTCAGGTGTTGCTGAGGAAGGGAAATCCGTCCGTGGCAGAAGACACGCATTGCATGCAGGGGGTTCCGGGTCTGCTGCAATGTCATTGGTGCCAGCAAAGAGCTTTCTGTTCTCCCAGGTTGACTGCTGTAGACTGCTCTTATTCTGCTGCTTAAATTGTAGATATGTTGATGTTTTTGTTTTAAATTGCTCTTACACCTTAAGAAACAGAACTGTAGTTTTGATTCCTTGCAAGCCACCCTTGGGAATTTGACGAAGGGTGTGATATTAAACTGAACCATAAATGCATCAGTTCCAGAATCTCCCATTCAGGGTTCTGTCTACAGGACTGGTCCGGGAAGGCCGTTCTCTGCCGGAGACCTTGGGACTTCTGCAGGTGGATCAGTTTTGGGCTAGGTGGACCAAGGATCTCCTGTCCTCAGGTCCACACCTGCAGCAAGTGAGCTTGTAGAATCCAGGGCGGAGTGTTTGTCTTGAGTCACTTGGGAGCCCAGGAAGTGGTTTTATACTGAGTCTTATCGATGCTGATGGGCTTGTCAGGGCCTCTGATGGGCCTTCTTCCTGCCAAGCAGGGCCTCTGCCCCAGAGCTATGGCTCTTCTGCCAGTCTGTTTGCAGTGCTTCTCTATGTAAGAAACTCCCTGCGAGTAAAAATAAAACAACCGATAGCACATCCCAGCAAAACCTTCCACCCAACTTGTTTCCTGCTGCACTTGTTTTCTACCGGCAGGGAGTTTTAGTTGTAAATAGGGGAGCATTCAGAAAGATGTCCCCAGTCTTGCCATCTGAAGCGCTGCAGTCTCTTCTTCCACCTCATTCTGCTGCCAAGCCTGTGAATAAGGCAACTCTGAGTATCCGTAGAAGGAAGTGCCTGGGCCCCAGGAAATTCCCTAAACAAAACAATGCAAATGACCACTAGTAATGCATCCAGTTTATACATGTTTATAGATTTGTTAAAAAAATTAAAATTCCAAAATTAAAAAAATCTATAGCTTTATGTTGAAAAATGGTAAAGCTATAACATTTTAAATTTTAGAATGTTTAAATTTGTTAAATGTATAAAGTGGTTGTTTGTTTGTACACACCATTGGCTGCATATTATTGATTGACCCCAGGAAATTTCCAGAAAGTCTCCAGAACGCTAAGAGCTCACCAGGATAGCAGAGAACAAGGAGGTAATTTGCTCAGCTGTAGATAAAGGCAACAATTTCCAGCTATATTGCATTGTGCACTTGACCTGCCATGACCTTTAATAATTCGCCTTAAAACAATCATGAAAAAGGACGATTTAGAGGAGGCTGCTATAGCTCAGCATTGATTTTCTGCCCATCTGTCCCGCAAACACGACTCTCAGTAGCATAAACTTTGGTGATCTTTCAATAAATACTCAACTGTCTCAGGCCCCAGACTGCCCATAAATATTGGAGATGTGGGTGGGTGTTGGGGGGAGAAAGTTTTCAGGCCAGTGTGTGTGTGTGTCCCCACATTTGGAAATTAAGCAGTGCTGTTCCTGTGCTTCACCTGTCGGAGGGTGCGCATGTTCAGGCCTCAGAGACGGAGCATGGAAGGGAAGAGGTGTATTCAGTCCATGGCAGGCAGATGGTAGGAGACCTCTGCATTGGCCAGGGAGCCTGGTCTGGGCAACCGAGCAGAGCCTTCTGGGCGCCGCTGCACAGCCTCCAGTCCCAGCTCCAGCAATGGATATGAACGACCCTGCGGTGTTGAACAGCTCAGCCCTGGCTCCTGGGGTAGGCATGTCCTGGCCCCACCCAGGCCTCGCTCACACACGTTTTGCTCCTGCGGGGGAGCTGGCAGAGCAAACGCATGAGAACAGCGCAGGGAAGTGGGAGGCAGCTGCTCCTGGGTTCACTTCCTCTAATAAAGATGAATCGATACAATTAGATTTTCAAATTATTTATATATCCCCAGAAGCCAGCAGGAGCCAACTGTGGTCTCGCTGGGGGTTTATTGTCCACACTGGTCATATTGACTGCCTGTGGCTAGCAAGAGAAGAATGAGTTATTAAAACAGAGGTAACACAAGGTACTAGACGCAAATTAAATGGGAGAAAAGAGAGAGGGTTGTTTGCAATTTTCTCATAAATCAGTCAGCAGCTCATGTGCTATTGTCAAATAGTACATTTATTTTGATTCTTTAAAATGTGTGTGTGTGTGTGTGTGTGTGTGTGTGTGTGTGTGTGTTACTAGGACTAGAAGGGGGAAAGATTTAAAATTCCTTTCTCTCTAATAAAACTGAAGTATTTGGAAAGTTTAATTTAATTTATGTCACAGTTTAGATTTATTGCAGCTGGGATGATGAAAATAGACTGATCGGTGTTTTGTCAGTTTCAGTCCCTGGTTGCCAAGCAGCCATAGTGATGGTTGACGAAGGATGTGGGAAGAAAAAAAACAAACCGGCAAAAGTACACGGCAGTTCAGAGGATGCCAGGATCATCCTGCAGGGAGGATGGGAGGGAGTTGCTCTATACTCATCATCAGGGCTCTGGGTGCAAAATCTGCATTCTGCATTTAGAAACGGTACATTCTGCAACCCATGCCCTATTTTGCACTTTATTCTGTAGTTTTTCCATTTTGCCTAATTTGTGCTAGCTTGATAGTCATGGGAAGAAACAAGTTCTAATCCAAACCACTGGAGTTCTTATTGAACCATCAGCTTCCCCCCGTTCTCCCCCCCCCTTAAATGAAAACTCAGATTCTCAGGAAACTGATGCTCCCAGTTCCACAATATGTAGCCCATTGGCACATCGCCATCATCATCATTATTACACAACTTGTCAAAATTTTGCAGAGATTAAGGGGCGAATAGCAGAACCTGAACATTCAACATTTTTGAAAAATTGTAGCTTTAAATCTGAGCCAGGCTAAAAATGTGCACATATTTACTAGGATTTTAAGTGGTCTACTCTGACAAGAGGGTCTATGCAAAAGCTGCCAAATGAATATGTAAAACGAGTTGCTGATCTTTTCGAGTGGGGGTTGGGGGGGTTGGAACGCAACAGAAGAAGGTGGAAGATGCTTTTTTATCAGTGACTTACTGGGGAGTTAAGCATTAAGGCAGACTGAATCTTATCTTCTTCATGTCTATTTCCAATGAATGTGACTACAGTTGATTAAAATTTTTTTCCTTCTTCTTGACGAAGGTATTAAAACCCACTGGGATTTTAGTTGCTTCGTTCTCAGGCATCTTCTACAGACAATAGATGACGCAGTCCATTGCTATCTGTTCCACTAATGGATTCCCTATCACTGTCCTCATCATGGGAAATGGGCTTATTGCAAGATTGGGCCAAGCTTGGTTGTTTTTTGCTTTTGTCCGTACACATTTCCCTTATCTTTGTGTCTTAAAAATGTATTCCTCCATCTGATTGCTTGCATTTGACAGAAATGACAATTGTCCTTTGAAAAAGAAACCATCTCTTTGTTTTGCTTTTTTTTGACTGTCTGTCTGTAGAATCAAAAGGCTGTAGAATCAAAAGGCTGTAGCATCAAAAGGCTGGCCAAAAAGCATTTGGAAGTGGCTGAAAGGCTCTTCTCTGTGTTGCTGCTTCTGGTCAGGATCAGGGTGTCTGACATCCATTCCCCACCACATGAATGGCAACACACCAACACTGAATGTGGCTGGTGGAGGTGATGTGGAAAGCACAGCTCCAAGGATGCAGTCAGTGCCAAAAGAGACATTACTTTAACAGTATCTATGAGCTACGTCTCCCCACACCCTGTTTTTACTCTAGAATATGTGCAGAGCCCCTGATCTGGAGCCAATTGGAGGGAGAAGGGGGCTTTTAAGATCTGGACCTGGGGCTCCTGCACTTACCGTAGAGTAAAAATAGACACACGCTTAGAATAATGTCTGTTTTGGCCCTTAGCGTGTGGGTATTTGCAGGCCAGTCCTAGTCATGTTCATTCAGAAATAACTTCCATTCATTAAAGTTGGATTTAACTTCTCTTTGGGATTGCAGTCTTGGGTAGAAACCTGGTAGAGCCTGTTATGCCTCTCATGTGCTCATTGTGTGGTCATGGAAAAGTCAAGTGTTCTCAGCTTTACGTTCCTCATCTGTAAAATGGAATAATCACGACATATCTTACAGGGGTTTTGTGAGGAGGAACACATGAGAGATGACATAGCACTTTGCAAATAAATGACTATGTAAGTAATCAGTAGCAACAAGAAATTCTTGACTCCAAGCTCATCTAGTGGTGGGGAACTATCCTGGCAAAAGAGTCATGTATTGTGCAAATGTGCAGGCTTTAGATTAGATGCTCGTTTCTCAACACCCCATTGAAATGGACTTTCTCCATGGGGCAGGGTGAGGAGAGGGCCTTTGTTTCAGGAATGGGAAATCTTTTATTGCTAATTGGCAAGGCACTTGTCTCTGACTCATTTGTGGGTGTCACCAAAGTCCTGAAATGTTTTCAGCTCTAATTCATAATGAATTAGCCTTTCATTATGATGAAAAAATTAACATTTCATATGGAATAAATATTAATTCTTTGAATGGAGGATGATGTCCCATCTATCTCATGTACAAAACACCCATTTGCTGCTCATTATGATTTTCCCTAATTATACAGCTAATTGTGTTTAGACCAAAACTGTGTGTGTATGTGGTGTGTGCGTACGCATTCACACACACACACACACACACACACACACACACACGTGTGTTTCCAGCCTGAATCTCTTCCATGATCTCCTCTGATGTCGATGGGGCTGTCTATAAGCTCATTAACCCTGTAGTGGCTGCACAGTGGCGCTGTGTTGTTTATATGATGTAGCCGCCAACTTGCAGCAACATCAGGATTCCCCCCCAAAACGATGCATTTTTAAAGTCCCGCTTTCCCACGCCTTTTACCTTTTCTCTGAGGTAATCCAGGGTTACCCTCTGGGTGTAGCTCTGGTAAGCATGGGAATGCAGGGCAGAGGGCAGAGGGCTTGACCACTGGCCACTGGCACTGTTGCTTTTCTGGCTGGATAGCTCGCACGCCCTGTCTAGCTTCTTTGATTTCATCTCGCAGCAATGATGCTGTGGGCTTTTGAACTAATCCCCTTCCAGTGTGGTGTTGTATAGACACCCCCCCCCCCCCCCCGGTCATGCCTTCCCCTGGACTACTCTTACAGGAGAAAGAAGGCTGGAGGAATGCTGCACATTCTTGGGAAAGATGCAACACCAGCTGTTGGTTTGCTCTCCTTGTGCAATTCTCCAGCCTTTTTGGCTAAGGAATGTGAAAAAGGATTTGATACAGTTGGTGTCTTAGGCCTTTATCACACGTACCATTTCCCCCCCGGATTGCTTCTGCAGGTTCTCCCTCCGTTTCCTATGTGAATCTAGCGTTTTGAATCACACGTGGTCGGGATTGCTGCAATACCTCAGCTTGGCCTGTTGAACTTGCCTGAAACAGACTTTGCCTGTTCAGGGTTAAATTGAAACAGAAACGAAAAATGGAGCACTCAGGGCGCAAGAACAGCGCAAGGGGGATGACGTCATGCGAGTCCCGCGCTGAAGAACTGGATCATAGTCACGGTGGGTGTGCTTAAAACCGCTCGTGTGATAACGACCAGATTAGGACATTCTGTTCACCATGATCTCCCCAGCCATATTCGGGGACTGACTGATCACTGTATCTGAGGCTTGGCTGGAATTTCTCCCCAAGTAATATTGTGTTGTGTTTTCTTTTACTGAGAAGTTGGCAGCGACCAAATAAGAAGCCAATTCAGAACTGAAGTAAAACTCCTTTTACTTCAGGTAAATAACTGGTAAACACAAAACAAACTAATTAACATAGCTCACCTCAAGGGAGGATTAGGCAAACGACAAAAGAAACAATTGCTTTTTGTAAGAGACCAAAGAGAGAGTCCTTTCCAGCCAGGACTTAAGTATCCAACTTTAAGTTACTCTTGCTTTTTCTTATGGAGCCGCTCTGACCAACGTCTCCCCCACTCTGGCCTCGTCCCACTTTAGCCTCTTCCGGAATGTTGCATCCTTTAAAGCGTCCACCGGCTCCTCCTCCTCCTGGGAAGCTGGTCGTGGTTCCTCAGCTGAAGATAAGTTCCCCTCCTCAGCGCTAATCTCTGAGTTTACATCCTCTGCAGCTGGAACAAAGACCTGGGGAATCAGTCTCTCCCCTGGTGCTACCAACAGGTCCTCTTCTCGTTCAGAATCTGATTCTGCCCCCTCCTCTCTCAACTCATCAGCCTGTTTGGGGTAAAAGGAGTTAGACACAACACATGGGCTGATAGGTTGAGGGACCAGCACAGGCAAATGAAATTGTGTGGCATAGTGGATACTGTTTTATTTAGGCTGACTGTTGTGATGAAGAGGGAATTTCACCAGGAACTAATTGCATACAAATGACACTGGCTGAAATTCCCTTTTCTCTACAACTGTTAAAGTTACATGAGCTCTGTCCCCTTGTGTATCTGGTCACTCTAGTATAGTGCCTGCACCTTTAACTGTTGTGATGAAGAGGGAATTTCACAAGGAACTAATTTAGGGTGACCAGATAAAATCCAGGTCAGGGCTCCTGTAACTTTAACAGTTGTAGAGAAAAGGGAATTTCAGCCAGTGTCATTTGTATGCAATTAGTTCCTGGTGAAATTCCCTCTTCATCACAACTGTTAAAGTTGCAGGGGCCCTTCCTTCTTTTGTATATGGTCACTCTAGTATAGTGCATGCACCTTTAATTGTTGTGATGAAAAGGGAATATCACCAAGAACTAATTGCATACAAATGACACTGGCTGAAATTCCCTTTTCTCTACAACTGTTAACGTTACAGGAGCCCTGACCTGGATTTTATCTGGTCAGCCTAAACTAATTGCATACAAATGACACTGGCTGAAATTCCCTTTTCTCTACAACAGTTTTCATATGGTCAGCCTAGTTTTATTTGGTCTGGGGAGTGTGCTGTTAAGTAATCTTGGACCAGTCAGCCTATCTTACCTCCGCTGAACTCCTCGGAGGAAGAGCAGGATACAATTTCAATAACTAAACACAATTTGAATTGGTGTGGCTGTGTGAGTTAAGGGCTTTTAGTTCTGTTTTAGTGTACTATGGAATTAACAAAGCAATACCAAAGATGGCCTTTTCTTCTAACAGTGTAGTAGGTTTTTTTTTTGGGGGGGGGGGGCAGTCCAAATCAAACAGTCTCCATTTTGTCCAACTGGTTCATTTGCCTTTGCTAATTGAAATGGCTTGGCTGTCAGTAATGATGATAAAAACAGCCAACCCATAATTAAAGGACTTCCAGGTGATCATCCTTTACTTTTTAATTGATTAACCCATTAATTAACCCTTCAAAGTATCCTTCAATACCTTGAAAGGGTACTTCTAATGGTTAATGAAGGAGGAATGTGTTTGCCTTCCAGATTCCAGGGTACACCTTGGCCCACATGATAGTATCACAGGCTTGCCGTTTGCTTTCTTCCGTGTCACACTCTAGATTCATGGTGTGGACACTGATCCATAGAGGGCTGATGGGCAGGCTGGGGCTTCATCACCCCTTGGTCCTTTCTAGCTCTACAATCTGATCATTAGGGGCTGCTACACTGGCAGACTCACCAGGAGCTGACAGCAAAGTCCCCTGTTAGGACTTTCAGAGACCATGAAATGGCTTAAATTGTGTTTGATGATACGTGAACTGTGCAATGCAGTTTAATGCATCTTACCTTGCTGTGTGCACGTTGCCTTGTGAGGGCTCTGTCCTAAGCATCAGCCTAGAAACGTGAGAGTCATCAAGAACGTCTGCAGCATTTTTAGCGAAGGCTGTTCCCGCTCGCACACGGCCTAGGCACACCTGAGCTCGCAGAACTCCCACTATTCCACAATTGCCCCTCCACCCACTCCCACCACTTGGGTGTTTTTAAAAAACAGATGCAGACTCCTGGGAAGAGGGAGCCATGGATCAGAAATGGGCATCTCTGCCCTACACATTTACATCTACATGGTTTGGTTCTAAAGGACCTTGGGAATGGTGGCTGGTGGGATTGCCAAGATCTCCCTGAGAGCATCCTCAGGGCCAAAGCAGACGTGGTGTTTATTATTTATTTATTATTTACGTATTGCATTTTATATCCCAACTTTTTTTCCTCCAAGGAACTCAAGGCAGTGTACATAATCCTCCTCCTCCTCTCCATTTTTATCCTCACAACAACAACCCTGTGAGGTAGGTTGGTCTGAGAGCTTATGATTGGCCCAAAGTCATCCCATGAGCTTCCATGGCTGAGTGGGGACTAGAACCTGGATCTCCCGACTCCCAGTCCAACACACTAGCTACTACACCACACTGAAAATGAAGTCAGTAGCTATGTCTTGTGCTCCTTTTCCCTCTAATGTAAGCACAGTGGCCCTGATCTGGGTCAGGACCCCAGTATGGTTTGTTGGTTTGTTTGTTTAAATCCCATGTTGGCTATTTATAGTGCCTCCTGCAAAGTGGCAGTTCCCAGGGGAGAGGGAATGACCAGGCAAGCAGTTTAAGTCCATCATGTAGTTGTGCCCTACAAGGCCAGCGAAGAAGGAACTGCCATAGAATGTGACTGGGACTGCCAGTAAAAACAGAATGAGCTACCAGAACCAGAATGCCTAAATAGAGCGCCTTTGAGCATGTGCAGAGTGTCTTATTCTCAGCCCTGAATAGCCACAATCACCTCCCAGCACATCTAGGATGAAACAGCAGGTCAGAGACTGCACTGTCTATGCATGCTTTGTAGCCTTTGGAAATATCTCGTCAAATGGGGAAACCCCTTGAAGCTGTGCTGTCTGAGAGGCTCCTAGAAACACAGGAGACCACAGGGCCACTTTGCGGTATGTGTCTGTCCTACTCACCTGGTGGCTGATAGCTGGCCTTAGAGACTAAGGTGTGTGTGTGCTTAAGATGAACGTTTTAAGGGATTTTCCCTGGGAATGCTGACACATCAGTGAAGCTCATTGATGGTCCTAGTCACTTGCTTTGTGACAGTGACTTGTAAACTTGAATGTTCTAGAACAGGGATGGGCAACCTGGTTTCCTTCAGATGTTGTGGGCTACAATTCCCATCAGCTCCAGCCAGCATAGCCAATGGTCAGGGGGTGGGGAGTGTAGTCCAAAACATTTGGCGGGTACTGGTTCAGCTACCCGTTCCAGATGATTATAGAATGACTGAAGGCCTCAGGCTCAGTTTCCTCACTGGAAGGAATATGGGACAAGGCTGCACAGCCGACACCACAAGTACCAACACTGTCCGGTCCTGATCCAGCCCAGTCCCTGCATCCCAAGTGAAAAACATGGCATGACACCTGAGCTGCTATAAGGAAAGACAGTGGTCATCTGGGAGGCCAAAAAGATGACCTTCTTGATGAAGGCTGCGGCAGAGCCAAGCTGAGACTCTATCCATGTGGCCCTGGTCAGTCCTGTGGAGACTTGATCAACGCCCCAGAAAGGGCTGGAGCCAATGCCTGCCTGTTCAGAGCGAGCTGGGAAAATTAGACAAAAGATGCTGTCTCTTATAGCGTGTTTGTTATGTGAGCCAATGAAGCTTCAGCCCTTTGAGGCATCCTATCCTGGGGGTGGTAAAATAATCTATAGGTGACTGCAAGGTGGTGTTCCCTGGGCCAGGACCTACCTGCAAGGTCCAGCAAAGCTGTTCAGGGCCCCAGCCTGCCTGGGCTTCTGCCCCCTCATCACTGCAGGGCCGCCCCTGGGTCAGAGGAGGAAGCCCATGTGCTGCTCCCCGCCCCGCCAAGGATGTTGATGTTGTGTGTTTATCCTCCAAATTTACTCCTCACAACAGCTGGTGCTTGTCTAAACTTTGTGCAGAGATTACTGGGCCCCGCAGGCGCTGCCCAGTGCAAGCGTCTCTCAAATAGATTTGTAGCTTAGCCTGTTTCAGTGTCAGCATCTAAATAATTTCACCCCCTGAGCAGTATGAACAGGAGTGTTTACTCTCTCCGCTGCTGACCTAAAACAAATGTTGATGGAGGTGGTTCCCGCGCTTGGAGCCAGAATGCCTGCTGCAGCCCCGCCGCAGAGCGTGCGAGGCAGCTGGAGCAGATGCTGCCAGGGGGGAAGAGAGCCTTGACCCTGGCGCCTTGGCAGCTGCATCCTGCCATAGCCCCTCCTCCCCTTTATAGTCCCCCCCCCCCCCGGCCTTGCTCAGAGGCTCTGGAAAACCCTCCTTGCCACTGGGCCTTGCCCACAGCCCTCGGCGTCTGTGTGGGTTGTGAGCATTTCAGCTGCTGGAATTCTAACACAAAGCCTCCCTGCTGCGATGTGGCCCAACAGCAGCAGTTCAGAGGCTCACTAATTTGGGGATGAAACCCCCTCCCACCCTCAAGCTCTTCCCCATGGGAGGAAGAGGCAACTGTGCAGATGGCTGGACCTACACTGTCACTCTCTCCTTCTGAGCTCAACAGCACTGGGAGGAACATTGGCGGGATCTTGTCCATTCTCTTTGACACGTATTTTCGAAGTCATGAGACGGAAACACCACCCAGTTTGAAAGAAACAGATGTAAAATGAAATTTAAAAAAGAGAAAGAAAAGAGGCGAATCCACAGACTGAATGAATGCTACGGTTCTGACCTGGGGGGACATGTGGCATTAATAATGGAAAAGGCAAAATTGCCTTCCTTGATGGATGGCCACAGGGCAGGGCTTCCAGATGGCTGATACCAGCCCCAGCATCTGTCTGTCTGTCTGTCTGAGGAACCAGCAAGCAATTTTGAACCAGACCTTCCTTCCTTCCTTCCTTCCTTCCTTCCTTCCTTCCTCCCCTCCTCTCTATCTGCCTTGCTCAGGAACATCGTGTAATAATAACAACACCTCTTTTAGCTCCTGGTTAATATGTTTATTTTTAATCACTGCTATAGGACTATTTTTCATTTCTATGGCTTGTTTAGCATGCAAGCACTCTCCCATTTATCCTCACAACAGTCCTGTGAGGCAGGTTGCTGTAATGGAAAAAGCAACCAAACGGGGCATCTTGTTGCTTTCTGCTGTTTAATGCCTCGTTTCTACATCTCGCTAATAACATAATTGTCGGCAATATATTAAGTGAGCTCCTTTAATTATTGTGTTTGCATTTTCTGTAACATTAGGAAAAGGCTGCCACCCCTCTGGGAATTTCTTGAGCCAATGCTCATAATTATATTTCAGCCCTTGAAAAACGAGATTATTGGACCGTGTGTGTGTGTGTGTTTTAAAGGAAAGGGAAAAACACAATACCTTCTTGGAAATTTTCAGAATAAATTATCAGTTCAAACTTCAAAGGCTCAAGTTGTAAAGTGCAATGGGCCTACAATGGGCCTGCATCAGAGCTCTTCAGCATTTGCAAAACTAGGACAGGCTAGGTCCACTCGTGTTTTTATTTTACAGGCCACCCCTCCTCTCTTTCTCTCCATACACACACAGAGGCCCTTTCCGCACCAGGCAGTTTGCCTGGGATGGCCCCCGGCTGCTCCCTGTGCTCCGATGGTGTGTATTAGGTACTTCAGGGATCGCCCTCCTTCCCTCCCTCTACACCCAGGGGCTATCCCAGGCAAAACGCCTGGTGTGGAAAGGGCCAGAGTGTTAATTGAGCAGGGGGTTGGACTCGATGGCCTTATAGGCCCCTTCCAACTCTACTGTTCTATGATTCTAACTTAGCCCAAAGGGGCTCTTCTGCACAGATATAGAACTGATGGGTCAAATCAGGCCATTATCTTTTGATTCCCTTTTCTGGCTGTCCCAAATTGTGTTGTGGAGCTGGAGGTCCCTCTTCCTCTGGGAAATGCCTTCTGCCTGTGCTCGCAAGCAGGGAGCAGGTGCTCTGCAAGAGGCATGCGCAGATGATGCACCAGTGAGCCAAGTGACATTTGGCAGGGGAAGAGCACAGGTAAGGCCACTAAGTAACCTGATCATGGGGGGGGGGGCATCCTGTTGTGGTGATGAACACAGAAAAGAACAAATGCAGATGGGTCCCAGGACCAGATTTTGCCCAAGTGTAAGTGCCAAGAGCAGCAGACGGATGAGAGACAGAGAGAGAGAGAGAGAGAGAAAGAGAGAGAGAGAGGGAGCAAGATGAAAAAGTGCCATAATAATATTAATAAAGATGTAACGATGTTTTGGGGAAAAGGCTTGCTGATTCAAACAGTTAATTAAAATGCACTAAGGGAAAAATCTATACAGAGTGAATTAATCTCATCTGCAATTATCCAGCCCGTTCCCAGCAGCTCCGCCGGTGTCATGAATCCAAGATAAGGCATCGTCCCAGCTGCAGCCTTGGTTCTGGCGATGCTACTGAAATATTCCAATCTTGTTTCCATAATAGCTTCTGTCAGTGTTACTGACAGGCCGGGCATTAAGTCTTTGGCAAAATTGTAAGGATTATTAACATGCGAAGTTTTCATATCCTTTGACAGCTGTCTTCTCCCTCGGGATGCCGGGCGACTGATTTGGACTGCCTTGCACAGCCTCTGTCCTGCAAATACTTTCTAGGTCCCAGTCCCAGAGACCTGTCTGCGGGGGCTCTATTTGACCACTGAGCGAGTCGCTTTCAAGCTCAATAAAGCTTTTTCAGCTCATCACTCACATTCACGTTTGAGCCGTCTTTCTCTCATGGATCTCGCTGCGCCCCCCACCCACTCCCCAAAGTCCAAACTGCTGCATCATTTCACATGGAAGATCCCATCTGCCAGAGCAAGGAGGGGGGGAGGAGGGGAGGATCTTTGCTAAATTATGTAAGTAGACGGAAAATGAACACTGACTAGCACTGACTTTGAGCTGAAACTGCGCTGGGCTCCAGTCCTAACCCTTTTCTCTTACTCTACCACCTAGGCACCTTGATCACCTCTCTTGTCACCTCACTTCTGTAGCCCCAAGACCCTCCCCCCCAGTCCCAGCAGGCACAGGTGGAAGTCACTTTTCAGCAGCCAAGCTGCTTCCTGACAACCACCATGATCAGCACAACAGACGTGCATCAGGCAATGTCTTGGATTCCATCCAGAATCCCCTTCTCTCAGCTAAACTAAAACACCCTGACGATATGCTGGCTTCACATTGTTAATCCTGCGAGGCAACCGAATAGCCCCTCTTCCCTCCCCCCAAATCTTGAGGAATCTTTCCGTTCTGCCTTCGATGTCTTCGGAAACCCGACGCTTTCCCCAGCCACGGAATGCAAATATCGAAGTGCGCGTGGTCCGTGGCCTTGAGGAGATGGAAGCTGCTGGGGTCTCTCTGGTCGTTACAGACTGGTCCAGAGCGGCTCTCTGGGTCAGCCAAACAGCAGGCACCTAATCCACTTCTATCTCGTTACTCTGCCAGTCGCCCTGTTAAATGGAATGGGCTATTGATTTTTGTCTCACTTCCAGCCAATGTATTTTCCATCACGGCCCTGAGTAGAATAGAAGAAAAGCACTACTTATTAACTCCTCTGCCATTCAGACTGAGACGTGAGCGGCGGCGGCGGCGGCAGGACGAGTGGCTCAGGGGACGGCTCTGCTTGGCTGCACGTGGGCTGGAAACACACTGGGCCACCCCACAAGGGTGCAGGTGGGAACTGGGTGCCTTCAGCGCTGCCCCTCTGTAGCTTCCGTGGAGCGCTTCGAAGGCCAGAATCATACCATTCAGTCAATGGTAAAGGCCCACAAAACAACTTCTTCTGGGGTCTGGAGATGGGCCAGGAAACAGGCAGGGGCCGTCTAAGAGCAGCTCAGTTTGTGCCTGAGCAAGACATGTTGACATCCATGGGACCACAAGGAGCCGGGTTATCCCCTGGGCCCTGTGATACCCCCCTCTGGCCACCGAGGGCAGTGGGGCAGCAGCGTAGTGGAGAGCCGGCCAGCTGGCTGGCCAGTCGCTCCTTTGGCCACAACGGCGCAGAGAATCAGTCACCTTCTGAATCCCCAATTCACCGCTCCCCCAGTTTCTGGCAACTTTCAGGGAACAGAATCAGGATTTGGGCTCTATGGAGACACAGTTAGGGGCTGGGGAGTCAACCCTCCCTCCTTGCAATGATCATGTCTATTTTCAAAGAGCTCAGGAGTTCCCCATGTCTTAACTTCATTGCCTCCCCTTCCTGTTGCAATGGGTCATTTCAATATCTTGTTTTATAGTCCTCCTTGCGCAGTGAGCTTGAATTAGAAGAAAAATCTGGATTCTGCAAACCACAGGGAGTAAAAGGCAAATTAACCCTCCCCACACACACTTTGCGGCCCTTGACAGCAGTTGTGGCTGCGGGGAGAAGGAAGGGGCCCTGGCCCTGGAGCAGAGCACATTGGTGCATCGTGCAGACGGTCCCAGGTCCATCCCTGGCAGCATCTCAAGTTAAAACAATGAGGAAGAAGGACCCACCTCGGCCTGAGCAGACAATAATGAGTGAGATGGGTAGACCGTTTTTGACCAGATATATTTCTGTGAAGATCTATGGCTGCCTTTCCCAAGAAAACAGAATTGTGACGAGTGGCTTGTCACATTTTGGAGGAAATGAGAGGAAGGAAGTTCTGGATTAATCCAGGCTCTGAGTGGCTCTTGGCCAATTGCAGTGGTAGTGATCAAGCGACCAGTAACACTTCCACCTCCTGGTGGGGACGCTGTGCTGGGTGATGCCCACTTCTTGGGATGGAAACTTTGTATGCAGGCATGGCGGCTTTGGCCTTATGCACGCCCATCAGTCTAAGTTGGGGGTAAAGGCTGGAAGACTGCCTGCTGAAGTCACAAAACCACTTTCCCCATAAGCAATGCTTTTTAAAGGAGGATGTGTGTGTGTGTGTGTGTGTGTGTGTGTCTCCCAGGTCTAGTAATAGTATATTAATACACTACTAATGGTGTATTACTATTCTTTGCTTCCCAGCTTTCATATGGTTCTTTCCTGTGCTGACAAAGTGGTTCTGGAGGAGGAGGTGGATTCACAAGTCCACCGAGGTGTGTGTGCCATTATTATAAGAGATCTTTGCTTCCTCTGGCCGGTGCCGCGTGTTTGCAAATGTGCAGGGCCGGGGTGCGGGGAATGGAGCATGCATGACGCCAGGATGTCTCCCATTATTGCGGTAACAATTCAGTGCTGTGCCTGGGGCAGCCTCCTGCTTCTTTGCTCCCCACAGAGACTCCAGCACCACACAACTTCAAAAGGACAACCCTGCTCTGTGGGAGAGATACTAGATAAAGAAGCGAAATGCATAAAGTAGAAATGCCCTGGAGTGGATTGACCCTTGTGGGAAGTTCCCACTAAAAATCGAGGTTGATCAGAATAAACGCCTGAGCCCCAACACCAAGCAGTACCCCGTTGGGATTTCCTTCCTTCCATCTCCCCCCTTCACGTTTGTTCTTTCTCCTCCTCCTCTCTGTAATGTTCTTCACCATAGATGGCAGCATCTGACAGCTCTGAAAATATCCACCTCTTCTCGTCAGGAGAGCAACAGGCTGTGGAGAGAGGGTTGCGGGGAAAACATGTAGCAACTGAGAGGCCAAGAAAGAGCTCTGAGATGGATGGCAGGGAAACAGGTGGCTTACGACTGGCCAGGTAGCGACTCCGGGCTGAAAGCAGAGCTCTCTGTTTCCTATGGAGCATTTACTGATTTATGACAGGTTGATCCCGTCCCACCTGATGAGCAGGGCTCTCGCCGCTTCCCATTTTAATCTCAAAACAACCCCATGAGGTAGGTGAGGGAGTGTGTGTGAGTGGTCCAAGGCAAGTTTCAGGGCTGCATGGGGATTTGAACCTGGATCAAACGGGCGCTAGTCTGACACTCCAGCCACTCTGTCTGTCCCATGCATGCGCACACACATGTACAGTGCGCAGCAGCCTCTCTGCCTTTTCTCCTCTTCCTCTTAATTCAGAATGGAAGTCTCTTTGCTCAGCTGTCATTTAGCTTATCTGGCAACCTGTCATTAAATAGAATTAAGCAATGAGTGGGAAAGAAATTTTCTGCAAACGTGCTTTCGAACAAGAGGGCGGGTTTCCAAGCTGGTAGCAACACTAAAAACGCATGTGCGCTTGTTTCCATGGGCTCTGGACTGGAATTGAGAGAGACATGTTGCGGGGGTTGGGGGGGGACTCATCATCTTCCTTTGTAAAGGTTATTACAAAACACCTCCAGTTTTCCTGGGGAAAATGAAGCTGAGCCTTTGGATGCTCCTGCAATTCTCTGGGAGTACAGAAAAGCCACCAGAAGTGATCGTGACCACAGCATTCAGCTTCCCAGCAATCACTGCTTTCATTTTTTTAAAAAAGTAGATTTCTAGCCCATATGGCTGTAAAGATAAGTTAGTAAGTGTGTGGGGAATGTGTAGTGAAATCTGAGAAGTGTTGCTGAATGAAATGTCCAGTAGTGTCTGGATGTGATCACCTTCAGATGGTCTCACATCTTGCCCCTCCCCGGAGAATTAATTGTGCAGAATAAAATAAACATCCTTGAGTCGTCTTCCAGCTGAGGTTTTCCGAGTGGTTCAGGGGTTGCCTTCATCTATCCAGAGAACCCAGTACTAAAGCCCTTGGAGGCCCCCACTGTGATGAGTTTGCAAGACACTTCAAGGATAAAACCATCCACTTTCATGCTGCTTTGAATGCCACTGTTGATGCAGTGTGTCATCTTAGCCTGTTTGTGGGACCAATTCCCGCTTTTGGAACCTAAGCATGTATGTGGACAAGACGGCTGCATCTGTATGACCCATGACATGTTCTCTCGCCCCTTGCTTGTCATGGGTTCTTCGAACTAGACATGGGGGTGCTGACAAGATGGATCAGGGGAGTGGTGAATGCATCATTGTGTGATGGTGTGGTCCCTTCTGCCTTGAAGGCGAAAGCGATGTGACCACTCCTGAAAAAATGCTGGTGAGAAATACTCCCTTCTTGGGACAGGTGCTCAAGAGGGTGGTGACGGCACCTCAGCTGCAGGTGCTTTTGACTGAGACTGATTCTTGGATCCATTCCACTCTGGGTTCAGACCTAGTTTTGGGATGGAATTGGCCTTGATTGCCTTGATGGATAACCTTCTTTGGGAGAAGGACAGGTGGAGTGCGACCCTGTTACTGTCTCTCATGTGCTCATTGTGTGGCCTTGGCCAAGCCATTTGCTCTCAGTTTTAATATCCTCATCTGTAAAATGGAATAATTACTACTATGTATGCTGCGGACTCAAATGAGGTGGATTCCAAAGAATCCAACCTCCAAAGTCTGCAGTGGACAGGCCGGACTCACCTCCATGTCCACAAAAGTTCCTGTGGGGCAGCTCTCCAGCTTTCAGAAAGATGCAATAGGCTAATGGCAGCTTTTTGAGGCCATAAAACACTTACTTTTATGTAAATACAACTGTAAATGGCTACAATTTACATAAAAGTAAGTGCTTTACAGCCACAAAGGGCGAGAAACATACCATTTATGGCTATAATTTTCCCGTGGTATGCTAATGGCGGCTCTCGTAGACACAGCAGGGCTCCTGGGAAATCTGCAGGGCCCCAAGCAGCTTGGATTTCCCCACAGTGGACCCCTCCTGGACTGGATGTTAAGGGCTCTGCCATCTCTAATCACTCCAAAACTACAAGGTTTTTGTGAGGAAGAACACATGAGAGATGGCATCGCACTTTGCAAATAAAAGACAACACTTAGTGATTAGTAGCAGCAAGATATTCTTGGCTCCCAGCTCATTTAGTGGTGGTGAAGTCCCTTGCAAAACAAACCATGTACTGTGCAAATGGCCTTAGATTAGATGCTCATTTCTCAACACCCCATTGAAATGGACACCTTCTCCAAGGGCTGGGAGGGGATGCTTTGCTTCTTGTCAGTGACCTTTGATACCATTGACCACGGTACCTTCCTGGACGGCCTCCATGAGCGAGGAATTGGGGGCACCGTTCTAAAGTGGCTCAATTCATAGAATCATAGAAATATAGAATAGTAGAGTTGGAAGTGGCCTATAAGGCCATCGGGTCCAACCCCCTGCTCAATGCAGGAATCCACCTTAAAGCATCCCTGACAGACGGTTGTCCAGCTGCCTCTTGAATGCCTCTAATGTCAGACAGCCCACCACCTCCCTAGGTCATTGGTTCCATTGTCATATTGCTCTAACAGTCAGGAAGTTTTTCCTGATGTCCAGCCAAAATCTGGCTTCCTGTAACTGGAGCCCATTATTCCGTGTCCTCCATTCTGGGTTGATCGAGAAGAGATCCTGGCCCTCCTCTGTGTGACAACCTTTCAAGTATTTGAAGAGTGCTATCATGTCTCTCCTCAGTCTTCTCTTCTCCAGGCTAAACATGCCCAGTTCTTTCAGTCTCTCCTCATAGGGCTTTGTTTCCAGACCCCTGACCATTCTTTTTGCCCTCCTCTGAACCCCCTCCAGCTTGTCTGCATCCTTCTTGAAGGGTGGTGTCCAGAATTGGACACAATACTCAAGATGGGGCCTAACCAGTGCCGAATAGAGGGGAACCACTACTTCGCTCAATTTTGAAGCTATACTTCTATTAATGTAGAAATGCACTAAAGTGGATTTTAAGTGTGCAAAAATGCATTTTTTAGTGCAGTCACAACTTTAGGAACTGAAATCCTCCTAGATGGCTAGGCCTGGGCATCTACCTCTTCAGTCTTCTGTTCAAGTGTTACCTGTTCTTAGGGTTATTTATCTTTAAACTGGACTTAGGCTGGGCAAACCTTCCAATACAGGGCACCTTCAAATAAAGGACAGTCTTCTGTAAAAGAGAACATCTAGCCATCCTAGGTGGAGTTTGGCATCAGGACTAGAAGAAGAAACACATTTTTGCACAAATTCAAAATCTGGCGAATGTTTTGAATATGAATTCAAATTATGACTTTTGCTCTTGTAATACAGATCCAATGATACTTCAAAAACAAACAAACCCAGCCTCTGAAGTATCAGTTTGCCAAATTCTTCTTCTTCTTTTTTACAACCTCCCCCACTACAACCCCAGATTCGACGACATTCATTACTGCAGCTCTTGAGACAGGAGCCCCCCCCCCCCCTAAAATTAGGAAAATGTAAAGCTATTCTTTGGCAAGAAAATCTGAGCAGATAAATTCATTGAGCACACCCACTCCCACATGCCAAATTCCTTTTTTCCGCTGGATTCACCCCGGCACCCAGCCCAATGCCAGGGCCCAGTCCTGGACTTTGTGAGTAGCGTGCGCTTGTCTGATTTGGAGCACCTCTGAACAGGTGCAGAGCACACGTCCCTTCACTGGGGATTAGGATGAAGGGGCAGTTTCCCAGGGAGCTCCTGGGTGCTTCCGGAGAGAGGGCTTTGCAGCTATTCTGGTTCAGGCTTCTTAACGGACTTCCCTAGTAAGAACAGAGATGGGAAAAGCAGTGTGTGTATGTGTGTGTGTGTGTATGTGGGGTTCCGATGGGAAGACAGCAATGTCTGCAAATGAGGCAGGGCGACGATGCCATAAAGCCTCGCCTGGAAGCCCCGCCAAATTCAGCTGAGTCCCCAAACCTCTTTTTTTTTCTTCATTTTTTTAAAAAAGAAAGACACATGCTACTTGTTGAAGTGGTTCTTTTTGGAGAACAGAGGGCGACGCCCCCTTCGCTCCCTCCTACCAATTTACCGCCACCGGTTGGTGCCTTGCGTGGCTGCAGTGAAAAGGCCGAGGGGCGACCTCTCCTCTCTTGCAGCAGCCCCTGCAGAGCTGCCTGCCTTCAAAGCCCCCGAGCGAACCCTCCCACGGAGAGCTCTCGCTTGCTGAGCAGGGGCCGCCCATCACCTCGGGGGCACCAGGGCGCCTCTCCATCCTAACCTGAGTGACAATAGCTGGCACGTCTCTTTTCTGAAAACTGCTTGATCCGGCAACCTTGAGACTAGGCCTGCAAATAATTGCCGAGCATCAGCTCTGCTTTATATGCTGTACCCAAAGGGCGGGAGGGACAGGGGCGGTGGTGTTAACCAGCCACACACTGTTTTTTATTGGGAGCCATGGAGAAGAAATGCACCCAAGAAGACCAATTCCAGCGGCATCTCCTCTATTTATTGCTTTGGTTAGTTTAAACATTTTATCCAGTCTTTCTGTTGAAAAATGGTCAAGGCGGTTCTGATATTTTGATATATTGTTGAGGCATTTCTATTTTACTGACTTGGTTTCTAAGTCCTCTCTCTCTCTCTCTCTCTCTCTCTCTAATCTATCTATCACAAATAAATACATATTTTGGATCCCAACATCCTCTAGCAAGCATCCTTCCTCTCTCACTTGGTTTCCCCACCTGCATAGAAATTAGTACATACTTTGGTGTACACTTTTCAAAATGTATGCATTTTCCCATTGGCTAAAGCATGTTTATGCCTGTTTTTAAAAATACATATTTTTCATGCACACTTTCCAAATGTATGTATTTCAATGAATTTTCACTGTTGCCTGAATCAATTGCAAGCTCAGAATTGTACAGGCTTCTTACCTCCGATTGTGTTTGAGTCCACATTAATTTCCATGAGGTGCAAATTGGATAACCTCTGGTTAAAACTGAACTGAACTTCTTCCCCATCCCTCATGCCCTCGTCTTTGCTCTTGGTGCTATTGTTACGGAGCCAAACCGGATTGCTTCTGCAATCATCCCATTCACTATCTGAGCCCATTGGCTGGGATCATCTGTGTGAAGAAGCAGACGAAATAACACAAGCAGCAGAAAACAGCAGAGAAACTGTGGCAAGGAAGAGGATTGACCTGAGGCGAATATTCTCAGACTCAAAGGGTCATTCAGGATTTACCCCCCAACTCTTTCAACTGAAAAATAGGGTCATGGTGGCTGTGGCAGAAATATTTCCTGAGCTGAAAGAGGAGAATAGTCAGCACAATCCTAGGAAGGCAGAACAGCTTGATTCCGAGAGCTGCGTTGCAAAGTGCAGCCTTTGCCTGTGGGATTTTGGCTAGGGTAACCATATGAAAAGGAGGACAGGGCTCA
This sequence comes from Anniella stebbinsi, assembly GCA_029215795.1. Taxonomy (NCBI): domain Eukaryota; kingdom Metazoa; phylum Chordata; class Lepidosauria; order Squamata; family Anniellidae; genus Anniella; species Anniella stebbinsi. The sequence goes on from JARDYH010000007.1 coordinate 95,481,049, forward strand.
TGTAACTTTAACAGTTGTAGAGAAAAGGGAATTTCAGCAGCATGCAATTAGTACCTGGTGATAGTCCCTCTTCATCACAACAGTTAAAGTTGCAGGCACTATACTAGAGTGACCATATACAAAAGAAGCCAGGGACCCTGCAACTTTAACTGTTGTGATGAAGAGTGAATTTCACCAGGAACTAATTGCATACAAATGACACCAGCTGAAATTCCCTTTTCTCTACAGTTGTTAAAGTTACATGAGCCCTGTCCTCCTTTTCATATGGTCAGCCTAATTTTGGCACTCTGCTTAGGCACACTAAACCAATAGGCTGCACAGAGCCCATGGGGCCTGATCCATTCAAAGTTAGTTGTGATTCAGACCCTTGGAAGCCAAGCGGACTGGACTGACAGTAATTATTACTAACTGGAGACCCACTGATTTCAAGAGGATCCAGTCATCCTGGCCAGTTTTGGAGTGGGCTGTGCCCATGGTGGAACCACACGCCCTGGAGTGGGCGAAATGGTCCTAAGAGCAATTCAGCTGAGGGCGAAGGTACGGAATTGCCTAACTTGGTGGCTGTAAAGGGGAGCATCTAGTGAGGATGCCTTCCAAGAATGGTGACTTTCACACCTGACCAAAATAAGCGATTTGAATCTGAATCTGGTGACTTTCATATGGTCTATTTTCAAGGAGCCGCAGCCACACTGATAACTCTGCTGGGGAGCCTCTGCTTGAGCAAAAGTTTGGGAGCATCTCCTAGCTTCACCTCGGCCACACTGGCCACCAAGCCTTCTGGGCCCCACGGCCACCCCAGGTGAAGCAAGAGCATGCCCAAGAACAGGCCCAGTGTTTCTCTGTGGCTACATGATGCTGAAAGCCAAGGTGGTGTAGTGATTTGCATGTTGGACTAGGATTGAAAGACCCAGGTTGAAATCCTGTCTTTGGCCAACCCTGCCTATCCTGAAGAGTTGTTGTGAGGTGTGTGGAGAGAGCCCTCTCACTGGACCATAAACTGCTTGGAGGAAGGTGGCATGTAAATGGAATCAGTGAAGGAGAAAGGTGAGCAATCATGGTGGTTGGGCTGTGTGAAGAACATGGCACATGGCTGCTGCCTCCCTCACAAGGTTGTTCTAAGTGGCCGTTAGCCTTCACGAATAAACGCCGCCGGGGGTTAGGAGCCGCTAGAGCTGTCTGAGCTCCAAGGCCACTTTTAACGACAAGATACATTCAGCTGACTTGGTGGGAATGTTCCTCTCTGGGCGGGAGGGGGAGAACCCAGGAGTAACTTGAGCCGGATTGGTGGAAGCCAGTTGTCCCACTGGTCTGGGCCGTGTGGATAAAGATGAGTTGCTAATCTGGGGTCTTTGGCCTAATCTACCCCTGCTGTTTTTCCTGGGAGAATATCGAGGGCTTCCCTATGGGGCCACATGACGCACAGCTGATCCCGGGGTGAACCGGGAACGACCACTCCGTTCTCCTGGGATATCAGGCACTGCAGTTATCATCTCTCAGGGCAGTCCCGAGATTTGCGGGTGATGTGGCCCCCCCTCCCAAAGTTGTTGCTGTTCCTCATGAGTAGTGGGGTTTGGCGAACAGGCAAGCAGCTGTGCGGGGGGAGCGCCAAGGGTTTTTTTTAAAAAAAGAAATCGTACCTTCACGTAGGATCACTGTTCTGCAATCATCTCCACTTCTAAAAAACACAAAACTTTGCCCCGGAGCGGCCCTCTTTACTTCTGGGAAATCTCACTGGTGTCTGGCCCCTGAGGGACGATCCTGGAAGTACAATATTCCTCGATCATCCCTCCCCCCTCTCGAAAGGCCTCCAGGTGTAGACGAGGCCTTTGTCTCCTGCGACCCTCGAACTGCTGAGGGTGTGTTCGCCTGGCTGGGAAGAGGAGGCCCCTGTCTCCGGGTCCAAAGATTGGTAGCTAGGTGGTTTTTGTTTTCTGGTCTGATTGCTCTGGAGAAGCGGTATCTCTGAACTCAGTGTTTTATGATTGATTTATTTATTATTGCATTTATATCCTGCCTTTTTTCCTCCATGGAACACAAGGCAGCATGCATCCTCCTCCTCCTCCTGGCCCAAAGTCACCCAGTGGGTTTCCGTGGCTGAGTGGGGACTAGAACCTGGATCTCCTGACTCCCAGTCCAACACTTTAGCCACTACACCACACTGGCTCTCTTTTAGCGCTTTTAGTTTTTGCTGCTGCTATGTTTTAGCCATCATGGTGTAGTTGTTTTCCCTTCCCTCCACCACCCTTTTTTCTCCCTTTTTAAAATCCAACCTGTGCTTCAAGCCTTAATCCGTGTATTTATTTCCAGGGCATTCACTGGCACTAGTCCAATTGGCTGGTTGGCTCGGAGGTGGGCGGCTGGGTTGTCTGGGTGTTTAGCCCTGGCCTACCTTGCAAGAAGAGTGCATAGACTGCCTCTCCTTCACAGGCTGTTTTTCAGGGATGCTCATCTGCCATGACCAATCTTCTCACTGAAAAGCCCCCAGGGTCTCCTGGGACACAGCCTGGGAATCTCCATCTTCAGGCAGATGCCTGTTAGGCAAGGTATCTGAGGGTTTTCCCTCACCCCACCCCCTCCACTCTATGATTCAACAAATGTGTGTCTATGATTTGGCATTTATTAAGTTAGCACATCTGGCATGTGGCAGACACGACCCACCCTATTACTGCAGGTGATTGGCATCCCTAGGAAGCGGAAATGACAGAACCGCATAACTCCTGAATTACACACAATGCTCCATCCAGCAAAACAAAACAAAACAAAACAAAACAAAAGCAGCTAGATTTACGTTGCAAACATTGCTAGAATGGAGCTTTGCCATTTGAGTGGCATATCCAGAGATGCATACCAGGCCTGTAGAAGGCAGGCCTGCCCATTTCCTCGGACAACACTTTGCGTGTGTCTCTGGGTGGGTGATTATGACTCTATTAGGATGCAATTTACATTCTTTTCCTCCATGTTTCAATTCCCCTTCAGCATACCCAGGGGACTGGCAAGTTAATTGGAGGGAGCCCCAGCCCAGATGGTTGATTGAAGGGAACCACTCACAACATTTGCACAAAAGAGTAAGTACTATATGGAAGCTGTTCCTGAGTTCCAGAAGGCAGCCTTGTCTGGGGTGGCTCTTACACAGCATAAAAAGAGGACATGCATCACCAAAAATAAGGATGCTGCTGTGCATAACAGTTGCAGATGCTTATTTATAGGTAGAGATTAGGGCTGTGCACAGTCCCCAAGACTCAACTCGATTCAACTCAGGGTGCTTCATGGGGTGCCCACCTCACCTTGCCTCGGCACCGAAAATGAGGCAAGATTCCTTCCCAAAGTGGGTTGGCCTTGCAAATTCTTGGGTGCTGGTCATGCTGCTGGCACACAGGAAAGCCTGGAGCAAGACTGACCGGGAGTCCCGACTCCCCACTCTCCCCTTCGCCGCTCCCACGCCCCAACCCAGAGCCCAGAGCTGCCATTTCCCCTTTACGGCCACTGTGGTTTGAGGCCATAGATATACTAAAAGTAAAGAGCTCCTGCGTTAAGTTTAAATTGTGGCCTGGCTCTCAGGAGGAGGGAGGAATTGCAGGTAAGTCCCGCTGGTGGCGGTGGCGGTGGCAGCAGGAGGCCAGGGAGGGTGGGGAGGGAGAGGGAAGTAAGCCCAGTGAGTCCAATGGACTCACCTGGACTCATGACCGCCCTTGTGCCAGCTTTCCCAGGCGGATGGGCGGGTATGAGGGATCAGCCCTGCACTGCCCCGAATAGGCCCGAGGTGCCCCGAGGCTTTGGTGCTGATCTGCTTTGGATTTGGGCACCTCGGGCCAAGCTGGTGCCACTCCGGATTCAGGCTGAATCGGTCTGCCTTGCCTTGAATCCAGGGATTCGGCTCATGGCAGTGCATAGCTCTAGGAGAGATGAATATTTGGAAGTCATAACTACAATGTAAATAGAAACAGAAATACAGTAGATCTCTAACACAGAGGGCCATGATGAGGTGTCCAGTGCACCTGGCTCAGTCTGTTGCGGGTCCTTTCTCTTGAATTTGGAAAGCTCTTCAAATAAGGATGCCTTCAAGCAGAGGACAGTCCTTCAAACAGAGGGTGGTCTTCTGTAATGTAGCGTATATGGCCAGCCTATCTCTTGTCTGAACTGAAAAATAACTTTTGGGGGCAGCATTGCGGGGATGAGGAAAACGGAGAAGCCATTTCCTTGGCAGGGGTCGTTAATGCCGTTGGCAAGGATGCCACAAAATCGTTCCCCCTCTTCCTGTGAGCAGAGCCTGAAGGATGCCACCAGGCCACCTTGAAAGTGTGCAGTTGCCCTGTCAGTCTCTATGTGGAGAGAGGCAAGCCGGAAGTCCCAGCACCTGCAGGCCAGGCTAGTGAACCGGAGGAAACACTTTTACTCTTGCAGCAGAGGTTTGAATGAATGGGCCTGCATAACCTCCTCAGGGGCCAGAATAATCCTGACCTTACATCGGGGGGGGGGGGGCGCGATACCATGTGGCCTAGGGACCATGGGAGGGAAGCTGGGCTCTCCTTGTTAATAGCAGGCAGGGAAAGCCTAGGGTGACCAGATAAAATCCAGGTCAGGGCTCATGTCACTTTAACAGTTGTAGAGAAAAGGGAATTTCAGCCAGGGTCATTTGTATGCAATTAGTTCCTGGTGAAATTCATCACAACAGTTAAAGCTGCAGGGGCCGTGCCTTCTTTTGTATATGGTCACTCTAGTATAGTGCCTGCACCTTTAACTGTTGTGATGAAGAGGGAATATCACCAGGAACTAATTGCATACAAATGACACTGGCTGAAATTCCCTTTTCTCTACAACTGTTAAAGTGACATGAGCCCTGACCTGGATTTTATCTGGCCAGCCTACCCTTCCTACTTCCTCCAAAGCTACTTTGAATAAAATACAATCGGCAGGTCATCAGGCAGGACAGGTGAGGAACCTGGCAACTGAGCCCCCCATGCATTTTGCCACTCCAGTGGGGAGGATGCTGGGAGGCCTGGATGCCGGTGGCCTTGGCAGCAGTGGCCGGCCAGGCTGCTCCTCTCCCTCTTCCTGCCCTCCTGCCTTTTCTCTTCTCACAGGAGACGGATCCAGGGTGTCGTGACTTCACAGCAATCTCTCCTTCCCAAGTCTGGTCACATTTCATGCCAACAAGAGGGGAAGTTTTTAAAATAAATGTGGAGGAAGTTTATCTCAAGTCTACAGGCCCTCGTGTTCAATGCAGTGCAATGGAGAGGAGAGCCGGGATATTTGCTGGGGCCCGTTGACACAGTTTAATAATGCCAAGGAATCCATTAAAGTGCAGCCGAGGGTTGCGGGGGCTGCAATCTCAGCTGGCGGAGAGGGAGGGGAGGAGGCAGCGAAGGGCCATAGAGGAGCAATTCTGGTGCATTTGATGGCCGCTCTTTGAGGCTTCTGGGATTCTTAATGGTTTTATCCCTTGGCAGCAGAGGTAGAGAGACCGGAGCTGCAGGCAAGCCAGGTCAATCACCGAGAGCTGGGCTGGTGTCTTAGGGCCTCCAGACAGGGGCCTTGCAGAACCACCACCAGCAGAAAGGCCTTGAGCAGCTGTTCTGTCTTTTGCTCCTTAACAGGTTTACTTCAGGTAAGGGGAAGGACAGAAGATGAGGTGGGAAACACAGGAGAACGATGATCTCCTGCAAACTTTTGTGAATGAGCCGGGGCTACGGCACAGTAACGTCCCCGTCTCAAAGCTCCCTTCGTCCAGCTTCCTGTTGCAAGGTCAGCTCTCCCGCCGCACCATATGAATTCACAGAATCAGAACATAGCATGTGCCACAAACGAAGTGCGCCGCAGGATGTGAACTGGCAGAGCGCATCAGTAAAAGAAGAGTGACCCCACAGGAAAAACAGTCCCAGCTCTCCCACCACTTGGGGACGCTGTGCAGACCAGCTTCTGCCGGCTCTGTAGCTAGCAGAGACTCCCCCCCCCCCAAAAAAAACCTTTGACAGATAAGGCACCATCTTTTCTGACTTAAAAATGGAGGCATTTTGGCATCTGAAAATAGTTACATCAATTAATTTATTAAACCTCTATATCTCTTCATAGCAAATCTTTTTGAACAGTTCTCAATCAAATACAAAATTAAAATAGAACAATTTAAACACCACATTCTAACAACATCATAAATCAGCAGTAGAGAATTATTTCCCAATCTCAAGGTCACATTCCCTCGTGGCTCACCTTCCGGGGGCCAGAGGTCAGCTGTGGGCAGGGCCAAAGCCAAAAGAGAACGGGGCAACACACAAACAGATGGGCTCACTACCTCGGGGACAGACACACACACACACACAACACACACACACACACACACACACACACACACACACAGACATGCACTCGTAAATGCACATGCATCCATATCTAGAGGTGCACACTTGGAGGGGCTGACTCCCACATTTGCACCTGCCAGCTGCAATCGCCACGAAGATCCACCACAGGAACTGTGCTTGGAAAATGCCTTCCGCTGAGGCAAGGGGAGGATGTTTTCAAGCCAAATTGCTGTGCAGAAGGGGAATTTTGGGGAGGGGGTTACAGTGCATGGGGAGGGCTTGTCTCACCCTTCACTCCTCAACAGTGACACCCTCCCCCCACATGGCAATTAGGGTTTCCATTGACAGATTTCCACTGACACCAGAGGAGGTCTTTTTAAAACCAGCCCAAGTGCTATGCAGGGGGAGGGGAGGGGTGCGGCACAAGGGAGGCCTGAAAGGTGGGGTTGTGGGCTGGAGTTCCTCTGCCTCCACCATAAATAAATCCAGGCAAGGATTAAGCACAAAAAGTGTCCAATTATAAATGCAACCCCTGCCTACGGTGTAGCCCATCTCCCAGGTACCAGTTTGAGATGCTGATTGGTGCTACAGACAGTCTCCAATCATTCTTGGTTTATATATTTCCAAAGGAAGGCCCTACCCTTGTTTCCCCTCCCCCAGCAAGCCAATTGGTCTGCAAGGATTAAGGGGGCTGCATAAAAACTGCCAAGGAAAGGTAGCACCAACTCCAAGAGGTCACTGGCAATGTCAAGGGAGCTATTGTAGAAAAAGAGGTCTTCCTTCTAAAAACAGAAGTCTTGCCCAAAAGAGGAGAACAAAAGGGAGCACAAGCTTGCACAAAAGAGATGCAAGCAGATAGTAAGAGATTCAAAAAAGAGCATATCGCTAACAATATCATGGCCAACAATAAATAATTCTTCTTTAAATATATCAGAAGCAGGAAACTAGTGAAGGAGGCAGCTGGACCACTGGATGACAATGGAGTTCAAGGAATACTGAAGGAGGACAAAGAAATTGCAGAGAAGCTGAATGAATTCTTCTCATTGGTCTTCACTGCAGAAGATCTAGGGCACCTGTGCTGAACTGATGTTCTCAGGCAGGGAATCTGAGGAACCAAGGGAAATAGTGATGACTCTCATCCTCCTTTCCTCTGCTGCTGCCACCGTGGTAGCTGCTGACATGAGAGGAGAAGACGGGTGCTGGGAATTCATATCTGGATCTAAAGAGGTGCACAGTCCTACAAAAACTCCCAACCAAGTATAACCAGATGAAATTTGAACTGGCGGTGACTAGCCAAGAAAGAGATCTTGGGGTTGTGGTGGATATGATGAGAATGTCAACCCAGTGTACGGCTGCTGTCAAAAAAAGGCAAACTCCATATTTGGCCTAATTAGAAAAGGAATTGAGAATAAAACTGCCAGTATCATACTGCCTTTATACAAATCTATGGTGCGTACAGTTCTGGTCACCACACCTAAAAAAAGACATTGTAGAACAGGAAAAAGTCCAGAAAAGGGCAACTAAATGATCAAGGGGCTGAAGCATCTCCCCTATGAAGGAAGGTTACAACTGGGATTGTTTAGCTTGGAAAAAAGGAAGCTAAGGGGAGACATGATAGAGCTGTACAAAATTTTGCCTGATGTGGATAGGGAGACATTTTTATCCTTCATTAGGTGGATCCACAGTTGGCTACAGAATTGGATTCAAAGCATGCTAATGGTACCTTTTCACACTGGGGGGAGGTAACGAGCGGGGTACCGCAAGGCTCAGTCCTGGGCCCAGTGCTCTTCAACATTTTTATTAATGATTTGGACGAGGAGGTGCAGGGAACACTTATCAAATTTGTAGATGACACAAAATTGGGTGGGATCGCTAATACCCTGGAAGACAGAAACAAACTCCAAAGTGATCTTGATAGACTAGAGCGCTGGGCTGAAAACAACAGAATGAAATTTAATAGGGATAAATGCCATGTTCTACACCTAGGAAAAAGAAACCAAGTGCACAGTTACAAGATGGGGGATACTTGGCATTCAATACGACAAGCGAGAAGGATCTTGGAATTGTTGTAGATCACAAGCTGAATATGAGCCAACAGTGTGATGTGGTTGCAAAAAAGGCAAATGCTATTTTGGGCTGCATTAATAGAAATATAGCTTCCAAATCGTGTGAGGTACTGGTTCCCCTCTATTCGGCACTGGTTAGGCCCCATCTTGAGTGTTGCGTCCAGTTCTGGCACCACACTTCAAGAAGGATGCAGACAATCTGGAGCATGTTCAGAGGAGGGCAATGAGGATGATTATGGGTCTGGAAATAAAGCCCTATGAGGAGAGATTGAAAGAATTAGGATGTTTAGCCTGGAGAAAAGAAGATTGAGGGGAGACATGATAGCACTCTTCAAGTACTTGAAAGGTTGTCACACAGAGGAGGGCCAGGATCTCTTCTCGATCAACCCAGAATGGAGGACACGGAATAATGGGCTCAAGTTACAGGAAGCCAGATTCCGGCTGGACATCAGGAAAAACTTCCTGACTGTTAGAGCAACACGACAATGAAACCAATTACCTAGGGAGGTGGTGGGCTCTCCCACATTAGAAGCATTCAAGAGGCAGCTGGAAAACCATCTGTCAGGGATGCTTTAAGGTAGATTCCTACATTGAGCATAGAGTTGGACTCGATGGCCTTATAGGCCCCTTCCAACTCTACTATTCTATGATTCTATGATTCAATGGGTTTATCCCATGAAGTTGCTTGGTGGGAGATTCAGGACCGATCAAAGGAAAGACTTCTTCACACAGCACATAGTCAAACTCTAGAATTCACTACAAGACATAATGATGGCCACCAATTTGGATGGCTTTAAAAGGGGGTTAGACAAATTCCTGGAAGAGAAGACTATCAGTGGCTACTAGTCTTGATGGCTATATGCTACCTCCAGTTCCAGAGACAGTATGCTTATGTACACCAGTTGCTGGGGAACATGGGCAGAGGGGTGCTATTGCATTTCTGTTCTGCTTTTGGTTTTATTTATTATTTATTCATTTGCAATATTTATATACTGCTCCCTATCCAAAGACTTCGGTGCGGTGAACAAATAGGATAAGAGAATAAAAACAGAATAAAACAGAATTAAAAATTACATTTTAAGCAACAAGGTTCAGATAAAATCATGGCGGTCATTCAGTTAAAACTTCTTGGAATAATAATGTTTTCAGGAGACGCCGAGAATGATACAATGTTGGCACCTGCCTGATCTCCAAAGGCAGGGAATTCCATAGGCAGGGGGCCACCACACTGAAGGCTATTCTCACAAGCTGAATATGAGCCAACAGTGTGATGTGGCTGCAAAAAAAGCAAATGCTATTTTGGGCTGCATTAATAAAAGCGTAGCCTCTAAATCGTGTGAGGTACTGGTTCTCCTCTATTCGGCACTGGTTAGGCCTCATCTTGAGTATTGTGTCCAGTTCTGGGCACCACACTTCAAGAAAAATGCAGACAAGCTGGAGGGGGTACAGAGGAGGGCAATGAGGATGATCAGGGGCCTGGAAACAAAGTCCTATGAGAAGATACTGAAAGAACTGGGCATTTTTAGCCTGGAGAAGAGAAGACATGATAGCAGTCTTCAAATACTTGAAAGATTGTCACACAGGGTCTCTTCTCAATCATCCCAGAGTGCAGGACATGGAATAATGGGTGCACGTTACAGGAAGCCAAATTCGGCTGGGCATCAGGGAAAACTTCCTGACTGTTAGAGTGATACGACAATGGAACCAATGACCTAGGGAGGTGGTGGGCTCTCCCACATTAGAGGCCTTCAAGAGGCAGCTGGACAACCATCTGTCAGGGATGCTTTAAGGTAGATTCCTGCATTGAGCAGGGGGTTGGACTTGATGGCCCTTCCAACTCTTATTATTATATGATTATGTGGCCATAGGAACCAGGAACATGTCTTCAGATGACCTCAGTGACCAAGCAGGTTCATAGGGGAGAAGGCTCTCTCTCAGGTATCCTGGTCCCAAGTTGCTTAGGGCTTTGTACACTAGTACTAGAACCTTAAACCTGGCCTGGTAGTGAATAGGCAGCCAGTGCAGCTCCCTAAGCAAAGGAGTTGCATGCTGAAAAGGGGCAGCTCCTGAGAACAGCCAAGCTGCTGCATTCTGCTGTAGCAGCTTTAAGGGTAGCCCCATATAGAGTGCATTGCAGTAATCCAGCCATGAGGTTTCCCAGTCAACAGCTGGTTGGTCACTGTGTGAACAGAATGCTGGATGAGATGGATCCTTGGTGTGATCCAGCAGGGCTCTTCTTATGTATTTATGAGGACACTGATGGGAGTAAAATTTGCATACACTAATTCATATGTGTAGGTGCATATTTAGCAAGTATTATAATCAAAACAGAAATACAGTACCTAGTGGTGAAGACTGTGCCCAGGTAACCTGTGTGCCTGCCTGGTCAGTCTGCAGTTCAGGTGCTCCCTTGCTGACAGGGAACAGTTTGTCAGGCATGCTTTAAGGTGGATTCCTGCACTGAGCAGGAATCCTTTATGGCCTTATAGGGCCCTTCCCACTTTACTATTCTATGATGCTATGATTCTCCTGGTCCTTTATCTTTAAGCCAGACGTGGACTGGACAGTCCTTCAGCTAGAGGGCTGTCCTGTGTAATAGAGGACACCTGGCCACCCTCCTTCACTCCTTCACTCCTTCATTTCCTCATGCTGAATTTCTTTCAGTACTCACCCAAGATCCAGGAGCCTGTTCCACTGCATTTGGCTGGCCACGTTTTGCTTAGTGTGTGTGCATGCCTGAGCAAAGACCTACGTTCTCCGGCAAGGAAGAGGCCCCTGCCTGAAGCAAGATTATTAATGAGGCGGCTCAGAGAGTGCAGCAACCCGATGGCTGGGGAGCTGTTGAATAGGAACCGGGAGAGATTATAGCTTGCTGGGTTTTGTCGAACAGCGTACAAACACAATGAAACATTGTCCCTGTGCTAAACGTTCTTGTCATTCCTCCCCACCCCCCTCACCTCGTCTTGGATTAATGGCATTTGGCAGGCTGAAACAAAAGCTGCTTGCCTGTGTTGAGAGCGTGGGTTTTTTGTTTGTTTTTGCAATGATCCAGGTGCTGTTGTCCTCTGCCAATCATCCAGAGCCTCTTGTACTGGCAACAGAGGAGATGCGCTGAAGATGGGGGAGCAGGAAAGGGAGAGGCCGGGGCTCTTTTGCAGGGAAAACACTGACTACAAATAGCAAGGAAGGAGCTCCAGGAAGGTGCTTCCATACTTGGGGATATGGGTGTCTGGGGGGTAGGCAGGTTGCTTGCCCCCCTGGCTCCTAAATTTATCAACATATTTTAACGTACACAGGCACACACACACACACACACACACACATCCAGCTAGTTGCTTACATTTTCCTGGAGGAGAGAGCGCCTTCCTGGGCCAGCAGGCAGCACAGACAAATGCTGTGTGTTCTGATCTCATGAGGCTACTTTGGAAACCCTAGAAATACAATGATCAGATATAAACGATGGGGTTGGGGTGCCTTTTGTGATGCCTTTTGTGTGGTGCTGCTGGGCCGGCCCTGCTTGCTGAGGGGCAAGTGGGGGCAGCGGCCAAGAAGCGGAACCAAAAGTGACCCAGCAAAATAGAAACCCAAAGTGCTGACCAGGTCCTCAGGGAATGGGTAGTGGCCATCCTTTTCTTGGGACACAGAACGTGGTTCTACTCTTTCGATTGGTTGTGGGTAGAAAGAAAGGCCCAAGGGTTTTCGATGTAAGGTTGTCAGAGAGAGAAGCAAAGAAGCAGAACTGTTTCTATTTGTTTCGCTCTTTTTTTTTTTTGAAATAGTTTTTATTGGTTTCAACATAATAACAACATAAAATACATACATAATCCTCTACAATCCCCCCCGTGCACCCCCCATCCCATGAGACCTCCTCTTATTCATTCTTCATCTATCCAGAAATTTATTGATTCTTTTGAAGGTTTTTGTCCCTTCCCCGATCTTAACACATATTCCAAAAGGGGACTCCATATTTCCCCAAAGTCATTCTTACTGGACATTCCCCTCTTTAACTTCATTTTACAAGTCAGCATATCATTCAAAGCCATATCCCATATTTCTTTATACCATTCTTCTATTGTATAGCTTCCTTGTCCTTTCCAATTTTTTGCAATCATTAATCTAACGGGTGTCAGGAGGTTGTTTATCAATTCTCTCTTATTTTTATTCTCTTTCCCTCTATCCCATATTGCTAGTAGAGCGAGCTTTGGGTTTAATTCCACTTTACTTCCAATTATTTCACTTATTTCTTTAAATACCCTTTCCCAAAATTTTTGTACGTATTCACAGCTCCACCACATATGAAAATAGGTTCCAACCTCCTGGCATCCCCTCCAACAGTTTTTAGATACTTTTTTATCAATCTGGTGAAATCTAACAGGTGTTAGATACCATCTCCACAGTATCTTATAAAAATTCTCCTTAATTCTAATCGATAGCATCTTTAACATTCTTGCATTCCACAACCTCTCCCAGTTATATTCATTAATTTCTTCCTTTACATCATCTTCCCAAATCTTTTTTATTGCTTTAAGTGAATCTTGAAATTCCTCCTCTATCAATAATTTATATATCTCACTAGTCAACCCTTTCTTAGTTTTATTTTCTTCTTTCCTTCCTTTTAACTCAATTAAGTCTTCAAATCTTGTATTATTTCTACATTCTTTATTTTTCAATTTCCATTCCTGAGTCCATTTCCCCAATTGTATACATTTAAACCATACTAACTTTTGACCTATTAATGATCATTATCCTTCATATTTTCCATCCACTTCCTTAACTTAATTATTTCCTGATCTTTCAATCTCGCTTCTATCTCCACTTTTAATACCCTTGGGAAATTCTCCACTACTACCACTGGGGCAAGTGGTGAATCTCCTGGTATCAACTTCCCCCTAAATTTCTCCCAGATCTCCACAATATTTTTCATCAAAGGGTTGTCCAGTCCCTTTAAATCTCTCTTTTGAATTTTTTTAAAAAATATATTTTTCAATTTATAATCTATTTCCCCAGCTTGCGTTTCCAACCACTCAAGGTCTTCCTCCCCTAAAATACAGTTTATAACATATCTTAACTGATTAGCAATATAATAATACTTAATATTTGGAAGTCCTAAACCTCCTTTCTTTTGAGCCTTATACCATAACCCTTTATTAATCCTAGCTCTCTTATCCCCATTACAATATGCATTAATCATATTTTGCCAGCTTTTCAACTCCACATCTGATATTTTAATTGGTAACATTCTAAACAAAAAGTTAATCTTAGGTAAAATCTTCATTTTAATAATTGCTATTCTACCAAACCAAGAGTATTTTAATTTCTTATATACTTCTAATTTCTCCCCTACTTGTTTTTTTAAAGCTACCACATTAAGTTCCTCTAGCCTAACTAAATCTTTATCAATATTAACTCCTAAGTAACGTACTATATTTTTAAGTCTAAGACCCAACTTAACCTTACCTTCTTCCAACTCGTCCTTATTGTAATTAAATAACATCATTTCTGACTTCCCCCAATTTACTTTTAATCCCGTAATTTCTCCAAATTCTCTTAAATGCTTCTTAATCACCTCTGCGCTCTCCAGGGGATCTTCTACTGTCAGTAATGTGTCATCCGCAAACATATTCATTTTAATCTTCTCCTTACTTCCTATCCCCTTCACTCTTTCATCTTCCCTTATAGCATTTGCCAAAATTTCTATTACTATTGCAAATAAGATCGGTGAAAGAGGACATCCTTGCCTAGTTCCTCGAGCTAGTGTAATCTGTTGCGTTAACCCATCATTAACCATTATTTCAGCTTTGTTGTTTTTATACAACTTATCCATCACTCTCATAAATTTATCTCCAAACCCAAATGTTTTTAATATTATTTTAAGTGCTGGCCATTCCACGCAATCAAAGGCTTTGAATATATCCAATGCTAATAAGCCTGCTTTTAAATTCCTTTTTTAAATAATATTAATTATATTTAAAACTCTTCCCATTAAATTAGGCATTTGCCTACCCGGAATAAATCCACACTGGTCTTTTTTAATATATTTAAAAATAAATGTACCCATTCTTTTTGCCATTACTGCTGTAAAATTTTTGGAATCTTGATTTATTAAGGAAATTGGTCTATATGATGCGGGGTCCGTCAAATCCTTACCTGGTTTCGGAATTAATATAATCAGGGAGTGATCCCATGATGGCGGGGTCTTCCCCCCTTCTATTATGTTATTAAATAATTTCTTTAATCTTGGTATTAAGATTTCTTTGAAAAGCTTATAATATTCCGGCCCCAAACCATCCATCCCCGGAGATTTCCCTCCTTTTAGTTTATCAATAACTCCCTCTATCTCTTTCTCAGTAACTAAACCTTCCATATAATCCCTATCCTGTTTCTGCAATTTTATTTTCCAATTCCTCTCTACATATTCCAATACATTATCTTGTGGCCCCGAACCTGATGTATATAGTTCACTATAAAATTCCTGAAATATATTTAATTTATCTTTCATTAAGTTACAACTATTCCCTGACTTATCCCTAATTGTCCCTATCATATTCTTAGCCTTTTCCAACTGAGTGGATCTAGCCAGCATCTTCGAATTTCTATTACTATATTCAAAAAAATCTCTTTTTAAATATAACAAATTTTTTTGGACTTGTTCTAGTTCTTCTTTCTCTAATTCCTTTTTCTTAGCTTGAATTTGGGCAATTAGGCGTTTATCTTTTGTCTCCCTTAACTTTTCTTCTAGACTCCTTACCTCCTCTTCAATCTTTTTATTTTGAGCTTCCTGTTGTTTTTTTAAAGTGCACCTTTCCCTGATACAAATCCCTCTTACCACAGCTTTCATTGTATCCCATAATATGTCCTGCCGGTTATTCTCTTTTTCATTAATCTCCCAAATTTCCTGCATTTCTTTCTTTATCTTCTCCACTATGTAGTTTTTATTCAACAACCTTGCATCCAGTCTCCATCTCTTCGCTTGTCTATAATCTTTCTTAATTTCCATGTCCATTATCATTAATGCATGGTCAGTGACCTTAATAACCCCAATGTCACATTTCGCTCTTGATACCTGGATTTCTTCAAAAAGCAGAAGGCAACGACTCAGATGTCATCAGACATTGTGCAAGTGGCGCCCAAGGCGTCTGCCTCAAAAAATAGACAACATTCAGGTACAGGCTGGGGTGGGGCATGAAGGGTGTCATCAGGCGAGGGTTTTATTGCACGCTCACTCCTGCCCACTTAAGAGATGTTCACGCGCCCTTTAGATGACATCCGCTTCCCACGTGCCCCCTGCTCCTTCCACTCGTTTTCCTGTCTCAAAAAATACCCCTTTTAATACGACTTTTTTTAAAAAACGGGATGTGCTGCGAAGTCCTGCTATGTGCAGGAAAAACCGCGTGATAAAAATGCCCTCTGAATGGGCCACGTGGTCTTTGTTTACTTCCTCTTTCTTCAGTTTTCCCTCGTGTGATGACGTCGGAAAACATCCCAGCAGCTTGAATGACAGGAAAGGCTGGACATAGGGAACTAAAGCAAATCCTCTGTAAGATGTATTGAAATGTAAGCTGCTTACTCAATGCTGGATCCCTGCAGCAAGTTCTGACTTCAGGCATGATAGGACGTTTCCA
This sequence comes from Anniella stebbinsi, assembly GCA_029215795.1. Classification (NCBI taxonomy): domain Eukaryota; kingdom Metazoa; phylum Chordata; class Lepidosauria; order Squamata; family Anniellidae; genus Anniella; species Anniella stebbinsi. The sequence continues at coordinate 95,497,030 of JARDYH010000007.1, forward strand.
AGAGCATTTCTCCATGCATGGCTTTCTAAATATTGTCCTTGGTTTGCATTCTCTGAGGTTTTGAAAGGACCTGTAGGCTGTTACTGCATTTCATTTCCCCTGCCAGTAATATGAGGGATACAAGGCACGTTCATTGCCAAAGTTTGCATCACGTACAAAGACTTCAAGGAAGCTGCAAGAGAACATTCAGGAAGTGGAAGGCAGAGAGGTTCACATGAAGATGCTTCTCTAACTACTTTCTGTCATGAACAGGAAAAAGGCGTCAATTGAAAATCAACTTTGTAGGTCTTATGCAAGAGCCATAGAGGGAACTAAGCAGAAGCTCTACTCTGTCATACCAACCATTGTGTACTGTGGGTCACATGACCTTGCTCTTCGTGGTAAGACCAGAGAGAGAGAGAGAGAGAGAGAGAGAGTAGTAGAGTTGGAAGGGGCCTATAAGACCATCACGTCCAACACCCTTGCTCAATGCAGGAAACAGGGACAGGCCAACGTCATCACGTTATGCCAGCAATTTCCATATGCAATGGCTGCCACTCCATTTCTGGGCCCGTTTCAAAGTGCTAGCTAGCAGTACCACAGGTTACATGAATGATAGACCTTTTGCAGTTTCATGTTGAGGCAGGCAATGAAACATTAAGAAAAACTGGGGCAGGCAATGTTAACAGCACATCTGCTAGAACGCAGAATGAGTTTATTTATTTATTATTTGTTCATTACATTTCTAATCCACCCCATAATTAATGTTCACTGGATGGATTACAAACAGTAAAAAATCTAAAATGCCACAGAACAGATAAAAATATAAAATACAATACAAATATTTAAAAGAACAAATACAATGAAATTAATAGAGTTCTATGGCCAGAGTCTGAGGGAATATTTATTTATTTATTTATTTATTACATTTGTATACCGCCCCATAGCCGAAGCTCTCTGGGCGGTTTACATAGGATTAAAAACAATTAAAAACAATATACAAAAAATTAAAACAGCAAAAACATACAACATACACACAATCTGTACATTTAAAACCACTACAACACTCCAAAAAGCTACAACAAAACGAAACAAAACAAAAAAACCAAAACAAAACAAAACAAACCCAGGCTCCTCAGATATTGCCAAATGCCTGAGAGAAGAGGAAAGTCTTGACCTGGCACCAAAAAGATAACAATGTTGGCGCCAGGTGGGCCTCGTCAGGGAGATCGTTCCACAATTGGGGGGCCACCACAGAGAAGGCCCTCTCTCTTGTTGCCGACCTCCGAGCTTCCCTCGGAGTAGGCACTCAGAGGAGGGCCTTAGATGTTGAATGTAGTGTTCGGGTAGGTTCATGTCGGGAAAGGCGTTGTATCAGGTATTGTGGTCCCAAGCCATGTAAGGCTTTATAGGTTAAAACCAGCTTGGAAACATACAGGCAGCCAATGCAAGCGGGCCAGAGTAGGTCTTATATGCTTGAACCTACTGGTTCTGGTTATCAATCTGGCTGCTGCATTTTGCACAAGCTGCAGCTTCCAAACCACCTTCAAAGGCAGCCCCACGTAGAGTGCATTGCAGTAATCTAACTTGGAGGTTACCAGAGCATGGACAACTGAAGCCAGGTTATCCCAGTCCAGATAGGCACGTAGCTGGGCCACCAACCGAAGTTGGTAGAAGGCACTCCATGCCACTGAGGCCACCTGCACCTCAAGTGACAGAGATGGTTCTAGGAGAACCCCCAAGCTACGAACCCGTTCCTTCAAGGGGAGTGCAACCCCATCCAGAACAGGTTGAAGACCCTCCATCCAGTCAGCGGAACCACCCACTAACAGCGTCTCAGTCTTGTCTGGATTGAGTTTCAGTTTATTAGCCCTCATCCAGTCCATTGTCGCATAGTGCTATGAAGGTGTAACTCTTCCATGAGATTCTCAGTTTTAGCATATGAAACAGCAGATAATCCTGGCATAGAATAACTGTCTCTCGGGCTGCCTCTACAAGAGGCATTTAAAGCTCTTTCAAGGCGCATTAAAAAATTTACCTCTACAAGAACGGAGCGCAAATCGGGCGTAGAGGTGCGCTATCCCTCCGATTATGCGCATTATCGAATGCGCGTTGAACAGCGAGTTTTATTTTGCTCCGGCTGTTAAAGCGCATTTTGGCTGTGTGAATATGCGCTTATGCGCATTAACTACTTGTAAACCACATTTTGGACATCCATGAATGCGCTTCGCCGCCTCTCGTGCAGAGGGATTAGGCGTAAATGCGCTTCTGCAATTATGCGCATAATCGCCTAACCAGGCGCAAAAGCGAATCCTTGTAGAGGGGACCAAAGTGAACAAGCAATTATGCACATTAACTACTTGTAAAGCGCATTTTGGTCATCCATTAATGCGCTTCACCGCCTTTCGCCGCCTCTCGTGCAGAGGTATTAGGCGTAAATGCACTTCAGCGATTATGCGCATAATTGCTTAACCAGGCGCAAAAGCGAATCCTTGTAGGGGGGACCTCAGAGTATGATTTTTGGAAGGAAGCGATGGGAATGCCTCTCTGTACGTGAGGAATTCCTTGGGTTCATTTCAACACAATCTTATCTGCTTGTTCTGGATTGGAACTAGATCTCAACAAGGTGGTTGGACAAGGATACAATAGTTGTGCAACCAGAAGGTGGGCTCCCAGCCCAATCTAGGGCAATCTTTCCTCAGGCAACCTTTGTCTACTGCTCATCCCATAGACTTTATCTCCGCGTAAACATTCTGGACAGTGTAGGTGATGTGTGTGGTACAACTGGCACTATTATAGCCATCGTATTTTTTTTCTCATGACAGCATCCGAAGACCATATCTAATACTCAAATCACATCTAATTATCAAATAGAGATCTGCCGCGTTAGTTCCTTCCCGATCCCATTCGTACTACCACTAGCAGTGGGAGTGTGGAGAGGAGTAGGTAACAAGCCTCTCTCATTGATGACGTTGGTTCCACTCCACTTACTCCCACCCTGAAATATGTTTTCCCGGCACTGGAAAATGGGTTTCAAGAGCGGCTGGCTCCGTTGTGTAACGTTGACGGAGCAGAGCCAATTCCATCATATTGCGGAGAATAAGAGCAATGCATGGTCCTCCTGTGCTCATCAAGATGAGGCCCTGCTTACGGTTTTCTGAAACGATATCCATCTCAGATGTACCACACTGGGGGAAAAAAGACCTTCAGGCCCATGTCAATTCCATTCAGGAACTGTACACATTTGAAAACTTTGGGGATGAATCTGTTACTTGATTTGAGTTGTGGGCAAAAGGACAGACCAAAGAAATACACCCAGCATCGTGTGACCTATGCAATATGACCCTTAGTGAACTATTGGACCACACCCAACTATTACCTGCTATTTAAATTAGGGTGACCCTATGGAAAGGAGGACCGGGCTCCTGTATCTTTAACAGCTGTATAGAAAAGGGAATTTCAGCAGGTATCATTTGTATGCATGAAGCAGCTGGTGGAATTCCCGTTTCATCACAATAGTAGTTGCAGGAGCCCTGCCCTCTTTTGTATCTGTTTGTTGGATGTTCATAGGGCAAAGTTGAAGACTTAACCCAGGGAGAAATTTTAAAAAGAAGTTATTGACCATTTTGGCCAAGACCCCCGAAGACTCCAGTTTTTGTTAACGAACGATCCATTTGTATTATATTTTCCTTTAGGTTATGGACAGACAAGCGTTAACAAAAAAACTGTGACTGGTTTCAGACCGTATGCCTGGCATTCACCACAGCCAAGGCAGATCCTCTGTAAAAAGTGTGAAATTCAGCCTTAGGGTTTTTCTTTTTAATTTGGTTCAGAGTCCTACAGTATTGTTGTTCAATAGACAAATTGAAGCTGTATGTCTTTGTAGTGCCTTACTCTGTTATTGTTAAGTGGACAAATAAAGCAATTTGTAAGAAGTTTGTTCTGAAATGTGTAATCCCACGCAATACAGTAAATCCCCAAGAGTCACAGCCCACCACTGTTTCGCGTTGCTTCTCTTCAGCATCAGGTAACGGTGTGGGGGTTTCAGTCATATAAAGACTAGGGCTGTGCAGCCCCCCGAACTGAATCTGGATCTGGATTTGGGCGATCCAGATCGGGCCGATCCACTCCGGCCCGATCTGGACCTCCCCCGATCCAGTTCGGAACCAGATCCAGAACCAGATTCGGGTCTCCGGATAGAGATCCGGAGACCCTCCTTTTTCCCATAGACTTGCAAGTCTATGGGAAAAGGACTCACCACCCTCCCCCCCTCTCCCCCCTCTCCCCCCTCACCCTCCGCCGTCTGTGCTGCCATCTGCTGCTGGGGCGGGGGGAGAGGGAGAGGTCCCCAATCACCCGCTGCGATCTGCGCTGCCTTCTGCTGCTGTTCTCTGGTGTCCACCGTACTGAGAAGCAGGCCTTGCGGCCTGGTTTCCCAGTAGAGCGCCGTCACTCTACTGAGAAACCGGGCCGCGAGGACTGCTTCTCAGTACAGCGGATGCCAGAGGACAGCGGCGGACGGCAGTGCAGATGGCGGAGGGTGAGTGGGGAGAGGAGGGGGAGAGGGGAGAGGGCGGTGAGTCCAATGGACCTGTGGCACCCAGGGACCTGGAAGGCCAATGGGCCTGGAACTCCAGATCGATCCAAATCGATCTGGAATGGGCCCAATCCGGTCCGAATGATCTGGACCTCTCCCGACCTGGTTCGGAACCGGAAGGTCCAGATCGGCCCGATCCCCTCCGGATTCGGGATCCAGAGCTGTGCAGAGCCCTAATAAAGACTAGGTTTGGATATCATGATAACCCACAATCGGGTGGGAGGTTTTTTTAACCCTCGATGGCTTATTTGGTCAAAATAACCCATTCTGATATCCCATGGTCTGCAGAATGGGTTATTTAACCCATCGTGGGCTATTGCCTCATGTGGTGGTCTCAGTGGGTTATTTTGGTAGCCTACAGCAAGAGGGGTCAAAACCGCTGCCGCTGCTTTCCTCCAACCGGCAGGTCTTTGTTTCCATGATCTGCCTAGCAACTGATTGCATTTGCAGCCCAACCCCAACTTAACTGTTCTCCTGGCGGTGTGCTCTGCAACCTCCTGAAGTGTCAAACACTATCTTGGTCGGATGGCAACAGCTGTGCAGAGTTGTCGTTTGGCTTTGTGAGCATCCTTGCCAAGTGGTCTTTTCCATGCAGTTATAGCCACCCCCCCCCCCTTTTGGACAAAAAGGCGTTATCGCTTGTGTGGCTTTGTCATCATGTTGGATTTCCAATGGGCCTCATCATGTGCATCCCTGCTAGGGGAGGCTGGATATGAAGTTTGGTTCTTATCCTGTAAACTTCCAGAGGTTTATCTGCGCCACGGTGTACCTGGAGGTTTTGCTCCTTTGTGTGTAATTGCAAAGGGTTTTGAAGGTCCACCAGGTGCCTCCTGACTAGGGAAGGCTGTGTCTGACGTTTGGTCCCAATCCTGCATATTTCCAGTGCTTCAGAGCCACCATCACCTTGTTGGGATAATACTGGAAGTGCTGAGCCCCAGTACTTTGCCCCACACCTGTCCCCTCTCATTGGGATATTGTGGAAGGTTCAAACCGGCTGCTGTGATGTTGTCAATGGGTGAAACAGCACCACTGCTGGGGAGGGAGGATTGCAGCAGGACAGGGGCAGGGGAGGACTCAGACTGTGCACAGTAGCTTTATAAACTATGCACAGTAGCTTATTGGGCTGATCTTGTGGGGGATAACAGTAGCCTATTTTTGAAATAATCAACTGTGAGTGAATAAACTATTATGAGTAGCTTATTAACCCATCAAGGCTTAAAGTGACGTCCGAACGTGGCCAAAGACTGCAAATAATCAAGTCAACAACCTGTAGTTAGAAGACACAGACTTTGTGCACCCACTTCCTCAAATTATTTCTGCAGATGCCCAAACCGGAGGGGAAAGCAAAGGGAACAGTGCGGAAGCAGTGGGTGAGCAATTAGATGTAGGACATGGGAGTGACCAGGTCCATGTTGCACCTCTGCATGGGCTCACTGGATAGTCTTGGACGGGCCATTCTAAGTCTCAGTGGGAAAAATGGGATTTATAGTGAGCTGCTTCACAGGCTGTCCAGCAAGCATTGTAACGCCCTTTGCTCTATGGATGCCAAGCAATGGGAGAGAGGAGGCATGCATGGCCCTGGACCACGCCTGGAAGGAAGCGGCTGCTGAGAGGAGGGATCCCTCCCCTAATTGTGGGCAGTTGTCAAGAGGACCAAAAGGGAAGGTAGCCATTGAAGCAGCGCTCTCTCCTTTGGGCAGGGCAGGGAGAGCAGGTGGAAGGCAGCAACAGCACTGAGGAGGAGGAGGAGGGGAGGCTCCAGCCGGCGGCGGCTCCCTCAGCCTGGCACTGAGAAGGAAATGGCCAAGCCAGGCGGGTGCAGCTTCCGCTGCGGCAATCTCCCCAGATGCCTTTGTGCCCAAACATGGTGTACGAAGGGACACTCTGTTAGGGGTGGAATCAAGAAGCATTTCTGCAGCCACCTGGTCCATCACCGAAATTGGAAAAACAAAGATGGAAAATGCGCCCCAGCACTTGCCTGGCCATGCGCTGTGCTGCTGCCAGGCCATATGGCAGGTCTTTGCGTATCACTGCCCACATGACTGAAAGGGGAGACAGTGAAGCCCTGCCAGCTCGCCAGCTGGTTAACGTTGGGGTCAATGAGATCATCGGGCCCAAGATGGGGGAGGTCACTACTCCAGATACCCTCAAGCCAATAAACCCTGAGAAGCTGGCCTGGATAGCCCTCCCTTTGCCACAGGGGCTTGCGGGCCCATTTGGCCAATAAGGAAACTGTCCTGGCCCCCTCCCCCCCCCCCACAAAGTGGTTGTGCTGCAGATGAAAGCTTGAGCTGAGCCCCACGTGTGGGGAAAGAAGGCGGCGGTGGCAGCTGGGCCCCCACTTGGCTGGGAAGCAATCCCAGCTGCCTGTAAGGACCATCGTGGTTCTTACAAGGCAGGGAGGGAGGGGCACCAGGGCCCCTCAGTGGGTGCCGAGGGAGCTGCCCAAAGCTGCACAGGTGCCCACAGGCCCCACCTTGGCCCGCTCTGCTTTGCCACATGAGCCTTCATGAGTTCATGCGCCCAAACAGATGCATGGGGCTTTGCAGCTGCCGTGGAGAAACTGGCAGTGCATGGTGTGGGCTCCACAGTCGATGCTCTCGCTGCCTGGCCAACACTCGCCTCACATTTCTACCAAGCCTCGAGACATTTCTGAAAGACTGGCAGCAGGAGTGGCAATTTGCAGCTGCTGTAGTCGAGGGAGGGATGCAGAGCAGTTCTCTCAAGGACTCGCCGCATTGCCAGGGTCCCTCTTGGCTTTTCCACACAAAAGCCACGCTGCAGAAGCCACTCTCCGCCTGCGCCGTCTCGGGACCTGGCTGTTGCCGGGCAGTTTCCTTCTCGCCATCCTTGGCATGTGACTGTGCAGCCTTCCCTCGCTCGACTGCACAGCTGGCTCGTTCCACAGATGTTTGCCTATGAGCGCTTTTCTCGGCCAGGAACAAATGATCTCTCACACGGTTCTCATTCATTCCTGTCACTGTTGTTGGTTCACTGAGGCAGTCACAGATTCTTGTAGGATTTGCGTGAAGATGGTAGAAAAAGCGATGATCCCAGCCACCGTGAAGAAAGCAGCAAAACGGCTTTAATACCTGCCCTACAGGGTAGCCAGTTTGGAAGAGGGGGCAAGGCTTGTTCGCTGCCCCCGTGTCAGGAAGAGAGCAAAGAGCCACGGTCCCCTTCCTTCCTCCAGCAGCACCACAACAATGGTCAGAGCGGAGGGATGGTGTCTGGAGCTACATTGTTCCTGCTGCCATCAGGTCTTGTGGGAGACGGGGTGCAGTTGATGGAAGGACAGGAGAGCTGGCGATGGCTTGAACAGCATGTGCTGCTTGTACTGGTAGTTGGGTGGGGGGCTTGGTAGTGCCCAGACATTTTCCAACTGAGGGCAAGTAGGGCCCTTTCTACACCTAAGGGTGTAGAGGGAGGGCAAGAGGACAATTCCAGACTTACCTGCTTCTGGGATCATCCTCTTCTTTCTTGACGAAGGAAGCTCCTGCCATGTCCTCCCCCCCCCCCCAGGCCTTGGAGCTTTGCGCATGAGCTCTTGTACGGTAAGGTAAGTTTTTTTAAAAAAATGTGTGCAATTGGGCCCCCACCCCCCTCCCTGCCCTCCCGGGGGTGGTGAAACTGGTGCCACCGCCTCCCCTGTTGGAACAGATCCGTGTGGTGCAGCTCTGTGCCCATTTCAGCTTCCTCACTTACTCATGAGTAAGCATGGTAGTAGCTGGGACAGGCGCCCACATCTTCCATGTTCTCGGGTTGTTCCCGGGACGGCGGAAAAATTGGGATTTCCCAGGGATCCCTTATCTCTGGGAAATCCCGTGCCCGCCCCCCTGCCCCTGGGAGTGCCTGTGTGTCATGTGAATGCACAGGGACCAGCCAGGGGTGATTCCAGGCAAAAAGCCTGGTGTAGAAATGGCCTATGATGGGATATTCAGAGGGGGAGAAGAGGACCTTAAGCCCAGGAGGTTGGCAAAATGAGCAACAGAACAAACACCCATGCTTCTGGAAATCCCATCAATGGGGCATGGTCCAATCCATTGATCTGATTGAGCAGGGTGTGGGGTTTTGGCTAGGGAGGTGCAAGTCAGCAAGATTCACTCTCCATGGTTGACTCTCATTTCGACACATGCCCCTCACAGATTGTGTGCGTTGTTTTTTCTTTTCACAGTAATGAGTATTTCTCTGTGCATTTCCCAAACTGCTCGTGCCAATTGTGTGCATTCTTGAAATTACCCTTTTCTCTCACTGCTTAAAGTTTTTGTGCATTTTTCAAATGCATACATTCTCAGAATTCATTTCTTTGTTCCACAAATCACATTGAAAACTCAGAAATGTATGGATTTTGAACACAGTTTGCATTCAGGTCTGTGTTCAGTTCCAGGAGGTGCAAACCAAGTAAATTCCAGTAAAGAATGAACTAAAATAAATTTGTCATAGACCCCTGGCTTTGGCCATAAGAACATAGGAAGAGCCCTGAAGATGGATCAGATACAGCTCCCATCTAACCCTGCATCCTGTTTCCATCAGTGGGTAGTCAGATGCAGGGCAGGAAGGCAGTTCCCCCTAGTTTTCTCACCAATTTCAGTGGGTCATTCTCCCAAGTGAGTTCACAGCCATGCTCTCTCTTCATGGTGCAGCTGCAATGTCTAATGCCTCTGGCTCCTGAGCTGCTAGAAATAATCTTTCTCTGAGAATTTCTTCCAGTTCCTCTTTTTCCTCAAGGGCTGGGCAGCAGGTCCCAATTTGCCCTTTGAGAAACATACTTATATTTGGTTTGTTGTCAACAGCAAATTTCCTTACTCCTGAAAGGGTGAAAAAAAAATCTACATCTAAGGGCGTATTTGCCTCCTTCCTTCCTGAATTCGAAGCATTTTTATCCCTCTCTTCAGTCAAAAGGCTCCCAGAGTGGCTTTCAAGAATCAGTCATTAGGCAACCCATATCCCTAGGCCTACAACCTAAAAGACATGAGACAAGAGGAAAGGAATTGGGAGGGAGAAGGGAAAAAGAAGGGCGGCGGCAGTTGATTCCATTGCCCGGATGGATGGGAATATAGCTACTCTGGATCCAATTGCACTCAGAGCTGATCTACACGCTAGGTTTTTAACATTTTATAAGGGTTATGAAAACTCTTTGGGCCACATGATGCACTCCCTATAACGTTGTATATTTGAGGCTTTTTAAAACTCACTTCAGTTATATACCATGGTTTTACTTTTAATAAATCGTTTTAAGTAAAATAATGTGTCCTTCCTTACCGTTTGTGATTCATGGGGGCAGTGCTTCGTTTACCAGTGCCCAAATGCTTAGCAGTTGATTGGTGGGGAAGAAAGTGGGGCTAAGGAGGAAGTGGGCGAGTGAACTACAACACCCACAATTCTTAGCCCTATACTCGCTAGAGAATGATAGAGGAACAAAGGAGGAAGTGGGTGACTGAACTACAACACCCACAATGCTTTGCCTTAAAATCATTGTAAAAACGAAAGAGAAAGAGACAGGGCAGAAGAGTGTGTGACTGCACACGTCGCTTTAAAGACTGAAGATTTTTTCTCCTGTAATGTGAGTACTCAGTAATGTGGCCTAAGATGTTTTAGAATGCACCTATTTGGAACGTTTTAAAATACTATTTAAAACGTTCCAAGGGCCTGTGTAGATAGGCTCTCAGGTTGCATGGCTACTACTCTTTTCCTAGAGTGCCCCCCTTCCTCTCCACTCCTTCTGCTTCTTTTCGCCTTTTGCTTCCTGACTATGAGTTCAGGCTTAATCTGTTTCTTCTCCCATCCCCTCAGGGAATATGTGTTTTTGAGGAACCATCTTGCCCTGAGGGGTGCAGTGGGTGGGGGGGAGGAGGAGAAGGAGAAAACACAACTAGGTGAGTCGCCACCATCTAGCTCCCCGAGGAGACTCTCACTCTCTCAGTCACCACCATCTTGCCCTGACAGGATGGGAGAATAAATTGATAAAGTTTGCATTCATGGTCAGGAAGCAAAATGATAGTGGGTTCTCTCAGCCATGGAGACTAGGCCTAGCTTAAAACAGTGTCACTGGGTGCTGGAATTGTCCATTTCTGACCATTCAAATTGTTTATCTGTAAAATGCAATGCGCAGTGGGCCTAGGATACCTGAGGGATCATCTCCTCCCACAACAATCTGCCTGCTCCCAAAGATCAGTTGTGGAGACAGTTTTTCATGTCTTGATGGTGGCTGAGGCCATCTGCGCACAACAGAACGCAAGCCTTGCAGAACTCCCTATCTTGGGGGATCCGCCGGGCCCCCTCTCGCTCTGCTTTTTGCTGCCTGGACAAGACAAATATTATTTCAGCAGGCATTTGATCTGTTGGGGTGAGGATTGTTTTGCAACTGCTCACCTAGTTTTTTAGGCTGGTTTTGCCTGCTGCACCTGCCTCTGATTTACTGCTTTTTGTGTTTGTTGTTGGTTGTTAATTTCTGTTGAATTCTCTTGTTTAAAAAACTATTTTAAGCAGCTCTGAAACTGAGTGATGCAAATACAGTGGAAGGACAGTAAGATCTTGCATACATACATACATAACTTTTGTGTCAAAGCAGAATGAAGTTTAGTCTTAGATTTCTTTCATTATTCTGGATGCATGAAAGAGGCGCTTCGCTTGTGTGTTCTGTCCAGATGCAACACGCACTGAGACTTCAGTGTACAAGTTTCTCTGTACATTTATTATTACATGTTAGCATATTGTAGTTAAAAATGTGAAAACTATTCAGAGAGAGAGAGAGAGAGAGAGAGAACAGGCTGAACATATGCCATACTGACAACATGAAAATATATGCAAAAACATTAGCATAATATGCAGATTAAGTGTCCTATATTTTTAGATCCTGGCTCTGTTTACTCTAGACAAGGGTCAGCATTGGGAGAAAGTTCACCATTCACTTGGAATTCTCAATTTATTTATTTCACACTTTACCCCTGTTCTGACACCTAAAGTCAAGTACTGGGCTGGCCCAAGACATTTTGGTGCCTGAAGCTGTAAATCAAACCCTCCTCCTACAAACACCAGTGAACAACCGTGGGGACCTCACCTCAATTCCTCCATTGAGGAATTCCTTGGTTCCTTAATTCCTTTCTCAGGGGTTGGATCTCTTTACCCTTAAAGGCATCCATATTGTTGTATCTTGTGGTGGTTAAGCCGGCCCTATGCTCAGATCCGTGCCGAAACAGACTTTGATATATCCTTTGTACCTGGCAACCATGTGCCTATGCGTGTGTATTCAGACAGTTATGGCGATGACTTACCTGGAGAGAGCGATGGGGAAAAGTAGCTACTGTCTTAAAGGTGATTTACTTCTGAATTGTAAAATCCAGTGCCTGCACTTTTGCAAGCTGTTTCCCAGGGGCTGTGATTTAATGTTTGTTTAGAGATAATTTCACTGGCCTCTGGGTTTACAAGCAACTGTGGTTTCCATGGACCAAAAAGTTTAGCAAGCCACATAGACATAAGAGTTGTTTACTGCAACCTGTATAATCCGTAGGCAATGGGAGGAACCATTGCAATATATTAAATGTCACAATAAAAACCTGGAGAGGGAAGAGAAAGTGAAATTGTTCCTTTCTTGCTTTCTCTTTGAATTGTAGGATTTCAAGGCTAGAAGGAATGGCTCCACAGGTCTTGTTCTTGGGCTTTCTGCTTCCTTTGTTAGAGGCGAGCCCAGTTCTCTCGCACAAGCTCCAGTGAGAGGAGTGGGAGATGTGCAGGAGCACCCTGAGCGGTTTCAACTCACCCATTTATTTCAATGGGGGTTGTACAATATTGTGTCTGGGGCCATCCAATCTTTTAAGCCATTTGCTGCTCTTCCCGTGCTACAGACCTGAAGAGGGGAATTCAAGATTTCTCTTAAAACCATCAAGACAAACAGGGCCAGTGGCAGCGAGCCCCAGTTGCTGCGGCACCTGTGTCCTGCTAGTGGGTTCCTGGTCAACAGCTGGTTGGCCACTGTGTGAACAGGGTGTTGGACTAGATGGACCCTGGGTCTGATGCAGCATCTGGGCTCATCTTCATTATCACAAGATAACATGGTCATGGGTTGAGTTGGCACCTTTTCATATGAAGTCTGATGAGCTCATGGAAGGCAGGGGGTTTCTGTCACCAGCCGTGAATAAGTCCCTGGAAGCACTTTGTTAGAGGCAGGTTATCCCTTGAAGACCGGAACGAGGTGGGGGCTGCTGCCTTTCAGTCCTGCTTCTGAGCTGCCTGGAGGCGCTTGGGAAAAGGCTGCTGCACAGAGTCACAAAGGCTGAATTAAAAGGATCATCCTGGGAAACCACGCAGTCCCTGGTCAGATCTGTGTCCTTCACACATCAGCCTCTCTGATAAACAAAATGGGGCGGAAGGGCGATGTCCTCAGTGACAGGAAAGGCTCATGGAATGCCTTTGGAAGCAGACGCTGCCTGATCCAGGAAAAGACCAAAGTCATCCTTGGAATTTTGTCAGGTTTCCTTAGCATCCCGTCCATCATTCTGCAGTGCCATCTGTTCACATTTGCATATTTAATGCGGCTCCATCTCTTATTATCCTTGTGTTGGTGCAATTTGACTGATGGTGCCGGCTGGGTGCCGCCTGTTTCATCTGTTGGTCTCCTTCCCTTCCCCTCCTCTTTGGGAGCAGAGCAGAGTTCCCCTGGTTGCTCCAAGACCCTGGGGGCTGGACCCATCTTCTCAAGGTGGCTGCCATTCCTGGTCTTAACACAGGCACATCGTCTGCTCAAGCCACCTGGACGCTTGAATCGGAAGGTGCACAGAAGAGGTGATACTGGGGAGGGGAAACAATGCTGGGGTGGGCAACACGTTGCTCCTGGGAGCCAAGGTGCCCCCATACACCTCCCTCAACGCCTGCCATCTTGGGGCAATTGGAATCACTGAAAAGGGAGGCTCTGGCCTCCAGCTGCTGTCTGTGCTGCCCCACATGGGCACAGAGACATCCGAAGGGAGAAAAGAGGGTGAGGGGCTGCAAACAAGAGCTTCGGTGTGCAGTCCAGTCCCCCACCCCATGGGAGTGGGAGAGAAGAAAAAATATCAATTTATTTAAGAAATGTCTTATGTGCTTGTTATTATAGAATAATCCCACTGCAGGGTACAAGCAATAAAACACAGTAAAATAATATAACATTGAAAAAAGCATAGTCAAATGGGGGAGAACAGTAGTAGATAAATAACAATTTACACAATGCAGCCAAAGAAAAGAGTGGAAAATTTAAACAAAAGCTTGGGTAAACAAATAGGTCTTTAGCTGGCACTGAAAGCGTGTAAGACTTGGCACCACCTGTCTATGGGGGTGGGGGGTCCACAGTTGGGTGAATGTATCGAGAAGCCCTCCCTTGGGGCGCTGCACACCGAACTCCAGGCAAATGCAGCCCCCCACTCAATCTTAAGATCCAGGCAGGTACATAGGGGAGAAGGTATTCCATCAGGGAACTGGGCCCTTGGCTTTATATGCACCTCGAACTTGGCCCAGAGGTTTATCAGCAGCCAGAGCAACTCCTTCAGCACTCAGGTGATATGTCCCACTCAGCAGCTTAGCTGTGGCATTTGGCACTTGCTGCAGCCTCTCCGGCAGCCCCATGGAAAGAGCACTGTAATTGTCCTGTCTTACGGTTACCAATGTGTCATTCACTATCCTTGCCCAGGAACGGCTGTAGCTGGCATGCCCAATGAAGCCCTTGCTGTGGAGCTCCCTCCGGCTTCCAGAGATAATGATGAGGGGGGAGAGGCACCCCAGCTACTCACCTGATCCTCCAAAGGCAGTGCAGCCCCACCAAGAACAGGCAATTCCCAGGCACAGGAGCCACCTGTGCAGAGTACCTCCGTCATAACAGTATTCAGCCTCTGCTTACTGGCCCTCATTGAGCCCAGCCCTGCATCCAGGGCCTGCACAGCCTCCTGACTCAGATGAGAGCTTTGGCTATTGGGTGGTGTAAAAATGCAATCAATCAATCAATCAATCAATCAATCGATCAATGAGGCTGAGAAATAAAACTGAGTCTCATCAGTGTAGGGAACAACACATTACTCCAAACCTCCTAATCATATAGATGTTGGACAGCATCAGAGACAGAATGGAACTCTGAAGGGTACCACAATTTGACTTCCAGAGTCCTGAGGTTTGGTCACCGAAGGCTATCGTCTGGACATGACCCTGCATGTAGGAGGATAACTACTGTAACCCCATGCCCTCAACTCCCAAGTCTCACAGTCGGCATGCGGATGAGCAATTTTATCCCGAAAGTGCCTTGCAGATGTCTATGGGCTCCAACAATCCATATGGTGAGATAGATGTTAAAAGACCCCAAACAGAACAACTTTGTTGAGTGGCAATGGAGGCAATAAAGAAAGCCTCATTCGCAGCCCTCTCTGCCCCACAGTAGGCATGGCTGTGCACTCTAGCCTGTGCTCAATCATCCTCATGGAGAATTTGCTAATCCCTATGCTGTAGCTGTTATCTGGCTGGCTTCATCTCCTGCAGCTCTGCTGAGAACCAGGGAGCTTCCAGGCTCCAAGTGATGAAGAGGGTGCTTAGCAGTGATCCTGTTGATCTCTTCCCAACATTCCATAGTGAGACTAGGGTATCCGTAGGATTGCCAGCCCTGTCATCTGGGAAATCCTCCAGAGCATTCTGGAATACTTCAAATCCCATGAGACTCTGGGAGCAGACCATCTTCTTCATGGATCCTCCATCCCTGCAGGTGAACACTTTGGCCATCAGTCACCAGGGAGTGGTCTGACCATGACAATGGAGTGATGATAATCCGCTCACCCAGTTTCAGACCACCGCCTTCACACCCCAGCCCTGCATCATGTGTTGGGCTGATGGCATATTGAGAACTTCCCATGGTGACCATGAGGTCCTGAGCCAGCATTGTCCCAACAACCCCAGCATTGTCCTCAAATTCTCCAACACCAGCCCAGAGACCACCTCCACTAGCTCGGATACTCGGTCTGGAGTGGTAGGGCCTCCTGGTGAGGGTAATGGAACCTCTATGACTCACTCATTGTCCCCATCCCCCAAATGGGTGCTGATGCTGAACCAAGTTCTCAGCCTTGCAGAGATGAGGCAGGCTCCCCCCACCCCCAACCAGGTCTTGGTAACACATGCAAGGTCACTCTTCTCATCCATAATTAAATCAGGGAGGTAGAGAATTTATTTTCAGACCAACCTAGCGTTAACCAGCACCACCACCAGACTAGAGGGCAGGTTGACAGGGCAACCTGATGGCGTCTGGCCAAGGGGACAATTTCCAACCAGTGATCCTCATCTCTCCTCACCCAGCCAGAACCACCCATGCCATACCTCCCCCTACCCATCAAAATTGGAATTTGGGCACCACCATCCTCCAACCCCATTACACAAAAAGGCAGTAATGCCCAACACAGCAGTGCCAACAAATAAGACGTGCAAAGACATGGAAGACTAGATTCTTATAAAATATTGGCAATATAAAACCAACTGCAGACAAGAGCAGATATTAAATATAGAGTAAGAAGACGATGGAAGGTAGCACAGGAATGAGAGAGAGATGGGGTGAAAGCAGCCCAGAGATAGAAAGCAATGAGAGCGAGAGAGAGCACTCAAATACATATGTGCACCTATGAGCCCCAAAAGTTTGGGACCTCTGAGCTATAGGGTATTTTCAGACTAGTGGCTATGTAGGCTGAGCATAAGATGAGAGTTCACAGCATTAACACTCAAATGAATTCCTGCTTCAGATGTGCAGGAGAATCTATTGGGTCATAGGATTTCTTGTAGAGAGCAGCTTCAATGCTCTGCCTCTCCTTTCAGCACAGGCTGCCTACTACACACAGAGGCCCTTTCTACACCATAGGGGTGTAGAGGGAGGGAGGGAGGGACAGTGATCCCAGAAGTACCTAATGCACACCATCGGCGCACAGGGAAGAAGGGAGGGCAATCCTGGAAGTACCTAATCCACACCATTGGCACACAGGGAGCAGCCGGAGGCCAATCCAGGCAAGAAGCCTGGTGTGGAAAGGGCCAGAGTCCTCATTTGCTGGTCTAGTGAGGGGAAGAAAAGAGAAGTCCGTCATCTCGGGCCATCACCTCTCCCTTCTTGGCCCATCCCAGTTCCCACTGAAACTCATCATCGGGATATTAGTGGCCCATCCACTAACACCACACTTCAATTGAAGTTGCCTCAGGCCCTCAGGGCACCACACTGATAATTTCAATTTATTGAAATCGTACAGTCAACAGTTACAGGAGTTGGAAGGGGAACTTGTGTGGTGGTTTAGTGCTATTGCATTAATATTTTAATAAAAATATAGGAAAGATACTCTACAACAACGGCCAGAGTGCCAGGTTGCCTAGTCCTGCATGAAGACAATCTACCTCTGTGGAGATTGTGCTATTGTTCCATGTACCACTGTTTCACCAAAAACCGTCAGAGCTGTTGTATAAAGATGCTGAAGGCAGAATGCAAATTAGGTCCCCTCTACAAGGATTCGCTTTTGCGCCCGGTTAGGCGATTATGCGCATAATCGCTGAAGCACATTTACACCTAATACCTCTGCACGAGAGGTGGCGAGAGGCAGCGAAGCGCATTAACAGATGACCAAAATGCGCTTTACAAGTAGTTAATGTGCATAAGCGCTTGTTCACATAGGCAAAATGCGCTTTAACGGCCGGAGCAAAATAAAACTCGCGATTTAACGCGCATTCGATAATGCGCATAATCGGAGAGATAACGCGCCTCTACGCCCGATTTGCGCTCCGTTCTTGTAGAGGTAATTTTTTTAAAGCGCCTTGAAAGAGCTTTAAACCTCTCTTGTAGAGGCAGCCTTATACTCAGCTAAACAAACCAACACACCAACCCAACCCAATCCTGCTTTTGGAAAATAAACCTGAGAAGGCCGGGATGCCATAGAAACACTCCTGTAATCAGATCTTTTGCAATTATTATTATTATTATTATTATTATTATTATTATTATTATTTCTTCTAACCTGCCTCTCCATCCATGTCGAGATGGGGAACAACAATAAATATAAATACAAGAATCATAAAATTGATAAAACATTAAAACAAATAAAAACAAACACATTATTAAAAACTTCTTAAAATTCAACTGGATAGACCTGCCGGAAGAGATCAGTCTTCACAGCTCTCTTAAATTCAAGAAGATCGCTAATTTGTCGAATCTCCTCTGGCAGGCCATTCCACAGTCTAGGTGCGGCAGAAGAGAAGGTCTTCTGGGTAACGCTCGTCAGCCTAGTTCTGGCTGATTGAAGTAAATTCTTCCCAGAGGACCTGAGTGTGCGGGGCGGATTGTACGGAGGAAGGCGATCCCGCAGGTAACCTGGACCCAAATCATGTTGCGCTTTCAAGGTAATGACCAACACTTTGTACTTCTCCTGGAGACTAATTGGCAGCCAGTGAAGTGATTTTAAAATTGGTGTAATATTGTCACTGATAGGTGTACCAGTGACCAACCTGGCTGCCATATTTTGAACTAGTTGAAGTTTCCGGACTAGGCACAAAGGTAGCCCTATGTACAGCGCATTGCAGAAGTCAAGCTTTGAAGTTACCAGCGCGTGCACTACCGTCTTTAGGTCTTCCAACTCTAGGAAGGGGCGCAGCTGGCGTATCAGCCGAAGCTGATAGTAGGCACTCCTGGCCGTCACATCTTTCTGGGCTGTCATTCGGAGCGACGGATCCAGGAGCACCCCCAAGCTGCGAACACAGTCTTTCAGGGGTGTGTAACCCCATCCAGAACTAGTTGACACACCTCCAAACCCAGGTTGGGACGTTTGACAGCAAGCACCTCCGTCTTGTCTGGATTCAGCTTCAGTTTGTTCTTCCTCATCCAGCCCATTACTGCCTCCAAGCATTCATTCAGAGGAGACACACTATCCTTAGCTGACGATGTTGTCAAAGGCATAGAGAAATATATTTGGGTGTCATCAGCATACTGATAGCACCCCGCCCCATGCCTCTGGATGATCTCTCCCAGTGGTTTCATATAAATGTTAAACAGCATTAGGGAAAGGATGGCACCTTGTGGTACACCACATAGCAGCTCCTTCTATGAAGAGCAGCTATCCCCAAGCATCACCATCTGGAACTTGCCTGAGAGATAGGACCAGAACCACTGAAGCACAGTGCCCCCGATTCCCAATCCCTCCAGATGTTCCAGAAGGATACCATGATAGATGGTATCGAAAACCGCTGAGAGGTCCAGGAGTACCAACAGGGACACACTCCCCGTTAATACTAAGGCGTAGATCATCCACTAAGGCGACCTGCCCTGGAGCCAGTTTGAAATGGGTCTAGAAAATCTGTATTATCCCAAACTGCTTGGAGTTGGAAGGCAACTGCCTTCTCAATCATCTTGCCCAAAAGTGGAAGATTTGATACTTGCCTATAGTTATTAAGGTCCAGGGGGTCCAGGGAGGGTTTTTTTTTAGAACCGGCCATACTACTGCCTCTTTTAAACAAGTTGGAAAACTCCCCTCCCTGAGACATGCATTAATAATATGTTGTAGATGTGATCTAACTGCTAGGGATGTGCACTGGATCGGACCCGATCCACGATCCGAGTCCGGTCCAGTGGGAAATCGGATAAATTATCCGATTTCCGATCCCGCAGCTGGATCGGCCGATCCAATCCGAACCGGTCCGAAAAAGCTCCGAACCGGTTCGGCGGATCGGCAGATCGGCGGGCGCCCACTGGCGCCCACCGCCGCTTCCATTGGCGGGCGCCAGCGGGCGCCCGCCGATGAAAGTGGACAGCGGGGGGGGGGAGGAGGGGGGCACTTACCTTCTCGGCCCGGTGGCTCCCGTCCGGCGCCGGCGCCTACTACTACTAGCAGGCTCCGCGGCCTGCTCTAGGGTGGCGCGCCGGGTGATGTCATCACCCGGCGCGCTACTCTAGAGCAGGCCGCGGAGCCTGCTGGTAGTAGTAGGCGCCGGCGCCGGACGGGAGCCACCGGGCCGGGAAGGTAAGGAGGGGGTGCGTGGAGGGGAGGAGGGGGCGCGCGGAGGGGGGAGGGGGGAGGGGGGCCCTTACCTGCCCGGCCCGGCGGCTCCCGTCCGGCGCCGGCGCCTACTACTCCCAGCAGGCTCCGCGGCCTGCTCTAGGGTGGCGCGCCGGGTGATGTCATCACCCGGCGCGCTACTCTAGAGCAGGCCGCGGAGCCTGCTGGAAGTAGTAGGCGCCGGCGCCGGACGGGAGCCGCCGGGCCGGGAAGGTAAGGAGGGGGTGCGTGGAGGGGAGGAGGGGGCGCGCGGAGGGGGGAGGGGGGAGGGGGGCCCTTACCTGCCCGGCCCGGCGGCTCCCGTCCGGCGCCGGCGCCTACTACTCCCAGCAGGCTCCGCGGCCTGCTCTAGGGTGGCGCGCCGGGTGATGTCATCACCCGGCGCGCTACTCTAGAGCAGGCCGCGGAGCCTGCTGGAAGTAGTAGGCGCCGGCGCCGGACGGGAGCCGCCGGGCCGGGAAGGTAAGGAGGGGGTGCGTGGAGGGGAGGAGGGGGCGCGCGGAGGGGGGAGGGGGGAGGGGGGCCCTTACCTGCCCGGCCCGGCGGCTCCCGTCCGGCACCGGCGCCTACTACTCCCAGCAGGCTCCGCGGCCTGCTCTAGGGTGGCGCGCCGGGTGATGTCATCACCCGGCGCGCTACTCTAGAGCAGGCCGCGGAGCCTGCTGGAAGTAGTAGGCGCCGGCGCCGGACGGGAGCCGCCGGGCCGGGAAGGTAAGGAGGGGGTGCGTGGAGGGGAGGAGGGGGCGCGCGGAGGGGGGAGGGGGGCCCTTACCTGCCCGGCCCGGCGGCTCCCGTCCGGCGCCGGCGCCTACTACTACCAGCAGGCTCCGCGGCCTGCTCCAGGGTGGCGCGCCGGGTGATGTCATCACCCGGCGCGCTACTCGAGAGTAGGCCGCGGAGCCCGCTGGTAGTAGCCGCCGGCGCCGGACGGGCCGAGAAGGTAAGCAGTGGCGGGGAAGGGGGCTTACCCCCCCCCCGGAGCCGTCCGCTTCTATCCGCTGGCGCCCGCGGGCGCCAGCGGATGGAAGCGGGCGGCCCCAGGGGGGGTAGGGAGCGCGGGGGAGGGGGTTTACCTGCCGGGGCCGTCCACAGCGGACGGCCCCGGGGGGGGGGAGGGAGTTAGGCCCCCCCTTACCCACCCGCCGCCATTTTTTCCTCATAGACTTGCATTGCAATGCAAGTCTATGGGGAAAAAAATGGCGGCCGATCCAAAAATGTACGATTTTTGGGTCGGGATCGGACTCGATCCGGTCCGGGGGGCCTCCGATTTTGTCCGAACCGGTCCGGGACAAAATTGGAGGTCCCGATCCGGGTCCCGATCCGATCCGGGGGGTCCGTGCACACCCCTACTAACTGCATCTCCTCCCTTGGACGACCAGCCAAGAAGGACAGGGATCGAGAGGGCAAGTTGTCCTCCTCACTTGTCCAAGCAGCTTGTCCACGTCCTCAGTACTCACCAACTGAAACTGATCCAGTGTAATTCTACTCGCGGAGTTACTGGACACTCCGTTATCAGCTTCTGCTATAATGAGGGCGTCTAAGTTGGCTCTTATCCAAGAGATTTTATCTGTGAAATGATCATTAAAGGCATCACAGTGAACTGCTGAAGGCTCTAAAATCGGGTTCAGGGGGAAAAGTGCCTGACTTAGACCCCTCACCACCCTGAACAGTTCTGCTGGATGCGAGTTCGCAGACGCAATGCGTGCTGAGAAGAAAGCTTTCTTCGCTGCACGTATTGCCACTCCATAGGAACGAAGATGTTCTCTATGTCATGTCTTGTCAGATACAAGTCGAGTTTTCTGCCATCGGTGCTCCAGTTGTCGTCTTTCCTGCTTCAACCCCCTGAGATCTTCAGTATAACAAGGTGCCCGATTAGAAGTGGGTCAGAGAGGACGTTTGGGGGCGATCGTGTCGATAGCCCTAGTTAGGTCTTGATTCCATCTGTTAACTGGGGCTTCTACAGGATCGTCGACGACACCAGCCATATCACCCTCTAAGGCTTTCCATAATCCAAGAGGATCCATCAGCCTTTGAGGGTGGACCATCTTAATTGGTCCGCCACCCCTGTAGGGGCGAGTGGTAGCCATGATACTAACCCTGACCAGAAAATGGTCTGTTCATGACAACATGGAGGTATTTATCACCTCTGCCCACAGATCTATCTGTTTGGAACTGAAAACAGCATCGAGGGTGTGACCTGCTGAATGTGTAGGTCCAGAGACTAATTGGGATAGGCACATGTTTGTCATGGATGCCATGAGCTCCTGAGCTGCACCTGACAAACTGGTCCCGAATGAGATGTTGAAGTCACCCAGGACCAACAACCTGGGTGAATCCAACACCAGCTCCGAGACAAGTTCTGTGAGCTTGGCCAGGGAGTCTGATAGGCAGCAGGGTGGCCGGTACACTAACAGAATCCTTAGTGTATCCCTGGTCTTCAGACTCAGATACACACACTTGATGTGATTCAATTCCCAGAGAGGAAGTCTGGTCAGGTTAAGGTTATCTTTGTAGACCACAGCTACTCTGCCCCCCCCACTTTCCCTCACCTGCTCACTGACACAGTACCCCGCTGGGAGGGCCTGGGCCCATGTCAGGCCACTGTCATCTCCCAGCCAGGTCTCTGTGAAACATGCCAGGTCGGCCTTCTCATCTAGAAGATCATGGATGATGTTTGTTTTATTTTTAACCGACCTGGCATTACATAAGAGCAAGGAAAGGTTCTGTGGGTGGCCTGGTTCGTTCTCCAAGTTCCCCGGGGTGGCAGGGTGACCGGAAGGTAAGATGGGTGTTAAATACTAGGGGTGTGCACTGGATTGGCTCCGATCCACGATCCGGAGCCGATCCAGGGGAAATCGGATGCAATTATCTGATTTCCGATCACCCCACTGGATCGTCCGATCTTTTCCGAACCGGTCTGGAAGGACCCAATCCGGTTCGGAAAAAATCAGAGGATCGGCGGGCGCCCACTGGCGCCCGCCGCCACTTCCATTTGTGGGCACCAGCAGGGGGGCCAGGTGAGGATTGCTGGGGGGGGAGGCTTACCTGGGAGGGCTGTCCACTTCCATCGGCGGGCACCAGCGGGCACCCACCAATGGAAGCAGATTGCCTGGCCAGGTGAGGATCGCGGGGGGTAGGAGGGAGGGAAGGAGGGGGCCCACTTACCTGCCGGGGCATCTTCTTTCTTCACCTGCCGGAGATCTACTGAGGACTAGGCTGTGAAGCCTAGTTCTCAGTAGATCTCCGGGAGGTGAAGGAAGAGGACGCCCCGGCAGGTAAGGAGGAGCGTGAGGGGGAGGCTTACTTGTCAGGGCCATCTGCTGCCATCCGCTGCTGCCCGGGCGGCAGCGGATGGCAGAGGATGGCCACGGCAGGTAAGGAGAACCGCGAGGGGGGTTATCTGCTGGGGCCATTCGCGGGTGCCCGTGGGCGGCCCCGGGAGGTAACCACGGGGGGGGGGGCGGGACAGGGAGGGGGGAGTTAGGCCCCCACTCACCCACCCACCGCCATTTTTTCCCATAGACTTGCATTGGGGGAAAGCTTTCTTTCCCCCAATGCAAGTCTATGGGAAAAACAAAAATGGCGGCCGATCCAAAAATCGGATGTCCGATTTTTGAATCGGGATTGGGCCCAATCCGGTCTGGTCCGGGGGGGCTCCGATTTTGTCCGATCCGATCCGGGACAAAATTGGAGGTCCCGATCCGGGTCCCGATCCGATCCGGGGGTCCCTGCACATCCCTATTAAATACCCATCTCTCCTTCCCCTGTAACGGCACTTCACCTTGCCAATGCCATATCTCCCTCAGCCCTGCACAACGTGTATTGCTGCTCCCAGACACATTCCAGTCACCGGTCAGCTGGCTCCGGTATTCTCACTCCAGCCTCTGTTCAGATTGGGCTTCTGAGGAGGATCTTTTGCAATGATCAATTGTAGTGCAGCTCAGAAACAGAAACCTGAGAGCCAATTGGCACTTGACTTTTTATACTACGATACAAGAGATATCCAAGATGAAGGATGTAGACAAAGACGTGCCTCCCTAGGCAGATTCACCCTTCCTTGTGTTTTGGCCAAGCGTTTGCCCCACCCCCACACCACAGCACCTAGGATGTTTGTCCAGTTTAATTTTTACTCAGTGCTTTTTTAAAAAGCCATCCTTATATTTTATTTAAACTAGAAAACTTCTTCCCACAGTGCATAGTCAAACGGTGGAATTCAGTAACGCAAGATGTAGTGAGGGCCACCAATTTGGATGGCTTTAAGAGGGACTTGACAAGTTAATGGAGGAGGAGGAGGAGGAGGAGGAGAAGGCTATCATTGGCTACTAGTCATCATGGCTATCTGCCACCTCCAGTGTCAGAGGCAGGATGTCTCTGTATGCTGTATGGAGAGCAGAAGTGGGAGGGGCTTTTCTGCAATTAGCTGCAAGTGGAATGAAAGCAGGGGTTCCATGCCAGTATTCCTGTCAGAAGGCACTGAGCAGCTACGCTGTCTCTCTTCCTTAATGGATTTTGTTCTGGTAAGACAAAGAGAGGGGAAACAGCAGTGGGAAAACATGGGAGAGTGACAAACTGATGATGATGTACAAACTGAAGAAGGTAGAAAAACCTGGAATGCAACAGGCTGACAATGTCATCTGGAGATTCTGTAAAAAGTGAGTGAACAAATGGACCAATTCCAGAGAAAGAGGCTGGTGTGGAATCATACCCACTCATAGGCTGCCCATGCTGTTCGCCACACTAACACATTCAGTGGCTTCCTTAAATGAAAAATGTAAATAGAAATTGGGATGGCCCACCCCACATTCTGTGTTTAATACAGGGAAACCCCTCTGTTTAAATGTGCATGTGCCTTTCCAGGGTGACGGCATCCCAGTGTATTTTGCCATCTTAATTCTGCTTTTCAGGGTGCATTGGATCTCAGTGGCTGAATGTTTTGCAGGCCTTGTTGAGAAGCTGCTTGATACGTGTGTGTGTGTGTGTGTGTGTGTGTGTGTGCTTAGCTGCACATCACTCTGACTGCTCACAGTCTGCTGCCGTCTCTGCAGGAGGCCTGGCTGATACAAATCATTTCTCCACTGAGCTGAGTAATGACGCAGCAGTTTGGGTCGGGGTCCACACCTCAAAGTGATGGAGGGTCATTGGCGAGGGGAAGTTGAGGTGAATGTCACGTCAGGAAAGGAGATATATGAACAAGGCGGCCAGATGTTTTCTCCACAGGTACAAACTGTCTCCCTGCGATGGAAGGGAAGCGGGCTACTTAGAATCATAGACTCATAGACTAGTAGAGTTGGAAGGGTCCTACAAGGCCATCGAGTCCAACCCCCTGCTCAATGCAGGAATCCACCTTAAAGCATCCCTGACAGATGGTTGTCCAGATGCCTCTTGAATGCCTCTAGTGTGGGAGAGCACACCACCTCCCTAGGGAATTGGTCCCATTGTCGTACTGCTCTAACAGTTAGGAAGTTTTTCCTGATGTCCAAAAGGAATCTGGCTTCCTGTAACCTGAGCCCATTATTCCGTGTCCTGCACTCTGGGATGATGGAGAAGAGATCCTGGCCCTCCTCCGTGTGACAACCTTTCAAGTATTTGAAGAGTGCTATCACGTCTCCCCTCAGTCTTCTGTTCTCATGGCTAAACATGCCCAGTTCGTTCAGTCTCTCCTCCTAGCGCTAGATCATTGGAACCATTCAACTGCCAGGAAATGAGGTAGAAGAGGGAGGGAGGCACACCATGCCATACATTCCTCTAAGCAAGTAGATAGACTGGCTCCATGTAAAATAAATGATAATAAAATGGGCTCCATGACTGCCTAATGCTGCTCTGCAAGTTTGGATTGTGAACGGGCACATTTTCAAGGCTTAGCTTGAGTTAGGGCTCACCCGAGCTGCGCCGAGCTTAACACTAGGACCTCTTCTCAACGTTAGACCTTGGTCCTGGAATATGCGAGGTAATACTGCAGGAGTAATTGAACACTGAAACCGCCCAGAGAGCTTCGGCTATGGGGCGATATACAAATGTAATAAATAAATAAATAAATAATAAATAAATAAATAGCTTCTCCCTCAACAGGGAGTAACTCCAAATAGCTTTCCACAGAACCAAGATCAACAGCACAACCTATAATGCAAGGTTTGTTCAGAAGTAGGCCCACTCAGTTCAGTGGGGCTTATTTCCAAGGAAGTGCACAGAGAATTGGAACTTACAGCCAAGTGCTTCCAGTGTAGAGAACGCCAGGCAAATATGAACATGAGCAACAAATCACCTGTGAAAAGTTAGTATTATCTTATATACATAATTCAAAGTGGGGTGTTAGTCAGTCATCCCTTTTTGGCTGCCTTTCCGTTGACCAATTCTCATGAAACACACTTCATTGGAAAGCCCTTGACACACAAATTCCACGAATAACAACGGTTTTCACTATCATTCAAAGTTGGGAGTTTATTCATGGCCTTTTCGCCTTCTGTGCTCCCCCCCCCCCCCCAGACCTTTTTCTGTACTGAAAATGGCTCAAGGGCCTCTGTTTAAACGTACTCCGAGTTACTGACTCACTTTGTTTGAAAATGCAACATCTCCTCCTCTTCTGTTCTTCAGGCGTGAGCAAGAGAAAAGCTACTTTCCCCATCAGCGAATCTTGAACTGGGAATGTGGGGGGAGGGGAGGGGAGGAGATGGATTGTTGGTTTGGTAATCATTCACAAGATGCAGCAGGTTGGCTCCCAAAGATTCTTTAAGCTGGCTCTCGTCTATATATAGGTCAGTGCTTTTGTAAACAGAACATGTCTAGTGGGACTTGGCCTATATTTCCCCTTCTAGGCACCACTTGTATATTTGAAGAAAAATTAGCACTAGATCAAAGTTGATGCAAATATTCATGGATTGATAGGGAAATGTTTGTCAGCTGCTGGATCTGCTCTGCTAACAAATTAAATTGGCCGCTAGTCACCAGATTAGGACTCTCCATCACAGCCAGGCCGCCTTGCAGTTAGGAGTGGTGGAACCCAAATCCAGACTTCAAGGATGTATATCCTGCAGTCCAGTTCTCTGAGGACACTTGTCAAAGCTTGGAGTCCAAAGTCCGGCAAGCAAAAGACAGTGCTCTGTTGGCCAGCCACTGGCAGAAGGAAGCTAGGTGCTCAGCATTTATACCAGGCCTAGCCAGGCCTAAATTATCATACTGACTGCCAACCTGCAGGGCTGAAGCTACACTTTTTTCTTCCCTTTTCTGTGCTGACGAGGACTCCCAATCTGAGGTAGATCACAAGGCTAGCTCCTAGTTTCAGGTTGTGAGGTTCTTAATCTAGGGTGACCAGATTTTGGAAACCAAAATCCCGGTCGTCCCCCCGCCACCCCCCCAAAACACCCCCCCACCAAGCCACCCCCCCCAAAAAACACCAGCCTGGACCTACCGGGTTCTCTTCCTCTGCCGCCCGCGTCGGGTCCTCCGCTGCTGCCCCCGCCGGGTCAGCTGCCGCCCCCAGGTCCCCCGCCGCCACCGAGTCTTCCTCCACCACCGCCAGGTCCTTTGCCGCCGCTGCCGGGCTCGTAAGGCCAGAGGCTGTGTGGAAGAGGCGGGAGAGGGCTTATTACATCACTTCCGGATCCGGCCCTCTCCCGTCTCTTCTGCGCGGCCTCTGGCCTCATGAGCCCAGCAGCGGCGGCGAAGGACCAGGTGGCGGTGGAGGACCTGGCGGCGGCGGCGGACCCGGCAGCAGTGGTGGCGGAGGAGCCCGGGAAGCGCCCGCCCCAGCAGGTAAGTGCCCCCCCCTCACGCCTTGCGCTCCGGAGGGAAGTGGATGCCCCTGCAGGTAAGGAGCGCAAGGCGTGAGGGGGGGCACTTACTTGCTGGGGCGGCTGCTTCCCGGGCTCCTCCGCCGCCACCGGGTCTACCGCCGCTCGTCGCCGCTCACTGCCACCGCTGCGTGACCCCCCGCCACCCTGGTTTCCCCCCACCGCCCCCCGGTTGGCCCGGATCGGCCTAGG
This sequence comes from Anniella stebbinsi, assembly GCA_029215795.1. Taxonomy (NCBI): domain Eukaryota; kingdom Metazoa; phylum Chordata; class Lepidosauria; order Squamata; family Anniellidae; genus Anniella; species Anniella stebbinsi. Next base: position 95,524,605 of record JARDYH010000007.1, read on the forward strand.
TTTCCCGGTTAGGACTGGGAAACCCCGGGCGATCTGGGCACCCTACTTAATCGAAGTCTCCTGATGCAACCCTGCTTCCACACAACACTAGGTATGGAGAACGTGATAAAAGAGCCAGAGTGGTGGATGTGGAATGTATACGATGTGGGTCCAAACCTGAGAGGATCCAAGACTGCTCTTTCTCCTGCTCAGCCTCAGTTCCTACTCTATAGAATGAGAGCGGCCTACTCAAAGAGATGTTGTGAAAACAAGCTGAGTTCCCCTCTTGACGAGGAGCTGTGATTTGTGGAGGTGTGCAGACCAGCTGCGAAGGGAGAAAGCAGTAAGGAGCAGTTACTGGTAAGGAGCAGTTGTACAAGTTCAGCAGCAGCGTCTTCTTCCCAGGAGAGGACTGCTGAGCGAATGAGTGCATTGATGGGGTGGGGCCAAAGAGGCAGACCCAACGGAATGAGATCTCTCCTTTGTTCTGCCTCCAGTTCAACCTGAGGCTCCCAAAGACTGGCCTGCCATGCAGCTCCAGGACTGCAGTTGCTGACTTCCCCACCCATCCACTTCCGTCAGTAATATGTCTTGCAGGGGCAGAACCGGTCGCCAGTTAATGGGGCTGGGAAGGAATTTTACCTGCATACCAATTGGCAAAGACTGTGCAGGGTTTTTTGTCTTCCCCATTGCAAGATTAATTCTATTGTAAACAAGCTGATCTGGACTATCAGAATTTTGTGTGTATGTATGCTTCATTTGATAAAAAAAAAAAATCACAACTTACATAGGTGTGGTTAGAAATGTTGCAAAAGTCTGCCCAGTCATGGGCCCAGGCAGATGTGTCTGATGCTGGGACAGATCTGCGCTTGAGTGCTCATGAGCCCCCAAGAGCACTTGGGTGTGGGTCCACCCTGCTTTCCAGATTGCACCCTTTCCCCCCATTGCGTTAATGGCAGCAGCCGTTAATGCAGCAGGGGAAAATGCGCAATTTCCTCGGCCTTGGGGAAATTGCGCGTTGCCCCCTCAGCTGATGTGGGCTTTAAAGGCCCTATTAACATTTGTGTTAATAGGGCTGTTAACGTCACCCTTGGGGAGGGGTGAGAAACACATGATTTCCCCAAGGTTGAGGAAGTTGCGCACTTTCCGGAGGCTCTGGAAAGCGTGCTTCCCCCATGCCAATGGTGGCCTTAAAGGCCCCATTAATGCAATGGCACCCTTGCATTAAAGGGGCCTTTAAGGCCCCCATCGGTGCAAGGGGGAAAGCATGCTTTCTAGAGCCTCCGGAAAGTGCGCCATTTCCCCTGCTGCAATAATGGCAGCCGCCATTAACGCAGTGGGGGAAAGGGCTGAAGCTGGGTGAGCAGCTGCCAAGTGTTCATGAACTTCGTGAGTGCTCAGCAGGGGCTCACATGGTTTGGCTTGTGGGGGGCGGGCCAAGGCGTTGGGTGACATGATAGCCATTGGGCTGGAGCCATTGTCAAGGGAGAGCGAGACCGGGCAGTCTGCTCCCCCACGCTGAGGATTCCTGTAAGGGATCTTTTGCATCTGGCCACCCTAACCAATATCCTTCATATATGCCTGGAGGAGAATGCTTTCCCAGGAAATAAAATTCTTATGACTGCAGAAATTTGATGGAGAAAATCTACAAATTCTGATAGAGCTCCAGCCAAGAGCTCTGCAGGCTGGGGCTGATAAGGTTTACCTGGGCCAATAGCTCAGTTGTTAGAAAACCTGCTGTGCCTGCAGAAAGCTGCAGGTTCCATCCCCGGCATCGCCAGGTAGTGCTGGAAAGACTCCCTCCTGAAACCCTGGAGAGATACAGCCTGTCAGTGTCATCAATAATGGGGCAATTCTGGGCTAGGTGGGCCGATGGTTTGACTCGGTATAAAAGCTTCTCTGCGCAAACCTCTTAATCTGTTGCATCTACTTTCGGTTTTGTTGCAGAATTGAGATCCAAGCCCTACAAGGGGAGCATTTCTTTCTTGCTTTTCTGCTACATAACCTCTAGGTGGCTCTGTGGTATAGTGGAAGAGCCCAAATGCAAAAGTGAAAAAAGCAGTTTCTTTCGCTTTTACAATTAAATACTGCATTTCCCCTGCTCTAAAAATACTCACCGAAAGTGTTCTTTAGACACAGAAATGAAACTAGAAAGTCACATCATTGTCTAAAGAAGCCATACATAACTGTGAGTAGAGAATGAAGAGCACACTTTGGCTGAATTCGGACAACACGATAGTCAATGGTGGGTTGAGTAGCCAACTCACAGTTGATTATTTTGTGGGTACTCCCCACACAATATATTCCTACACAACTGTGGGTGGTTGGGGCTGGCGTTGAGTGGAATAATAGTCAACCCAGCATTTGACTGACACAGCCCCCACCCCTCTCCCCACCCTCAGTCCTCCCAATACTATCCCAGCAGCCTCTGCAAGTTGTATCAGTTGTAGCAGAGTGGCAGCCGCCGCTTTGGTCGCTCTTGCCACCTGCCTCTAAGGGCTTGTGTTTTAACCCACTCACCACATGCCATTAACCCACTCACTCCTCCACACAACACTTTAAACAACTGGCTTTGAGCTAAACAACTTGCAAGCCAGTTGTTTCTCTCAGTTGTTTATTTGGGCGGATTAGCATACCGTCAGTAGTTTGTGAGCGGCGTGTTACCCTCCACACAACACAATAAGCAACACAACTGACTATTGTTCCCGCCCCCCGCCTCAGTTGCTTCATGTGTCATCCGAATGCAGCCAGCTTCTGATAGTCCTGTATTTGAATACCAGAGGGAGGTGAGACACCCAACAACAGGAGAGAGCCAGGGACTTCCTGCTCTGATTGGTGAAGTTCCAGAAGCAACTGGCGTTCCATTGCTGGAAATAGAAGGCTGGACTAGATGGTGCCTTGATATAGTTATACAGATATATAGATATATATATATATAGTTATACAGTTATATAGATATACAGGGCTCATGAAGTGCAATCCTATCCACATTTATTTAAAAGTAAACCCTATTGCGTTTTTCTTAGTTGTAAGTATGCATAGGATTACGGCCTTATTACATATAATAGTCGATCCGTATGCTTGCTTACTCCTCAGAAACCCCCACTAAGTTCAGTGGGGCCTACTTCCATGTCAGTTTGCATAGGATTACAGTTGGACTAATACTCCAGGCCTGTATGCAGAATTAGAAGCACGTAAGCACACTGGTTTTTGAAAGGTTAGTTAGCATAGCTAATTCTGCCTAAGGTTGGGCTCTCAGGGCTTTATCACACCTACATTTCCCCTCTCCCCCTGGATTTGCTTCTGCAGTTCCCGTTTCCTATGCGAGTTTAACATTTTGATTTACACGGTAAATCAACCTGTGGTACCTGCAATGCCTGCCTGTGCCTTTCGGACTTTGCCCGTTCAGGGATATGTCGAAACAGAAACTAAACCCCCTGACCTCAGGGCGAGAGAGCAGCAGGAGGGGGATAACGTCACGCGAGTCCAGCGCTGAAGAAGTGGAGCAAAGTCGCGGCAGGTGTGCTTAAAACCGCCCGTGTGATAACGACCTCAGAGGGGAGCAGAGCCTGTAGTGAAGCCAGCAAAACTATCTGATCATTTCAGACACACAGCTGTCTGACACAGCTTGATCATACAGCTGAATGTTAAGGAGGGAAAATACAGCTGGACTTTAAGAAGTCAGAGGCTGTCTAGTAAAACTCATCCTTAAAGTGAAATTTTATACCCACATCAGAATAAACCTCAGAAATGGCAAACCTGAAAAAAACACCCACCCACATTTTCCCTTGGTGCAAACCATGTTGAGTTTTAGCTAGGCTGATCAGAGGCTTCCTGGGATACCGCTGGCGCTGGAATTCCCTGGTGCCTCAGTCGGTCGTTGCTAACAGAACCTGACACTTCCCCAGGTTGATAGCATTTTTCTGGGCATTCTCTGGGGAAGGTTGTTGAAAATATGCTTTTTATTAGTGCAAGGCTGCAAGATGCTTTTAGTTTTAGGGGAACCTCCTTGTGGCAGCATAGAGATGTAAGATTTATTTATTTATTTATTACATTTATATACCGCCTGTGCCGCCACAGCCTCAAACACCAGGCCTAGACGAGCACACCCCTCTCAGGCTAAGCACCACCACTTAAATACCTGAGGGAAGGGTAAAAGACGCACCACTTTTCCCTTATAGCAGAGGGGGAAATTGTGTTAAGGGTTTTGAATAAGGTCCTCCTGTGAGTATGTTGGCTGAAGGTGTAATGAGATGTGGTTCTTTATTAAACTTATAGAGCAGGTGACAAAGCCAAGCTGACACGTGGTTTGTGGTAGCAAAAAGAAAAGAAAATATTTATTGTTGTTAACAGTTCTTTTCAAATCAATTTAACACCTGCCTATTCTTAACACTTCTAATAATCTTACTAATAATCCTAAATCCTTACAATCTCTTCACACGCTCCTGACTAGAACACACACAGCTATCTTCCACACAACCAAGACAATAAAATGAAAAGACGTAAAGATAATCTAAACCCCTCCCTCACACTATATAGACTCCTCCCCCTCCCTTTCCCAGCATCATCAGCCACTCAGTCCAGCATTCCGCACTCTCCAGACATGCTAACTCAGACATACTTAGGGAGACAGAAATGTGGGGTATTGTTACACCGCCCCATAGCTGAAGCTCTCTGGGTGGTTTACAAAAATTTTAAAATTAAACATTAAAAAGCCAGTAATTATAAGGACAGATGATTCAATATGCAATATGATTTTTTAGTTACACCAGCTGGACAACGCTGGGATCTCTGCTAAATCTTACGCCGGTTTATTACATTTTGCCAGTACAGAGATGATGATGTACCACAATAATTGTGACACAGACATGACACTATCAGTGCAAGAGCCCAAAATGGATGTGTTGGGGATCTGGCAGCAGAAGAGGGGGCTGAGTTGGAATCCTGGACTTTCTCAGACGTTGCTGTGACCCATGGAACATTAGACTTGTAAAAGAAGAAATGTAAGTTAAAACACTCTCCTGGATTTAACTTGTACATCTCCCTGGAACAGGGCTGCAGCCTCCATTGACACCAACTGCACCACTGAGGGAAATATTCTGTTTTCAACACATTTTATTGATGTTTGGGCTGTGGAGGGGTGAATCCAACTGTTTGCTTCTGTTTCTGCTGCTCATAAGGATCATATTTGTTTATAATGAAAATTCATTTTTGTAACTTTCTTTATATAAAACAACACATAATACTGAATTGCATTTACATTGCCCTTTCCTCTGGTTTTAGATTAGAAATCTCATAACTTTTATCCAATGGAAGAAAAGAAGTTTTAGAGGTTTCTTTTTAAAAGGATAAACAACAGGAGGAGAAAGTCTTGATAGAAATCCATTTCCTATCTAGGTTGCCCTTTAAATATTAAATTTCCTCATCAGGTAGTCATTTGCACTAATACAGCCTATGTGAAATCTTGAAACAGTAGAAGCCTTTAAGGATGGTAAATGGATGCAAATTTAAGAAATGCAGGCGTCACCTCATGACCATCTTTTCATGTCCTCCCCCAGTCTGAGTGAGCTAAAAGTACATTTCATTTTTGCAGTGTTCAAAGTATAAGCAAAATGTCAAGCCTGGCAAGAGTTTTTAATTTGTTAATGCAATCATGGTCCATCAGGATTGCCACCCCTCTTTTTTTCAATGGACAAACCATAAAACCATAAAAATGTACACATGTCATTCAGAGCAGCAATATCATCTCATCGATTTTCTGTCTGCGTGCCTCCCCCAGCCCTTTTCTTTTTGCTAAGTTTATACATTATTGGTTTTTAATCATAAAAATTCAGTGCTGTGGAGATTTAAAAGCCACGGGGAGAACAAAGACCCCCCTCCCACAATCTATTGCTTTTGTTTTTTCTTTTCAGCCAGATGCCCAAATCCAAGAGCATAAAGTTGATTTAAACCGTAAAATAAAGGTGGATTAAAGCAGAGTAGCAAAATGCACCTTTTGTGGTGTGGGATGTTAAGATGCACAGTTGAAGGATGTTTCAAGCAAGTCTCTCCACATGTGTGAGGGACAATCCACTGGGAACTGTGCGAGTGTGTATGTGTGTGTGCGCACTTGCACGCACGCGTAAACACACACATATATGTAAAGCGGAAAGTATGTGTGCATCACGTATGTCCGGAAATGTTTGCCCACTTCCAGATGAGTTAGAAATTTGACACAGTGACTGAGACCTTTATCATACGGGTGGTTTGATCCATACCCACCGCGACTTTGATCCAATTCTTTCACCTGACGTCGTCCCCCTCGTGCTGCTCTCGCGCCCTGAGTGCTCCTTTTTTCCTTCCTCTTTCGAAATATCCCTGAATGGGGATGGTCCGTTTTCTCCCCTCCTCCTCCGCAGGCTGAGCTGAGGTATTGGAGCAAAACCGGCCACGTGTGATCAAAGGGCTACACTCGCACAGGAAATGGAGGGGGAACCTGCATAAGCATAAGCAAAACGGGTAGGTGTGATAAAGTTCACAGTGATAGGTCTGGCTGTACAATGTACCAGAAAAATCTAAAAACACGGATTTTGGGGTTTTAAGTATTTTTAAAGAATTTAATAAAAACCTAGGTTTATGCCTACAACTCCCAGCATGCCTTGGGCAGGAGGCCAGACTTACTGGCCTTTGGCAGCCATTGTGAGTGGCTGCTGCCTGTCTTTTACAACCCCGACTCCTAAGGTTGGTCTTGAGTAGTCAACCCAATTCCACACAAAAGGGAACAACTCACATAAATGGGCTGCATCCATTTGTGGTGCCTCCTCCCACCCTCTGCGTGGTTTTAAAATGTAACTAGATACAACAGCATGACTTTGAGGGGCCAAAAATGCTCAGAGGCACTCCGTCCTGAAATCACTGTTTTCTCAGAATCCAGGGGAAACAAGTGTGTAACCTTTGCCCTTAAGAGGGAGAAAGGGGAGGCACTCTGCGCATGCTCAGAAGCAGACCTGACAAAGGGGGAAAGTGCCCAGCCCAGTCCTGGCCCTTCAGTACAGGCTCCCGCTGTAGCACTTGGTGGGTGAGAAGCACAGGCCAAGGTAGTCTCAGCAGGATTGGCCAGAGCTGGATGCGTCCACTGATAGCCGCTTACCTCCCCTCATTGGCAATGCTACTCCTCGATGATCTATCGAAGAGCAGCCTCGGCAACAACAGGATGTCTCAGAGGATGCAGGCACCTGCGGGCTGCCAAAGGCATGCTGGGAGGTGTAGTACTGGCATGCAGACTGGCTGATTTAAAATAAAGTATGGGTGAGCAAACCCTGACCTCTCTCTAACTGTAGGCTCACCATCTGAAAAGGAGGACAGGGCTCATATAACTTTAACAGTTGTAGAGGAAAGGGAATTTCAGCTGTTGTTATTTGTATGCAATTAGTTCCTGGTGAAATTCCCTCTTCATCACAACAGTTAAAGGTGCAGGCACTATACTAGAGTGTAATACTCAAAACAAGGCTAGAAGTTGCTTATGATTGTTATGTAATAATGCTACTGCACGCACCTTCATACAAAAATAGTCAAACTAAATATTTGTTAAGTAAATGAGCAAAATGCAATTGTAAACCCCATCTAAGATTCCAAACACAACAATAGGTTTCACTTTCTTATCTATTTTTACTAAACTGATAATATTACTACATAGATACATAAACAATAGTCAGTTTCTTTCATTATGTTTGATAACAGTAACTTGGTATCAGCAGTTTTTCCATTACATGTGATAACAACAGTTTAATAACAGCAGTTTGTTTATAACATAAATTATATTTTCATTATGTTTGATATCACCAGTTTGATAACAGCAATTTTTTCATTACATGTGATAACAACAGTTTGATAACAGCAATTTGTTTAGTTAACGAGTATCCGGTAATAGTCTCATTTCGAATTCTTCTTCAGAAACGTCTCATTATTATTGATCATTCTGTAAACATAATAAACATGCTTGAGTTTTATCAAACCCATGTTGTTGAAACCACGAGTCCTCCCCACTCATAATTTTTATTTTAGTGAGTCACTCACCCCCATGTAGGCAACAGACTTTCCCGGGTACGTGTCAGATACTGGGACCTTCGTGTACAGGTTCTTATTATTTTCCAGTTATCTGCTCAATTAAAGAGGAAACATTCAGTCCCATAACCCATATCCCATATATTATCAGGATTATTAACAAAAACAGCCTTACAGACCTGTCTCCCATAGGATACTGCGTTGAGTTGCTCCTGGGTGTTAGCTAGCGTCTGAGTCCAGCTGTACGCAATAAATATTAATTGTCAAGCCTCCTTGTCTTAATTACAGTTTACCTGCCAATCATCCCATGCATTAGAATGATTAAAGGAATGGGGCTAAATCAAGACTCTGATTTAACCACACAGGTGCCACTGTATTGAGTTTAAAAATCCATCTGGCTTCAAGTTGTAACAACAATTTGTCATAGTCATTCCAGTTGTACTTGTGTGACTGAACGACGTCAATTACAAAGAACCTGAAATCATCAAAACCTGTGCTGTTTGGACTCAAAATGTTCTACCAAAGGGGCTTCCAGGATTCGATGCTTTAATTTGGAATGATGTTCACCAATTTTTGTGCAAATCCGGCGGTTGGTTTTTCCTATATATGAGAGACCACATGGACATATAATAACGTATATGGCCAATTTAGTGGCACAGTTTGAAAAATGTCTTAGTTGATACACATGGTGAGTAATAGGATCCTCAAATTCTTTGATCACTAAAGCTAATGAGCATATGGTGCAACCATGGCACCGATAGTGCCCCCTGGTGGACAAAGAAGATCGAAACGGTTTTTCCAAGTCAGAATGTACCAATCTGTCTCGTAAGTTGCTAGTTCTTCTCCAACATCACCTGGCGCGCCACCCTGGAGCAGGCCGCGAAGCCCGCTCGCAGTAGCAGCCGGCGCCGGACGGGAGCGGACGTCCCTGTAAGGTAAGTAGTGGCAGGGGGGAGGGGGCTTACCGCGGTTGCCAGCGGATGGAAGGGGACGGCCCCGGGGGGGGGTAGGGAGCGCGGGGGAGGGGGCTTACCTGCCGGGGCCGTCCACAGCGGACAGCCCCGGGGGGAGGGAGTTAGGCCCCCCCCTCACGCACCCACCACAATTTTTTCCTCATAGACTTGCATTGCAATGCAAATCTATGGGGAAAAAAATGGTGGCCGATCCAAAAATTTCCGATTTTTGGATCGGGATCGGACTTGATCTGGTCCGGGGGGCCTCCGATTTTGTCCGATCCGATCTGTGACAAAATTGAAGGTCCCGATCCGGGTCCCAATCCAATCCGGGGGGGTCCGTGCACACCCCTAATTACTATACTAGAGTGACCATATACAAAAGAAGGCAGGGCTCTGCAACTTTAACTGTTGTGATGAAGAAGGAATATCACCAGGAACTAATTGCATACAAATGACACTGGTTGAAATTCCCTTTTCTCTACAACTGTTAAAGTTATATGAGCCCTGTCCTCCTTTTCAGATGGTCAGCCTATCTAACTGACTTTCTCCAACTGCCATTAACCTTGCTCACCATTCCATTCTAGCCTTAGCTATATCAGTCAATCCTCCATTCACTCTTCTGTCTCAATGGTATAGTCAGCTTTTACATAAAAATCATAAACTTTATTCAGTAAATCTTGATCTGTCTTGGAATGTTGTGGTTTAGTTATGTTAGGAAAAAAACCTCATCACGGCCATGGAAAAAATAATAGTAAAAAAAACCCCTCACTTGGCACTTAAAAGCCATTAATGCAGTCACTAGGCCAGCCTGCCTGGGAAAAAGAAATCCACAAGCAGGGTGCCACAATTAAGATGGACTGCTCTCCAGTTGTCTTCTACCACATCTCAGATGGTGTTCAAAGATTAACACATTATTAAGGGATCTAGGCTTATGCCTACAGCTCTCAGCATGCCTTGGGCAGGAGGGAAGACATCAGGCTTTGGCAGCTATTATCTGGTAGTGTCTCGCCCTCCTGGGCCTGAAGGGAGAGCACATGGGGCCAGCTGCCTCAGTTGCTGGGCCCCATCGGAAGCAGGAGGGGAAGAGGCTGCAGGTCTGGGCCTGTTGTCAGTGGCAACCAAGCTAACCGTCAGCCAGCCAGCTCCCTCAAGGCCTACCTATGGGCATGGATTGCACAGTGTAGTGTGGACTGGCTCAGCCAGACTTCACTTCCCATGAGCTTCAGCAGCAGAACTCCCATTGGGCAAGTCGGGCACCACAGCAAAAGGCATGCCGGGAGATGTACTTTTTGTTTTCTGTGGGGACAAGGAAAATGATGGCGACAGCTTCAAGGCAGGCTTGCCCATGCATTGAGGGTGTTAGGGGGGGTGGGGTGGGAGAAACTAATTTAATTTGTTTTAAAATTACCTCACAGGCCTAGGACAGGCCTACCTTGAAGGGTTGTCATGAAGGTGAGGGAGGAAAAAAAAGAAATGCATTTAATTTATTTAAAGGTGAACTCACAGGCCTAGCACCAGCCTTCTACTTTAAGATGATTACCTCGCAGACATATATTTTACGGGGTCTGTAAATTATGCCAATAAAGTATTTTGTCTTCTGGCTGCTTTTCCTTTTTCATAATAACTTCAGAGCACATACATACAACAGTTCCTCATGTCCACTGAGATCCGCTTCCCTACTGTATGTCATTTTTCAGATATCTGGACAATGCCAGGTCTATTTTGAAAACATATTTTTCGGTTTGCATCTTTTTTAGCTGGTAGAAAGGGTGTTGTTTGTCCTGATTGTTTTTGAAGTTTAGATGGCTGCTCTGGCCAAAGCAAGGCATTTCAGGTAAAACAAAAAATGTGGTTTATCATGAAGCTCTAATTTAAAATACATTTCTTACTAACACAATTTTCCATTGATTCTAACAAAACAATTTACCAACTCAACCAAACTAAAAAAAAAACCAACTTAAAGATGAATAAGGTGCAGAGAACTTTATTATTTATCAAATAAATGTTATAAACATTATTCACAAGCCCGAGCAACGCCGGGCATATCAGCTAGTATATAAATACAGCAGTGTGCAAAAGTCTTAGGCCACTCTGAAAAATGCAAATTGAAGTCATTTATCTGAGCACTAAGTGTTTATTTGTTTGAAAAACATACACAAAGAAATTAATACAAAGAAAATTAACCAAAAAATTAACCAGCCAGTGTCATTTGTATGCAATTAGTTCCTGGTGAAATTCCCTCTTCATCACAACAGTTAAAGTTGCAGGGGCCCTGCCTTCTTTTGTATATGGTCATTCTAGTATAGTGCATGCAACTTTAATTGCTGTGATGAAGAGGGGATTTCACCAGGTACTAACTGCATACAAATGATGCTGGCTGAAATTCCCTTTTCTCTACAACTGTTAAAGTTACATGAGCCCTGTCCTCCTTTTCATCTGGTCAGCCTAAACTCTACTATTCTATGATTTTACATGCCAGAGGTCAAGGAGGAAAACTATTGTCCAGGCATCAGAAGCCAGCTTTCTTTGGTCTTTCATTTGCAGGAGGGCTACAGACATTTTAAAGCAGGCAATTTGCAGTGTGATGCTCATTATTATCCTTCCTTCTGCCTTGGGAAATTCACTGGACTGTGCTGTGGATCATCTCTGTTAAATTGGAAAATGGCTAGTAAATTGACCATTTAAAGCAAGCATTAGAGGCCATGTGACCCCTTCTTTTTCTGATTGGAAAGCAGTTTGCCTTATTAGAGGAGAGGCAATGTTCTCCAGATTGGTTAGGGTCACCCATGTGATCAACCCAAGAAACTTCAGCCTCTAAAAATGGTTACATCTGTTTCCACTTATATAACCATACTGGCTGAGATATCTCTGGGAAGGAAAATTGCGACTGAAGTAGCAGGTGCCTATTGGCTGCAAACAGTACCAAGAAGGTAAAAGCAAGGATTTTCTGCAACATTTGTGGGAAGAACTTTGGCTCAGCTCTATTAAATGCATGAGATGCAACCCCACTGGCAGAGACAGGTCAAGCAGGCATTTAGGAGATGGCCCTTGCTAAGGCTAAAGAGGGATTATGGTAAAGGACATATAACATGCTTGGAAAATAATGATGTGGAGGTGTGGGGACTGTGAGAAACAGCCCTAATAGAGAAAATGCACACCAGAAAATGGATTGCTAGGCCAGGTGGTGTCATGGTGGATGGGACTCTTGGAGAACATCCAGTAAAAGGGTCCTTAAGTGCATAAAACAGTGGTGCTTCTGCATCATCCTTGTTCACTCAGTTTTTACAGAACATCCAGAGACATAGGATGATAACCATAGAGTAGGAAGGGACATGCAGGCTCTGGAATGCACTCACAATACTCCAAATTTGACACCTAATGCAAAATAGAGCAGAACTATTACTTCCTGGTTTTGACAAGTAACTTGAACATGCAGCTGAAGTACTCACCAAAAAAATTAAAAAAACAACCTTTACTAATGAACACACCACCCTTTTCCTTCTTTTGAAAATGGGGACAACATTTCCCGGTTTCCAGTTTTCCAGCTCAGCTAGTTTCCAGGAATTCTCCAAGATGAGATAGAGCAACTCTGAAATAATTCTCTGCAAACTCCTTCAGCATCTATGGATGCAGTTTATCTGGTTCTGGAGACCTGAACTCGGTTAAAGTAGGCAAGACCCTCCTAATTTGTCCTAGTTATCCCATGTTGCTAAAAAAAATAATGCTGTATTCCAGTGATTTGTGTGGTGCACTCCCACGGCTTTTCAGGCCTGATTTGTAGCAATTGTTAAACCTGGAAATGCACTTTCATCACGAGTTTATCCAGTGCAGACAGGCAAAGTGTTATTACACATTTTAATTTTAAAAAATCCTCCTTTTGGTTCTGCCCTTTTTTGTTTCTTTTGGGACTGGTGATGAATATTCTGCTAATTGCTCCTTGAACAGCTTCTCTTAATTGTCTGTTACTGTCACTGCCTGCTTTTTAGGGTTTGTGAGTGTATTTTTAAATTTCATCCAGTTATTTTCTTTCCCTCCTTTTTAAAATAGCAAAACAGCAGTGGCCCCCATTCAGAAGATACCTTAAACCATGGCTTTTTGCCGCCTTCACCGTGGTTAAAGTCCCTGCTTTCTAGCTGAACCACTGTAGTTAAAGCCATGGTTTGAGGTGTCTTCTGAACAGGGCCATTATTTCAGAATTTAAAAATGAAAACAAAAAATAACTTAAAGAAACAAAACCAGTAATTAAAGGTCCATCCCCATGAGGGCAGACAATGACATTAGAGGGATTAGCAGGTTATTCATCAGTAATGCCCCAACAGGAAGCCAGAAAACAGGTTAAAGTTGCATCCAGGAAGCTTTGAATTAACATTAGAAGGAACCTTTGCTGAAGGGAAGGCATTTTCTTATGAATAAACATTATGGAAGAATCTTGTTCATTGTTGTATAATACGGCACTATATTAAGCACTGTATGGAAACTCTTTATTAATTCTTCTTCCAGATGATGATAGAAAAGTACTGACTCAATTGGACTAAAAGGCTCTAGTGTAGAAAGGAAGCATGGTCTCAGAGTTACAGGTTTTAAAACTCACCCATGGTGTAAAAAAAAATGCACTCATGCAATTTATTGTTTATTATAATTATGCAATGTACGTTTTTATAAATTGCATGGACGTTACAGTTGTGTGATTGTTAAAAAGAGAACGGTACCAAAAAAATAAATTAAAATAATTTGCTTATGTGACATGGCATTGTTTTTAAAATATTGACCCTGTTCAGACAACACACTAAGCCACAGTGTTTAAACATTTTGAGCTAAACATTGTGACTTAGTGTGTCATGTGAACCATGACTTAGCGTTTCATGTGAACCATTCCTAACCATGGTTTAAACGCGGCCTAACCATGGCTTAGCATATTGTTTGAACAGGCCCTATGTGTCCATTTTAAACCGCAGACAGGTTTTGTCTGTGCAGATGCACCCACTTTCTTACCCTCCTCTCCGTTTGGATTGAGGCAGGGAACAACAGCAAATACAAAAACATGATAAAAGACATAAAACTGATTAAAAACATGGCACACATTATTAAAGTTATTATTAAAGTTGGCGGATTCCCTCCGGCAGGTTGTTCCACAGTCTGGGAACGGCAGAAGAGAAGGTCCTCTGGGTAACGGTTGTCAGCCTAGTCTTGGTCGACTGTAGTAAGTTCTTCTCAGAAGACCTGAGTGTGAGGGGCGGATTGTATGGGAGAAGGCGATCCCGCAGGTAACCTGGACCAAACCACGTAGGGCTTTAATGTACAGAAAAGCTCGATAGCCATTCTGCAGGAGACTGTTGGGGAACAAGGCACATCAAGAGGTGGCCAGATTCATATTACAAGCCATGTATTTACAAACTTCAGTACACTAATTGTTGAATATGGCTAAAAGAAGCCATTGTCTATAGATCCTATCAAACGTCTTGTCTTACATCTTGCTAAGGATGGTTGTGGCAACATAACTGCGTGGTTTTAGCTGCAACAGGTTGACACAGCTAGATCTTTCATTTGATAATGGTAGTGTTAATCAGATAATTATCCAATGACAGTAAAATTGATGATGTACGTTTTAAATGGCTTCCCTGCCCAGTTGAAAAACAAAACAAGAGCAACGATCCAACATCAGATTGTGTGTGTATGTGGAGGTGGAGAGAGAGAGAGAGAGAGAGAGAGAGAGAGAGAGAGAAACATCCACCAAATGATATTTTTTATAGCCCAGTACAGGAAAGACTCTTACATAAAATATTCATTCAGAAACTCTTGTCTTTGAACCTCCTCCTGCCTTTATGCAAGTGGGGGAAGAAGGAAAGAAGAAGTGAATTTCTCTGAGAAATCTCCATCTTTTGACATGACACTGAATCCTCTGATTGAGACCCTGGGGGTTGCATGAGGGCAAGGAGCGAGGAGGAATAATTGGCTGCTGGTGCGGTGAAGGAGCCCGGGTTGATGTGGCTGAGGATAGCACTCCTGCTCCACTGTGGCCAGGGAGCATCACCATCTTGGCAGGCTCTTTTTCTGAGTACTCAGCCAGCTCTCCCTCAGGGCAGGAGAGTAATCATTAATGCTTCCCAGTGACCGATGGAAACCCTGAATTGAAGCTGTGAGGGCTGGTGTGTTTTACATCCTTGGAAAATGAGTTTCTAGGTCCTATAAATTTCTATTCTGATCACACCAAGGAGGTGGTGCAGAGGCAGCAGGAAATGCCAGGTGAGCTATGTTGAGAGGGAGCCGGCTGAGAGCCACCGTCCAGGAAAAGCATTTGCATGTGTGACTTGTGTGTTATGTTTGTTCTGTAGGAAGCTGTGGCAGCTGCCATTTTGACCAATGGGATGATGATGATGATGATGATGATGATGCAGATGATGCAGTACACAAGTGCCATTTTCTCCAGACTGGCAATAACCAGTACTGTAAATTGTAACTACTCATTTCTTATCTCCACTGGTAGCAGGCCAAATTAAGGATGGTGGTTTATACTATGTAGAAAGCTCCTCCTCCTTGGAGTCTGTTGTACAAGGAACCAGTCTGTGATTTTATCCTCCTTTTTCCAGACGCAGTGACGGCTCCAGGTGTCCCCCCCCCCCCACTGCTGTCCATTTGCTTGTGCTTCCCACCACCCAGGGGAAAAGGTGGGACAAACAGAAGCTCCTCCCCCCCTCTTTACTCCTGCTGCTGCTCGGTCATTGTGGGCAGATGAACAGGGAGTGACAGCAAGGAAGAGGAGGTCCAGAGGCTCTGGGAGTTGACAGTCGGCCCCCAGCTGAGGGGGACAGTAGCCCTTGGCCTCAGTGTGTTGACCTGTGATGCCTGCCCTATCCAAAAGTATTCAGTGGTTGAATGTGCTTTACTGTGTTAGGCTGCAGGCACAGGTTCCCATGAGAAACTGCAACCATGCCATTCTTCCAGTCTGCTTCCCTCATAGCAATAAAATAAAATGCTCATCTGATGATGCTCTTGGTCAGAGTGCAATTTCCACATTGTCATCCCCAAATCGAGGCTAAGACTTGGGGTCCCAATGTCTATAGTGTGAATTACAGGTACGCCTACTGACATTTCTTTTTCTTTTTATAAGTAAAAAGAACTGGTTGTTTTTTTAAACATAGTTCAAAACTTTATCAGTAAGTAGATACTACATAACATAGAAAAGAAAAGATATTATTGTAGATTACCATTAAATGTGTTATTCCAAAAAATTAAAAATGATACTCATCTTTCAAGAAATCCAGGTGAAATCTGTCAATATGCAGAGCAATCCTATGGTCCCTGAGAGAATGTCCCAGTGACCTAGATGTAGCAGATTGCCCCTCTCAAAGCCGCAGACACTTGAGGGGGAATCTGAGATCGAATTGTTCCTCCTCCCCCCCCTCACAGCTGTCACAGAAAGCACCATGGAGGCTCTACTTCTGGGGGCAGAATAGTGATCTTGGTAGGCTTTGGGGAGGGAGGGAAGGGGGGTGTTCCAGAGGCGGAGGGGAAAGGCTCGGACCCTGCAACTTTGACTTGGGACAGGATGTCTTCCAAATTCCAATTTACCAGCTTTAATTGCTTCACAATGTGTCTGATTTTGAAGAAATAAATGAACAGATGTCTTTGCTCCTCACATAATGTGTAGACATGGCAGCCATGGGAGGAGGATGAAGGGTCCAGCAGTCCCACAGGGCAGCCATCCTCAACCTGGTGCCCTCCAGATGTTTTGAATGACAACTCCCAGCATTTCTGAGCGTTGGCCATGCTGGATGGGGGCAATGGGAGGTGAAATAAAAAACACCTGGAGGGCACCAGGTTGGGGAAGCAGCCGTAGGCCAAAGAGGAGCCCATCCCCTGCCCTCCCCCCTTGTTCAGAGAAGCCTCAGGCAAGAACTCACAGGGACCACAGTTGCTGGAGGAAGGACCGGAGGGGTGCTGCGCTTTGGGGCTGCTGCTTAATAGGGGATCCCAGGGAAGTAGGGGCGGGATACAAACGTTCCAATGAAATAAATAAGACACACTTTGCTCTGCCAGATGGGACCCAGCTGGAAGGAGGGCAGGAGTGCTACCAGGCAAGGCTGTTCCTGTGCCATCTCCCTCCTGGCGCAGTCACAAGCACTTCTAGGGGTCCAGGGTGACGGCTTCCCCTGGTGACCCTCCTGTGCTCCCCCACTACGTCCTCTGGGTCTTTTCTTACTGCAGAAAACGTGTTAATTGTCAAGGGCCACAACCTGGGGTTGGAGGTGTGTCAACCAGTTCTGGATGGGGTTATACTCCCCCTGAAAGACTGTGTTCGCAGCTTGGGGGTGCTCCTGGATCCGTCGCTCCAAATGACAGCTCACATAGATGCGACTGCCAGGAGTGCCTACTATCAGCTTCGGCTGATACGCCAGCTGCGCCCCTTCCTAGAGTTGGAAGACCTAAAATCAGTAGTGCACGCACTGGTAACTTCGAGGCTCGACTTCTGCAATGCGCTGTACATAGGTCTACCTCTGTGCCTAGTCCGGAAACTTCAACTAGTTCAAAATATGGCAGCCAGGTTGGTCACCGGTACATCTAGGGTTGACCACATTACACCAGTTTTAAAATCTCTTCACTGGCTGCCAATCAGTTTCTGGGCGAAGTACAAAGTGTTTGTTATTACCTTTAAAGCCCTACATGGTTTGGGTCCAGGTTACCTACGGGATCGCCTTCTCCCATACAATCTGCCCCGCACGCTCAGGTCCTCTGGGAAGAATTTATTACAGTCAACAAGAACTAGACTGACAACCGTTACCCAGAGGACCTTCTCTTCTGCCGCTCCCAGATTATGGAATGACCTGCCGGGAGAGATCCGTGAACTTACTAGTCTTCAGGAATTTAAAAGATCTATAAAGACTGATCTCTTCCGGCAGGCCTACCCAGATGAATTTTAAAATGTTTTATTGGTGTTTTATTGGTATTTTAATGATGTACTGGTTTTATCTGCTTTTAATCAGTTTTTGTATTTTGTGTTTGGTGTTGTTCCCCGCCTCGATCCGTTGGGAGAGGTGGGTGATAAATAAATAAATATATTATTATTATTATTATTATTATTATTATTATTATGGAGAAACAGGTGCAATAGGTAACAATGCCTTTGGATGGGTCGCATGGGAGCCCCCTCCTCCTCTCACACTGCAGGTGGAAATATGGAGAAAAGGGGCTGCTGCTTCACCTAAGCAGCTTCTGTATACCCTATACGGGGACTGCTTTTCCAGGTGTCTTTTTCTCAGCTGCTGCTGGTCCCTAATAGAGCTGTTTCTCTCCATACAGTCAGTCACTCCTGGAATCCTGAAGTCGTCCCGTCTTTACGATCTGAAGCGGTTAATTCGTTTTGAATGGAAATGCGTCACATATATACAACAGCTAGCAGAACTGCCTATGGATTTGTTAAGAACATATAAAACAAAACACAAATGTTCTCTTTGTAACAAAGCTATCTGAGCATTGTTGTTGTGTAAAGATTTTCCATCCCCATCCACTGGAAATTGACTTTTTAGCTGAAACATTTCTTTCTATTGTGATATTAATGTCAGTCATGTCATCACTCATCATAATTAGAGGTACAGTCCGTTATTGGACTACAGACAATTCTAGGTGTTGCACCAAGGTTGCATTAAAAATAAGAAGGGGGAAAATGGGGATTTTGGAGAAACGCAAAACTGTTAATACTGATTTGATCTGCTGAGCATTTCTCCCTTCTTTGTTCTTTTTATCATGCAGTTGAAAGAACGTGAGACGACTGCAATCCAACTACCCAATATGTTGGCCAATTCTGAAATTTCCCCTCAGTCAGTGCATCCTGTTAAAAAAGGCAGTGAGAGGGAAGTCCATAAGTCATACGTCCTCGTCCGTCCTCCCCCCCCCCCCCCCCGAAATGAGTGAGGTTGTTGCCATAGGTTATTTGCTGGGTCGGGAAATGCATTTCCAAGTGAAGAGGAACTTGGAACCGCAGGAGATTAATAGCTGTTATTGTGTTGGCCCTCTGCTGTATCTCCCTGGGGCTGTGCTGAAGGAATATCATAGCATGCAAATATCATTTGTATTGTGATCATCTGCATGAGCGGTGGGAGGTGCTTTCTGTCAGTGAAATTCTCCCCGAGGCCCCCGCAGAGAAGAGAAGAATTCTGTAAGTGCGCTGGTGGCATTTAAGGGATTGCTGCCTGTTCTGAGCAGATGTTCTAAGGATTAGACATCTCACTTTGCCAGATACTTTTCATATTAGAGAAGGGAGGTGGGGGGAAGGCTACAGTATTTCTACATAATTTTCCATTGGGTTTTCATGGCATGTATAATAAGAAGGCCCTACAACGTCCAGCTGAAAATTGCCAGTAATCCTGCTTAGAGATGGAAAGGGGGATAGTGGTGTATAAGAAGATGGTTAAACTAGGGTATCTTGAATATTCATGCCCCTTTCCTCAGGCTTCTGAGAGCTGAAATACTATTTATCATCAGAGGTCCTTTGTAATGCTTTATCTTTGAGCCAGAGAAAAGAGGCAGGAGGAAGCTATTTATTAATCAAGGCAATCTGAACATGTTCAGAGATACTCTTTGCTTTATGTTTTTTGCTATATAAAGATATAATACACATAGATTTTCTAAACTTTGTCCTTTAGTTATTGCTTTATTCAGATAGAACTACACAGTTTGTATTTCTAACAGGTACAGAGAGGTTCTGAAGCTGACTCTGGGCTCAGATTAAGCTCTCTTGTTTGTTACTTGATTCCAGCATCTGGTCCACAGAGGTTCCGAATCTGGAGGATTTGCTTAGATATCATGGTTAATTCTCCGCCTTGTTCTCCATGAATTAGTCACACCTTCCTTTTAAGCCACTTATTCCAGTGACCTGCACCACATTCTGTGGAACTGAATACTATGTGTTAATTATAAGGACTTTCTTTTATAAGTTACTGCCAATTAGTTGGCCTGATTGCGTCCTAGCATTGGGGGGGGGGGGGAAGAATCAAGAATCTCTGCTTCCACACAACTCAAGGCCCTTCCTTCTGAGGCACATAAGCCCCCCTCACTCCTCCTCCCACAAGGTCGGCAGGACTCCCCCCCTTGCACCAGAAGCAATTTGCTTCATTCCTTTACTTGTTTCCATGCTCTGCAGCTACAGCTCAGATGAAAGACGTTCCACCCACATGAAAGCACTCTGCGTGTGCACGTTCGGATGCTGGCAATGGAGATGTTATGCGCAGAAGAACCCTTGCCCACTTCTTGTTCCAAGTTGTTACTTATATAGTGTTTTTTAAAATCTTTATCCTGTTAATCCTCACATCAGCCCTGTGAAGTAGCACAAAAAGCACACACAATCCGCTCCCACAATGGATATCTATTTTGCCCATGTTGCAGGCAGGGGAAGCACAGAGGTGATGCCAAAGCGATGGGGGCTTTAATCAGCATCGTCACGACGCCTCCACTGCTTTTGCCTCACACAGATTGTAAATGCCAATATGCATGAAGGCCACCTGCCCACTGTATGTGTGGACTTCTATGAGTGGAGCTACAATATGACATGAAATTGGGGGTGGCTACTGGGCATGGCCCCGTTCACGCTTATGTGGTGAGTTTCACCAGTTTTCATAATGCCTGAGTAGGGCTTCTGAGTTCCGCACAAAGCATGACACACTATTCAAAAGCTGTTAAATTATATTCACAGCAGCCTTCCAGATTCCAAGTTCCAATTTTCTGGATCACACTTGTAGCTCATCAGCTGAACATGTTTGTTTAAGGGGTTAGTGAATAAAATCCCTTGTGCCTGTTTTTCATCCCCTCTCCCTGCAAAGCCCTCCACGTTAGCACATGGGCGGGTTTGTCTCACTCTGGATGCAAGAGGTCTTGGGTCCCAGGGGGAAAGTGGGCCACATCTTATGTGGAGAGCTGTAGCTCAGTGGTAGAGCACGTGCTTTGAATGCAGAAGCCCCCACTTTCGTTCCCCGGCCTCACCAGGCAAAGTAGCTGCTACTGACATAGATGGGCCGATGGCCAGACTTGGCAGATGACGGTTCCTAAGTTTGCACACATCTGTTTCGCCTGGGGATGTCTGCCTGGCTCAGATGAGAAGTCATCTCCCCTCCAGCCCTAAATTTCTGTCCTACCAATTGGTGCCTCTGTTCACCTTAGAATCGCCCCCATTGATCCCACACATTTCCACAGGTTGACTTATAGGCAAACTATATGTCACATGCAATACATGTAAGGACAGGCTGAAAGCCAGCCTTCCAAACGCCTTTTGGGAGGGGACAATGGAGAGCAGGGAAAGGATTAAGTGCCTGTTCCCAGCGTTCAATCTCCACCCCCCCCAAAAGGTCTCACACACACATACACGGGCTGCCAGTTTCCCACATTTTTGAGAAGTGTCCTCCGATCTTCTGTTAACCTGAGGTAAACTGTGTACTTTCTGAGGGCCTTCTATAGATGGCAGTGTTACCAAGTCAGCGATGATGATGTCGTCTTATTGGGTGTAATTAACCCCAGGGAAACTAGAGGCAGAACATGGGATGAAAGCCAGGCCTTCCCTCCTCATCTCCCTTCTCACCATCCTCCTCCTCCTCCTCCTCCTCCACCTCCTCCTCCTCCTGGGGTTCAGTTTATTGCCAACCTGGGTAGGGGCTAAAAAGTTTTGAGACATCCTGGGGTCAGAATTGCTCCGAGTTTCTATGTTGCAAAACCACAAGAACCATGCATTATTTGCCAGAGTCCTACTGCCTCTGAATTTCAAAACTGCTTCTTGAAGAAAACATAGTATTGCTGGAAATCAATTTGTTTTAAAACATGGATTCAATTAAATGACTTTTAACTGTCTCCTCTCCTTCAGAACAAAGATAAACCAATTGGAAAGTCTTATCCAGTGCTAGATCCAGAAAATATTTTCATTATCTAAGGTAGCTGGTTATAGCCCTCCAGACACTACAATGTGTGAGGTTTTCTTTTTAAGCATTCCCATTATCTTTATCTTGAAATTTCACCTTGTTAACTTGGCTTATCTTTCAGTCTATTTAAACTCATATGTATATATAGTCCTAACATTTGCTCATAATTGGGCTGTTGCCTTCAAAAGCTCTTACAACAATAAAGAATTTGTTTCTAACTAAGCTGGAATGGAATTCTGCACAAATTTTAGATTTTGATGAATTTGATTATGAGGGACATAGTCTTGTTCACAAACGGTAAAGCAAGTTTTAACTTGTCAATTGCAATATTTTACATCCAGTGTTTCTAAATTGCCCACATCTAATAATATCCATAATGGCAAACATTGTTAAACATTGCAGTAGGAAAGTATAAAATACTTTGTTTTCAAGCAATTTTGATTTGGAAACATTTACTTTAGAATTGCCCCTCCTCCAAACACATCTATTTTCAATAGGCACATTTTATATTTTTATTAACCTTTGGAACCTGTCCAGGATAGTGATTCCAATGAAGTGCATTTATAAAGTCTTAGGGCTTCTTTAAATGAGCGTTTCATAGCACGCTTGTGACTGGCCACTCACGGATGTTTGCAGGTCATTTTGACGATGCCATGAGCCTCCTTTTCCCAGTTTCAGCATCAAAAATTAAAGCTCAGAAAACCTGACTCTACTGAGATAAGTTGGGTTTGTCAGTATTCCTAACGTGTGCACTATAAAATGCCCACTAGAGGGCACTGTCCTCTTCTCTGTGTAATTACAGCTCGTTTCAAATGCGGAAGAGAAGTAGGCAGAGAGAAGCACGGTAAGGAATGTGATGCCCCTGCCCCCCCCCCCCCCCCCGTTTGAAAGTCCTTTTAGGCTAGATCTACACTAGTGCACTGAAAACTGTTGGGGCACAATCCACATTCCATATAGCACCGTCAAAGTGTTCTATCCTGCTTTTTATTCCACATTCGTAATGATTTGCCACAAGGTGTAAAACTGGCCTTAGAGGTGGAAGAGATCCCAAATGTCATTTTGTCCAACCCCCTGCTAACGCAGAAAACCTGCTGCAATGTTCCGGATAGGTGGCTTTATGAACGTATGAAGCTGTCTTGTACAAATACACCACTGATCCATGTAGTCCAGGGGTAGGCAATATGTAGTTCTCCAGACTACAACTCCCAGCCAGCATGGCCAATGGTCAGGGATTATTGGAGATGTAGACTCTGGCAAATACATGGTTGCTCACCCCTGATCTAGCCCAGTGTTTTCTGGAAGTAGCATTCCAGGGTCCGGCAGAGCGAGCTTTCCCCTTTTACCTTCACTACCTCATCCTTTTAAAACTGGAAACACCCAGGATTGAACCCTCTGCAAGTAAAGCCTCTGCTGTGCCATGGAGCTGTAGCCCCATCCCTTCAGACGATGTGCATGTTCCTTGAAATGCCAAGTGCAGGCAGAGCTTGCTTTTGTATCATTCCTGTAGCAGCTGTTGTTGCAGCTCCTGCAGGTTTGTTGTATCAGCTCCATTGGTAGGCTGACCAGATAAAATCCAGGTCAGGGCTCCTGTAACTTTAACAGTTGTAGAGAAAAGGGAATTTCAGCCAGTGTCATTTGTATGCAATTAGTCCCTGGTGAAATTCCTTCTTCATCACAATGGTTAAAGGTGCAGGCACTATACTAGAGTGACCATATACAAAAGAAGGCAGGGCCCCAGCAACTTTAACTGTTGTGATGAAGAGGGAATATCACCAGGAACTAATTGCATACAAATGACACTGGCTGAAATTCCCTTTTCTCTACAACTGTTAAAGTTACAGGAGCCCTGACCTGGATTTTATCTGGTCAGCCTATCCATTGGTGGCTTTTTTCTCCCTCAGTTCAGGGATGGTGAGAGGATTTTCAGAATGTTTAATAGAGAATCGTAAAAGTTTTATGGAGCCCAAAAGGCCACCTAGTCCAGCCCCGTGCTGTAATGTGAGGCAATTCACAAAGCAGCCTACTCCAGATTGGCCTGCACAATCTGGGCCACAGAGTGTCACAAACAAAGAACAGGATAGGACTTTGCAAAAAGATGTTTAGTGAGCAAATCCCTTGAAGGAAAGGACTAGATGGCCCTGTAGACTCACCCAGCCCTTGCTCTGAAGCCTGGCATTGCTGGCAAACCAACCTTAGGCTGACCAGATAAAATCCAGGTCAGGGCTCATGTAACTTTAACAGTTGTAGAGAAAAGGGAATTTCAGCCAGTGTCATTTGTATGCAATTAGTTCCTGGTGAAATTCCCTCTTCATCACAACAGTTAAAGGTGCAGGGGCCCTGCCTTCTTTTGTATATGGTCACTCTAGTATAGTGCCTGCAACTTTAACTGTTGTGATGAAGAGGGAATTTCACCAGGGATTAATTGCATACAAATGACACGGCTGAAATTCCCTTTTCTCTACAACTGTTAAAGTTACATGAGCCCTGACCTGGATTTTATCTGGTCACCCTGACCAACCTGGTATCACAGTTGGAGCAGGTGAGCTCCAAGGTCCCTGCCATTTCTATGATTCTAGAAATTCCTCCCTCCAGGTGTTAGGCAGACTGGATGAGCAACCCTCCCAGGCACACAAGAACAGTGACAACCCCTGCGATTATTATGTTTCACCTGGAAAAGGTTCAGGCTGCCTCTCCTTAGCAATATTTGGTGCCCCAGACTCTGTTCTGGGAAATGATGAACCCTGGCACCAAGGTTTCACATTGTGAGCACTGAGCCTGACTCCAATAATTAAAATGTCCATCTGGCTGCCAGTCTAAGAATGGGAGGCCAGTTATCCAAACAGCCTCTGACCTAAGCCATATCTTTCTCCCAGCCTTCACCTCAAACATATTTATGGCAATGGCAGGAAAACTCAAGCATGGTTTGTGTTTCAACTTGATGAAGCCATGGCTTTAAATCACATGAGCTTGCCAAGCAGAGTACTTCAGCCTTCTGCCCTTAACACTGTAAACAGACTGCCTCTTCACCACTCCCAGGGACAATTTAATGGACTACTGAATACTGCCAATAGCTTTTTGAATTCCTCAGGTCCCTCCTAGAAAAGTTTTTCCTTTGTTTATTGTTTAACCTTCTCTGTCTCGTCTTGTCATCACTGGGTAGCAATTAAAGAGAGAAGAAATAGTGAGAATGAGTGATGTTAATGATGTTGTAGTTAGGGCCAATAATATTTTTTTCCTAGAATATAACAAGAGGAAATAGGATGGGGATGAGTTGTTGCAGAATACAAATAACAGATGAGAATTGAAGTTCACTTATATATAAGGTTCTGCCTGTTCAGAGATTTGTGTAATGCTGTCATTGAAGGATGTTCTGCGCATACCATGGTCTGGAGGGTCA
This sequence comes from Anniella stebbinsi, assembly GCA_029215795.1. Lineage (NCBI taxonomy): Eukaryota > Metazoa > Chordata > Lepidosauria > Squamata > Anniellidae > Anniella > Anniella stebbinsi. The sequence goes on from JARDYH010000007.1 coordinate 95,549,879, forward strand.
TGAATGAGCACTGTGCTCATGTGCCCCTCCTCCCTTTCCCGCCTCCTCTTGTATGCCTAGCTTTGTGAATAATTTCCTATTTTAATTAAAGCATAGTTTGCCATTACACCCAGAGCATCTATGATTTGAGGGATCCCTTCTAACCAGGAGCAAAATATGTTTGCAGTCCTGGTTTGGAGGGATTACTCAAACCATAGTTTGCTGGTCTGACTTGACAGGAAGTGATGAATTAAGTCCCCCACCAAGAGGAGGCAGGAAGGGAATGCAGGAGGATGGAGTGGGCAAGAGTCACTCTGGTTTGGAGAACCATCTGCACAGAGCCAAAGTCTTGTTTAACCACAAAATTGTCCTTTTAAGGGCATTAGCCAGAATCTGAGGGACCATGCAACTAGCTTCGTGCTCCTGAGAGATTTGTTTTGTTCTTTCTTGAAAAGCCATATACCACCAGGCCAGTTGTGAAAATGGTGTGTGTGGAAAAGTGAAGGCAATGGGGGCGGAGTCTACTGTTCAAAGATGTATATAGTTTTTTTTAAAATCCCCAGGGTTTGTTGCAAGTTCTAAAATAACGAAAAAATCCAAGTTCATCCATCTTTTAAAAAGCAAGACAATAATTATCTGACTTTTAACCAGTCAGTCATTCAATTAATTAATTAGTTGCTTTTAAACTTAGTTGCATATTTAAAAACCAAACTAAAGTTCCCTTTTTTGAAGCTCCTGAAGGAAATGAGCAATTTCTCATACGCATTAAAAAGTTTACAAATTTTGCTGCTGCTTATTAGAAGGAAAAGGCTATCTCTGTTTATTTCTTTTTATTGGCCTTGGGAGTATGAAATGTTCCCTTTTACTGCAACAAATCTAAATTAGTTCAAAGAATAAATAAGTTCAAGGCCTATTAGTATTCGTGGAATACACACACACAGATTCCGACTAAGCATCATCATGTTTAGTTATTGGTAGTTTCACAACAAAAGAGAGATTGCCTGCTAGCTTTGGACACAAACAAAATTCGAAGGAAAAGTTCATCTTTAATTTTCCTCCATTGCATCTAATTGGTACAAAGGGGAGGGAGCAGCTGGTTCATCATACCATTGAATGGATTTTAGCTTGCAGCTTGAAGTGCCTCAGACTACATTGCTTTCCTTTACATTTATAGCAATTTGGTACAGATACTCATTAGGGCATGTTTATCCGAAAAATTAAGGCAGCAAGTAAATGTTATTCCCTTCCAGTTATCTCACAGTTTTGATTTGAACTTAGTGGTCAAATCCTGGCCTGTTTCAAATTTTTGGTTCACAATTATGTGGTTTTGTTAACTTCTGTATTTAAGTTTAAGTCAGTAGAACTTAGCCACAGGCTTAAATGGCAGTACTCTTTGCTGAAACATGTGAAGAAATAAATCTAGAGAAAATAATTATTCTAAGCATGTGCAGAATGCCTTTCCTGCCCACAATTAGTCCCCTTCCAGGGGAAAGGTCAGAAGGAGTTGGTCATGCTTAGTGCATGGATTAAATGGGAACAAAGAGTGTTTGCAATTGATCTCTGTGACTTGAATGGGCTTTAGGGAAGGAAGTGTTCTGAGCAAGGAAGACTGAGCTGAAACGTGTGTCACAAGTATGTGTTCCTAACAATCTACAGTGGGGCAAATGAGTTCATGTTGTATGTTTGGAGGAGAAGAACCAGACCAAACTCACCACTTCCTGTAAAGTACGGGAGTTTCTGCGAGGAATGTGCGCTTCCACTCTGCTCCGAGGAATTTAATTTTGCAGGCAGTGAGAGGAAACAACAAATCTCTACTTGCAGATGCTATTTAGTAAATTGGTTGAAATAAGTCTCTTGTAAAGGCATATGCTGAGGTGCGAGAGCTCTCTGGCTCTCCATAGCCATATCCTTCCTGTACCTGTCTATTATCTCTTTGCTGCAGCACACACTGATTCACATGGAGATAGATCTTGGGATTAGGAAGATAACAGTGAAAACCAAAAGGCCTTCCTCCGTTTTCCCTTCCTGTTTCCTCTCTTGGTGCTTTGGAATTGGATGAGCAAAGCTTTCGTTAACAGGCAGAATACCCTCAACAGGTTTGATACGAAGTGTCAAAATTTGCCAGGCAAAGTGGAATGTGCTGTTTTGAATGATCTCCTCTGAAGTACGGTGGAGTAAACAAAATAACTTCTCATTAAGCTGTCAAGAGGAAGCTGGAGGAGTGTAAGGAAGTGTGTGTGTGCGTGTGCGTACGCGCGCGTGTGCCTGGAAGAATGGCTGACCACACGTCCGGTTTCCCCTGGACAAGTCCAGAAACGGGGCACCAAAATGGCGTCCAGGGGGAAATCGGCGTATTTCAGCCAAAGTCCGGGAATTGCCACCGTCCCAGGGGACATCCGGGGCTTCTCCTTGGCCAGCACGACCACGCTGGCCAAGGAGAAGCCCCGGATCGGCCCGGGGGAAGGGCAGGAAGTCCCAAAATGCGACGTCCAGCCTCTCCCCTGGCTGATCCGACAGGCAGGCAGCGGCAGCAGCATAAGGCAGGGGCTGCCGGTGGCATCCGCCTAACAGGCCCTGCGATGCGGGGGGTTTCCAGAGGCCCCCGGTGCGCCCCCCCCGGAAGAGAAACAAGTTCTTCCCTCACATCTGCCCAAACAGGTCCTTTCTGAGGCCCTTTCTAAAGCCCCGCGATGCAGGGGGTTTTCTGGAGGCCCGGAGAAGCCCCCCTCCCTCTCTCACCTGCTCCCACCACCCTCCCTGGCGCACCCTGACACCTGCTTTGGTGGCCAGATGCCCTTGGGAAGGGAAGGGGGGGCCTTCCATTCAAATGGAGGTGGACCAAGCAAGCGCTTTGTGAGGCCCTTTCTAAAGCCCTGCGATGCGGGGGGGGGGGGGTTCCAGGGGCCTGGAGAAGCCCCTCCCCCTCTCTCTCTTCACATGCAGCACGCAGGAGTTGTATGTACATCCTACAGAGCGCTTTCTGGGGAGGCCGGCAGTGAACAGCCTACAACTCCCAGCATGCACTGCCTGGGAGGGCTGCATTTACGGAAGCCTAGGACTCGGGGAGCCCTCCGGGGAAGCAGGCGGCTGCGGGGCTCTTGGGGCATGTGTGGGGCCAGCGACCCCTCCATGGACTGCCCCCCCCCCCTGCATTCGTGCCGGTGGTTGTGCCGGCTGCAGTGGCAATACCACAAGCGCTTGCTGTTCCTGGGCTCCGGTAAGTGCAGCCTCCCAGGCAGTGCATGCTGGGAGCTGTAGGCTGTTTTTACTGCACAACATCCTCCCCTCTCCCGCCGCCATTTCTCACTTATATATAGTCTGAAATATAGAGTTTGAAATGAATAATTTGAATTAAATGTAGGTGTTATTTCCAATTTAAGCTCTTTTTGTACAGGTTTGTAGTCCCAGAGGATGTAAGAATCTGATGATTGTTATGTATAAACATTACCAGTGTGTTACTGCAAGAGCCCTGCCCTTTTTAGCTAGTGTGACCAGATACAAAATAGAGCAAGGCTCCTGCAGCTTTTAAGTGTTGTGATGAAGAGGATATTTCTTCAGGTGCTGCATGCATGCAAATGACACCTGCTGAAATTCCCTTTTCTTCACCACTGTTAAAGATACAGGAGCCCAGTCCTCCCTATGGTGCAACTTACTTCTGAATAAATATGCATAGGTTTCTGCTGCTTGTATCAAAGCTTCCTTTTGTATTCAAAGTAGAGGCAACAAGAAAAAAAAATGCACATTTTTTATTATTAAAGGTAAATTAATTTCATGAGAAGGAACAGAGGAGGCCTGAGTCTCAAGCTTGCTTATGGATCCAAGTACTCCAGTATAGGCATGGAATGTTCTTACCTACAAGAACATACTGACTTATTTTAAAGGAGGGACTAGATCCACATACACCTTCCTTTGAACACCCCAATTGGATCCCTTCATTGAAATGAAAAATGACCCCATGTGCATAGTTGCTTCATATAAGCATCTGAGCATACATGAAGTTCTGGACTGTGGGGTGTATTTTTATCTATATGGGTTGATTTTTTTAAAAAAAAGTAGGGATGCAATGTTTAGGGTGCCTCTACAAGAGGCATTTAAAGCTCTTTCAAGGCGCATTAAAAAAATTACCTCTACAAGAACGGAGCGCAAATCGGGCGTAGAGGCGCGTTATCTCCCCGATTATGCGCATTATCGAATGCGTGTTAAATCGCGAGTTTTATTTTGCTCCGTCCGTTAAAGCGCATTTTGACTGTGTGAATAAGCACTTATGCGCATTAACTACTTGTAAAGCGCATTTTGGACATCTGTTAATGCGCTTCGCCGCCTCTCGCCGCCTCTCGTGCAGAGGGATTAGGCGTAAATGCGCTTCTGCGATTATGCGCATAATCGCCTAACCAGGCGCAAAAGCGAATCCTTGTAGAGGGGACCTTAGTCATTTAATAGATCTAAAACTTTTTAAATCTTTCAAAAACTTAAGCCAAGGTGCCTTAGCTTAAGTAGGCAGCTGATTTTTAAAATAAAAAACTTAGCGTTTAGATAGAACTTTAGGATGTTCATAGCGCATCATATGCATGACATTATTAGAATATAATCATTACAACAACCCTATATGGCAAGCCAGTATTGCAGGGTGGAGGCTGAAAAAATAGTGGTTTGCCTAAGGCCACGCTGTGAGTTCATACAAGTTGTGAGAGCTAATCTAGGGGCATTCTGGTTTGCTGCTCAGCTTCACAGGCATTACACTGCACCAGCTGTGAACCTTTTCTTTTTTGAAAAAATACTGCTGCTTACAAAACCCATGGATGGCAGGAACCATTTTAATGGAGTCCTCTTCCACCTTCCTCATGGTAGAGGGAATGCATCTTTTAAGAAGGCACACACTGTTGCAACAACAGTGTGCACAAACTAAAATCAAAGAAAGACTATTCTTCATCAGAACAATTGTTTTATCTGGGCATTGGAGCATTTCCTTATGTGTCAGATCTTTTGGGGGGAACTCCCTTGTTTGGCTGGGCAATTCTGGAAATTGTAGGACTTTTTTCTGTCTAAACATGCATAGGTTTGTGTCCTAAGTTTGTTAGCCAATTGAAGTATGCCCAATTGAACTCAATGCAGTTGCTTCTGAGTAGACATGTATAGGATTGCACTGTATCTGGTCACTCTAGCCTTGCCATAGTATCTCATTGGCAAGTCTCCCAAGAAGGTATTTCCATTGGAGTTCTACTGATGAAAATTCTGACCAGCAAAATATCTCAACCTATATCAATACGAGCAAGATTTCCTAAAACCTTTGCTGGCTCATCATACTTGGTTGGGATCAGGAATTTTGAGTCATGAAGGAAATTCTTTCCCAACATAGATAGTTTTTAGCTATCCTCTGTGGTATGTGGTTTGGCTCGCTTGCTTGAGTTATTTATGTACCTACTTGCTCCGTAGTGCAAAAGAAGAAGTGGGTCTCTAGCTGGCGCTAGAAGATAGTAATTCATCTTTTAAATAATGCATTTTGACCCACAGACCCTTCCTCTCCAATTTGTTAGATATAATTGACATGATGTATATTTTGTAACAATTGCTGATAATTTTTCATCCTTCTTAAAAAAATATTTTAAAAAAATTAACAGGGTTATTGTTATTATTATTATCTCTCTTGTCTTGCTTGTGGTGGTTTTTCTAGATGAACATGATGGGATTTGCCAAGTCATTCTGTCTTTTACTGATTCAGAAATTTCCTGACTATTGAACATGTTTTAAGTTTGGCTGTTTTCTGGATGTTGGTGTGGATATATTTTGGTAGGCCTAGTTTCTGAAGGTTTTCTGTATTTTTTTAAATTGATGTGACTGATATGACTAACGGAATAATTGTAACTTTTTCCTGTTGCCATAGTTATTTAACTTCCATAGCCAGTGGTGTATATTTTCCTCTTCCTTTTCTGCAACATTTTTATCATTAGGTATTGATATGTCAATGAGGTAGCTGTGCTTTTCTTTTTTTATTATGACTGTTATATCTGGTTGTTTGCAAAGTATTGTCTTGTCCCAGAGTTGTTTTCTCCCAGCAAAATAATATGAGTGCATAGTGTGGCTTGGCTTGATTTGTTTAAGTGTGTCTGGATTTCCTGGGCTCTGAAAGCATCTTTCTGGAGAGTACCTGCTGGTTGCATGATCCATGAGACCAGGTTCTGGTGAGTGCATAGTTGACCTTGACAGGAGGGGCTTGCATTTGCTAGACTAAGGTGAGCAGATGTGAAGAGGCTACAATCCTATATTCATTTATCCGGGAGTAAGCTTTATTGAAATCAACGAGACTTATTTCTGAGGTTTCTTTGGGCAGTTTTCTTTGGGTCCCTGATTGGGATTTCTGCTCTCTGCACACTGAGGCAATGTAAATTCAGGAGATACTTGGATAAAATGAGGGAAAGATCCTTGTCTAGCATTGTGATAATGGACATCCATTCTGGCGATGATGATGATGATGATGATGATGATGATTTATTACGTTTATATACTGCCCCATAGCCAAAGCTCTCTGGGCAGTTTACAAAAATTAAAAGGTTGGACATTAAAATGTCAGTATAAAAATTTTAAACCATAAAAATAACATAAAATGTAAAAACTGCTAATGAACAGCTACATGGCTAATGAACCAGAGTTATGATAAATTTTTAGATTAGTTTCTCCTTGATAAACCAGAAATTGAAACAAGCTAAGAGGTGCTTGTGAGAAGTGACTGCAACAAGCCTTTAGTTCATTTTGTTCCATGACTAATGTTTTCAGGGTAATAGTATTTTATACTCTTTTTAATGCTAGGTTGCTAGTTTGTTGTACTATATTTTTCTGCACTTGTCAACTGCTTCATTTTTTCAGTGGTAGCAGTATGCTGAATCTGTGAGTATGGATATGAGAAAGGTGATAGGGAAAGAGTGCTAAATGTTAGGAAAGGTGAGACTATGGTCATCCAGTGAAGGATTTGCAGTCAGAAAAGATATTTGAGGAAAAGGGAGACTGTATCACACAGGGTATAGCAAAAGCTTCAAAGTACAGCAAAAGCTACGAAAGTAGGAGTGAGTGAAGTTAATTTCAGATACATTGAATGTCTCATGTGTTCTTTATTTCAGTGATTTTAACATTAAGCTGTTGTGTAGAACAGATTTGTCTTAATTGTGTGCTGTAAATTCAGACATGTGACCAAGGCTATGTTTGGGTGGGCACACCCCCTTGGGGCTGGACATGCCCTCCTGGGTGGGCGGACAAGTTGGTGGGTACCCCACCTTGGAGGCTGGCCATGATGTCCTCCTTTTTGGTTTCCAAAATAGGGTCCCCCTAGTGTTGCCTCTTGTGGGAGAGATGGTAGCTTTTCCCACTGAATAATGTATTGGACTGGGAAAGGCCAGAGATCAGCAGATCCATGGCCTTTGCACCAATCACATCCTTTGCATTCAGAAGGTGCTGGTCCACTCCCTGGCATTTTCAGTTAAAATAATCTCAGGCAGCTGGGTTGTGACCGACCTTGCAAGGCCCCTGTCAGTCAGAGCAGACATGGGCTAGAATGGACTGATGGTCTGTATCAGTATAAGAAAGCATCCTATGGGGGGAAGGAGGAAGTAGCTATCCCCTCATCCTCCCATCACAGTCTTCAATGAAGGCGATAGGTGGGTTTGGGAATGCTGTTGGCACAGTAGCATCAAGGCCTTTTTGTCCCAACTCCCCCCCACCCCGACCCCCCAATGTGGAACACATTGGCTCAATTCGGACAACACGTTTAACAACTGTGGGTTGTTGCTTCAACAACCCATTGCGTTGTTAACCGTGTTGTCCGAATTCAGCCACACAATGGAGCAACAACCCACAGTTGTTAAAGTAACAACTGAGATGAACAACTCATTTGCGAGTTGTTGGGGGATTTTAAAACTGACAAATGTGTTGTCCGAATTGGGGCGTTGTTGAAGCAACAATCGTGAGTTGTAGAGCAAGGAAAATCAGAGAGCGGAGCGGCAAGAGAGGCAGAAAGCGGGCGGCCGCTCAAGCACGCTCGCAACAGAGACCCGGCTTCGCCGCCATAGCAACCAGGACACCCTCCTCCCCCACCAGGCAGCCGGCACAGAGCTCAACAAGTGGCCAGCTCCTGCAAACACTCACACAGGGTGCCCAGTCAGCTACCCAACGGACAGGGAAGCGCACCAGAAGGGCACTACGGCAAAGGGGGGGAGGGGGAGACGAAATAAGCAACAACCCCAGGCGCCCTGGAGCAGGGGGCAGCCCCCCCCCACACCAAGAGGGGAACAATACCCCATCCAAAGTAGACCCCCACTGCACCTCCACCTCCACCCTCGCATCACCCAGAAGGATGAGGGCAGGGGAAGCGGTGACCAGAGAGCCCCCCTCATCCGCCCAACACGGCTGGACAGCGAGCCATTGCCGGGCCCTGAGAATCCCGTTGGGGAGCGTTGCGCCCATGTGGAGGCGTCCTGGGTGCGTGAAAGCATCAGTGCCTGGATCTGGCTGCGCTACCCCCACCCCGTGAGTGTCGGCTGTGGAGTTCCATCTCTGGACTGGCATCCCTCCCTGGCATGCCGCCCCTCTCCACCTCATCCCCTTGGCACGTTCCGTGTTTGGCTCCCTGGGGGCGTGGCCTCGGCCATCCCCTCTTCACCGCTGTGCCTTCCAGATGCCTCCTCCCTTCTTGGGGGCGTCCTTTCCGTGGGCTCTGCCCTGGCATAGTGGTGCCCATGTGCCTTATTGCCCATGTATGCTCTCCCTGCTGAATAAAGTTTTCTACACCACCCCACTCTCGCCTTCTTTCCTGTGTGTGCGGAAGATGCTCTAGGAGGGAGGTGGGGGGGGGTTGGAGGCTGGGGCGTGGGTGCCAACGTTGGAATTGCAGCGCTGGGCGTGTGGTGCGACTGTTGTATTGGTGCTGCCGTCCCTCCTGGCTGCCTCTTTGCCTGAGGCTGCTGAGTTCCGCCCACTGACTGAGGCAGCCAATGGGGTTTGGGAGGCGTGTCCTGCATTGGCTTCAGTGGCGGCACCCATGGTTTTCAGCTGCAGTGCCTTCTGGGATACTTGCTGGAGGACTAACGGGGTTTGGTAGGCGGGGAAAATGGTGGCTGGACTGTCAGTCAGAGCCGAGTAGGCAATCTGCAACCAGGGTGGTAGCCGATTCCTTGCAGCCCCTGCTGCAGCGTGTTGTCTGTAGATCACCACCTTTTTCAACAACTGTCAGTAGGTAACTCAACAACCGAGGCTCAGCATGTTGTCCGAATTGAGCCATTCTCTACTCATCTTGCTACAGTTTTATTGTTTTAACAACATCACTGCAAAATGAGATACTATGTAGGAGCCCTTGTTAGGGAAAACAGTTTCACATTTTTTGTAAGTAAATAAGAGGCGTGAACACCAACACATTCTAAATGCAATTATTGGACTGCATTTTTTAAAAAAACAACATTCTTTGGCACTTGCTACAGGAGTACACATACTTTTGTTGAGATAAATGTAGCTAAGTGGAGACCAGCCTGTTTGCCTCGGACCTCCAGAAGTTATTCATAAGTACTTCCATTTTAATATTTCACAAGCATTTCAAAGGCTACTTTGTCATGAGGCTACTAATTAACACAATAGGATTGTACTGAACAGGATGAATCATTTGCAGCAAATCACCCATTAGCAATTCATTTGCACAGGAGGAGGCTTCTTCTATCACTGTATCCCCTTTGGAGAGAGCAGCCAATTTGAGTGAAGTCCACTTATAACATGACAGTGTTCACACTTTTCTGTGCATGCCTAAACATTCATGTGTCCAACTGAAAGGAGATATTTGAGGACCCATGGTGATGTGGTGGGTAGACTCTTGATAGTCCTAAGTTCAAATTCCAGCTCTGTTATAGATTCATATCTAATAGTAACACTGAGCAATTTTTGATTTTTAAAAATTAATTCAAAGCAACAACCCCCTCCCACAAATCTGGACTGCTTTGATCCCAATTTCTTGAAAATCCAAAATCTTCATATTTGTTGGAATTGAAAACTGACGCAACCTTTGGTGAAAAGCCATTGGAGAGCAGCAATGTTCTGAAATGTTGAGGAGTTATTCCTCCTGCTCCTCTGCTGGTTCCCCCCTCCCCCTCTTTAAAAAGTGCTGGTGAAGTTAGAAGGCCCCCCAAGATGCCACATTCTCTTCCATACTGTAAAAGGGACATGAGGAAAATTTGTGTGACATCACTTCCTGAAGACATTTGCGACAGATATTGACATACTTTGTCAAAAAAAGAAGACTTTATTAGGAAGTGATGTTATAGACAATCTTCCTTTGTTCCTTTCATGAATCTAAGGAATGTCCCATGAGGATATTAATGCTCCCCTTGATAGCAAACTGTGGTGGTGTGTGCTGACAGGATTGGAGCCAAAATGGGTCCTCTGAGCATGACTGGGGGAATTTGGGTTTGCAGCTATACAAACAAATCTCTTTAAAAAACAAACAAAGGGGGGGGGGCAAAAACAACAACACAAAATGCCCCACTGAGGACGGAGCTCAGGCTGGGAGACATGGGCATTTCCCCAATACAAATCTGTAAAAAACATAAATAAATCTAAATTGGGAGTGTATATATATAAAACATAGCGGGAGGAGGAGGAATTCTTGCCACAGGAGAGGACCAAGTTTGCAATGGGTCTGGTCTTATTTTGCCCATCTCAGACCATGTTCATTCTTATTTTAAGGACCAAAACAAATTAGAGGGAATTGTGCATATCCTTTCCTTTTCAACCCACAGACAGAGTTCGGACATCACAATAACCCATGATGGGTTAAATAAGCCCGGTGGCTTATTTAACTCATTGTAGATGATCGTGTCATCTATCGGGAGTTTTTTAACCTATGAAGGCTTATTTGGCCAAAATAAGCCACTCTGATAACCCATGGTTTGCAGAGCAGGTTAGTTAATCCATCATGGCTTATCGTGTTGTATGGCAGTCACAGTGGGTTATTTTGGTTGCCTACAGAATCACTTGGCAAGAGTGGTTAAAACCAATGTTTGAAGCTTCCCTCCTGGGCCACACATGTTTGTAATAATATGGCTTAGTAATGTTAGAAATAATACTATTGGCTTAGTAATATAATAGTAATAGTATTGGCTTAATAATCATAAGATCTGGAGCTCATAGTGGGTGCTGCTCATATTGCTGGATTGAGAGAGGGAAGTGATCTCTCTTTCAAGCCCCCTCACAATTATACCATATTGCAAACCCTCTCCTCTTTCTGGTCAAGGTCTCAGTAGCACAGTGGTGAGCAAGGCCTGTGAAATGCATGCATTGATTTCTTTGCTCTCCCCAGCAGCCCTTCTGGGAGGCAACGGCTTCAGTTCAGGAGTTTCGTGTTTGGGAAACTTCATCTTTTGAGGTTGCTTTTCTGAGGAGCTTATTTCATAGCAAAGGCAGCTGAGGGGGAAATGCATTATTGAAAGGCAAGCTGTCTTTTTATCTAAAATTCAGCAGGAATCTTTGACATGAGGGGTGGGGGAAAGAGGTTATTTCCAAGATTCTGTCCAGTATTTCTTCACTGGGTGGATGGGCTGGGGAAAAAAACTAGGTTGGGGGAGAAATAGTTGAAATCATGGCTTCTTTACAAAAAAGACTGAGCAGGAGATTATAGGGAAGGAGAACAGAGGCAGGCAGAAATATTTGTGCCTAAAATTACAAATATCCACTCACATCAAGAAAAACACCATGACTTGCTCTAGCAGTGGTAGAAGAGGTGCCTTCACAGACCATAGACCACCTTTCCTGGGTGTTGTGCTGCTTCCTGAATGGCTGCTCCAGAGGACACACAAAGACCTCCACGCATCTGGTGGTTCCTGACAGAGTATGTTCATAGCACATACTTAGCAACACTTTTGAAACGATCAGGCATTGCTTGTGTGTTATGCTGGTTTTTTTGGGGGGGGGGGCAATGTGGATTTTGGCAATGTTGTAACCTTCAAAACACCCTCTCAGAGCAGTGCTGGTAAATGACAGAGAATTCAGAGATCTCTGTCTCAAAACTACGGTAAGTGTACTTGACACATCTGTGATCACATCATTAAAGGTGCAATTTATTATTTGGTGCAAAAAACAGCATATCAAGAATGTCAATTTTCCATTTTAAAATTTCTAGTCCTTATGGTTTTACAGGCACTCTTGAAAATGTGTTTGGTATAAAATCTCATTAAAAGGCTGAGCTTAACTTCCAGTAGTCATGGGCCCGCCTCTTCACGGCGCCTCCTCTGGCGCACAGCACATTGACGCTCCTGCTGCCAGTCTTCACGGCAGAAGCGCCACAGCTGCTTTTCCTGTCGCCGCCGCCGTGCCCGCGCCCACCCTGCGTCAGCTGAAGGGGCGGCTGGGGCGGCGGCCCACCTACTCTAAGGTAAGTGGTTTTAAAAAACATTTTAATTGTTGGGAGGACAGCGGAGATGGTTTAGCGAGCTTATGGCTTGCTACTCCATCCCCTTCCCTTCCCTTCCCTGCCCAGCCCACTCCGCTCTGAAAAAAGTCGGGCTAAATGAGCGACGTTTTTAGCACGGAGCAAAGTGCCTTTGCCCCTAGATTGCTTCGAATTGGCAACGCAAAGTGCAAGTGAAGAGGTACCCATGGACTGGTAATATAGTACCCTTAATAGTTCCTCATCCTTCCCAATGAATGGCTGAAGCAGAAGAAATATACAAAAATAAGCAAGTGTATATAAATCTAATGAGTTCACATAATTATGCCACAAATTTGGATAATTTTGTGCTGTCACATACTTGTCTATCTATCGGGGGCTCTGTGCTCCAGTGGTTCTGGTCCTGCCTATTGGGTAGGTTCCAGATGGTGATGCTTGGGGATAGTTGCTCCTCAAAGAAGGAGCTGTTGTGAGGCGTACCACAAGGCGCCATCCAATCCCCAATGCTGTTTAACATTTATATGAAACCGGTAGGAGAGATCATTCAGAGGCATGGGGCAGGGTGCTATCAGTATGCTGATGACACCCAAATATATTTCTCTATGCCTTCGGTAACAGCATCAGCTAGGGATATTGTGTCTCCTCTGAATGAATGCTTGGAGGTGGTAATGGGCTGGATGAGGAAAAACAAACTGAAGCTGAATCCAGACAAGACGGAGGTGCTTACTGTCCAACCTGGGTTTGGAGGTGTGTCAACCAGTTCTGGATGGGGTTACACTCCCCCTGAAAGACTGTGTTTGCAGTTTGGGGGAGCTCCTGGAACTGTTGCTCCAAATGACAGCCCAGATAGATGCGATGGCCAGGAGTGCCTACTATTAGCTTCAGCTGATACGCCAGCTGCGCCCCTTCCTAGAGTTGGAAGACCTAAAGACGGTAGTGCACGCGCTGGTAACTTCGAGGCTCGACTTCTGCAATGTGCTGTACATAGGGCTACCTCTGTGCCTAGTCTGGAAACTTCAACTAGTTCAAAATATGGCAGCCAGGTTGGTCACTGGTACACCTAGGGGTGACCATAATACGCTAGCTTTAAAATCGCTCCACTGGCTGCCAATTAGTTTCCGGGCAAAGTATAAAGTGTTGGTTATTACCTTTAAAGCCCTACAAGGTTTGGGTCCCATACAATCCACCCCGCACGCTCAGGTCCTCTGGGAAGAACTTACTACAGTCGGCCAAGACTAGGCTGACAACCGTTACCCAGAGGACCTTCTCTTCTGCTGCTCCCAGACTGTGGAATGACCTGCCGGAGGAGACTCGTCAACTTAACAGTCTTTTAGAATTTAAGAAAGCTATAAAGACTGTTCTCTTCCAGCGGGCATATCCAGTGGAATTTTAGAATGTTTTTAGGATGTTTTAGGATGTTTTAATGCAGTTTTAATAATGTGTGTCATGTTTTAATCAGTTTTATGTATTTTATTATATTGTTGTTCCCCGCCTCGATCCAAACGGAGAGGCGGGTAAGAAATAAATTATTATTATTATTATTATTATTATTATTATTATTATTAAATTCCCTCTTCATCACAACTGTTAAAGTTGCAGGGGCCCTGCCTTCTTTTGTATCTGGTCACTCTAGTATAGTGCCTGCACCTTTAACTGTTGTGATGAAGAGGGAATTTCACCAGGGACTGCATGCATACAAATGACCCTGGCTGAAATCCCCTGGTCTCTGCTGCTGTTGAAGTGACATGAGCCCTGCTGTCCTCCTTTTCATCGGGTCAGCCTAGCCGGGCCCAACATATCTTGGTGCCTCAGGTGAGGTGGCAGTGCCACTACAACCCCCCTGGCCATGCTGCTCAGCTGCTGCTGCTGCCGCCACTGCCCACCCGCCCGCCTTGTGCCACTTACCAGCTGTGGGGCTCTTGTGAGGGTTTGGCCCAGCCATCATGATAGGTTGGTTGAACTCTTACAATAGTTTGTGTGAACTCTCACAAGAACTCCGTTCCTACGAGCCCCTGTGCCGCAACCACAGTAAGGAGAAGTGGCGGTACACCCAGCAGGTTTCTCTCTTGCTGTGGCAAATGCCAGAGTGGTAGAGTGGCTGCCGTGGCTCTCCAGAGCACCCCCTGGAAGTGGGGCGGCAGTGGCAGGCCCTCCTGGCGGGGACTTGGCGCACTGTGCCGCTCTTCCTGCGCTGCTTGACTGATGTGGGCACCGAGGCCTGCATGACGGTAGGTCCAGCCTTGGTGCTGTATTGCCTGAAAAGTCAGAGACAGAAAGTAATGAAAAAAGTTTGTACAAAAAAGCAGCCAGGGGAAAAAAAATGCCCCTACATTTTTTTCATGCTGTGTGGAGCTGTGCATGGTGGTGTGCTTTTACATGTAACATGTTGTAGGCCACCCAGATTGGGATGGCCATAAAACACTCAATGGGAAAAGAGCTTTCCCCACAAATGCCGTTTTTGCAAAGAATGCCAAAGTACTGTTGTTTTATTGGCTTGCATAATTTAATCTGAGTGGGGATTCAGTTTTTGTCTGTGCAGAATTATAATTTCTTTGGGGGAAGGAACTTGGTTTTAGATTTGGGCTCCTCTAATGGCCCCTCTTTTCCCAACAGCAAGGTGTAGGTGGGATTTAAAGATCTGAGCATGGAACAGTCCAGCCAGGCCCTTCCTGCTGCAGCCTTCCATGGCCCCACAAAAGCCCTCCTGGGGATGGAGCGTTTGCCTCCGACTCCTTCCTGAGAATGTCCGCTCAGGCATGGGGCATGTGCCCCTACACCATCTGCAGTGGAGGACAGATGCAAATGACTCATTCAGCTTCTTTGAAATCTCCTTTAACATCTGAGGAATTTTGAGGAAAGAGGAAATCCTTTCAGTAAGATTTATACAGTTTCTCAGGTTTTTTGTTTTTGTACATCCCTACGTGTAAGTGACTGTCAGAGACACAATGAACTCGACATTTTAGTCTCGCCATATGCGTTTCTCCTTAGTATACTGAAGCAGCGTCTTTAAATGTTGCTAACTTTTTTTTAAAATGAAGAAAACTGTAGTAGAATAGAATATAACTAGAATATATAAGTAGGGAGTCAATTAATATATCATTTAAAATTTATTTCTCTGGGCTCCGAAGGTATTGTATCACCCCCACCCATTCTAAAACATCAATGTGATGTGTCTTCCAGATGAGATTAGTTCATTATTTATAAAAGCAAAACTCCCTGCATGTATTAAATATGAAAACATTGTGTCAGTGGCAGGGGTGGGGGTGGGGGAAGAAAGATTCACAAGGATTAAGCTCAGACGACTTGATGCTTGTCTCCGAATGCATTTGCATTCGTTATGGTTCCGTCTGTACCTCTAAACATGCAAACCGATCCGTTGAATGGATGATCAAAGCCAAGAAATGCAGATCATAAAACATGCTGTGTTCACTTAGGAACTAAAATCTCTCAAATGAAAAATAATTGTCGGATGTCCAGGAACATGAAACTTAACACTGAAAGCTCCAAGGAGAGTGTGGGATGGGAGCTCAGATTCTAGTTTGGAAAGCAACACAGCAGTCAAATTTATGACAAGCAGAACTGAAAGAAAACCAAGGGAGTTGCTGTCATGGGCTCAGGTAAGCCCCCATTTGGATTCATGGGTTCTTGGACCACCCAAGATGTTATGCTAGCGGCCCTGGAGTTTTCTGCCCCTGGCTCAAATTGTAGCACATCTTGAATTCACAGGATGATCTTAGGCCTATTCTTGAGCCTGAGTGTCATCTCCCTTCCACGTGTTTGCCTTCTATGGCCCCCTCCACAAGGATGCGCTTTTGCGCCCGGTTCCGCGATTATGCGCATTATCGCGGAGGCGCTTTTACTCCTAATCCCTCTGCACCGGAGGCGGCGAGAGGCGGCGAAGCGCATTAATTCATGTCCAAAAAGCGCTTTACAAGCAGTTAATGCGCGTAATCGCTTGTTCACACCGCGAAAATGCGCTTTAACGGCCGGAGCAAAATAAAAGTCGCTATTTAACGCGCGTTTGAAAATGCGCATTATCGGGGAGATAACGCGCCTGTACGCCCGTTTTGCGCTCCGTGCTTGTGGAGGTAAATTTTTTAATGAGCCTTCAAGGCTCATTAAACGTCTCGTGTGGAGGAGGCCCTTATGGGGTTATCAGATGGATTACTGAGATGAAGTACGTGTAGCAAGTCTGAGCACTAGGAATGTGCTATATGTAGTCGTTGTCGCTGTTATTATTCAGCAGGTTGATTCCTGCCAGCAACCTTAAAGGGCTGGTCAGCAAAGACTGGTGAAGAGTTGGAGCTTTCATACATTCATATTCAGCTCATACATGGTGCGTGTGCATGCATGCGTGCGGGCCAGCGTGTGGATAAGTTGATGGGACAAGGATAGAAAGGATCACAAATATATGAGGCATAGTTGCCTCCTTTTTTCTGGAGCTCCGAGAGCCAAGCTAGATGTTACCTTAAAGAGGAACTAGCAGCTACAACTTCTTCCGCTCTGTAATAAGTGCAGGGAACCTGATCGGGATCGCTTCCGACTGTGGTTCCAATGTAGATTGGTGTATGTCCCTTCCCCCCCATGCTGCATTGTATATGTAATTTTTATTGCTAAAAACGAGTCCATTTGTTTTATATTGTCTTGGCAATGCAGATTGCAGGTGGTGGTGGGGAATCTGTCCTGGGAGCACAGAGGGGGGATTAAGGGTTAAAGCCTCACTACCTCCCCTCACAAGGATCCTGATCCTGTGTTTACTTTACAGCAAAAAAAGAAAGAAAGCTGTAGTTGCTACCTACATCTTTAAAGTAATTAATGTGTAGTGTTGGGACTCATGTTAGCATTAACAGATCCAAACTGGGCATGCGGAATATGCTAGAGCCAGACATGTGAAAGTTGGTTTCTGTTGACAGGCCCTGCGCCTGCTGCACTGGAACAACTATTCCTTCCTTCCTTCCTTCCTCCTTCCTCCTTCCCACCCACCCACTTTTGCAGTTTTCTGCAAATGAGGGGGCTTCCAGAAAAAGCTCCGATCACACCATCCCGCCTCATACACCATCGCATTCCGCCTCATAGACCATCTGCATTTCTAGTGGGGGGGGGGGGAAGGGGGAGGGGGAGAAAGCATTGTACATTATTTCAATTCTCTGAGCGTTATCAGGTAAATGGTTTATTGAGCAACAGCCTTCTCCTCCCATGCATCTCCCGCCCCTTCTAGCCTTCTTCCCGCGACAAAAAGAGCATCAATACACCCGGGGGGGGGGGGGGTCGTGTTTCCTTACCATTGCTTCTCCGTCCTGCTTTTATCCCTTTGTTTACTTCTTCTTTCTGCCCCAGGAAAAGAGAAAGTAAACAAAGACCACATGGCCCATTCAGGGACCGTTTCCAGCTCTCTGCTTTTCCTGCACACAGCAGGAGATTGCGGCACATTCCATTAAAAAAAAAAAGTTGGATTGTTTGGGGGGGGGCTCCTTTGCAACGGAAAAACGTGCTCAAGGAGCAGGAGACGCGCAGGAGGAGGACAACGTCATAGGAAGGATGTGCACATATCCGTCAGCGGGCAGTAGCTGGCGTGTGATAAATCGCTGGTCTGATGAACCTCAAAAAGACCCCGGTAAGTCTGAATTATTTTTAGAGACAGCACTTGCCGCTCTCTCCTGCTGTGTGCTGGAGAAGCGGCGTGACAGAAATACCCCCCTGAATGGGCCACGCTCACCTTGTTTACTTGCTCTTCCCTCTTCTTGAGAAAGAGGAAGTCTTGAGCAACAAAAGCAAGAGCAGAGCAGCAACGGTAGGGAAGCGTGATCTCTCCCCCCACCCCAATCTGATGGAGCTCTCTGATACGTATGACAAGAGGAGGAGGAGGAGGAGGAGGCAAGAGACTGAATGATGAACTGGGCAAAACAGCACCAGAAAAAAAAAAGTGAGTCAGGATGCTGCCTCAACTCCTCAAGCACTGTGAACATGCAGCATTTCTGTAAAAGGCAACTTCTTAATTCAGTCCATCCCTGGCTGCTGTTGATTTTGCCTAGCAGACCCTTCTTTCTGAGAAGCGTAGACATTATTTTTGTTTTAACTGCCTTATTTTATAATTGTGTAAATTCAAGGTGCTTTTATAATTCGATACGCAATTTTACAGTTTTACAGTCCTGAAAAGCAGCAAAGGCATGTCTTAAATAAACCAGATGCCTCAGCTGCTGTCTGTCGTGGGTGATTAAACCCTGATTTTGGCAAAGCAAGAGAAGGGAAGTCCATGGATCAGCAACGTAGGCTAGAAAGCAGTTACCTCTTTGCTTCCACCCGACTGAAGCAGAGGCCTTGTAGAATCCGCCAAGGAGTGTTTTATGGCACATGGCTAAAGTTGCAGCAATGTACAAATGCACCCATTTGGATGCTGTCACAGATCAGTATCCTGATGTGATAATAAAGAATGTGGAAGGGTTCTGCTGAGCAGTGTATGGTCCGTAAGGCATACAAATCTTTGTGAAGGAGCAAAACAAGCACCTTTGCTCAGGTGGTGGTGATGAAATCTGTGAGGGCAAGAATATGGTTCCTCTCCAGGACGTCTTGCAGAGGAGGGATGGATAGTCGCAAGCTACAAAGGAGAACCTCACACTTCATGCAGCCCACAGAAAGGACAGTCACTGCCTGAGGGTTCAGAACAGTTCAGACAGAATGGCTCATGGTTTAAGTGAGGGGTAGGCAACTGTGGGAGGTCCAGGTGCCAAAAAATGTGTGTGTGAGAGATAAAAAAAACCCCCAAAATGTCATCTTTTGGTGCTGCAGAGCAATAAAAGGGTAAAAATTAGCTTTTCTTTCACAAAAATGCCAAGGTGGAGGTGGCAGAGGACTGGGGGATTAGTCTCAAGTGACAATGCCACTCCCAGGCATTTCAGTGGGATGATTCTCCACTTCACCTCGGAGGAAGGAGGATCCAGGTGGGATGAGACTGGTCTTATTTGATGGGGCCTGGACAATCCGGAAGAAGGTGCAGACGCTATTTCTGCCAGCCACACCTTCCTCAGGGTGTCTTTTCTTGGTCTCCCCTCCCCATTACCATAGGGGACTAGCCGGCCAGCCAGTTATGGAGGCTGATAGGAAATTTGAGGACATCTCCTTCTTCTCCTTCTCCTTACTGGGTAGAATGGGGGACAGTGTCGATGTGGCTGATTGGGTTCCTCGTTGTCACCACAGGCAGGCTGTGTGGCCCCAAGTAGCTGAGGATATTCCCCCTGGTGAGCGCCCTACACAGCTGAGGATGAGGGGGGCTTGGCCAATGGACCTGAGGGCCCTGGTAAACTTTGCCCTGATGAGCTGTGGCCACCGGGGGTGGGGTCAGTGACCGGGGCCCCTCCCTGAAAGGTGAGGAAAGGCACTGATCCAGAGCCGTGTGGATCCCCTGCTTGAGCCCTGGTGGATTTGCTTAGTGGCAGACTGGAAAGCCAAATGAAGAGCTTGGTGGTGGTTTGCTCATGTAGGTCCTTGATTAACTGATCAGGTTGTCATGTGTCTTCTTCAGGGAGGGAGGGGGGAACTGTCACTGGAGCTGATCAACAAAGCCATGTTTTGGTTTGGAAAACGTCACTGTTGCTCAAGGCCACAAGGTGCTTTGGCTGGGCCCGGCCATGCTGTGCATGGGCTTTCCCTGGCTGGGCATGCAGGGAAGCACCTGGCAAGATCCAGTGGCTTTCGCAGTTGAGACTACTTTACCTGCGGAAAGGCGATGGCCTTCGCCAGGGTCACTGCACTTCTTCAGCCACCGACGTCTTCCTTGATGGGGGAAGGCACATGGCACGGGGGTAGCACTGAGCATGCTGCTCCCCCTCCAAACTGGGAGGACAAGAGGGGGATTTCCTTGTGGGAATAGGTCTTGGGAAGGAGACGGGCCCATGGAAGGAGTCAAAGCCCCCACGGACTAGTGGGGAATCTCTACAGGGCAGATTAGGCCTCTGCTCTGGAGGTTCTCCATCCCTGCCTGCCCACCTGCCTGCCCGCCCACCTGCCTGCCCGCCCGCCCGCCTGCCTGCCCGCCCTCTCTCTGGATTCCACACGACACACACACACCATGACCCCGTCATGCCTCCCAACCTACAGACTAGTGCCTGCCCTCTTCTCAATGACAAGAAGCCCTGCATCGGATAACACACAGGAGGAGGCCTTGTGGTGGCAAGCATGGGGAATGTCAAAGAGGAAGATGTTCCTGGCATGCCTCTGAGCTACACTGTCTGCATTGACTGGGGCCCTGTCTTGGCGGCGGCGCAATGGCACGAGGCCTGAAGCGTCCACATTGGCACTCCTTCTGGTCATCTGCATGGGAAGGAGCATTAACGTGGGGTTTACAGGAAGGACTGTAACTTCGCACTTACAGATAAATGGAGGGGGGGAACCCAACGGGGGTTGGAGGAATGGAGCTCCAGCTCTGAACATCCACCCCATTTATTTTATTTATTTTAATTTTATTTAAATGATGGTGCGTGGAGGTGGCCCAGTGAGTGTTCAGCTCACTGGTCCACCCCCTTCCCTGCCATCAGGGGGCACTATCGGCTGTGGCACACCTCTGCAGCAGCTCCAGAACAAGGTGACAGACGGCAGATGCCATCGTCGCCTCATTGCAAGGCAAAAAAGTCAGGGTAAGTGCCCGACTTTTTTAAAGCGGAGCTTTGGGGGTTTGTCCATGGATGGCTTCAAGATGGCGGCTGTGTCATGTAAATGACTTGCAAACCACTCATCAATATGTACTCTGGTGCATGTCAGAATTGTGAGAACAATGAGAACCCCCCCCCCCCCTCTAATCCTGAAACTGAGACTGAAGGTACATCTGATAAGGACTTTGAACAGGATGATGTGATTTTGAAACAGATTTTCATTTAGAATTATTTACGAAAAGTAAGCTAAAATCTTAAAATGTAAATAGTTATATACATTGCAAGGATACTATTCTCATGGGCAAGTTATCCTCTCTGACAAAGCATTGATCCCTACCTCGTTAGATAGCTGGGCAAGTTCATTTTGTTTTCACTACCTTTCTGCATAAAAGGCATGTTGATGCGGCCAAATAAAGATAACACAATTTCCCTACGAAAAAGCATGCAGTTGTCATTATTCTTAAAGACATCCGTCTGAGATGTCCACGCACTCACTTCAACTACTTTACAATGGAGTGAAAATGGAGGCACACAGACAGCTGTAAGTTCCTGTAAATGTTGCTGCTGAGAGGGAATGAAGTGCTGGGGAATGTTTTGCTGTAGCAATTATACCCCAACAGTACATTTTCTGATGATTACATACTTTCTGATACCAAGCTAAGTGGAGAGAATGTTGGTGTATAAAATGCAGTTGAAAGACCAGGGCAGGATCTACACTACTGCTTTAAAACAGTTTATAACAGTAGTGACAACTGTTGGGGCCCAGGACATGCTACATATACCATTTTCAAAACATTTTCAAAGTGTTTTATCCTGCTTGGTGTAGATCTGGCCCTAGCCTCGGGCTCTAGGATTTATTCCGCACATGTTATAAACATGTCACACCCTCTATTCTGGAATGTTTCCATATTGCACCTACATCTTTTTCAATAGATTGCAGATCTCTTCCACTAATTTTGAGCTTTTTGGAATACAAATTGCACAAAATGTGTGAATGTTGTAGCCTCATATTCTTATGATGATACAGTACAAAACATTGTGGGTTCCCCCCTTTAAATGTCTCTTACCAAAAACTGCAGGAAATTGTACAGCAGCAGAACACTTTTAACCCAAGGTGTGGGGGTTATTGCCTATGAAAAAAATAAATGCAGAGATGATGTGGTCCCAATGGGGTTGCCATAAAATGACCCAGTAATGGTACTCATCCCACTGCCTAGTGAAGATCATTGCATCTTGAGGAATTAGAAATAAAATATATGAAGAAGTACTTCCTTTCTGTACAGTGGCCAACCAACTGTTGACCAGGGACTGACAAGCAGGACATGGGTGCCACAGCAACTGGTGTAGATAGCCTTACTGCCACTGCCCCTGTTTGTCTTGAGGGTTTTAAGAGAAATCTTGACATTTTCTCTTCCCAATCAAATGCCACATTTTCCATGCTCTAAAAAACTTGCCAAAAGTGCTGGTTAGACAGAGAAGTGAAGCTGGAAGGTTGATATCATTGTCTAACGAACTCGTAAACAACCGTTAATCAGGAATGATGAGTGTACAATAAATGCCTCATGCAGAAAAGGCATTAGGAAAAAGAAGGGTGCTAAAACACCTGCCAGTTGTAAGTCCTACCAGTGGAAAAACTGTTGGAGAATTTCTCCTTCCTCTGGAGAAATTCAGTGAAAGTGTCCATCCAATTTCTCTGCCCACAAATAGGGTGGAGAATTTCTAGAGGCTGTTTGCTTACAACTCTAGATTTTTTGTTTTGGGCTGCATCTTGATGACGGCAGATTGGCACGACGAGCCCCCAAACCCCTGCATTTATTCTCCTTTGCATTATCCCCACACAAAGGAGGGAGCGCAGGGGTTTTGATTAGGATGTGCGGCGGATCAATCCATGATCCGGACCCGATCCAGGTGAAATTGGATAAAATTATCTGATTCCAATCATCTGGATCATCTGATCTGATCTGAAAGGATCCGATCCGGATTGGAAAAAATCGGAGGATCGAACCTCCCCCCTCCCCCCACTCGCGCTATCCAGAGTGGGAGTGGCATCGTCACTTGAGACTAATACCCCAGTCCTCTGCCACCTCCCCCTGGCATTTTTGTGAAAAAATATTTTATACTCTAGATGTTACACCTCATCAGCCCTCATCCCATTGGTTTATAGCCCTAGTGACATCAGTTGGCAACTCTATTTTACTCTCGAGTAGTCCCAAGTAGTGACCAGATGTGACATTGCATTGCCATGTGCGATTTTACTTGTACCCAGAGATGCTTTGCAACATCTCTTCAATTCTAGTGACTGTCCTTTCTGTGGGAGGTGCAAATCAGGTCAGTTTGTATTGCCATTTGCAAATAATGAATTCAGTCTCCCTCCATGTGAGGTGTGCGCCTTGCACATGGGCTCTGAACAGGCAGGCTCCTGTGCCATCCGTGTGCTGTACCTACTGAGCTCTGAGGATTCCATCTGAGCTGCCTGAGCTGAAGGGCAAATCCCCATCCACCAGGCTCTATAAAGCCCTGGGTTGAGAAGTAATTCCTCGCTCTGAGCATGTTGTTTCTAGTGTGAGAACCCTGCCTGCTTGCCTTGTGCTTCCTTAGATCTTGAGCCTTACATGCCTTCTGACTGCTGCATAGCTGCTTCTGGCCCTCCTGACCCTCTGCTGCTACCTTGGATCTTGATCTCTGCCTGATTTTGACTAGGCACTTGCCTCTGGCTTCTCTGATTCGTGTTTGGACTCTTGCCTATTTGGGATGATATGCCTCTTGCTGTCAGGGCTATTTAGACAGACAGACAGACAGACAGACAGACAGACAGACAGACAGCCTCCCAGGTTCCAGGACCTGGAGTCTGAGGCCTGACAGCTACACAATGTCCCTGTACTGCAGCCTACTACTGTCTGCCCAAGATGCACACGTGATATGAGTCCATTGCTGCAGGTCCAGGTCGGTGAGCTTCCAGTCCCGTGGAAGCTAGTCATGGAGTTGGTCCAGCATGTTGCCAAGGCTAGCTTTGTTTGGCAGAGACTCAGGAGGCCCGTTCCCATTCAAAGAAGTACTGGAGCTGGCTGAGAAAGGGGTCCTGCTGTATCTTCCGCTCTGACTAGCACAACAGGCAAATAATCATGGTCTGGCTACCCAGCATTGGAATTACTTTTGGATGCTCTGTCAAGCACAAGATATAAATTGTGCGATGTTTTTCTAAATGTGTCAGAGAGATTGCCTCCTGAGTGACACCCTCCATTTAGAGATGTCCAATAAGGTGTAGAGAATTAATTTGCATTTCTTTATCTGCTTCCTTTCACTAGGTTGGGATGGAGGAAAGAATTCAGTAATGTGGACAAAATCAGAGAGCAAAACCTTCCTCTACTTTAAGATTATGAGGTTGATTTTCCTCTCAGCTATATTTCTTACATCTGATTTGTTCCTCTACCTTTTATTTACCTTTTTCTTCCTCTTGGGATTTATATAGAAATATTCCTCTATACAACCTTCTAACATTAACTCTACATGCACAGCCTTTATGCATCTTTGCATTCAACTATCAGAGGCAGTAAGCCTATATACACCAATGGCCAGTAAGCCTATATACACCAATGGCCACTGCTACAGATTTGAAAAGAAAATATCAAGATTTCTCTTAAAACCATCAAGACAAACAGGGGCAGGGGCAGTAAGCTTATATACACCAGTTGCTGGGGAACATGGGTGGGAGGGGGCTGCAGCACCCGTGTCCTGCTTGTGGGCCTCTGGTCAACAGCTGGTTGGCCACTGTGGGAACAGAGTGCTGGACGAGATGGACCCTGGGTCTGATCCAGCCTCAGGGCTCCTCTTACAGGAGGTTCTTATGACAATCTTTTCCCCATCTGATTTTGCAGTTCTACATTTTTATTGGCGCTGCTGTCTCTGAGTAAATGAACTATTGACTACTAAACATTATGATGACAGTCAAGTGGAAAAACTTCTCTTTGGGCACACGGAAATGAATCAAGCCTACCTGTATTCATTTGTTTGTGCGAGACCACAAATGTCGTGGCCGAAGAGACAATTCTGCCGGGCTGCACCTGTGTGAGTGGAATAGAAATCACTGGCGGAATGGATTCCCCTGTATCCTTCCTCTGTTCTGGGGGCCCCTCCAGAGCACACGAGGGGCATCTACAGAGAGCTGCAGGGGAGGGAGCAGAGAAGGCAGGGAAGTCCCATGGTGCCAGTGGAAGTCTGGTGGCTCGAAGCAGGTGGGGCCATTTCACAAGAGGATGTTGCAGAACATTTAAGTAACAACTAAAGTTCTACTTTCTAAGCATTTCTTGTAGTTATAAAGGACATCGGAAGTTCCCTGATGCTGGATTAGGCCAAAGGTCCATCTAGTTCTGCATTCTGTTTGCACAGTGTCCAACCAACTGCCCATGGGAAACGCACAAGCGGGACACAGGTGTAACAGCCCCCTCCCGCCCATGTTCCCTAGCAACTGGTGTATATACAGACTTACAGCCTCTGATACTGGAGGTTGCACTTAGCCATCAGGACTAGAAGCAATTGATAGCCTTCTTCTGCTCCAGGAATTTATTTCACCCCTTTTAAAGCCATTCAAAATTGATGACCATCACTACATCTTGTGGTATAGCAAATTCCATAGTTTAACTATGCACTGTGTGAAGAAGTCCTTCCTTTTACCTATCCTGAATCTACCACCAATCAGCATCATGGAATGAACCCGAGTTCTAGTATTATTTATTTATTTATTTATTTATACTATTTATTTATTGCATCTGTATACTGCCCTATAGCCAAAGCTCTCTGGGTGGTTTACATTATGAGAGAGAGAGAAAAAAAATGGGCTCAAGTTATAGGAAGCCAGATTCCGGCTGAATATCAGAAAAAACTGCCTGACTGTTCGAGCAGTACGACAATGGAACCAATGGCCTAGGGAGGTGGTGGGCTCTCCCACATTAGAGGCATTCAAGAGGCAGCTAGACAACCATCTGTGAGGGATGCTTTAGTGTGGATTCCTGCATTGAGCAGGGGGGTGGACACGATGGCCTTAGAGGCCTTTCCCAACTCTACTAGTCTACGATTCTATGAAATATCTCCCTATCTGCATTCTCCATGCCATGCATAATTTTGTTTACCTCTATCATGTCTCCCCTTACTCACCTCTTTTCAAAACAACCCCAGCTGTTGTAGCCTGCTGTCATCGGGAAGATGCTCCAGCCCCTTGATCATTTTGTTTGATCTTTACTGCACTTTTTCCAGCTCTACAATATCTTTTTAGGTGTGGTGACTAGAACTGTACACAGTATTCTAAGTGTGGCTGCACCATATATTTGTATAAAGGCAGTATGATTTGGCAGTTTTATTCTCAATTCCTTTCCTAATTATATCTAAGATAGAGTTTGCCTTTTTTACAACCACCACACACTGGGTTGACGTTTTCATTGAGCTGTCCACCACAATCCCAAGATCTCTTTCTTGGTTGGTCACCACTAGCTCAGATCCTATCAGATTGTACTTGAAGTCAAAAAATTTTTGCCCCAGCATGCATCACCTTACACTTGCTTACATTGAATTGCATTTGCCATTTGGATGCCTATTTTCTCCCAGCTTAGAAAAACTCTTTTGGAGCGCCTCACAATCACTTTTTGTTTTAACCTCCCAAAATATTTGGTGTCCTTAGCAAACTTGGCCACTTCACTGCTACTCCTATTTCCAGATCATTTATGAGCATGTTGAAAAGCATTGGTCCCAACACCGATCCCCACTATTTCCTTCCCTCAATGGGAGAATTTACCATTTATTCCTACTCTCTGCTTTCTCTTCTTTTACCAGTTATTGATCCATCAGAGGACCTCTCCTCTTATTCCATGACTGCCAAATGTGCTCAGGAGTATTTTGTGTTTAGCGAAGGTTATACACTGTTTTGAGAAGTTCCGACTATTATAGTAAGAGCCCCCAAAGTAGAAGTGCTAATGGCGCCTTCCCCAACGGGTGCCCTCCTCCAAATGTGTTGGACTGCAACTCTTGTCATTCCCTGCCAGCATATGGAATTATGGGTAGGGTGTGAATAAGCGAGATGTGGCGATTCTTAAAAACAATTTTTGGCCCTTTGATTTTGAGATCTTCACCATACAGCAACCTATATGTACTGGTGCCATTCCCCTATGAACCAGAAAACTCTTTAGTATATTTTGCTGTTGCTATTTGCTTCTAAAATGAACCCATTTTTAAAAGAAAGGAATGAAGAATTTATTGGGCGTCATCAGACGAGTGTTTTATTGCCTGCTCATTACAGGCACTCAGATTTTCATGGGCCCTATTCACAACGCACCCTTTTAGCCTTCTTTGCGCAACAAAAAAAGACCCTGGTAAATCTGTATTAATTTGAGACAGAACTTGCCACTATCTCCTGCTGTGTGCAGCAGAAGCAGCATAACCAAAACAGCCCACTGAATGGGCCACGTGCAGGTTGTTTACTTCCTCTTTCAAAAGGAATTAAACAACTCTGCGGGCAGAGAAGCAACGGTAAGCAAATCTGTTTTTCCCACGTGTGATGATGCTCATCGATAGCACTGCTGGATCAGGCCACGGCTGGGCAAAGGCTGCCCATTGATGTGTCCAACAGTCTGTTTCTAGCAGATGCCAGCCAACCTACTAGCCAAATCACAAAGACATCATCGGCCCTCTTTGATTTGTGTTCACAGCTGCTGATATTCAGACCAGACATTCTCCACTTGAAAAGAGAGGGTCTATTTAGCTGTCATAAGTAATAACCAGAAAGGGATGTTTTCTCCATTAATTTGTTGAATTCATTTATTGAGATATTTATTTTTCTGTCTTATCCGAATCCATTAAACTCAATTCACTGATGTTTGGGTCAGTGGGCAGCAGTAGCTGCTGCCGCAGCAGCACCAGCAATGGTAAAAATGCTGAAAAGAGGACAGGAATCCAGAAAGAAGCAACAAATCCCACATTGATGCAAAGGCTTCTGATAGAGTCTGGCTTTTGCTTGCAGTTTTTCTGATTAAAACCAGCTTGTTGTTGTTTTCACATAGCCAAGGATCTCCTGCATGCATCTAATAAATTGCATGCACACCATACGGTTTCCCAGACTCTAGGGTCTCTCTGGATAGTCTGTTGTTTCCCATATACGGCTGGAATATATTTGCCAGCATTTCAATTAGGTCATCAATAACCCAGTACAGCTGCTGAGGGAAGAACTCAGATGTTCATAAATGTTATAGTCCATTAAGTTCAGATACTTCAAAGGCAGTTTGGAAAGAAAGAAATTTGTTTTAAGTTGAGTGTCAGTATCACTGGATGCAAATTGCAATGATCCCCAAAGAAAAAGATTGGGGGAACAGAAGGACTGAAAGGTCAGATTTAAAAATGTTGACCAGTTATGACACCACACAAATCTGAGATCTTGAAATAACATATGATTAGAGATCAATTTGCATGGGCTACAAGCACAGGTTGGGCAGACGGTCTTGGTGAAGACTTGACTCACGAATGCTGTAAAGTGCAGAGGTACAATTGCAGGTTTCATTTTGTTTTTGTTTTTTAAATGATGCTTCTGCTCCCCACTTCCCCAAGCACTAAAGAGTTGAAAGAGCTGCTTTGTACCACTTTCCTGGAAAAAGAAATCTCTGTCTCTCTCTCTCTTACAAAATAATACAAATGGAGCTTGGAGCGCAGGCAAGTGCTCCAACTATATTAGTATAAAGCAGGATCAGTTCCACCCTTGAAAAGCAAACTGCATGCATAAGCAGCCCACAAAAGCTGCCTCTTGTCTGCAAGCTGCATCGTAGGCCTCTGTCTCCTTCACTGGCTACATGCCAGTTGTCAAACCCCTTCCTCCAGCCCCAGAGAAGCACATGTCTTCTAGGTAGAAGCCACAAGCCATCAAAGCTCATGAAGCAAGCATCTTAACAACATAGTGGAAATGGGCTCTAGAGGGATGACAGGCCCAGGCCATTTAGCCTTTAGAGGTCATAACCAGCACCTTAAAATTGATTCCACACATTTATCAAATTTTTGGCAGTTAGATTTTTTTTTTTTTGAACTTCACCAGCTCCGTGTGAAGACCAAAATATTTTATAGTTGCACCCCCTATGGTTATCAAACAGCCAGCTTTCAAAATACCTCAATAAGGAAATGATGGCCTGCAGAATTGCTAGGAAAGGTCTTTTAAATCACTCCTCTTGTGTGACTGATAGGTATTATGAAGAGGACTGGCATGAATTTGTGGTAGAAGAGAATCATACAGGGATGCCGGCATCTGGTAGCTTGAATGCCTAATGAGGATGCTGCCTAGCTCACCTGAGCAGCAATGGCACAAGGGGATGAAAAGTGTTCGATCCATGTGGAGTTGCCAAGAAGCGACTGAGAAATTTTCACAGCAGAAGGAACATCTGGATGCAGCTTGATGAAATGGCACATCATCTCTTAAATGTAGAAGAAGGAAGTGGGTCCTATCTGGACAAGAATGACCTCAAAATTTCATCTCTGTTCCCCTCTGTTTCACACTTTAAAATGTTACTTGAATAACTTGAAGAACTTAAAATGTCTGAAAGGGCCAAAGACTCTCCTTGAAAAAGCTTTCTAACAACTCTCCTTCTTGAAGGTCCTTTGAAAGAGGATGCAGCTGACAGCACGCTGCTAACCCAGATCAGTAGACAAAGGAGAGGAAGAGATATTCTAATTTATTTATTTAGAATATTTATAAGTCACTTTGTTTTTGCTTCAAAACCCTCTCAAAGCAGTTTCCAACAATCAGTATACAATATAATAAACAATAAACTTTAAAATAATAAAACCGTAATGCTAGAAATTAAAAACAAATCAGAACCAATAAAACAAACAAATAAACCTTGCCCAGCAAAAACACTAAGATGGAATAAAAAGTTACAGCTAAGACCGTGTTATAAATTCAACAATCCAATAA
Organism: Anniella stebbinsi; assembly: GCA_029215795.1. Lineage (NCBI taxonomy): Eukaryota > Metazoa > Chordata > Lepidosauria > Squamata > Anniellidae > Anniella > Anniella stebbinsi. Next base: position 95,579,853 of record JARDYH010000007.1, read on the forward strand.
CATCCTGGATAAGAGAATGCAGTAGAAGCCTTTTTATAGTCCCACAGTGATGTGGGCAAAACATTTCACAAGCATGGGACCACTGCTGAAACCCCCCTCCCTTCTGCCCTCCAGTCTGGTGGTTCTCACAGGTGGTCATGTGAGTACAGCTTTGGGTGATGATCTCAAAGTGCAGAGATGTAGTCCCTCCAGTAACTTGCTCCCAAACTTTACAAGACTTAAGAGGCTAATGCCACTATTTTAAATTGGCCTTTGCATTGCACCAGCAACCACTGCAGCTGGTACAATGAAGGACTTGCATTATCCAACCATCAGTGCTTGGGCAGCTGCATTCTGCACCAATAGAAATTTCTGAACCGTCTTTAAAGGCAGCCCACATAGAGTGCATTACAGTAGTTTGTTCTGGATGTCCAGCAGTCCAGTTCATTCTCTTTAGTTACAGCCATGGGTGGCAAACCGCCCTAAGTACAGAAGGTACCACGGTTAATGGAATCAAAAGCTGCTGAGAGGTCCAGGAGACCTAATAGAATTCCACTGCCCCCCATCCATCCCCGGGCAGGATGGCCAAGGCTGTTTCTCTCCTCAAACCAGGACTGAAACTGGATTGGAATGACTGTAACTAATGACCAGCGTGACACTGTCTACTAGAGTTGACAACCCCAATCAGCAAACAGTCTTGTGACACCTTAAAGGCTTTAGGAAAAGAAGAAGCTTTTGTGGGCCAGAGCACGCTTGGTCAGGAGCATGAAGAGGTACACCCAGAGAGAAGAGAGGGGTGGGGGAGAGAAGGACTGTGCAAAGTGAGGCCACAAGGCCCAGCAATAAAAAGAGATGGTTGCAGCAGCAGCAACAGCCCTATGTAGAGCGCAAGTGAAGGCAAGAGCCAGGCTGGCAGTGGCCCCAGTCATAACGGGGGATGAACTGGCAAAGCAAGATGACTAACAAAACACCCAGAGGAGGACAGCCGCGTTCTGTAGGGAGCCGGCCTCTCACAGGTCAAGTCGGATGGCATTTGCTGGACTATGGCAGCTTCCAAATAGTTTGCTAAATGCCCAGGGCAATTGAATTGCTTTGCCTACTGGTTCCTCCCTCTGGGTTACTATTTTGAATGTCTGATTTGTGTCTTGTATAGAGTTATAGTCCCATAGGCAAAACAATACCTGGGGTTGGCCCAACGTACGTTATAGGGAAGGGGTTCCCAGTCTTTGGGGCCAGTGGGAGCTCTGAATACATGACTGCAAAGGAGGGTGGGAGTCAATCACAGAACACCCATTCACCTGAAGGCCAACTGAAGAAGCCAAAAGAAAAGTAAGTTGCCCAAGATGGAGCATACAAGCTTTTAGGTTTCACAGAGCCTTTCAGGAGGCCAGCTTCAGTGTTTTGTGAATCAACTTACTTGCTTTGAATGGCCTGGGGGCATAAAAAGTCAGTGACTGAAATCACTGGCCCTAGGATAAATGGAAGAGCTGTGACCGAATCCGGAGCAGATCCCGACTCCGGAGCGGATCGGCCTGATCCGTCCCGATCTGGGCCCAATCCAAACTGGATCGGATCGGGCCGGATTGGATCCGCGATCCAGATCCGCTACAGGTCTGTGCAGAGCCCTCCCTCCCACTCTCCCCGCTCCCTCCCTCCCTCCCTCCCCCAATCCCCCTGCTTACCTGCAGCCTCCTCCGTGGCATCCTCCGCGGTGTCCTGCCTCCTCGATGTCGGCTGGCTGTTTTTCCGCTCGCGCCGGATGATGACGTCATCCACCACACCTGGCAATTGCGGCGCTCTAATGGGATCCAGATCGGATTGGGGGTGGGTGGGTCCGTGCACAGCCCTAATAAATGGTGCCCTGAGCGAGGAGTGCCTTTGGTGCCCCCCTCATCGTTAGTTTTGCAGGGTCACCCAGAGGACTTAGGGGGCCTGGAGCAGGTGGGATGTCCATCAAGGAAGACATTGCTCAACACCTCCATCTCTCAGCCCCTGTGTTACAGTTTGCACGAACCCAAGCTTGAAAAGCCACATTCTGAGCAGTGGCCGTGCGCTACACAACAGAGCTGAGCTGTCGTGGGTTTTACTCATAATAGTTTTTGTTTTGCAGCAGCCATTGACCCTGTTCAGATTTATTTATTTGTTTATTTATTTATTACATTTGTATACCGCCCTATAGCCGAAGCTCTCTGGGCGGTTTACATAGGATTAAAACAATTAAAAACAATATACAAAAATTAAAACAGCAAAAACATAGAACATACACACAATACACACATACATTTAAAACAACTACAACAACCCAAAAAAGCTACAAAAACAAACCAAGGCTCCTCAGATATTGCCAAATGCATGAGAGAAGAGGAAAGTCTTGACCTGGCACTGAAAAGATAACAATGTTGGCACCAGGCGGGCCTCGTCAGGGAGATCATTCCACAATTGGGGGGCCACCACAGAGAAGGCCCTCTCTCTTGTTGCCGACCTCCGAGCTTCCCTCAGAGGACGTACTTGGAGGAGGGCCTTAGAGGTTGAACGTAGTGTTCGGGCAGGTTCATGTCAGGAAAGGTGTTCTGTCAGATATTGTGGTCCCAAGCCATGTATGACTTTATAGGTTAAAACCAGCACTTTGAATCGGGCTCAGAAACATACAGGCTGCCCCCCCGCGCCACGCCGCCCGCCCTGTGCTCCTTACCGGCTGGGCCAGAGTAGGTCTTATATGCTCGAACCTTCTGGTCCCAGTTACCAATCTGGCAGCTGCATTTTGCACAAGCTGCAGCTTCCGAACCACCTTCAAAGGCAGCCCCACGTAGAGTGCATTGCAGTAATCTAACTTGGAGGTTACCAGAGCATGGAAAACTGAAGCCAGGTTATCCCTGTCTGAAGTTGGTAGAAGGCACTCTGTGCCACTGAAGCCACCTGAGCCTCAAGTGACAGAGATGGTTCTAGGAGAACCCCCAAGCTACGAACCCGCTCCTTCAAGGGGAGTGCAACCCCATCCAGAACAGGTTGAAGACCCTCCATCCGGTCAGCAGAACCACCCACTAACAGTGTCTCAGTCTTGTCTGGATTGAGTTTCAGTTTATTAGCCCTCATCCAGTCCATTGTCGCAGCCAGGCACTGGTTCAGCACATCCACAGCCTCACCTGATGAAGATGAACAGGAGAAATATAGCTGTGTGTCATCAGCGTACTGATGACAACGCACTCCAAAACTCCGGATGACTGCACTCAACAGTTTCATGTAGATGTTGAACAACATGGGGGACAAGACTGACCCCTGCGGAACCCCATACTGGAGAATCCATGGGCCGAGCAATGTTCCCCAAGCACCACCTTCTGGAGCTGACCCCCCAAGTAGGAGCGGAACCACTGCAATGCAGTGCCCCCCACTCCCAACCCAGCCAGTCGTGCTAGAAGGATACCATGGTCGATGGTATCGAAAGCCGCTGAGAGATCAAGGAGAATCAACAGAGTCACACTCCCCCCGTCCTTCTCCCAACATAGGTCATCATACAGGGCGACCAAGGCTGTTTCCGTACCAAAACCAGGCCTGTAACCCGACTGAAATGGATCCAGATAATCGGTCTCATCCAAGAGTGCCTGGAGCTGGCTCGCACCCACCCGCTCCAGGACATGCTAAGCCACAGCGGTTAAGTATTTTGAGTCAAAATGTTTAGCTCAAAATGCTTAACCATCATGGCTGAGCGTGTTGTCTGAACAGGGTCATAATGGCTTACTGTGTCGTGTGAGCCATGACTTAGCATGTCATGTGAAACATTCCTAGGGTGACCAAATTTTGAGGATCAAAATCCCGGACCCCCCCCGCCACCCCACCCACCCAAAACAACCCCCCACTGCGTGCCCGTGCCCCCCCGACCCGCGCCGCCCCCCCGCCTGCATGCCTCGCACCGCCCCCGCCCCGTGCCGCCCCCCCGCGCCGCGGCGCACCGCCCCCCCGCGCCGCACCACACTGCCCCCCCGCGCTGCGCCGCCCGCCCCGCGCTCCTTACCGGCTGGGGCGTCCGCTTCCCTCCGGTGCTCGGAATCTACTGAGAAACAGGTTTCCTGGCCTGTCTCTCAGTAGCGCACCGGGTGATGACGTCATCACCCGGCGCGCTAATGAGGGACAGGCCGCGAAGCCTGTTTCTCAGTAGATTCCGAGCACCGGAGGGAAGCGGACGCCCCAGCAGGTAAGTGCCTCGCGCCGCCGCCCGCCCCACGCAGGCTGCCCCCCCATGCCATGCCGCCCCCCCCGCGCCGCCCCCCCGTGCCATGCCGCCCCCCCTGCACCCCCCCGTGCCACCCCCCCCCGCGCCGCCCCCCTCACCTGCGCCGCCCCCCGCACCACGCTGCCCCCCATGCCGCGCTGCCCCCCCGCGCCGCGCCGCCTGCCCCCGCGCCGCCCACCCTGTGCTCCTTACCGGCTGGGGCGTCCGCTTCCCTCCAGCGCTCGGAATCTACTGAGACACAGGCTTCCTGGCCTGTCTCTCAGTAGCGCGCCGAGTGATGGTGTCATCACCCGGCGCGCTACTGAGGGACAGGCCGCGAAGCCTGCTTCTCAGTAGATTCCGAGCACTGGAGGGAAGCGGACGCCCCAGCAGGTAAGTGCCTCATGCCGCCAGCCTCCCGCCACCGCCGCGTGACCCCCCGCCGCCCTGGTTTGCCCCCGCCATCCCCTAGTTGGCCCGGATCGCCCCAGGGCCATCTGGTCACCCTTTTGGGGGGCAAAATTTCCGGATTTGGCCCCCCAAAACAGTTTTTCCGCCCGGATGCGGATTTGCTCCCCATTTCCCGGGCATGTCTGGACAAATCCGGGCGGATGGTCACCCTAATCATTCCTAACCATGGTGGCTACATAACCACAGTTTAAACACGCTCACTAACCATTTGCTGCTAAAGGATTAGCAGCCTAACTATGGCTTAGCATGTCATCTGAACAGGCTCGCTATCTTTTGGTAAGCACTCTTTGACCTTCATCACACCTAATTCCCCACCCCACCCCCACCCCGGTTTGCCTCCACATTTTTTTTTTTACTTCTGAGGCCTTCCTGAATCTCACAGGGGCCACCGTCCTCTAAGCTGCATTTTCCCACAGCTGAAAACTCTCAGCACCTACTCCCAATTAGTGGCGACCTTGTCTTCCCGCCTCCATAGATAACGGTCCAGGTACTGCTGCTGGGAGACCGGCAGTCACTATTTTAGAAACTCGTTTTTTAGAACTCTCTCTCTCTCTCAGCCAAGAGGCCCCAGTCCTGCCATGCAGACCATAGCCTCACCTAGCAAGACCGTAGTCATCTTGGCTCGATCTTCACAATGTGTACATTTAGAAATATATGCACGAAAATATGCATGAATTTTCATTCAAAAAGCAAAAAACAGAGATCACAATCAGATATGGACTTGACTTGGAATGAGCTTACTTCTAACCCACCGTGCCCCCCCCCCATCTCCTGATTTCAGTTCCTTTCTTGGGCTCAGCAGCTTGCAGTACGAGAAGGAGAGGCTGGCTTGCAATGCTCTTATTTAAATGCCTGGTTTATCAGTGTCATTGGTAATATTACAGTGCATCTGTTTGTATGTAATTAGCAGACAAAAGTAGTGAGGAGGATGCTTTGGAAATGACTCATTAGCAGACTGCTAACGAAGATATGAGCCTGGCCATGCCATTTGCAGCAGAGCACAAACAGATGGGCTGCTCCCCCCCTGCTGGATGGGGGAGATTCTGAGGTGAGCCACTGAAATGGGTCATTCATTATCTGTGGCTTCATTTGGCTTGGATTCTCCAGCGCTCATCAGAGAGGAGGACCTGGAGGTTGACCTTCCAATGCTGTGCAAGAGCTCAATAAACTGCCCTCTAGGTTTTGCAGGCTCGGCACTGAGACCTGGGGCATCAGCCAGGGCCATTTGGGTAGTGATATATTTATAGGAGGCATCTCTCTCAAGGGCCCGGCAGGTTGGATGGAGACCCTGGGCAGGGTGTTGTTTCTCCTGTCTAAGACCCCCTCTAGAAGGATTTGCTTTGGCGCCTGGCTGCCCGATTATGTGCATATTCGCAGAAGCACATTTACTCTTAATACCTCTGTACGAGAGGTGGTGAAGCGCATTACAGGACGACCGAAACGCGCTTTAAACTTGCTGACATGTGGAGAATCGCAGGTTTACATGGCGGTAAGGCGCTTTAACTGCCGCCGCAAATTAAAACTTGCGGTTTAACGTGCATTCGATAATGCGCATAATCGGAGGTTTAAAGTGCCTCAGCCCTCAATTTGCGCTCCTCTCTTGTAGGGGTAAAATTTTTAATCAGCCTTGAAAGAGCTTTAAACCTCTCTTGTAGAGGCAGCCTAACAGAACTGTTCACCATTTGTGCTCCTTTATGTTCACACGATTGGCACAAGGAAGGGCCCCAATGGGGAAAGGGGAGAACAGGGGGTTGTGTGTCTCATACAGGTGGATGGAAGTAAATATTCAGGAGACGGTGGCAGGCCCTTTCATGGCATGGAAAGGTAGTAATGGGAAAGCTATTGAAAGCGACTGAATTGCTGGTGGACCAGCATCTTTTTAAAAACTAGCTTTGTTTTGTAATACCGAATTTTCCAGCACTATGAACACAGGCTAAACAGCCTGTTGTTTTAAAAACTCAAACGCAAACCATCTATCTAGTTAGGATGCACAGAGTACACAATCCCAGTAATTTTCAATTGTATATACTGTTTCCTAAAGAAAGGAGAATCTTGCCTGGAAAAGGAGTCAACCGAGGGGGCTCCCCGGGAGCCAGTAGTGAGAATGGCTGAGGCTGCGCCAGCAACTCATGATAACCTCCTTTCTGGCTGTGTCCGGGCTCATTAGGCTTCACCACCTCAAGTCCATTTGGGACTTGTCTTCACGTCGAACCTTCCCCCGTTGCTTTCCTCCCGGCCCTCTTAGCTTTCCTTCTGCGTCTCTTTCCTGCCCTGCTCTGCTTTCACCTCTTTGAGTCCTACAGGTGCTTGAAAAAGCAATTAAACTTTTATGTGCTGAAAAAAAAGAGAAATGGAAAAGGGTGGGAAGAAGAGCCACTTCCCATCTGCCTTTGGGGAGGAAGCTCACAGCTGCCCAAGTGCCGGAGCCAATAAAGAAGCAGAAGGTTATCCGTAGTGGGCCTGGACCCCCCCCCCCCAGCAGAGTTGAAACACGCACGGGCGGCCACTTTGTATAACGCACGTTCTTCGGCCTTGGCTGCCTCTGCTCATTTGGCTCATTGCTTTGCCATCAGCAAAGCATCAAGCGAATTCTAAGCAGGCAATCAGCTTCATCGCCGTCCTCAGAGCTGGGAGAGCAAAGCACGCACTGAGCACCTGATTAAGATGGAGAGTTGAGGAGCCTCCAGTTTAACTCCCATCTTGACCTTTCCAGAGGGAGCGACGAGCTGGAGCAGGTCACCCCAGGTTCTTGAAGGCTTTAATGCTCCGTCTGATTTCACAGAACCGATGGGGGGGGGGGGGAAGTGGAGGGATCTGGGGTCTCCTCATGCTTTTCATTCATGTTCAGTTGTGGTGGATGCTGCTGCTGCTGCTGCTGCTGCAAAGGCAGCATTTGCAGAAGGCCAGCATCTGGAGACACGACAACAAGGATTTTCCATGCAATTGGCAGCCCCAATGTTATTTCCCAGTCCACGCTAGGCAAGCTGAACCAGTCCACAAAGTGCTTCGCTGTGTGTCCAGAACGTGACTCACCCCACTGGTCGTGTCAGTGCCCACTGGCAATCTGGGGCCAATCCAGAGGCAGAGCCAGGTGGAAGGCGACCAGCGATTGGTCGCCTTCCACCAGGAAGATAGCGGGCAGCTCCGGGACCCGGATGGCTGCCCAGAAGCCCCGTGCTCCCTCCTTGGCATCAGGAGTACCTGATGCCACCTCAGGAGAGAGAAAGCGCGGGGTTGAGGAGGGAGGCGGTGCCAATCTGGTGCTATGCAGACAGCCCCCTAGCATTCCTCTGTGCATTTCTGTAGCTGTAGGCGGTCAGGAGCAAGAAATCCATCTTTCAAGAATCCCCAGAGTCAGCCTTCTCTTGTGCTCAGGAGATTAAATCACCTGAACTCTTTGGTCCCCAAAGCCATCACAGGGGCTGAATGCAGCAAAGCTAGAACAGAGGGGCCATTGTCCCCCAAGCCAGCCCCATGGAGAGGGAGGGTAGAAGAAGGAAACCTCCAGCTAGCTCTGCCCGTCTTCTCCCCACTCCAATGATTTGCTTTTATGGGCCCATATTTGTTGCTGTTCTTTTTTATATACCAGAGTACAGGACACTTTAGACACGTCTCTGTCCCAAGGAGCTTACAATTGAGAGTTCAACTGCAGTAAGGCAACTGAGGAGGAGAAAAATAACAAGTTCTGAGTGTGAACAAGTGCCACTACAACACATAGGTAGGAAGCCTTGTGGCTGGGGATTAAATGGGGATGCATGGGCTTTGGATCTAAAGGGGGAGGGAGTGGCACCAAAGGGGATCTCTGGGGGGAGGGAATTTCAGGCAGAAAGGGAGAGTTAGTCAATAAAATGCTTTTTATGACCAGAAACTATCCCCATAGTATCTTGCTGACTTACCTGGTAGATTCTTTGATAATTTCCTCAGCCTTCCAGCTAGAAATATTACTGTATTCTTCAGTATTTAAATCCCTCTAAAACTGCCATTAAGCTCCTCATTTTGCTGCAATTTACAATTAGTTTACACCATTAAGCATGGGAAGAGCTGCTGCCTAAGCAACCTTGCTCTCTATCTGTCACTGACTATTGCTCAGTGCTGCTAGATAATTCTGTAGGCAAAGCTGAGAGATTCTTTGAACGGCTCAAAGATTGGGCACATGCTAGCCAATTTATGGCAGGCAAGCAGGCAAGCAGGCAAGGAAGTGGAAGAAATGGATCAGCCTTTTCAAAAATTTCTCTATTGCAGGTGGGAATCCTAAGGGCACAATCCTATGGGAATGGCCGTGTGCCTCCAAGCTCAGAGATTTTTGGCCATCCAATGCAGAGCGGGAGGAGCAGCAGAGGCAATCTTCACCTCCACATTCCTGCTGCTCTGCATTTTAGCTAGATGGGCTTTTTTCACCCAACAAGCTCTTCCCTCCCCTTTCCCCCCTGTATGAATATATAATATATTAATAATATACAGACTCATCAAAAGACAAAGCAGAACATCAAAACACACAATTCTCTGGCATAAAGAAGGTCACAATACAAATACATATACAAAATAAAAGAAGAGAAGGTAAGAATTGGGACAAAGAAGGCCACACAGTTAAGCTGACAAAATTATTTTATGTGTTTTTACAGCAGAAAAGAGAAATTTGGCAACTGTTCCTGATACTGTCTTATTGAAATTGGTCAACAAAAAAACTACATATCACTCAAACTTCCTTCCTGGATGTTTTAATAAAATAGGAGTGAGTGAACTATTTTGCATGCATATAGCACAAGGATAACATGTATTACAGTTGTATATTCCTTCCTGCTGCAGCATCATGCCCCTTTCCATGTGATGCACCAGATGGAGCCCTGTAGCTGCTCTTTTCAGCTGTGTCTCTCTAGAGAGGCCCACCAGCCACACTCTCATGACCATAAGTGCCGTGGTGGGAGAGCAGCTGGCAGGGCTATCCAGAGCACCTACTGGATGTGGTGGGGCAGTGGTGGTTGGCCCTCTGGATGGGGTGGGGTGTCACAGTCCAATTTTCTGCTCTTTGTGCTCTGCTGCCCCATGTGGGCACCTCACCCTGCTTTTTGTCAGGGGAAGCCTGACGAAAAGCAGTCATGCCAGGGTCAAACAAGAGGGAGTGCACAGGGCTCAAGCCCATACTGTAGACACCACAAAGCAGCTGCCTACACTGTTGGAAAAGACCTTGGAGGTCATCTAGCCCAACCCCCAGCTCAGTGCAGGAATCATACAGCTATAGCATCCCTGACAGAGGGCCATGATCAGCCATTCTTCTTCCCACAGCAGCCATCCTCAAGACTCAGTTACAGATGCTGGAAGGAGCCCTACACTGGTGCAGCTATAGAAAAGTAAAAACTGTTGCCCACTTTCATGAGTCTATTCCGTGCCTGCAAAGTGGAGAGGTGGCTGGGTTGATTCCCGCTGGTTTTGGGGGGAGGGGAGGAATCCACTGAAATTTGGGAGTGTGGGGCATTCGCATTATGAGGTGGCAGGCTTGTTCCTTGTTTTAATACTGTTTTCAAAGACTTGCACATGTTGACAGTGGCCTGAGGTTTCGGGCCTGGTATGACTGGCTTGTGCCATCCTCACCTTTGCCCTCCAGCTGTCTCTGCCATCACCTTCCTTTTAGCTTTGCTTGAGGAAAAGAATGTTCAGAGCCATTAAGGTTTATGGTGTATTTGTCAATAAACTGCAAGAGAATGACGAATCTCCACCAATGAAATGTGATCTGTGCCGTGCGAGAAGGGGGCTTGCACGTAACGAAAGAGGACAGTTAGTCAATAAAGGAGCAACACGGAGGGAAACATAAACCTGACAGAGGGAGACCCAACTGGCGTCCTCGGGTCCAGAGCCATTTCTTGTCCGTTCTGGGGATTGGTTCCTCGCCAGCACTGCCCGGGAACGCTCGTATGCTGAGCTCTGTGGCTGGCTGGGCCACCAGGAGACCGACCTGCATGGGGGAAGTCAGAGAGAACTTTGGCCCTGCCGGCAAGTCAGACAAACCTCTAACATCCATTCACAAACCTGGACATGAAAAAACACAAGCAAGAGTGCAATTCGTGGGAAATTTTCACAATTTCCCAACAGGCGTAGGAAAGTGCACACTTCCAAAGGGACACATGTGTGCGAATGCGCATCCCATCCCAATCTATATTTTCATGTTTTATCCTCTGGGGGAAAAGTGTACATTTTGGGTGTAGGCTTTGAAAAAGATGCATTTTTCCCAATTAAAAGAGAGAGAGAGAGAGAGTGAGTTGCATTTGAGAATGTTAACAAGGTGGAACCAGCTTGGAAGAGGAATTTAGAGAACCTCAATGAGCTGGAAGGTCACCTGTTCATCCATGACCAGCTTACACTCACTCTTCCAGTGAGATCCCAATGGGTGGGTGTGGGGGAGGGAGTGCCTAAAGGCTCCCCAGTGACACTGAAGGGACTTATCCATTCAGGAATAACGTTTTGCTGTGAAATCCTGAATTTAAAATTTGACAGAGTTTTAAGCTTTGGTGATACGTATTGGACATTAACTTGTTACATTCAATATTCTCCCCCCCCCCCATATTTCTAAACCTCTTACATACAAAAGTTTGCATAACTGGCAATATTTTAAAATGTTATATTGCAACGTTATGCATGGTGGGTGCAGTGGAAATGTGTGTGGGGGTGATGCTTCAAACACTGAAAGCCACCTTGTACGAGGTGCGGCAGCTGTGCCACTGAGCCCGTTCTTGCCTGCTCTGACTGGCCATTGGCTTTCAAGGCTGTGAGGCGAAGGAGGGCGGCCTTTTCCATAGCAGCCCTCTCGTCTGCAACCCCTTTAACCAAAGATGTGCATTTGTTCCACCTCTGAACCAAGGTCGCTTCCAATACAATGCCTGTGAATGACCAACTGAAGCTGCCTTGAACAGAGTCAGACTGTTCAGCCCAGTCCTGCCTTCTGTGACTGGACGTGGCTCTCTCAAATGTCATTGTTAAGCGGCCATAAGAAAAACTCCAAAATCCCTATTTAGGGCAGCTCAGCGGTCATCCCCCAAATATGCAAGCTTTTGCGATCTCCAGATCTTTGCATTAGGAGAAAAGAAGGTTATGGGAGGACTGGGGGTGGGGAAGGAAAGAGGAAAATGGCTGACAATGGTGAGCTCATGAGTAGGCTGACCAGATAAAATCCAGGTCAGGGCTCATGTAACTTTAACAGTTGTAGAGAAAAGGGAATTTCAGCCAGTGTCATTTGTATGCAATTAGTGCCTGGTGAAATTCCCTCTTCATCACAACAGTTAAAGGTGCATGCACTATACTAGAGTGACCATATACAATAGAAGGCAGGGCCCCTGCAGCTTTAACTGTTGTGCATGCACTATACTAGAGTGACCATATACAATAGAAGGCAGGGCCCCTGCAGCTTTAACTGTTGTGATGAAGTGGGAATTTCACCAGGCACTAATTGCATACAAATGACACTGGCTGAAATTCCCTTTTCTCTACAACTGTTAAAGTTACATGAGCCCTGACCTGGATTTTATCTGGTCACCCTACTCATGAGGTGATCTGCAGGATAGGCATTAGGTAAAATTTGGGAGGAAGCTGCAGTCCTTCAAATTAGGCTTTGCTGGGTGCTGTAATGGTTTCGGGTTGCACCTAAGACTGCCCATAGGACGGCCTGGGATGGAGAAACACACAGACAAAGGTAGATGCCCCATTTTTGAAGCAATGGAATTCAGCTGTTAAGTGAGATTCTTTGAAGTGGAGGTTGAACCAGAGCTCTCCCCACTGTGCTGGAGGAGCCCCTCTGGCTGAAAGGAGAGAGGCAGGGCTACAGGCCAGGGGAGGCTGCTTCACACCGAACCGAGTCAGTCAGTCCATCTGGTCCAGCACCATCTTCAACGCCTGGCAGTGGCTCTCCAGGGTCTCGGGCAGAGAAGGGACTTTCCTGGCTCTCCTAGCCCAGTACTTTTAAGCTGGAGGTTCAAGGACTGCCCCTGAGATAACTACTGTATCGCACAGCATGAGCCCTGCCCCTGAGCTGTGGCAGTCTGTTCCCCATCTCCCCTTTGCCGGAGGGGCCTGCTGCCATCAGTGAAGCTGGACTTAGCTTTTCTGCAAGAGTTTCACCTGAGGAGAGGAGATTGGGCTCCTACCTTGCCAGGGGTCTAGTTTTGGCTTCTTCTCTGGACTTCTCTTCATTGCTGAAAAATAAGAATGAAATGACATGGTATGAAATTTGGATGCCCCATCTGCATCTTCCCACATTGCGGCGGGCAACTGTCAACCCCTCTCAGGGCCACTGATGACCAGACAGGGTCTTTGGTGGCTCCGTCCGGCTTCAGCCTGCAGCTCCATGGCATCATTATTGTCAGAAGAATCTGGGGAAATTTTGTCACCGAGAAACTTTGTTGCTTCAGCACAGCACAGAGCACAGCCTTAGCATATCTGTGTGTCAGCAGGAAAAACCAATGGGGAAGAAAAGAGGAGGAAGGAAGCGTTTGAGGGAAATCTGTAATGAAAAAGTTAGCGATCTATTGAGAATTGAAGATAGGATGAGAGGATATCATGCACAGCTCAATTTTAGCAAAAGTTGCACTTAACAAGGTAACCTGGGGAACCGGCCCTGAGGAGGTATCTTTTCCTGCGGATGAGCTATTGATTGCAGTAAATGAAGGACAAAAGTGAACGAGGCCCAATGAATGCTGGAGGTGACTTTGGACCTCGAAGAAGCTGGCCTTGCAAAAGGAGAGGAAATTGGGCCTGGGGGTCTAAGAAACAAAAGAATCACGGTCCCAGCTATAGAATTTCTTATTGGCTTATAAATCAGATTTGTATATCTATTAAGCATTTCGTTTGGGAAAATATATATCTCACATGGCTTGAAAACCAGTCAGTGTAATTTGGGTGGCAATTTGAAGTTCATGGAGAAATAAAGCAAACACTTTGTTGTTGCTGCCACCAGGATACAAAGAACTTTGCCAGTGGCGGGGGACGGGGGGGGGTATTGGGAGAAGCAAGATAACTGAGTGGAATGTGAGCAAATGCCCTTACAGAGACACAGGTGAGTGCTGAAAGGTTAAGCTAGGGACTTCACAGAATAGATGAGTTTTGAGAAGGTATATTATATGTACATGTTCTGGAAGGGAAGGCAGCAAGAGAGAATGAGTGTAGAAGAGGAGGCCTTTGGGTAGCTGAGGTTAGGGGGGCTGGAGAGGGGTGGTTGTGAGCCAGCTCCAGACACTCTTGGATGAGACCGATTATCTGGATCCATTTCAGTCGGGTTTCAGGCCTGGTTTTGGTATAGAAACAGCCTTGGTCGCCCTGTATGATGACCTATGTCGGGAGAAGGACGGGGGGGAGTGTATGGCCTCCTCCACACGAGACGTTTAATGAGCCTTGAAGGCTCATTATAAATTTTACCTCCACACCAGCGGAGCGCAAAACGGGCGTACAGGCGCGTTATCTCCCCGATAATGCGCATTTTCGAATGCGCGTTAAATAGCGACTTTTATTTTTCTCCGGCCGTTAAAGCGCATTTTCGCCGTGTGAACAAGCAATTATGCGCATTAACGTCTTCTAAAGCGCTTTTTGGACATCAATTAATGCGCTTCGCCGCCTCTCGCCGCCTCCCGTGCAGAGGGATTAGGCGTAAATGCGCCTCCGCGATAATGCGCATAATCCCCGAACCGGGCGCAAAAGCGCATCCTTGTGGAGGGGGCCTAACTCTGTTGATTCTCCTTGATCTCTCAGCAGCTTTCGATACCATCGACCATGGTATCCTTCTGGGACGACTGGCTGAGTTGGGAGTGGGGGGCACTGCATTGCAGTGGTTCCACTCCTACTTGGCAGGTCAGCTCCAGAAGGTGGTGCTTGGGGAACATTGCTCGGCCCCATGGATTCTCCAGTATGGGGTTCCGCAGGGGTCAGTCTTGTCCCCCATGCTGGTCAACATCAACATGAAACCGTTGAGCTTGTGCAAAATGCAGCGGCCAGATTGATAACTGGAACCAGAAGGTTCGAGCATATAAGACCTACTCTGGCCCGCTTGCATTGGCTGCCTGTATGTTTCTGAGCCCGATTCAAAGTGCTGGTTTTAACCTATAAAGCCTTACACGGCTTGGGACCACAATATCTGACGGAACGCCTTTCCCAACATGAACCTACCCGAACACTACGTTCAACATCTAAGGTCTTCCTCCGAATGCCTACTTCAAGGGAAGCTCGGAGGTCGGCAACAAGGGAGAGGGCCTTCTCTGTGGTGGCCCCCCCAATTGTGGAACGATCTCCCTGACGAGGCCCACCTGGCGCCAACATTGTTATCTTTTCGGCACCAGGTCAAGACTTTCCTCTTCTCTCAGATATTTGGCAATATCTGAGGAGCTTGGGTTTTTTTTTGTAGCTTTTTTGGGCTGTTGTAGTGGTTTTAAATGTATGTGTGTATTGTGTGTATGTTTTTGCTGTTTTAATTTTTGTATATTGTTTTTAATTGTTTTCAATCCTATGTAAACCGCCCAGAGAGCTTTGGCTATGGGGCGGTATACAAATGTAATAAATAAATAAAATAAATAAACATCACACACAGGGATAGGATGGGACACAACGTTAGACAGAGAGCGTGGAGCAAGTGTGTGAGCTGGAATCTGGCCAGCATCCTGCTCCTTGTTGGCATCCTGCTGCCAGCCTTGGCACCTGGGACTTTAGATGTGCACAGTTCATCCACAGTGACAAGGCACACTGAAGGCTCCTTTTCCTGTGAAAAGGGTCATGCCCATGCACTATTCCATCAGCTTGGCCTGCTGCTTTGCCCCCACTGAACTCCTGTGATATGTAAAACTATATAATGGGTCCCCTTTATTGGGCGAAAGGGTTCCTGAGATTTGAATCAAAGGAAGTAACCAGGAGAAACATGCAGTAAAGGCCGAAGAATTGAGAAAAACAGGATGTGTGAGTGTGTGTTGTGTGTGAGCAGAGCTGCCCAGGGAACGTGAACAACAAGATAAGTTAATCAGTGGACTTTGGAAAAAGGAAGCAATGGACAAAGAGACAATGGGCAAGATAAGCCTGGTGCCAGAGGCAAAGGTCGAATGGATGCCAGCAGGTACAGTGGAGAAAGGTGGTGTCCTTTAGGATCAACGCGATGAGTCCAATTAATATACAACCAGAACACAGAGACAACAGGTGTGTTTTTCCATATCGTGCAAAGACCTGGGAAAGAAGAATGTTTAAGGTTCCCCCAAATCAACAGAACGCTGAGGATGATTGGAACAGCCATGAAGCAGCTCTGCATGCAGCAAACACTTCTTCCTCCTGCTGAGTTCAAGACCTGGTTGGTCCCCAGGTGGTTTTGCTCCAATGTGGGCAACTGTTCGAGTGCAAATGGATTAGATTGAACTGCATTCTAGGTGTTCTAGAAACTGCATCTGGGTTTTAAGACTCACCCCAGTAATCCCAGCGACATATGGACATGCAAGGACCCAGGACAGTTGTCCTCTCTTGCAAGCAGATTTTCTTCTTGTTCTTCTTCCAAAGAACTCAAGGTGGCACACATGGTTCTTGGCCCTGTGAAATAGGTGGGGCTGAGAGATGGTGGCGGCTAAGGTTTGGGATTGCACTGGGATTTAAACCCAATCCTAGTCCCACACAGGCCCTCCACAGGTGCAAGATGGTGGCTCCTGATGCCGCCTCCTGCAAGAGCTTCTCATACATCCATTTCTTATGAGTCACTGTATAGCCCAGCCTTCCCCAGCCTGGTGCCCTCCAGATGTTTTGGATTACAATTCTCAGTATCCCTGGTCATTGTCCATGCTGGCTGGGGCTGATGGGAGTTGAAGTCCAAAACATCTGGAGAGCCCCAGCTTGGGAGGGTTGCTATAGGCAAAGCTCTCAGGGTAACATAGATGAAAACAGATAAAACATAAACCAACAAGCAGAAATAAAATGCAGGGAATAACTATTCAGGGCAACAAATACCCTGCAAAGATCTGAAAAATATCCATCTGAGAAGCAACTGGAAGTTAAATTTACAGCAAGTTAAACGCCTGGCGTTGAAAAGTCAACAAAGTCGACACCACTTGGACCTCCAGTTGGAAGGGCATTCCAGAACTGGGGGCTCTCCTACCACTGAGAAGGCCTGCTCATGAGTAGCCACCTGCTGAATCTCAGTACGTGTGTGCTCTCTGAGGGGGACCTGTAATGGGAAGAGGTGGTCCTTCACATACATGATCCTGTTAACAGGGGACCAGGCGGCAGGGGATTACTGCAATGCTTTATCTGTGTGGCTGCCCTTAAGGAGGGCTTGGAAGCTTCAAATAGCACAGAATGTGGCGGTGGCCAGGCTTTCATGCACTATCTTAAAGGAATACCACAGACTGTCTTCCACCTCCGGGCCCAATTCAAGGGTCCAGTACTTAATTTTAAATCCTAAAATAGCTTGGGTCCCAAGAACACAAAGAAACACCTCCTTCCGAACCAACATGCCTGGGCACGAAGATCTTCTTTGGGTGCCCCTTGCAACAGAGCTCCATTAGGCCCTCCATTAAGGGACCTTCTGGGTGCCCATGTCACAGTATTTTTGGTGTTAGGTAAGGTGTCCATATGGAAAAGAGGACAAGGCTCCTGCAGCTTTAACTATTGTCTAGAAAAGGGAATTTCAGCAGGTGTCCTTTGTATGCATGAAGCACCTGGTGAAATTCCCTCTTCATCACAACAGTTAAAACTGCAGGAGCTATATCTGCAGGTTTAACTGTTGTGATGAAGAGGGAATTTCACCAGGTGCTGCATGCCTACAAAGGACACCTGCTGAAATTCCCTTTTCTATGCAACTGTCAAAGGTACAGGAGGCCTGTCCTCCTTTCCATATGGTCACCCTAGGGAAAACTAGGCATTTTAATTTGCTGATGCTTTTAGTATTGTTTGAGGTTTTTAATGTCATTGCTTGGTTGTGAAATAATTTTAAATTCTACATTGCCCTGAAAACTCAATAGGAAAAGGGGTCGCACAGAAATGTTTTAAATAAGGAATATGGAGAGTGACGAAGGTGCATTCCTCCTTTTAGACAACAGCAACGATACCCATAAGTCTGCATTTGACTTGGTGACACGTGGCATTCCTCAACCAGTCCCATTCACTAGCGAGCCAGGCAGGTCTTGTTGCCCAGAAATGAAGAAGCAGTTGCGTTTCAGCTGAAGCACGCTCACTCTCTTTCCGCAGAGGGGGCTGCCTGGGCTTCCTACGTCTGTCCCATAGGAAGGAGCTGGGCTCCCTTCTGCACAACCAGTAGAAAGGAAATGTGTTCTATTGTGCAAAAATGGGCCTGGGAGGCTCAGCTCCTTCAGGCCAAGAACTTAGGAACTCTGGAGAGAGGCCTGCTTGAGGCAAATCTCACGAACACCACAAGTATCTGGAACGTGGGGGCACCCACCTCGTTCATACCCCACCCCAGGCCAGACCTCTGTCTGCTCTGATCCAGGTTTGCTGAATGCTGCCCTCTCGAGCCCTGGGGCCACAGGGGAATGACTTCCTTCTTCCCTCCACAGGCCATTGACAGCTGCTATGTTCAGGCAGAGCAGGATGCAAACTCCATTACCGCCAGTTCATCTATAATTCTAATATAAATTCAAGAGGATTCCAGCAAGGCCGTGTTTGCTAATTTGAATGACTGACAGCCAAGTGTTAGCTGGAAATGCTCTCCGTTTCAATAACCTGTCACGCTGAATCTTGAAAGGAAAACAATTGTACCTGTCACATCACCTGAGATAACCTTCAGTGGCGAGAGTGTTCCTCTTTTGTCAGGGCGATAAAGCCGGTGTTGATATGTAATATACTGAGCCCGTCAAATAGCCTCATGGATTGTCTCTCCATTTGCTAATTAATTTTATCAGTCTCGTCATCTTTTCGCTCAAGCCCAGGCAATCCTAAGCCTTGCAGAATTGATTTTTTACAGGCTGAGGGATGGCGGAGCTGCAGACAAAATTGCCAAGACGCTGCCCTTTGTGTGCAAAGTTGCGGTGAGACATTCTGCTTAGGTCACTTACGGAGTATTTGGAAAACTATACATCAGAGGGGAGGAACTCTTACTCTGTGAGGCCTCCCAATTCATGGGGAAGAAGGATATCAGTGACTACCAGCCCAGATGGCTATATGCTGTGTCCAGTATGACTAAGTACACCAGTTGCTGTGGAACATAGGCTGGAGGGTGCTGTTGGACTTATGTCCTGCTTGTGGGTTTCCCGTGGGCAGCTGGATGGCCACTGTGTGAACAGAATGCTGGACTACAGACCCTTGGTCTGATCCAGCATCAGGGCTCTTCTGATGTTTGTAAGCCAGCCTGTGGAGTGCAACCTCCCTGAAGACTCCCCTCCTCCGAGACAAAGCTCCATGTGGCGAATGCCTTTCTGCAGTGGGTAAACGTGAGAGGCATGCATAGCTGGGTTCTTCTAGCAGCAAAGAGGGAGGTGTGTGAAGTGTGTGAGTGTGTGTGTGTGTGAGAAAGAGAGAGAGAGAGAGAGTCGTACTCACCTTGAGCTCTGCCCGTGTCCACTATTGGCATGCGGCCCATAGAAGGTGCGTCTGAACCTGCTCTAGATCTTCTACACTCTTCTGCAACCACCATCAGCACCATCCTTGGTGATCTAAGACAAACAACAACCAGATCTTGTGATGTCAGACCCCAAGGGAGGGCTGCAAGGCGACATTGCCTTGCAGATTTATTGCCCCGGCCTCCCTTGGAAACAATATAGAATGCCTTGCAGATTTATTGCCCCGGCCTGCCTTGGAAACAATATAGAATGCAAACCCCTGAATTTGATGAATATCTTCTTAACATGTATTAAGAGGATTTAGTTCTTCAAAAGGGTTCCTCATTGGCATCAATGGAGGTTTGTTTTCCTTTTTGTAACCACCTGTGTAGATTTAGGGGAGGAGTGGTTGGGTGGGAAGGTTTAAGCCTCCCCTATCTGTACACTGGTCCCAATCTGGATCAGAACTTCAAACACTTACTTCAAGGTAAAAATAAAAATGATGAGGATCAACCTCATGGTGTGTATTTAAACACAGAGCTCCATCACACTGGCAATTTATTGCACTCTCGCCATGCCTGGTCTGTGTTTTTGCAGTGCAGGACTCACATGACATCATCCCTGTCCTGCGCTCAGCTTGCCTCTTCGCTTCCATAATCCATCTTATTATGGACCAGGGAAAGTCAGTTTCCTCCCTCCCTCCGTGTGCCATGCTCCTCCCTCCCATGTATTGCCGTCCTTGCGCTATATCAGACCAGCCCATTTTTTGTTGGGGATGTGTGTGTCGCAGGGTGGTCTCACTGACTAAAGAGGAGGATGGGGCAGTTCTCTGCTCAACTGCTCCACCATGAAGAAGGAGGGAGAGAAGTGCCTGAACACCCCACAGAGAAGGTGAGTGAGGCTGCCGCTGCCATGCCCTGGACTCAGTCCCACTCAGCTCTATGGTTCTTACTCCTGAGTAGGTATGACTAGGTTTCCTGACCAGAACAATGTCAGCTTCCCCTTGCCATGCCAACATTGACCACAAACTTCTCCAAAAAACTACTTTCTCTTTACTTATCTTGTTTATTATGATCTTAGGGGAAGTATAGTGTGCTGTTTTGCAGTAATTGTGCAGTTTCAGGCTGCCCTACTGTTGTATTTGCACAGAAATACAACTAGGAAAAATAAACTAAATGCACAGTTACAATATGACAAGTGAGAAGGATCTTGGAATTGTTGTAGATCACAAGCTGAATAGGAGCCAACAGTGTGATGTGGCTGCAAAAAAAGCAAATGCTATTTTGGGCTGCATTAATAGAAGTATAGCTTCCAAATCACACGAGGTACTGGTTCCCCTCTATTTGGCACTGGTTAAGCCCCATCTTGAGTATTGTGTCCAGTTCTGGGCATCACACTTCAAGAAAGATGCATAGGCTGACCATATGAAAAGGAGGACAGGGCTCATGTAACTTTAACAGTTGTAGAGAAAAGGGAATTTCAGCCAGTGTCATTTGTATGCAGTTAGTTCCTGGTGAAATTCCCTCTTCATCAGTTAAAGTTGCAGGCACTATACTAGAGTGACCATATACAAAAGAAGGCAGGGCCCCTGCAACTTTAACTGTTGTGATGAAGAGGGAATTTCACCAGGAACTAATTGCATACAAATGACACTGGCTGAAATTCCCTTTTCTCTACAACTGTTAAAGTTACATGAGCCCTGTCCTCCTTTTCATATGGTCACCCTAAGGATGCAGACAAGCTGGAGCGTGTTCAGAGGAGGGCAACAAGGATGATCAGGGGTCTGGAGACAAAGCCCTATGAGGAGAGACTGAAAGAACTGGGCATGTTTAGCCTGGAGAAGAGAATATTGAGAGCACTCTTCAAATACTTGAAAGGTTGTCACACGGAGGAGGGCCAGGATCTCTTCTTGATCAACCCAGAGTGCAGGATACGGAATAATAGGCTCAAGTTACAGGAAGCTAGATTCCGTCTGGACATTAGGAAAAACTTCCTGACTGATAGAGCAGTACGACAATGGAACCAATTCCCCAGGGAGGTTGTGGGCTCTCCTACACTAGAGGCCTTCAAAAGGCAGCTGGACAGCCATCTGACAGGTATGCTTTAAGGTGGATTCCTGCATTAAGCAGGGGGTTGGACTCGATGGCCTTGTAGGCCCCTTCCAA
The DNA here is from genome assembly GCA_029215795.1 of Anniella stebbinsi. Lineage (NCBI taxonomy): Eukaryota > Metazoa > Chordata > Lepidosauria > Squamata > Anniellidae > Anniella > Anniella stebbinsi. The sequence goes on from JARDYH010000007.1 coordinate 95,601,170, forward strand.
CTCTACTACTCCATGATCATTGGGGATGTGCATGGCCAGAAATATTGGAATTGGAATCGGTTCAGAATTTCTGATATTAAAAATATCGGATCCGGTCATATTGAGGGGTACCCGTATTTGATCAGATCCGATATCCGATAAATATTGGAAGTTTCGATCCGATCACGGACCATCATTTCAGGTGTTTTCCCCATAAGCTTGCATTGGGGGAAAGAAAGCTTCCCTCCAATGCAAGTCTATGGGGAAAACACTGGGCTGGCCCTTTTTCCCCCCCTCACGCTCCTTACCTGCTGCCATCTCCCACTGCCACCACTGGCCTCCATTGCTTAGTGTGTGTGGCTTAGTGTGTTGTATGAACAGGCCCATAGTTTACTTGAGAGAAATCCCCCCTCCTTATTTGCTCTGGGGCTCATCTGGTTGACCTTTTCTTGGGACCCCTCCCTGCCCCTCACTCACACTCCTTACCTGCTGCCATCCCCTGCTGCCATCACTGACCACCACTGCTTCCAGACTACTGAGAATTAGGCTTTGCGGCCTAGTTCTCAGTAGAGCGACGACGCGCTGGGTGACATCATCACGCGGTGCATCGTCGCTCTACTGAGAACTAGGCTACAAAGCCTAATTCTCAGTAGTCCGGAAGCAGCGGTGGTCAGCGGAGGCAGCAGGGGATGGCAGCAGGTAAAGAGCGTGAGTGGGGGGCAGGGAGGGGTCCCCACTTACCTGTTTCCATCCCCACTGCCTCCGCTGGCCTCCGCTGCTTCCGGACTACTGAGAACTAGGCTTTGCGGCCTATTTCTCAGTAGAATGATGATGCGTCTGGTGACGTCATTACCTGGTGCATCATCGCTCTACTGAGAACTAGGCCGCAAAGCCTAGTTCTCAGTAGTCCAGAAGCAGCGGAGGGCAGTTGATGGCAGCGGGGAGGGCCACAGGTAAGGAGCATGAGTGGGGGGGGGAAGGGAAGGCCAGCCCTAAACTAGTGATTCAAAAATCCGATATATCCGATAGTTATCAGACATATGGATTTTAGATCCGATCAGATAGGCCTCCTTAGAAAATTATTATTATCGTTAATCGGATGTCCGATAATGCCATTATTGGATCATTATCAGACATCGGAACTATACGATACACATCCCTAATGATTATACACACACACACACACACACACACACACACACACACACATTTAACTGCAGGAGGAAAGAGAACGTAGGGGGCAGGCAGGGTGGGAGATTTCGCCAGCATGGTAGCAATACAGGTGAAAAGATACATGAGCACAACAATGCACAGACGTGAAAGTGCACAGTGCTCAATTCACTAAGGAAATGGAGGAAGAAACTGTGGATGCAAACCTGGAAAAAAAGTAGGTGTGATGGAGCCCATAGCAACTGTTTAGCCTTAAGTAGCTGGACAAAACGAAGTACTTCTTCACACAGCACATATTTAAACTATGAAATTTGCTTCTATGAGATGTAGTGATTATTCTTAATATTAGTATTAAAATTTACATTTCTATACCACCTCATAACCAAAGCTCTTTGGGCGTTTTGCAAAAGATTAAAACCAGGGTGACCAGATTGCCCGGGGTTTCCCGGTCCTAACCGGGAAACCTGGGGCGATCCGGACCGACCAGGGGGCTGTGGGGGCAAACCGGGGCTGCGGGGGGGTCATGCGGCAGCGGCGGAGAGCGGCGGCAGAGAGCGGCAGACCTGGTAGGTCCTGGCTGGTTTTTTTGGGGGTGGCTTGGTGGTGGGGTTTCGGGTGGGGGGGGGTCCCCCGCCACCACCTGCCAAGGTGTCTGCTTCCCTCCAGTGCTCGAATCTACTGAGAAACAGGCTTTGCGGCCTGCCCCTCCCGCCTCGCGCTCCTTACCTGTCAGGGCGGCCACTTCCCTCCGGTGCTTGAATCTACTGAGAAACAGGCTTTGCGGCCTGTCCCTCAGTAGCACGCCAGGTGATGATGTCATCACCTGGTGTGCTACTGAGGGAAAGGCTGCGAAACCGGTTTCTCAGTAGATTTGAGCACCGGAGGGAAGTGGCCTCCCCGGCAGGTAAGTGGGGGGCCCTCCCGCCTCCCTGCCTCCTCCGTTGTGCTTCTAACCTGCCAAGACAGTCTGCTGCTGTCCACTGGCGCCTGCGGGCGCCAGTGAATGGTAGCAGACAGCCCCAGCCGGTAAGCCCCCTCCCCCCTCGCTATGTTTTTTGGGGGGGTGGCTTGGTGGTGGTGGGGTTTGTTTCGGGTGGGGGTTGGTGGTGGGGGTATCAGATCTGCTTGTTGGCTGCATGGCGGGTGGCCTTATTTTATAATTTTATTTTCTGTTTTTTGAGGGGGTGGGCATGCCCTCTTTGGGCAGCCTATTTGGGTGCCATTTTGGACCGGGATTTTGGGCTCCAAAATCTGCTCACCCTAATTAAAACAAAAACAATATACAAAATTTTAAAACATAAAAACGTAAAACAAAGGGCAGATCTACACCAAGCAGGATATGACACTTTGAAAACAGTTTGAAAACTATATATGGAGTGTGTCCTGGGCCCCAGCAGTTGCCACTACTGTTATAAACCATTTTAAAGCAGTAGTGTAGATCCTGCCAAAGTGAACATACATCTAAAAACAGTATTGAGCTGTCAGCCAAACCAAAAACACTAAAGAAATGTGGCAGAAAAGGCTATTCATAGCTCTAGTCATGGCTATGTATTAACTCCAGTATCAGAGGCAAGGATGCCTCTGATTATCCGTTGCTGGGAGGCATTAGTGTGTGTGTGTGTGTGTGTGTGTGTATGGAGGTGGAGTTAGAGTGTTAATCTTTGCTTGGGGCTTCCCATAAGCATCTGGTTGGCCATGGTGGGAACAGTGTGTTGCTCTTTCTTGCTATCAGAGGATGAGCTGATGAAAGAGAGCAATGGGAAGCGTGGGCTTAGAAATCACCCAGAGAGCACATCCAAAGCAGCCAAGCTTGCCAGGAACTCCCATAGAATGGGAGCTTAAGAGGCCGGCCATGCAGTGCTGCCATCTTCCCATTGCTTGCAGAGATAGTCCTGTCCTCCTCCTCTGATTTAGAAGACCTACCTCCAGAATCCTCTGCCATGTGTGTGTGGGGTAGGTGGGGAGGAGGCATCACACCTCCACAGCACTATACTCAGGGGCAGCCGTAGACTCTACAAGGCTTCCAGGGCCTGTGGGGTGGAGCACAGCCCCTTGAATCCCAAGCAGCTGTCTTGGTAGAGGAGGCTGCTTGAGACAGTCATCCACCATAATGCAGCAAGACTACTCAAGCTCTCTGTTGGCTCCAGACCATTCTGAGCTTTCCTTTGCTGTGACCTGTCTGAGGTCATGACCATCAGCAGCTTTGCTGAGACAAACATGCTCCTGCAGGCTTCAGCTTGGGATGGACAGTTTGGCAGCTTCTCCCATGATCCAGGCAGAGTTGGTTGGCAGTCCTGGCAGGAAACTGACCACTGAGAAAGAGTTGCCAGTCTGCTAGTCCTTTCCCTGCCTGAGCTGCAAGGCTTTCTGTGGCCATGTTGACCAGGAAGGGTGATGGCACCTAGAGCTTCTGCTAGTTCACATTAAATTACTTCTCAAATTCTCTGAATGTGCTTCCTGTGCACTTTCTGAAGTTTGCCTACAACATCCATAGGCCTTGACAGGCAACATGCTGAACCATGATGGTTAAGGTTTTGAGCTAAACATTATGGCTTAGCATGTTGTGTGAACCATGATTTAGTGTGTTGGGTGAACCATTCCTAACTATGGCGGCTATGTTGCCACAGTTTAAACACACTCACTAACCACTTGCTGCAAAAGGGCTAGTGGTTTACTTGAGAGAAACCACTCATCTGGTTGACCTTTTCTTGGGCTGTTGGTTTGGCAGAGCAGCTCATAAGAGGGGATGTGGGCAGGCAGTTTGGTCTTGTCCTAGCTGGAGCATTCCTGTGTGGACTGTTGGAAATTGACTGTAGGGCATGCATAGGTCTGTTCACCTCAGCCCCCATGAGAGCTCTTAGTGGAAAAAACAGTGTGCTAGGCATGAATGGACCACTCCCATCCATGTCCTTTTCACATGCGTTTAATAAGTCCATTTCATCCCGTTTTCTATGACTTAAAAAAAGTCCCCCAAAATGTGCATATAAATTGTACACATTTCCCCCATAAAATACACACCTTGTATGCATTTCTCCATAAACACGCATTTGGTATGCATTTTCCCCCCAGATACACAATTTGATATGCATTTCCTCCTGCTATATGTATTTTTGAGCTGAGAACTGCATTCCAACATTTGGAGAAGTGTGCAGTCCAAAGGATAACTGTGTTCTGATATGCGTATTAGTACTGGAAGTGTGAATTAGGTTGGTTCACTTAAAAATGCAGACCGAATGAAATTTCCTCCTAAGTCCCGTGGTGCGCTCACTCTTGGGACCGAATCCATCACCCCTTGTTGTTGTTGCTTCCTGATTTCTGCTTCAATAAAGCTTTTGCCAGCATTTCCTATTTAGTCTTTTTTAGCATCCTGTCTACTAGCAAGATTTATGGCTTCCTGGATGTTCCTCTCCCTCCTGTTCTTTCTTTGCTTTTTGCATTGCACAAAACATCTGCCTCCAATTCAATCCTATGTTGGCCTTTCATACACATTTCAGTTGCAAAATCGTGTTTGCTGCTTCTCACAAAGTCACTGGAGGTGAGATCCAGGGGAGATCACATCTAGTAGCTTACTCCTGCAGATAGTGAAGTAAGCTCCTCTGCTGTGTAATTGTCTACTCCATAATGAGAAGAGGGAGGAAACCAGAAATGACCACCTTTTAGAACTGCTAAACACTTTACCTAAGTTCTGCCGAGTGCCCAGCATATCTCTGCTATAATGAAGTGTTCCTGCCCAGAGTATTAAAAATTGACAACTGTGACACAAGCAGAATGGTTGACTTAGGGAACAGTTCATTGGCAGTATGGAGCACAGGCAGGTAAGGATCCTGTAGTCCAGAAAAAGGCTTGATGAAGCAAAGTGAGTGAGGCAGCTTGACAAAGACCACATGCAGTGCCTTAGCTGGATCAGATCAAGGTCGGTACAACAGTGACAAGCCTGGTGTCTCCAGGTGGCTACAGCTTCTCCCTATCGGGAAGAATTATTTGGCTGGCACATGAAGAATCAGGGTGCGATTACACCCATGCCCTACTTGGAGGTTTCACACACCACTGGCTGGCCACTGTGTGAAGAGAAGGCTGATGGACCCTTGGTCTGATCCAGCATGACTCTTATGTTCTTCCATCCCAAAAGAGGTGGGGGTGGAGGAGAGAAAGCTATTCCAGATACGAAGAGTGGAGAAGGCAGTGGAAAAAGAAGAGAGGAGGGGCATTCTACTTGTGCAGAATGGACTAGGGTGACCCTATAGAAAGGAGGACAGGGCTCCTGTATCTTTGGACAGGTTCATGCAACCACTTCCATATTGGATCCTTGCCCCTCTTGGCTAATAAAAGCTAGCAGGGATGGAACAACTGGCTGGGCCAGGGAAGTGATTAATGCCTCTTTGCAAGAGGGAGTGGTCCCAGGCCTCCTGAAAGAGACCACTCCTAAAGAAATCTTCCTTGGACCCTGAAAATCTTAATAACTACAGGCCAGTAGCAAATGTTCCATTCCTGGGCAAGGTCCTGGAGCGGGTGGTTGCGAGCCAGCTCCAGGCACTCTTGGATGAGACCGATTATCTGGATCCATTTCAGTCGGGTTTCAGGCCGGGTTTTGGTACAGAAACAGCCTTGGTCGCCCTGTATGATGACCTATGTAGGGAGAAGGACAGGGGGAGTGTGACTCTGTTGATTCTCCTTGATCTCTCAGCGGCTTTCGATACCATCGACCATGGTATCCTTCTGGGACGACTGGCTGAGTTGGGAGTGGGAGGCACTGCATTGCAGTGGTTCCGCTCCTACTTGGCGGGTCGGCTCCAGAAGGTGGTGCTTGGGGAACATTGCTCATCCCTGTGGATTCTCCAGTATGGGGTTCCGCAGGGGTCAGTCTTGTCCCCCATGCTGCTCAACATCTACATGAAACCGTTGAGTGCAGTCATCCGGAGTTTTGGAGTGCGTTGTCATCAGTGT